>CM066322.1:21760000-22395000 GCA_033807775.1 Saussurea involucrata
AACCAAGCTCCGGGTCTTCTTGCGGTTGTGGTGTATCCGGTCGGTTACGACGGGATATAGGTGTTTTGTTTGGATTCATGATGAAATTTGAGAGAGTTTGAGAGATTGTTGGTGTGGAAAAAAAAGAGGTTGAGGGTTAATATATATAGTGTGATTAAATTGAAAAAAATAAAATAAAATAAAATAAAAAGTAGCCGTTTGAATAAAAAATTTATAAAAAAAAATAAACAAAACACCATCGGGTTCCTCGGGTTTTCAAACCCGCACCCCGAGCCCGAGCCCCAAGCCCGCGTACCCCGCACCGCTGCCCGCAGGCGAGCCCGAGCCCGAGGCGGTGCGGATGGTCTTAGATAAACCATAAACGGCCCATTATTTTATATACTGTTAGTAATAAAAGTAAACGTTTTGTTTTGGTATACCTCATATTCTTATAGATTATTGTAGTTGCAACATTTTCATTTTTGCAAAAATTTTTTGAATCAAGTCTTCAATTGGTATGACAAAAGAGATAAAAAAGAAGGCGATAAATAAAATTCATATGGAAGCACTTCAACATAGGCTAAGATTAAATAAGTTACACTGTACACATTTTGATTTTCATTTCAGTACAATTTTTTTTTGGATAACCGTGGGTTTCCGGGCCAGCTTACGCGCACCGACTAATCCCCGGGCGAAATTTGTCTAAAGTTTGTTTCTTTCATGTGGAAAAATAAAGCATTTTATTTAGATATTACAATAGAGGAATGGTCAGACGAAAACATGGTCAAAATAAGAGAACAATCAAATCACATACGAAATCACGTTTGAAGTTCGACGCATGGGTGTACGAGCAACTTGCCCATGACCAAGGTCACACGTAATCACAAGTTTAGTGTAAAACCACATGCGATTTGGCGTTATCATGTTCCCTTATTTGGTCATTATTAATACAATATTGTTGGAACATAGAAACGAATACAAAATACCAAACAAGTTGAATTCATGTCTGTTAGAGCTTGAAACCCACCTGATCACACCCTATTTCAATTTGTCAATGCAAACAATCAAAGATTCAAATCATAACAATATGAGAGAGGTTAAGGGAAACAGAAAATATACTTATAGATCACACAAGTCGCCGGCAGTTAAATTCAGGTTTGAACTCTTCTGCAAAATGATATTTAATGGTCATGATATGTGCTAAATCCAACATCACAAAATTATGTCTGACAAGAAAGTAATGTTTTGCTAATACAAACCCTATTAGGTAGTTCAAGGTAAGATGTTTGCTGCAGCTTATAAGCATGGGATCCCAACACATCTTCACAGAATTGCTAAACTGGAAAACCACCCTGCCACATAACACAAAAGTGTCAGATATTAGCTCCAAGTATTTCTAACGCAAGAAAATGGAAAGAATAAAGATAAAGATTAAAAACCAAGCTACAAGGCGATAAAAAAAGATAAAGCCCTCCTAGGGTTTAAGCAATAGTAGAGTTGAAAAGGTTTAAGTTTTATGCAATTATGTGTAACTGACCCTGATAAAAGGAAGCAACACAAAATCTCAAATGAGATCCAAAACTTTCAAATTCTGAATAAATGTCATGGGCCATCCATGCACACCCAAAAGTTCTTTAAAAACTCTTCTACTAAGCTATATGTTTTTAAGGGTATTACCAGTGAGCAAAAGAGAACATCAATTCAACTTTCCTGAACTCTAGATGACTGCTAAAAATAGGGATTTCATATGAAATTAGAGCTTAGGGATTTCAGCATCCTCAAGTCCACTAGGGCAAACCTTAAGTTCATAAAGTACTTTATAATCAAATTTAACAAAAGATCAATGGTTCGTTTAACTACCCACTCTGTCCATTAATTGCTGATGAAACACATATGAAATTAGAGCTTTTAACAGGCAACTGAACAAAATGTGGCTGATTGCCAGCTTAAAAATTGTTTGCAACTTGAGCTATCTCTTTTTACTGTCTCAAGCAAGGTCACAAATTGATAGTAAGAATATCACAGAAAAGGCTCCTGCTGTTCCAAGATTTGTAAGGCCATCCTTTTTTAACGGCAGCTTTTAAAATACATGAAAAGAAGAAACCTATTGCCAAAAAAAAACTCTAACCGAAAAATCTTGCTTTTAAAATACATGAAAAGAAGACTAATGCTCCCATGTGAGCAGAAAAATCTTGTCACATCTCCAAACACCTATGACTCTCTCCTGATGATAAATCCTCTGATGTCAAAGAAGACAGAACACCCCAATGACGATACGAAATGGAATGGGTAGATGGTGATGGGTTTTGTCTCCCGTAGTCCCATCAGTGGTTTTCAAGCAAATAAAAGATATAGAGAGAGAAATATGGCAAATTAATAGAGACAAGAGGATTGATGCAACAAAAAGAACTTGATTAAGTGAGATTAAATGTGTTCTCAAAGGCTGCTACACGGAATAATTATAACTTATGCCACAATTTTTTTTTGCTTCCAATTGCAATTATTTGTATGTGAAGAATGATTGCATGTTACCATTGAATGATTAAGTAAATAAGTTGGGTCACCATGAACCAACTTTAAAACATATACCATTGAATGGATAATAAACAAGTTGAATTCAATTTGTTAAGTTGAACACGTACCATATTATCCAGGTTCAAGTTTAATTTATCACTTGTCAAGTGACGCACATACACATTTTATGAGACTTTTTGATGTCAGCTAACAATGTCAAATTCATATCAGTTCATGCCTTAAACTCCTAACTAGGCATGCTTTAGCTTATCAGGTTGATTGGAACACATCAAGAGCAATACGTCTGCTACACCACAGAGAGTATAAAGAACTCTTTGTCCTATACTCCTATGAGAGATTAGTACTATGATTGAGTAATAATGGATTCTATCATTGGCTATTTACTATTATATAACCAACCTGATACACTAAACAAAACTTGTCATATATAAGATTAGTACCATTGGGGCAAGTTCAAACAAGAAGCTAAACCTTATGCGAGAAGGCGAGAAGTGTGATATCATATATGATCCACAAGCTTAATCATTAATCATATATGATTAAACACAAGTTACATTGGCAATACATTGGCAATCCATAGACGTTTAATCATATATGATTAAACACAAATACCGTGTGATCATATATTCATTCATGATATCACACTTCTCGCCTTCTTGCACAATGTTTAACTTCTAGCATGATCCTTCCTCTACTACCATAAATCATCAGAGGAAACAGTTTATACATATATTACTTCAACATTTTAACTGAATCCACAAGCAAATAGATAGACAGGAAATAAACTACGTCCTACCATAAAAGGTTTCAAAGTCCAAACATGATAGCAAATTAGCAATATACTAACAGAATGCGACACGTACCAATCATTGCTGATGCTGTTGTTGCTGAGGGTTTGGCGGAGGTGGCATGCCACCACGAGGAGGACCATAAACCGGAATCTGCCCACCAGGAGGGGGCATCCCAGGCCGAGCAGGTGGAGGCGGACCAGGCATACCAGGACGTGGAGCACCCCCTGGCGGTGGCGGACCCCTCATCATCTGCGGAGGGGGCGCCATAGGTCTCTGTCCGTACTGCCCAGGGGGCGGCACCTGATACTGACCAGGAGGCCGTTGAGCAAACTGAGGAGGCATCTGTGGAGGCGGTCCACGTGGCATCTGAGGTGGAGGACCCTGTCCAGGGTACGGCATCTGTCCGGGTCGGATCACTGGAGCATGTGGATAATTCATGGGCGGAGCAGACATATTCGGAACCGGCGGTCGAGAAATCTGCGGCTGCATCATACCAGGAGCCGGTCCACCAATTCCCCTAACCGGTCCAGCTAAACCCGGTTGAGCTTGAATTAAAGGCGCGGTCGGGATTCCACGACCAGCAGCACGACCAAGACCCGGTCCAGCCAACGCAGCCGCTCCGACGGCTTTGGCCCGGTTCTCGTCAGGCGGTGGAGGGCCTTCAACAGTCATGGAAATCACCTCTTCGCCTCTCAAAAGAACGAGACCAAGAGTTCGTCGGTCCTCGCGTTCTTCGTTCTTCTTCGCACCTTTCGCAGGGGGTAGTTTACGAAACTCTTCGCAGTCGCCGATAACGAGATTCATGTGGCGGTCGAAGGCCATGAACTTACCGACTAGCTGCCGGCCGTCTTGAATTGTGACCCGCATACGGTAATTTATGTACTGAAGCATCTTCGAACTCTTCGACATCGACATTGTCGCCGATCTGGAGGTTAGGGTTCTGCAGATTAGGGTTTTAGAAAGGGAGAAACGAGTTCTAAATAAAAATGGGATATGTTATATGTATATGCTCTTGGTCAAAAAGAGTCCCCACTGTTTTATTCTCGGTTATAATTGACCTTGACTTTTAAGAAAAAGTACAACCATATCCTTATACTTTTTATTGATACGGATGGAATAAAATATGAATTTTATAAGAAACGAAGTGAAACATTCTAACTTTTGTTTTGTTCTATCATGTCTATTTGTTGTGAGGTTCAATCGTCCCTCCAGTTTTTATAATTGTAAGTTTGTAATTTGTAAGAGTCTGGTGCATATTTAAAATTATAGTATATTTAGGCTAGTTGATAACCTATATATTTAGTATTGTATAACTTTTATTCAAAAATATGTTGTTAATCTAATTATTTAAATAAGTCAGTGTTATTTTATAATTTTATGTTTATATTTAACTGTAGTATAATTTAAGCATTTAATGACATTTTTAGCTATATTTTCTAACTAGGGCTGAAAACATATATTATTATAAACATTAATATACTTTATTAATAAAGTTATTAATTTATAAGCAGTTGTTATCTTACTTAAAAAAATAAAAAAATATTTTATTAAATAAGTATTGATTTATAATCATTGTTAGATTACTAAAAGAAAAAATATATATAAGCATTGGAAATAAAATAATTTAAATAAGTTTTGGTTTGTAAGTATTGTTAGCTTACACACAAAAATGTAAATAAACAAAAATATATTTTTGATTTATAAGCATTGTTGGTTTAATAAAAAATAAGTATTGATTTATAATGATTTTTATCTATCTTAATAAAATAAATTCATATAATATTTTATTCATTTAAGGAAAATAAATAAATAAACTCATTAATAATAATAAAATAATCATCGTTATCAAATATAATTATAATTTTAAAAATATGTGAAGGTTGAATTTATTTAATTATGATTTGATTTAAAATCAATAATAAAATATAGAAAATGAAAGGGTGAAGACATTCAATGCTACATTTTCTATCAAAAAAAATTCAAAAATCTCACAAAATTTTAAAATCTCAATGGTGGTCTCACCTTAACTCTCTCTCCAACAATCTTCTTTATATATATATATATATAGGGTCAGGTTCAGGGGAAAACCTTAAATAAATGGAAAACCGGAAAACCACAAAAAAACGGATGAAAAAGTATATCAATATGGATGTCAAATTAACGAAAAAAATATAGTCGTTTATTTGGTGTAATTTATTTCGTTCGAAATTTGTTTATTTTTTCGTCTTTTTTCGAATAAAAAATAGAGGGGTAAGGTTTTTCTAATTTAATTAATATTGTTGTAACCGACTGTTTAATCACATCCATCAGATCATCTAATCTAACAGTCGATAAGATGTTTTTTAGTTTTTCATTTATTTGAGGTTTTCTCCTCCTGAACCTCCCTATATATATATATATATATATATATATATATATATATATATATATAGGCTGGGTATCAAATACAAACCAACTAGTTTGTACAAACCCGTACAAACTCAATCTACCTTCATGAATTTGCAATTTTTTTAACTTGGCTTCATGATTCTATATTTTGGCTTCATGAATATAAAATTTGGCTTCATGAATATAAAATTTGGCTTCATGAATCTATATTTTCCGGTGGAGCCCTAAAATACCCTTATAAATAAATAAAAAAGAAGTTATGGAGCCAAATTATATATTCATGAAGCCAAAATATAGATTCATGAAACCAAATTAAAAAAATTGCAAATTCATGAAGGTAGATTGAGTTTGTACGGGTTTGTACAAATTAGTTGGTTTGTACCCGATACCATCCCTATATATATATATATATATATATATATATATATATATCTATACTACCTTATAAAGCATGTAAGACTTTTGTCTTAAAGTCTTAAAGTCTTAAAACATTTTTTTTTCTATACAACCTCTCAAGCTATATGTACAACCATCTATTGCACGTTTACTTAATTTTAGAGAGAGAGAGAGACAACACTGATGCATCAAAAGCAAACTCTTTCTCATGCACGTCGATTCAGAAAACTATTTTTTTAAACCAGGAATCATAATGATATCCCTCATCCTCCAAGATGACTTTTCAGTTCCCCAGACCTCCCTTCCAATGAATTTATCTACCGACCTCCTCTTCCAATACATCGATCTCCTTTTCCAACACATGATGCCTTCACTCACACCTCTACATCCACGCCTCCATCTTCCTCAAATTTTCCATCGGCCCACTCCGCCACTAAACCCTCGCCGGCGAAATGACGACTTACGGCACCATTCCGAAATGACGACTTATGGCACCTATCTCGCGCAAAAGAACGCATCAAAACCGGACTCGGCACTCGACGGCCATGGAAGAAGCTTTTAAATCCACGATGTGGATGGTGAGGGTTTATTTAATTGAAATCTTACCTTTTTAATTACTTGTTCGTCATGCTCCATATTCTGTTTATGTTGTTCTTGATCAAGGAATAAACCCTCTTGTGTTTTATAGGATAAAGCAGAATGATGATGAACCCTGATTTCCCGAGGTGAATGGTGAACCTAACCCTTTCTAATATTCCATGATAGAAGCCTTATTAGCTTTGTTTTTCTGTACCCTCATAACTTAAAGATGGTCTTTACCTTGTTTTCCATATTCAATAATTTCATGTAAAGATTGGTTTTTTAACAGATCCATGGTTTTATCCTTTGATAGCTTGAGTCAGTGCCTTCTTCTTTTTTCAGATTCGGAGCACTTCTTCTTCTCCATCCCCATATCCATCTGCATCTCCATTCTCCATCTTGTTTCTTGTTTGATTTTGGAATCTTACAAATCATAGAAGCGATGGTAGCGAGTGTATTGGAGATACATGGTGCACAGTGTTTTCTGTGTGCAGTTTTTGAACTTTAGTAACATCAAGTTTTACCTGCAATTTCTATGAAAACAATTTGAACCAATATTTTGGTGATTCAATTTATTTACAGATTCTATTTTCCTGTTTATGTCTTGAATGGTATCTTGGGTTCCATCAGATTTTATGAGTTTCATGACCTATACCATCAAGATCACATTCGTTTTCATCAAAGCTAGGGCTCTTCTGTAGAAAAATTGTAGTTGCACAATGAGACCTACGACCTTGAATCCAATGCAAGGTGACTTTCACTGTTTGAAAGTTTGAAATTCAATGTATTAAATTGGACCCAATGCACGGTTACTTTGCATTCAACTGTGGTTTATGAAATTCAACTGTATTAAATTGTGTGCTGTTATGTAGGTATGACACGAATACAATCGAGGGTAAAGTTTATTGGCAAAAATCGATTGGATGACTGTAATGTGCCTTCTTTAGATTTTCTATCAATTGATGTTAGTTTTCATCTTTCTTGGGTTCATCATTTTACAAGATGAAAACATGGATGGTAGGTGGTCAATGAATGGTGCAGGGCATCACGGGATTCATTTCTGGTACTGATGGTCTTGATAATTCAGGTCTAAGCTCATCTACTGCTGAAAGCTGACACCACGATCAAAAAAGGTATGAGATCACTTTGATCACAATTCACACAAGAACTTGTTACGCTTGACTTTCTGTATCTTTTTGTTCAATCTCATTTATTTACAGTTGTAGCTCCTTATCAAATTTAGGTTCCGACTTTCTGTATCTTTTTGTTCAATCTCATTTATTTACAGCTACCAAGTTCCTTATCAAATTTAGGTTTCGTCCGACTACACCTTACCAATTGTCTGAACATGAAATGCAGCAGGAATTAAGCTTAAATATATCTAGCCATTATTTGAAATAGGAAATACATATTGGTGAAAACTAAACCTTGTTTTGTAACTGTGTTGGTTCAGTTTCTAAGTATAAAACAAGACATGGAACCAATGTACAACCAACTTTTGAATTGTTGGTGACTATCATTGATTGAAAATTTGAAATTCGATCTATTCAATCGCAAGTCTATGTTTTCTGCTTCATTAAATCATTTTGGTTATATGATTGTTCCATCTCAAGACATAATCCATGTCTCATCAAATCAAGGTAAGAATCAAAACACCAATCTAATGTCTCTTAGTTTACAGGTTTCTTGGTATTGATGTTAGTTATGGAAGAAGGGTTTTGCTTTGCACCATGAGTTCTCATATCGGTGTTGTAATTCAACTGTTAACCTTTTTATTCAAAAGTCTCCAACCCAACTTTCTCGCCTTCTCATCTAAAAGGTTGATGCCTTATATGATTTTAGAGTAATGGGCTTTATAGACGTTATTCGATTTCTTTATTTCATCTTGGTTTGTTGACAAATTCATGTTAGTTCTCTTAATCATATGTAGGAAAGGAATCGAATGTGCTGAAATATGCATGCCAACAATCACCTGATGACAATGTATGCAAGTCCTGATGGCAATGTATGGTGTTCTGGCACCAATTTTTAAAAAATATTATGTATCTTCATATTATTTTGATTTTCATTTGAAATGATTCTTTTATGTATGTGTATTACTATTTAAAATGGCTTTTTTTATATGAGATGTTGAATGTATGTTTATCAGTTTTGTAGTGTTTCTCCAAATTTAAAGGAACTTTTTATGTCGGATGTTGAATTGTAGTGTTTCTCCAAATTAGTTTTTAGTTTTAGTATTTCAGATGGAAGCACAAGAGGATGCAGAAATGCCATACTTACAGTTTTTAGTTATTAGAAGGCATTACTGTCGTGTGTAAAATGAAGGAACCGGATATATTTGTAAATGCCAAGCTTACAGTTTTGATTCCTGCAGTTTTTGTATAGAAATCAACATATCAGAAAGTTAGCCAATATGTTTTTTTCTTCCCTTCCACATATTTGATCAATTAATATTTGAATCGCTTTCAAGATTAACGCCATTTACTTATTTTTCACTCTTGGATCACTCTCTATCTTGTAAAGTGTATTGCTTTTGGATTAGAAAATTAATATCTAAGAAACATTAATTGGAATGAAAGAAAATGAATTGTAATTTATTTTTAATGTTTCTTATAATAAGCAATCGCATCAGTTATCAGTTATTTGTTTCTGATTTCGATTTCGTTCTGATGTTTATCTACCAACCGATTTTGATCTCTTATTCTGATTTCGACTTTAAGACTTTTAGTCGATTTCGTTCTGATGTTTATTTCGATTTCGTTCTGATGTTCATAATCCAAATTTCAAGTTTTTATCTTCTGGTATGTCCATTTTAGTTCTGATGTTTATTTCGACTTTAAGACTTTTAGTCGATTTCGTTCTGATGTTCATAATCCAAATTTCAAGTTTTTATCTTCTGGTATGTCGATTTCGTTCTGATGTTTATTTCGATTTTAGTTTTTTTTGGTATGTGGGTGTTCATCCAAGATCCTTCTGTACATTGTTATCTCTATTACCCTTTTCATCATCAATTCTTGTTTGACTTATTTATGATTTCAAGTACTTTTCGAAATGGGAGGCTAAATTTTCATTTATTGCATTCTGGTTTTGGTATTCAATTGTTATCACAGTAACTGATTTGGGCATTTAACCATTTTTTGTAACTTTATACTTCTTCTTTCTTTATGGTTTTGAAACCTTTTTCTTCTTTTGAAACCTTTTGCTTCTTTTTTGTAACCTTTTTAGTAAAATTCTTTAGCTGTAAAACAAACCAAAATGAATGAAAAGGTAATTTTATATGACAGCCGAATGGAGTTTACACATCAAATGTGGTTTACCGAGAAGTTTTGAGTGATGATTGTATATGATTAAAACACGATTGTAATTTCTATTTTGTTTAAACAACAATTTAGACTTTTTGGATAAGAAATTGCATTAAGTTTTCATTTTTTTAATCTACGATATATCCCGTCGCATTGTGAAAAACTTTTAATACAATATATGAACCATGTGAACCACCAAATATTTTTTGCAAAATTTGATGTTTAAAACTTAAATGTATCTTTATAGAACATTAACATCCCCGCCGCATTGCGCGGGTACTCAACTAGTATATATATATATATAGGGTCTCCTTCTTTTGTTAACCAGTGCATATATGCTGCACATCAGACAATTGTAATATGTGCATATATGCAATGCCCGATGTGCATATATGCAATACATGAAAAAGTTAACAAAGAAGGAGACCCTATATATATATTGATGAATGTGTGAAGACATCCAATGCTACATTTTCTATTTAAAAAAAATCAAAAATCTCATAAAATTTTAAAGTCTCAATGGTGGTTTCTCCTTAACTCTCTCTCCAACATTTTCCTTTATAAAGATCAATATACTTTATCAAAAAAAATTACCATTTTAAAAATTCATATAATTTGTTTGATAGCTTTTCTGAATGACAACAAATTACCATTTTAACCCTATGTATGATTTTGTTCTGAATGAAATTTAGTTGTTTGGTAAATATCTGAATAAAATAATTACTTCGCAAATATAAACTACATACTCAACATTACTCGTTCAAAACAACATTTCATATTATCCAAACAAGCATAACATTACTTGAAATCAGGAACAAAGTATGTCACATAATTGAAAAAATCATAAAATTATAAACCAAAATAACACAAAAACTTTCACACATAATATGATCTACTTAAAGTTCAAAGCCGTATGTATCTCATGCTTACCTACAGATTGATTAATCCATTTATTTACCACCAAGTGATCAAAAAGATGCAAACAGTCCCTTAATGGTGCTTATTATAAGAGCGTTTAAGCTAAGGGTTTAACTTTGGAGTTTCCAAGATCTCATTTCTAGAGTTCTGTTTGGTTTCTATACTTTAGCCAAAAGCAGGGCCGGTCCAAAGTTTTCGGATGCCCATGACGAAAAGCCAAAAAGATGCCTCTAATTTATGTATATAAAGAGCAAAATAAACTACTAGGAGACCCATCCCCACTCTGATTTTTATTAAGGGAAAAGTTCAAAAAAAAAAAACAATGGACTTAAATGTTTGGAATAATTAAGTCCTTAGACAATTTTTTAAAACAAATTAATCCTTGAACATTTTAAAACATACATCCTTATGACCTATAAAACTTGTTAATGTCTTAAACTAATGGGGATAGACCAAGAAAACTCAATGTACTCTCATATTTTGAACAATTAAGTCCCTAAACATTTTTTTGGAACAAATAAATTTACACTTACAAAACAAAAATAACTTAAAATCAAATTCATTGGGATCTTTTATATCAAATATTGGAAATTCATACAATAAGTCATAAGCAAATACCAACACCCAAATGCCCCAAAAAAGACCAAGAACAAACCATCAAAATGCCAAGACCAAACCACCAACAAAGAAGAGTTTAACAGATGTTTGATCAAATAGCAAGAAAACAACAAGAGCTTTAAAATTCAACCACCGAAAGACAAGGCATTACTCAACAGTAGAACATAACTGCCTTCAAAACGGAAATCGTATATACACTTTGCAAGCCTAACTAAAATCGATATACACCCTGTAAAATTGAAACTAAAGTCGATATACACTTGAAAAATCGAAACGGAAATTATTTATACATTTTGCAAATCGAAACTAAAATCGTATACACTTTGTACAATTAAAACTGAAATCTATATACACTTTGCAAAGTCGAAAATGAATAAAAGTTGCAAAATCGATACCGAAATAGATCTACATTAGCAAAATCGAATTTGGGTTGCAAAATCAAAATTGAAACCGAAACGCGGGTAAAAAAACGAACTTGCCTGGGTTGGTGGTTGGAGATGGAAGCAACGGAGGCATCGACGGTGAATGGTGGAGACAGAGGCGGCCGATGGAGGCTGGTGGAGACGGCGAGGGGTGGTGCGATGGTGTGTACAAACGTCTCCTTGAGAGGAGAACAAACGTGATGGTTTTAGGGTTTTTTAGTTTTTGTTTTACCCGGGTTGGTAATCTATTATATCTTATTAAAAGAATAGTGCTAGTTTTTTTCAAAACTTTTAACTTTCTAAACTTTCACGATCAAGATTCAAGAAACAGTTTTTTTCTCAGCCACGTTCTTCTCCCCTGATTTCTCTCACACCCCTTCTCCTTCAACAATCAGTTTTTCAACATTTCATCTTCTCCAGTTCTCCTCTTCCCTTTCTCTTCCCCAATCGGCTCCTCCCGTTCGTCTTCTTCTTCATCCCTTTCCTTTCCTTTCCGGCTCCCAGCCACGATTTTATCCCCACTGCCCCTAAATTACTCTCCACGTTCTGCCTCTCTCAATCACACTAGCAACCAATCGACGAGAGTCTCAATAAATCTCTGTGACAATCAATTTCAGGATGGAATCGGCTCTATGGATACTCTCTTTCTCCAGCGATAAACTATTCAAGAGCACCGGTTAGTTCATCTACAGGTTAGGGTTTATGTTGATCGTACTGGAGTTTCGTAGGTTTCAAGTTTTTTTTACTGGTTTCTTCATCAAATTAGGTCTAATCTGCTCGATTTTGAAATTGATTTTTCTGCTGATTTTGAAATCTACTTTTCTTTTGAAATTGATTTCACAATAAGGAGTGAAGCTATATTTATACTGCATTTTGTAACCATTATATATAGAGCATCTCATTTAATTTTGTGTTTGGTGATTTCAGGTGCGTGATCTCACAGAAGCATCAGAGCGATTTGTGACTTTAAACAACACAGTAAAGTCACCTGGGAGTCTTATGCCTAATCTTCGCAGAGTTAGGCAGGGTCTTGATCTCATTAGACAGTTGTTTCAGAATTTTTTGCTCACCAAGTATGTTGTTCTTTACAGTTCCATTTTGCCCTCCTACAATTATAAGCCACTCTGATAATTCAGTGTTTTTATTAATTATTGGAAATAAATAATGTTTTCAGGGACTACTCACTTAAAGAAGCAGCTTCATCGGCATACCAACAAGTTTGTGCACCATACTAACTAAATTTCTTAGTTAGTTTTTTCTTGCTTCAAAATGGTGTCTAAATTTCTTAGTTAGTTTTTTCTTGCTTCAAAATGGTGTCTAAATTTCTTAATCATGTTTGTGATCATTCAACTGGCAATCTGGCCTCATGGGCGGTCATTATCGTCTCACCCAAGAAAACTTTCAACATTTTGTTTTATTTCTTAGATAGAATGATGGATACTACTTATGTCAAGGTAAAATGATGCACAAAACAAGTATATTTAACATTTTGAGGTCTTCTGTATTTGATAGAAGACAATGCTGATTGGTTTTCATGTTTCTTTCGTTATTGCTATCAGATAGATCAGATGATGATGATAAACAATCTCTTGGCAAACAGAGCGGTAGCATTCATGTAAAGAACTCACTATTTAGAAGAAACATTAGAAAAAGATTGCAAATGTTTCTTCCAAGCTTGGATATTCTCTGTCTAAAAGGTATTATCATGCCCCAAATATGTCAATTCATATGGTCTGCTATTTACTCCTTTTGGTTCAAATCAGAGATAAGTTGTCCTACAGATTCTCAACCAATTTATGCATTATGTGTGCTTTCTGGTTTGGATTAGTGCATTGGGAGATTCTCTCTCAAGTCTGAATTCTATGTGCTAATCACTAACAATTTTAGTTTTATTGGCTGCAAATCAAATTAATTGTTCATCAATAGCAGTTATCTCAATTCTCATTGTGGTTCAAGTTTTCTTTTCTGATTTGGTCTCAGACTTTTGGTGACGAGAAAAGAAAAGAAAACGAAGAGGTTACCAAACATCCTCAGGGACAATTCTGTCTTTCCAAAATCACCTCGGTGACGGTGGTAAGTTTCTATTGTTCACAAGGCTTTTTAATTAACAATCATGTTCTATTTTGATTATTTTCTTTTGTTACTCAATTTGCGCAACAAGTTCCGAAGAGTTTGATGGCATTAAACGTCTATAAGAGTGTGCTCAAACCCATTATCGTAGTTTTTTTCCACTTACGATTCCCGGTTAACCTAACTTTGTTTATTGTGTGTTATGTGAATCTGTATAATTGCATTGAGGGGTTTATTGGATTGATCGATAATCCGAGAAAAGTGATAAATTTAGGCCTGTTCTAATTGACAAAATGCAAGTTATTGATCTTATTTGAGTGATTGAAGAATTTGACAATTTGCCCAACAATCATACTTCACTCCTGCGTTTTAAAAAATTGGTGGTTTTTGCAGTGCCTTTCCCCCTAAAACATGATCCAAGAAATCAAAGCACCAAATTTTTTAACAAACGCAGCCTATTATTTGTGGCAACAGTTCAAGATATTTTTTAAGTTTTTTAGTGCTCAAGACAGCATATAAGTAGTTATCCAAAAAGACAAAGCATGATTAACAAGATTTGCCTTATCTATCGTTTATTGCAAATCATGTTTTCCATCTTTCATTGACACAATTGTGTTTTACATTTCTACAGATAAAGAATGCATTGGCTCCAGGAGTTGCTGATGTAAAATTTTATTTCTGCAGGATTTCACTTTTAGTCAATTGTGAAAGCATGATTAACGACCCGTTGATGGTTATTTGCTATTCAACTCTTCTGAAACCACACTCACCTATCTTTAATCCAACCTACATCCTTAACCCTCATCCAATATTCATATTGGGATGAAATTGATTGTTTTGCAATCCTTAACTCTAAAGTTTCATGCTTCATCCAACAGTTTTGGCATCTCAAATTTCATTCTGATTTGTATGTTCTTGTGCTTCATACGAGTATGCTCTCAGTTTCTATGTTTTTTTTTTCTGTTTCAAACGGGTAGAATCTCAATGTTCTTTTGTATTGTTCGTAATTATACCCTGGTTGATGTTGCCTTTTAAATCGTGTTGTGGTTTCCATTTGCAGAGTATCTTGATGAAGCAGTGGGTACTGATCCTGGATGCTTTAATATAACAAGTAGCATGTACTTTTTGTGTTTGAAGGTTGGTTGTAGTGAGTTTTGACTTTTAAGAGTCAATTAATGTTCTCTTCTCTTTCTTATGCAAATTTTATGATTTTAACTCAGTGAGATCCATGTTTTTAAATAGGCTGGGTCTCATAAACATGTCATGGCGAAGTGACTCCTTGGGTTAAAAAGATATGCATAAATCTCTGAAAGAAGAAGAAACTTAGGCCCAATATCGTAGTTTCGCTACAGAATATAATCCGGAACTCAGAGTTTACGTGGTTAGAGGATTCCAACCCGATTGAGAAGTGGATAGCGGTTCCTCTTATCCGAAATCTCTGGATTCCTCCTGAAAGCTGTGGATTGGGAGTTTCTCTAATTCTGTTGGGTGGGCTGGAGATCTAGCTCATAATTTACGTAAACGAATTGAGGACTCCAGCATGCATTCTATGGAGGTATTTAATCCTAACAGAGAGGTTTACTTTTTGTTGCAAACTACTAAGGCGAACTGTGGAAATCTAAATGCAAAATAAAGCACCCCACTTGCCGCTTTGTGTTCAAAATGCTCATTCTTGCAAAGATTAGTGCTGTTTTCTTTCCTTTACTATTATCAACAACAATGATATGTTTATAATGAAAAGCCAAATATGTAAAAAAGCACTTCTAATACATTCTATGCCTTTTAAACTTCTTCTATATTTTTTCTTCAGTTGGCAAAACCGACAGCTAAGGTGGAAGCTGAACCAAATACGAAAAAGGTTGTCCCAAATGCCAAAGAAGCATCTTCAGGAGCTGACTCAGAGAAAAAAGCTGACATGGTAAGACATATTTACCTTTTGTTTGATACATGGTTATTTCATTTTTACATGATAGTGCAGTTAATCTCACCCACAACTACCACATGGGCCTTGGCCGGTCTGATTACTGTTAGGTTTTGATATGAAAATTTGGTACTATTTTGTTGTCGGGCTGCATGATCCTTGCACATATTTTTTGCTTGTAAGAACCTTGCATTGGATACACCGTAAAAGTGAATCTGAGTGTACATCGATTCATTTGGATTTGACTTTGAAGTATTTTGGCCAATATGCCTTGCAGCTTTTTCATAAAGCTTTATTTTATTCCCTGCCCAATAACTCATAATAAGTCATTGTGTTTGCATATTCTCACCAATTTTTATAATTTAATTTTGTTCAAATAAAAATATCATATATATTTTTAATGAAGAGTTGCTTTACTCTTTTTGTTACCGTTTATATCCTTATGGAAGGGAAGAGTCAAGACTCAAATGGGATGTGCAATTGTGTACTAAGCTGTCGGAGATGGTGACTCTTTTTGGAGGGAAGTATAGTGGATTGTTGTTGT
Source organism: Saussurea involucrata (assembly GCA_033807775.1). Lineage (NCBI taxonomy): Eukaryota > Viridiplantae > Streptophyta > Magnoliopsida > Asterales > Asteraceae > Saussurea > Saussurea involucrata. The sequence goes on from CM066322.1 coordinate 21,776,464, forward strand.
TAAGTTTGTTTGCTTCTTATTACAGTTTGGTTGTTGCTTTTCTTGTATCCCATGTAACGAATAGCTTTATAGAACATCCTAGGAAAGTAAGCGATATTTCAGTTTTTTAGAAATAAATAATTGAACTATGAAGCAAACTTCTTTATTAATTGAGAGAGAAAATACTATAAGTTTTAATTAGTAGTTGTATTAATTGTGATCATCATAAAAAGCTCGCCAATGTAGCACAAATATATATATATATATATATAGGGGTTAATATATATATATATATATATATATATTGCCTTTATAATCATTGCTTTCAACACTTCCTGTAGCTAAAAATATCACATATTCGCAACAACAAAAAACAAATATCTTGTAATTACGAATTCTTATAGCTATTTAAAAACACTACACTTATACAATGTGTGATCTTCTATGGTCACAACGTCGTATATAAGTCAGTCTGTAATTGGTATAACAGAAACAAAAGGTCTTGACGATCTTTAGTGCACCAAAGTATTGTTATCGATGAGGGAATATGGTTTCGATTCTTGAGGTCGACGACCGCAAGGGACACACCTTAGATATAGAAGTAAACTCTATGCAAGAAATCAGGTCAATATACTATTTTCTTACTTTCTTCCTTTGGACCAGTGTAGAATGTGTTGCTCTAGATAAGCTTCTTGATCTTGCTGTCTTGACTTTCTATATATACGTTCAACATTTTGTGAAAGTTGGGAATGTTGTTTGAGTTCCCCAAATCATGAATGCACATGAGTTTCTCTGATGCACCAAATGAGTCTATGAGGTTAAAAACCCATTGCAAAATTACCTTTAATTGTTGGTTACAGGTCATTACATCAGAACTCTCCGAAGAATAAATTGTTGGACAAAATAAAATGGATAAAACAGTAAGTACCAACATCAGTGGCTATCTTACTTTTGATGAACTGAGAATTGGGCTAAAGAGGTATGGTGCTTATCATTGAATCTCTTTATGTTCCTATATTTAACATGCAATGCAACTACCAAACATCTCCTCTCAAACACTTTATTGGTACTTAATTTTTGAGTTGTTGCTTCAATGTTGGTTTGTCTAAGTACCAATAATGTAGGTCAAACAATACCTTTCTGTTTGTATATCTAAACGCTGTGAATGTTGTTTGACTTCCATTGCCTGCTCTTCTTCAGTTGTAACATTTTCCATATTTAGATTTTGTAAATAGACCAATCTCAAATTATTCATATGTGTTCGTTTGGTGGTGTATAATGGAACATGCAAACACATCGGCTCATGACAAGAATACAATAGTCTTAAAATTCTCAACTTGAGGCCATTAAAATTTTATAGTTTTAACTATGACTAGTCATCGTACCCGCGCGATGCAGCGGGACACAATTCGATTATGAAATCAAATACTCAAATCCTCAATCTTGGTACATGCTTTGTATTATTTATTACGTACCCGCGAGCGATGCGACACAAAGAATCTTGAAATCGAAACTGAGAACTTGAAACTGCAATATATTGTCTCAAAATTCTCAATTACTCTCTTGTCCACCAATTAGGTGAAAACTGAGCACAGGTTATGAAAATAGGACATGGTGATCAAAATAAAAAATATAAAAAAGAGATTGCAATTAGCATTAATAAATATACTTTCCTTGGAAAAAAGAAATAAAAACAAGAGACAAATGCTCATCATCCCGGACTTGTTACATGTGAGATTATCTAACAAACCCAAAAAAACGTAATGCAATTAGAATTAACAATAGAGGTTCAAATCACAGTGGATGAAAATTGTAGTCCATCATATCATCAAACACAATGGCAAATATTGTGCAAGCCAACAATGGCTTTTAGGATGACAAGATTAAAGTACAAAAGAGAATAATTTGCACGTCATCAACCAAGCTAGATGGTTTCCTTTCAAGAAGTGCAACAAGCAGTTGAAGCGGAAACCTTTTCGTAACATACTAACATGGGGATTTTTGTGACCATCTCCATTGTTTCTTCTTTAATTCGAACACCAGAAGAGCAAATGCACCATAACTCTGAATGTAAATCAGATCATTGATCCCACTGTTCGCAAAAACGTTGTCCAACTCACCGAATGCTTGGAAGAACTTGTGTGGCATTCGGCCGATTTCTCACCATTCTTTCCGTCTCCGAGGACCCGAATTTCGGTCCCGCTGATGATATCCTGTCAATCTTTGTTTTCCGATCCCACCCATCCCCTTAAGGCTCATCAACCGGCTGCACGTAAGTTAGCACAGAACCGAGACGGAATTCTGTGTCAAAAGATTACGTGTGACGACGATCGGCGCAGAAATTGGTGTTTTCATATCCTTTGAATGCCTGAAAAATCATCAAAAGCTCGTGTGTTCAAGAGCGTGAAAGCTTTCGTTTGTACTAAATTCATGGGACCAAAACACCCAGAAAATGAAAATGTTAACCGGAACAAAAAAAAAAAAACTAACCTTATCGTCTAGCATTTGCTGCAAAACCCGTATCACCTGAGCTCCGGCCAAGTGCCCAACAAAGAGAATTGGGTGTTCTTCATCCCATTGAGGGTAATGCCCTAATATATCCAATTAAGTATAACTATATAAGCCAACTATTATTCAATTCTCAAGCTCGAAATCTCTAATAAGATTACATCGATATTCAAGTCTACATTCTACAATTCTATTAATATTGGTTTAATCTTTGTTTTGTGAAGTGTATGAGAGACATACTTGTTCTCCCTTTCAGCTTGCAAGACTATCAAGGTGGTTACGAACAGAAGGAGAAAGCCTTGGCACATCAGGATCAGCTTTCATTCTTTTCTTTTTCTGTTCATTACCTTATGCAGTATAAAAAACCTCATAAAGTTTTTGGTTCAAAAAATATACACACATTAAGAGCCTCTTAATGGTTTCAAAACCTTCTGAATGAAACTATTAAGAGGTAAACAAAGACAATACAAAGGCATCCAGCATTATAAACATTGTGAAAATCAGGAGCACTCACCCATCCTTCTTCGCTATTGCCCAGGTGGCCCAGAAGGTATCAAAGCATCTAGCTGACTTAACAACTGACTAGAAACACTGCACCGAATAACATAAATAGCGTATTGGTAAGATTTCTGCTGAACCGGAAAACAATAGCGAAAAGAACAGTCTAGCAGGAAAGTTCAAGCAGAGATAAAAATATCGCAAAACGTAAAGTGGAACTTAGTTCCCATGACAGAGCAAATACTGGCAAAGACCCTTCACAGGGGGTTGGGGAAGGGGTGGAGGAATGGAAGTTCAAGGATAGACATACGCTACTTCACTTTCTGAAAGTTCTTTTGCTTGGATGTAAAGCATCTTAAGCCTTGAAAGTGAATTATCACCGGGCTTCTCAACCACCTCAGGAGCTGCAAAAGTAAGAGAATTGCAATGAGTACAATATTCGACTAATAACAGCATGAATGGCATTTTCTTCTCGATTCAATGGCTTATGACAGAGCAAATACTGGCAAAAACCCTTCACAGGGGATTGGGGAGGGGGTGGAGGAATGGAAGTTCAAGGATAGACATACGTAGGGGTGTTAACGAGTCGAGCTTTTAACGAGCTACTCGAGCTCGAGCTCGTTTATCTCGAGCTCGAGCCTAATAGATGTCGAGCTCGAGTCGATCTCGAACAAAAAATAAAGCTCGCTTAAGTTAACGAGTCGAGCTCTATAACACCGATGTTCGACTCGACTCGTTCGAAAGCTCGATTAAGCTTTACGAGTCGAGTCGAGTCGAGCCGAGCCATTCGAGCATACACTTTTTCGAGCCTCACATATTTATATGTTTACAAGTTATATAATCAAATTATAAAAATTATCGATCTTGACTACGTAAACGAGTTAATCGATTTCGAATTCGAGCTCATAAACGAGCATCGAGCTCGAGCTCGAACATTGAAAAAATAATCAAGCTCGAGCTCGAGCCCGAATTTGAAAAATTAATCGAGCTCGAGTCGAGCTCGAGCCTGATATTATTTTTTCGAGCTCGACTCGAATAACTTGCTACTCGACTCGGCTCGGCTCGTTAACATACGCTACTTCACTTTCTTAAACTTCTTTTGCTTGGATGTAAAGCATCTTAAGCCTTGAAAGTGAATTATCACCGGGCTTCTCAACCACCTCAGGAGCTGCATAAGTAAGAGAATTGCAATGAGTACAATATTCGACTAATAACAGCATGAATGGCATTTTCTTCTCGATTCAATGGCTTATGGCCTTCAATTCAAATAAAAGTTTCATACCAAACGATTACTTATCCTCATATGTTATACAAATGCTTAAGCGTCAATGTAACACCAATATATTAACCTTGATTGCTAAAAAATTCTTGAATGCCATCAACACTTTCTCTGCTTCTTTCCTTAACCAAAACCCAATCTTTCTAATATGAAATGACATGCTTAAAGATATTTAAATAGAGTATAGCCAAGGCATCAGTGGAGATACATACCATCTCCACTGATTGTGTAACATATTGTTTAATGAGGTTGGCTTGAGAGTTGTAAGGAGTTATAACACCAATATTTTCTCCCTTGATGCCTTGCCAACTCAATTTGTCGATTATCTGCAACCACAAAAAAGAACACATTTGCATAAACATAAAGAGTTGCAATTTTCATGAGATGGATGAAGTATTTAAGAAGCATGCATGCATACCTCTGTGACTATGTATGCTTCAAGTGGATTATTTACTGTCTTGCAATCTTTAACTTCTAAACCAGGCAAAAGATCTGTGAACATCAAATATATCTGTAAGCAATGGCAGAAACATTCAACAATTAAAGAATGATAGATAAACACCTATACATACATACCTGTATTAATGAATATTACTGGTCTGAGTGGATCCAGAACCTGAAGATCAATAATGAACAAACATCTAGAATATCAATATTGTCAGTTAGAGTGAGAAATCTTATTTTATTATTAACGGTGGAAATGACCTATAATTACCTTCTTTAGCCATGATGACAAAGATGTTGAACTTTTGTACTCAAGTTTTGCATTTGCTACATCAGCAGGACCACAACGGAGCCTATTACCATATATCAAGGCATTGGATGTAATAACCCAAATGCTTGCAATAAAGAAAGGCTTGGTGGCCAAATCAAGAAGAATGAAAGTTTACTTAAAGGGGCCTTATTGAAGGGGTGTATTTGATTGTTGGGCCCAAATCCCTAGGGCAACCCTCACTTAGTGTCAAAATCAGTATTATTTCCCATTGTTTGACTGTTGGCGGATGTGCTGAGAAAGGAAGAAGAAGGAGACGATTTTGGTGTATCTTGTTGTGTGGGGTTTGAGTTTTGTGCAAGAAGAAATTTATGTTCAGGTAATCATCCACACCTCATTAACATTTCTCAATTCGTGGGTTTTCTCTCCTCTGTGGGTTGTCTAAATCGAAAATGGTGAAATCAGATGGGATTCCCACCTGACTTTGCCATTATCGAAGGGTTTAAACCTCTGATTTCATCTTTCTGATTTTCGAACAAATTGGGGTGTTAGTGGATTCGAATTTAATGGCAAGAAGGGGGTGTAAGTGCAAATGATTCTTGAGATTTTGGATTATGAATCAGACTTGTTTATTTCAGAACAAAACCTTTCAGATTAGATTTTGTAGAAAATAGATAGGGTTTGTTGTTGGTATAGACTATAGCTATCTAAAATCGATTTTTGAAATAAAGGTCAGAGTTAAGCGAGTTTGGATAAGTGATATGAGGTAAGAGACGATGAACAGTGTCGGAAGGATACTTTTCGCAAGGGTCTACTGCGAAAAGTGCTACTTTTCGCAGAGGCCTGTTGCGAAAAGTATGGTTTTCGCAGGCGTAGGTTGCGAGAAGTTCAGAGGTGCCCTAGGCTAGAGACTAAGTTCAGAACTCGCAACCATGGGTTGCGCAAACCATAGAATTCGCAAGTGCTGCTTGCGAAAAGTGTGGTTTTCGCAGGCTTAGCTTGCGAGTTCTTCAGCTTGCGCAAACTGAGAGTCTAGCGAGTTTCAGAGCAGTATGAGAGAGGAGTCTATGTCAGGGTCAGTTCATTGTGGGACTAGAGAGCCTGATAATTCTGATTCATAAATAGGTACGTGGGACGGACAAGAGTGTAGAGACGGACATCGTATCAGGTGAGTTCCCTAAACCTCTTTACGACGTAACTGTTAAATGACTCTTTTACTGTTTATGGTTTTAAAACGCATGAAATATTTATGAACTTATATGCATGAAGGAAAGAAATGAATGTTTGATATGATGATGCGCATGATTTATGAAGAGTCAAATGTTTTATGAATCGTATGTGCATGTTATGTGATGTCGGTCTGTACTGTGGGATCAATGAGCCTCGAGATCTGATGATTCCTTGGTTTGGCATGACGAGACGGTAGGTTGGAATTCGTTTCCTCCTAGGCGGGTATCGGGGAGTCTGCTTGGGCCCCGATACGAGAGGGCGAAAGGGGAGTCTGCTTGGGCCCCGATCGCAAATGGTTAAGTGATCCATTACACAGTGCAGTACCATGTATGATGACTTGTTATGCATTTTAACAAATGATTTTATATTAAACATGTTCTTTTATGGAGGGAATTCACTAGGCCTTTTTGGTCTAACCCTCGCTTTTCAAAACTAAACCATTTTCAGGTAAGCGAGCTTCAGGCTCGAGTGTTAGGGATTAAAGGCAGAAGGATCGTGGCTTGGAGATAGAGCGACTCCAAGATAGATGATTAACCTTAGTCTAGAGCTCGGCTGTGGGTAGTTAGACTTCCGCTGTCATTTTGTTAAGCTCATATATTCAATGTATTGGTCAATCTTTTCTTTTGGCATTGTAAAACGCTCAGTTTATGGTTTATCGTATGATCTACTTTCGGGGATGTTACATTTGGTATCAGAGCCTTAGTTTAAGGGATTTAGGTGACCATTCGGGCCTAAACTTAAACTGTAAGATGAGGAACACAGCCGAGACATAGGATTGCCTCTAGGAACGATCACTATTAATGCGCTTAGGAATAAGGTGCCAAGGACAAACGTGTAAGGTAAGTTTGGGATTACACTTGGCCAGTGTAATTACGAACTTACAGGTACATGTGCGTGCTTACAATACCTTACTTATAGCAAATTTGTTGTGTCACGTCTAGCAAGGATTAACTGTCGGTTTCTTTCAGTTTAGCGCTATGGCTGGGTACCAACTAAGGGGTATGGCGGATTTTTTGGGTTTCCGTTAAACCACTATTAAAGAAAGTATATAACAGAATACTTACAGTGAGAGTAAGAGTAGCAGCAGAACCAGAGTAGTATCTGAAAGAGATGAGCGGAAGCACCAGAGAGGTATATGCAGCGGTGACCCTTTTTTTTTTACGATGGGATATACTATGAAGATCTAAAAGGAGTGTAAAGAACTAGAGAAAATACATAAGAAGATAGGAAATGAAGAGATTAGCCAGCCATATGAGAAAGGTTCTCGATTTCTTATAAATTTTTTGTGTCTTTACAAATGAAATGGAAACTACATTATATAGACAGAAAAGAAGGAATATGCTAGGCTAGATGCTATGCTAGGCTAGATTTACACGTATTAAAGCTAGGCGGTATTATTAAAGCTGTTAGTCCCAGATGGCTTAACAAGTATTGTAGAAGGGGGGGTTGAATACAATACACAAAAATTTCACAATTTTAATTCTTATATTTGAAAAACTTTCAAAAGAATTACACACAGAAAACTTAAGATTGTTGCGGAAAAGAACAGATAAACTATTCTAACAATCTTACACAAAGTATACAACAAAACAACTAAGAACACTAAGAGCAAAGCTATTGAGTTTTAAGGCTTAAAAGAAGGTTTCTTGCACTGAGAGAATTTCTTGAAAGCGTGAGAATTGCATGAAGAGCACTTCTCCTTTTATAGTGCCAAGGAGTGCCCAAGCATTTAATGCTTGGGACACTTGTCATCTTCACATATGCTGATAATGTTGACTTCAGGAGAACTGTGAAGTCCTTGTCACTTTTCACTAGGTGCAGACAGAGTAGCTTGAGCAGATAATAGGGACCTTAACTGAAGGTGGATAAAAAGACAAACTGTCACTTTTCTCTGCTGGAGGATATTGTCCCATAATAAATGATCTTCTGTCTTGAGCCTTTAGCACCGAAGTGGTTTCCACCGAGATTTGAGAAGTCTTCGGTGGAAAGAAGACTAGTCCACCGAAGTTGCAAGCAAGTTTCGGTGGTAACTAGTCCACCGAAATTACGAGCATGTTTCGGTGGTGAGAGGACCACCGAAATTACAAGTATATTTCGGTGGTGAGAGGACCACCGAAATTACATGTATATTTCGGTGGTGAGAGGAGCACCGAAAGGGTCATCGGTGGTGGATGGGGCCACCGAAACTGTCCATGCACTTCGGTGGGAGAAGGCCACCGAAATGTCAAGGGATTTCGGTGGTGATGACTTGTTTGAAAGTTGCCGAGAGTCTTCTATTTTCCACAAGTAGAGAGTCTTCAAGCTTGGTTTCGGTTGATCTTCGACTTCACCGAACATTTGATATCTTGTACAAGTCATTCAAAGAACTGAACTAAAATATTCTAAGTAGGAGTTTTAGGGAAAACATCGGTGAGTCAATTTCAAATCCTTGGTGACCCAACAATCTCCCCCTATTTGAATTTGAGCTCCTTATCTTAGAATATTCAAGAGTAAATAAAAGTAAGTGCGTTTTTGACCCTCTTTACTCTTTTGGGTTCTTTTCACATAGACCATTTTTTTTGTTTTTTTTTTTTGATCTTTTTCTTTTGTATGCGTATGTATACTATGTACATTATTTACAGGTAACGAAAAAAAAAATATGTACGGAAATAAAATTCAAAAAGAGATACTTGTATTAAGATAAGTTCTCGTACAATTTTACAAAATGAGAAACTAACTTTTACAAGTACTAAATGGAGAGAACTTACTTCTTTGAGGTTTTGTGGCGCTTGATTTCATCCAGTAAGTTTCTATAGAACGGTTGAGCTTCGGGGATGTTCGGAAAGAGGTTGTGAATGCCTTCCAGAAATATGGTATCGGCTATGGACATCTGGGCAAATCTGAAGAATGCCCGACGACCGAGACCGTCGTTAAAGAATAATCCTGGTATTGGTGAGAGGCTCAAGGTTGTGGTAGGATAGGGAACAGAGGTGGGAATGGTAAGGTTAAGATTGCTTACATTTGGGATTTTACCTTCTCTTGCCATTTCCTTGAAGACTGAGTCAGGAGGATTTTTGACTTTGGGGAGGATGATCTTCTCTTTCAGAGACAGCAGTTTGGCTCTTTCTTCGGTGGAGAGAATGATGTTATGTTTTCTTTTGATCTCCTTCATCTTATTCATTAGACCATCAATGTATTTGACAAAGATGTCTTTCCTTGGATTTGGACTCCTGACGAGGTGTTGAGTGATTTCATACCATTCCGAGAGACCGAAGAGTTGGAGATGGCTTTCTTTTACACTCTTCATAGAACCATCTTCCCAGTTAATAATCAATCTGATGTCTTGAGGATTTGCCTTGGAGGTGGCAATCTTTACTGAAGAAATTTGTGACCTATAGCTCCGGTGGTGCATGGTCTTTTTGTACCAATTAATTTCTTCATTCTTTTGTTGTTCCAAGGCACTGAGCACCGATTTCTGTGTTTGGATGGCATCGGTGGACTTGACTTTTGAAGCTTCTTCTGCGGCAGCTTTGAGAGAAAGATCTCTGGATTTGTCTAAGTCGATTTGAGCTATTCTTGCTTCCTCAATTTCTTGAGCAGAGAGGCCAAGTTCGGTGGTGATGGGTTGAGAAGCAGGCTTGAGTTTGAGAGTTTCAGCGTCCTTCGGTCGAGCCCCATATCTTGCCAGATCCTTTTTCTTCTTTGCTTCTCTGGCCAATTCTTCGGCCGAAAGAATTCTTTTCCCTTTGTCTTCGGGAGCATTGCTGGACTGCTCCCCCTCAACTGATGCATTAAGGTCAAGAGCTTCGGTGGAGCCAGTATGAGTCGGTGAGAGTGAGACATGTTTCAGTGGAGAAGAGGGTTTCGGTGGAGAAAAGGGTTTCGGTGGTGAGGAGGGTTTCGGTGGTGAGGAGGGTTTCGGTGGTGAGGATGATTTCGGTGGAGAGGGTTGCGGTGGAAAGGGTTTCGGTGGAGGCTGGTTACTGGAAAGTTTCTTTATGGATGGAAGTTTCGGTGGAGCCGTGGTTTTCTCCCCCTCAGGAACAGCCGGCAACTTGAAACCCAACTCATAGAAGGCCTTATCAAACTTGGAGTGTAGGAAGGCCAGACTCGTTTTGGTGGTATGGGGAACCAAGGCAAAGTCACCGAGATCTATTTCCCACTGGGAACGTTCAGGACTGGGTGAGTCGGTGGAAGGTTTGGAGAGGGACTCCACTGTGGTAGAAAGGGTAGATAATTTTTCTTGAATGGGGCGTAGGGCTTCGGTGATGGCATCAAGAAGAAGATGCGGTAGCTGAGACTCGAGGGTAGAGATGCGGGAATTGGCTTGGGAGATTAAGGTGATGGTAGATTTAAGAAAGGTAGAGGTGCGGTCAATGTGCGGGGAAGTTTGGCCACCGATTTCGGGAAACTGGAAGAGTAGTCGGTGGGGGTCAGGTTCGGGAATGGGAATATGGAGGTAAGGCACCAAGTCGTCGGTTTGGAGCATTCGGGGGGGAGCAGGTGATCGGGGGGGAGTAGGCGATCGGGGGGGTGATTGGTGTGAGGACGAGGGAGACTCGGTGTGATGTTCTTCGGTGGACGGGATGGTTTGGGGAGAACCAGTGTCCGCTAAAAGAAAATCAAAAAAATCAAAGGGTGCAATTGGGGGGGAACCCTTAGAGGGTTGTGCAATGTCTTCGATCGAAAACTGATCGGGTGTAAAGCTGTGTAGTGTGAAGTCAGAACCCTCGAGCGGAGAGATCTCGAGGTCATCTCCACCACCCAAAGAGTCGAGTGGGGAGGTATGTGGGGGGTTCTCCTGAAATGTAACTGAGGCCTTTCGAGAGGCAACAGAGGAGACGGTGGGGTGTGTAGCAGGTACCCTTGGGCCGGAGGGATGAAGTTCAACAACCGGCGATTTTGGAGAATCGACGGTTGGATGAGTCGGTTGGGCCGATGGTTTCCGAGACCTCTTTGGAAGAGATCCCGAAGGGGAAGGTGAGTGCCTCCGCTTGTGAGAAGGGGTGTGAACCGGGGAAGTCTCCGAGGGATCTCTCGGTGACGTGGTTCGAGAAGCGGGAGCGGAGGTGTCGGTGGCCTTTTGTCGTTTCTTTTGAGTGCCACCCGACGTCACTCGGAACCGGGGAGAAGGGACCACAACATTTGGAGTGACCTCGGGAATTTCCAGGTGGCGAAACCCGGGAATTTCCGCATCACCCCAACGAAGTTCGGGAGATAGAGCGAAGGAAATCATACCTGGGCGTAATGGTCGATCGGTGGCGAGCGGCTTGACGTTGAGGGTTTTGGTGCCCACAACGGGAGATGACCATTCATACGAGAACCGGGGCGAGGAAGAGCGGCGATCGGTTTCCAAAGCTTTGGAAAGCTTGTGTTGTAAGATCATGGAGATGAAGCGGGGAAAAGCAACGTAACACTTCTTGGGAGTTTTGATGACCTCGACAAGCTCTGAGAAGAAATATTGGGCGAAGTCAACTTTCCTTTGGAAGATGAGGGCATGAGCGAGTTTGTTGACGTGTGAGGGCGATTGGTCATGCCCACTTGTTTTGCGTGAGAGGCAATGGATAACGTGAGCGAAGAAGAAATTCCAAATGCCTCCCATTTTGCTGCGAAGAAGAGTACCGGGGCCTTTGGAGCTTTTGGAGGAGTCGTCGAGCACATAACCGGTGGTAAGAACAATGTCTTCATGGATGGTATCCAAATACATGTCTTCATAGTCGGAAAAGGCGTCGATCTTGAGAGCGAGACGAACATCATCGACCCCAAAAGTGAGGTCGTGATCACCTTCGGCATTGGTGAAGATGGAGGCGTGAATGGCCTCATTGGAGGGATCGTACACGGAGGAGAGCCAGAATTGTCCAATGAGCATTTTGCTCATCCTGGGGTTGCATGAGAAGGCATGAAGAAGAGGAGAGCGAGACAGAAATTTAGCGATAGTAGAGAACTCGGGATGAGCGGGATCGGATTCAAGGCGGGCAACGTGATTGCATTGGTTGAAGCGGAGGTCTTCAAAACGTGTAGGAATTGGATATCGTGAGGATGCCATGAGAGAGATATGTTTGGAAGAGAAGAGAGAGTTGCAGGGTTGAATTGTGAGAAAGGAGTGGGGAAGAAGTGAAGGGAGGTATGTATATATATAGGGAAATGATAAGGCACTGTGATGATGATTTTGTATGGGGAGAGGGGACATGCGGCTCTTGAGGTGAAAGGGTTATTGGGAATCGGGACACGGAGCGGCGGATAGGCGAAGGGTCTGACGCAAAAGCAATTGAGTGGTCACAAGTGGGCTTTGGGAACCGTGTGAATCGGTGTAGGCTCGGTGAAGCTTCGGTGGAGGATTCGGTGTTCGCTCGGTGGACGATCGGTGGAAGTTCGGTGGTGGATTTGGTGTTCATGGACAGCTTCGGTGGTAGAAAGGTTTCACGGATTTGGATAGTACCACCGAAATGGGACTTCGGTGATAGAAAGGTTTCACCGATTTGGATAGTACCACCGAAATGCGACTTCGGTGATAGAAAGGTTTCACCGATTTTGGATAGTACTACCGAAATGCGACTTTGGTGGTGGAAAGTTTTCACCGATATGAGATGATCACCGATTTGAGACTTCGGTGGTGGACAGGTTTTCACCGATTTTGAAAATTTTCACCGAAATGTGCTTCGGTGGTAGGCATGCTTCACCGATACTTGAGATTATCACCGAAATGGGACTGCGGTGATGGAAAAGAGATAGAAAGATTTGACACATAGGTTTGTCCACCGATGAGAGATCGGTGGAGAGAGAGAGAAGTAGATACGAAGGTGTCCACCGATGTGAGATCGGTGGAGCATGAACACATATTTATTCTTGGAAATTGCACATCCCAAGTTCACTGATGAGAAAGTTGAACCTGGTTTCATCAAGAGGTTTGGTGAAAATATCAGCAAGCTGCAAATCGGTGGGAATGAAGTGCAGTTCAATGTCACCTTTGGAAATGTGATCTCTGATGAAATGATACATGATATCGATGTGTTTAGATCTAGAGTGAAGAACATGATTATTTGCTATAGCTATAGCACTGGAATTATCACACAGAATTGGGACTTTAGAAAAGAATTGATTATAGTCCCTTAGTTGGTTTCTCATCCATAGAATCTGAGCACAGCAGCTCCCAGCAGCTACATATTCAGCCTCAGCAGTAGAGGTTGATACAGAGTTTTGTTTCTTGCTGGACCAACTTACTAATTTTCCCCCAAGGAGCTGACAGCTTCCTGTAGTACTCTTTCTATCAATCTGGGAACCTGCAAAGTCTGAATCTGAATAACCAATTAGTTCAAAACTCGAGTCTTTGGGATACCAAAGACCCAAGTGCAGTGTGCCCTTAAGATACCGAAAAATTCGTTTTACAGCCTTTAAATGTGATACTTTAGGATTGGCCTGATAACGAGCACATAGACAGGTAGCAAACATAATATCCGGTCTGCTAGCAGTTAGGTAAAGAAGAGAGCCTATCATACCTCGGTAAAGAGTAACATCCACAGATTCACCTTTTAGATCGGCACACAGTTTCAAGGGAGGTGCCATGGGAGTTTTCATAGGAGAGCTATCTAGAAAGTTAAATTTCTTCAGAAGGTCCCGAATATATTTGCTTTGATTTATAAAAATTCCTTCTAAAGATTGTTTGACTTGAAGGCCCAAGAAAAATGTAAGCTCTCCCATAATGCTTATCTCATATTCACTCATCATGAGAGAAGCAAACTCATCACATAGGCATTCATCAGTGGCACCAAAGATGATGTCATCAACATAGATTTGAACAAGAATGATATTACCTGAGGTTTCTTTGATGAAGAGAGTATTGTCAATTTTACCTCTGGAATATCCATGTTTGAGAAGAAAGTTGGCAAGAGTGTCATACCAAGCACGTGGAGCTTGCTTGAGACCATACAAAGCTTTGTCAAGTCTGTACACATAGTTTGGATGAGCTGGGTCTTCAAAGCCAGGAGGTTGTTTCACATAGACTTCCTCTGCAAGTTCCCCGTTGAGAAAGGCACTTTTAACATCCATTTGAAAGACCCTAAAATTTCGGTAGGCAGCATGAGCCAGAAAGATCCTTATAGCTTCAAGTCTTGCAACAGGGGCAAATGTTTCATCATAGTCAATGCCTTCTTCCTGTCTGTATCCTTGAGCTACTAATCGGGCCTTGTTCCTGATAACAGTACCATCTTCATCCATTTTGTTCCTGAATACCCACTTGGTTCCAATGATTGTCTTGTTTCTGGGTTTGGGAACCAATCTCCAAACTTTATTTCTCTGGAACTGAGAAAGTTCTTCTTGCATGGCAGTGATCCAACAAGGATCTGATAGAGCTTCATCCACTTTCTTGGGTTCAGAGAGAGAGAGGAAATTCACATAGAGACAAATATTTCCAACTCCTCTGCGGGTTTGGACACCTGCTTGTTGATCACCAATAATTTGATCTATGGGGTGATCTTTGGTCCATTTTAGAGCAGGGGGTAAAGGTGATGGGGTATGAGGAGTAGAGTGAAATGGAGTAGTGGGATCAGAGGTTTGGTGTAAGATGGGATTTTCGGTAGTGGAAGCCATGTGATTTTCGGTGGGATTAGGGATGGAAGAAGGGCTTTGGTGTGGAGTTTCGGTGGGAATAGGGAAATTGGTGTGAGAGATGGGTTGATCAATTTCGGTGGGAGAGAGTGATCCAGCTGGGTTTTTTGAGGTGGATGGATTTGAGGGAATAGAGGAGATATCGGTGGAAGTGACTAAGGGGGTATCACCAATACATGATGAGATCCATCTGTGTAAATCATCCTCATCACTTGAAAGTGATGAACATCTGAGATCATCAAACTTGACATGAATGGACTCATCAATGCTTTTTCTTCTGAGATTGTACACCCTATAAGCTTTGGAGGATAAGGAGTACCCAACAAATATTCCCTCATCTGCCTTGGGATCAAACTTCCCAAGATTTTCACGATCATTAAGAATAAAGCAGATACACCCAAAGACATGAAGAAAGCCAATATTTGGTTTTCTGCCATGAAAAACTTCATACGGGGTTTTATCATGTCTTTTGGATATTACTGACCTGTTTTGAGTGAAGCAGGCAGTATTCACAGCTTCGGCCCAAAAATAGGTGGGGAGATTTGATTCGCTCAGCATGGATCTAGCGGCCTCACACAGTGTTCTGTTTTTCCTTTCCACCACTCCATTTTGCTGAGGAGTACGAACAGCGGAGAAGTTCTGAGAGATCCCTTTCTCGGTGAAGAAGTCTTCAAGAGCACTATTTCTGAATTCAGTGCCATTGTCACTCCTTACCGAGCGGACAAGCTGGCCATTGAGAACTTCATTTTTCTTGACAAAGTTGATGATTTCTTCAGTAGCATCACTTTTGTACCTGAGAAAGAACACCCAAGTATATCTGGTAAATTCATCAACAATAACAAGAATATACCTTTTGCCTCAAAGACTTGGAGTGCTGACTGGTCCACATAGATCCATGTGCAGCAATTGAAGAGGAAGAGTGATGGAAGAGCATTGCTTCGTCTTGAAGGATGTTTTGGTGAGCTTTCCCTTTTCACATGCATCACACAGCTTCTCTTTGACAAAGTTCAACTTTGGCATGCCCGTCACCAGCTCTTTGTTGGAAATTTTATGCAAGGTCTTGAAGTTTAGATGAGAGAGACGTTTGTGCCACAACCAGTTTCTTTTGGATGCATCATTTGACACAAAGCAGACATTTGAAGAAGAATTGGATTGCCCCATATCTATGACGTAGACATTTTCCATCCGTCTTCCCGATAATACCACATTGAATTGTTTGTCTACCACGGAGCAGACACAAAGTTCAAAGATAACTTTGTATCCAAGATCACACAGTTGGCTAATGCTGAGAAGGTTATGCATGAGGCCGTCCACAAAAGCCACTTTATTGAAGGTTACAGATCCGTTAGAGAGAGTCCCGTATCCTTTGGTGTAAGCCTTAGAATTATCACCAAAGGTTACAGATGGACCTTTTCCCGGCACATAGTTGATGAGAAGAGACTTGTTTCCCGTCATATGGCGTGAGCACCCGCTGTCTAAATACCAAATTTGATGGTGCTCAAAAGCCTGCATGCAAACACATATTAGTTCTTTGGTACCCATTTTGTAATGGGTCCTTTGGGGTTAGAAGAGCTTGATTCCTTAAGCTTGGATCTATCAATCCTATCCTTGGGACAGTCCTTAGCCATATGAAAAGTGTCACCACAGTTATAGCATTTTCTATAGATAAAAACCTTTTTAGCATTTTTCATGTTTTGGCTTTTATCATTTGTTCTTATAACCTTGTTAGAGGAGAACAGAGCAGGAGGCTTGGACCCAAGGATTCCTTTGGATAAATCTTTGGAAGTTGATTTTCTTAAAAGCACAGATCTAGGTACATAGGTGTTGTTAGAGGGAATGTTTGGGGTAGAACTTTTAGGATGGAAGCTTGCCAAGCAGTTGACCACCGATTTTCCTTTGTCAGCACAGGAGATCCTTTTTGAGTGAACAGGAGTTTCTCTTTTGAGGATCTTTGAGGGCTTAGGTTCGGTGTAGGTATCTATGTGAATAGATTTCAACACTTCATGAAGAGGAATTGGAGGGTCATAGATTGAGGGATCGGTGGGCACAAAGGGGATGAGATCGGTGGGATTAGATCTTTTGGAAGGATTAGCTTTTGAAGAGTTTGAGGAGGAGGCTTCATCCATGACCGAAAATTTGAGCTGATCATGGATGGGTTTGGAAACGTCATTTGAATCTTGCTTCTCAATAACTTGCAATGAGGAGTCTTTGGCCTTTAAGGATATGCCATACTTTAAGGCTTCACACAGATCTAACGAATTCAAAGAGATGGAATCACAAGAGCTGGAATCAGAGAGATCATCACATGCATTGGTGGGGGGAACAAGAGCAAGAGTGGACTCACAAACATCAGTTTTTCCAAATCCTAGACCGAACTTGTTTGAACTACAGATTTGACTTTGAAAGATTTGTTCAAGATTTTTGGAAGAGCTTGACCATTTTTTGATGACTTCTTGTTCCCTTTTTAGTTTCTTAAACAGAGAGTTCTTTTCTTTTGAGATCACATGATTTATTGTTTTCAAGTCTTCAAGCTCATTTTTTATTTCCTCAAACCTTTTAAGCTTAGACATGCAACTTTCAAGTTCAGCTTTGAGCTCTTTCACTTGAACAGATTTTCTATTCTTACTGTCTTTAACAGAATAAAAATCTTGAGTTAAAGATTCATAGGCATTGATCTTTTCAATATCAGACATATTATTGAAGGGATGTACCTGAGCGTAGGCTGTGGAGCACCCAGTTGCCACTAGAGCCATAGGTGAAGTGGCCTTTTCGGAAACTTCCATTTCTTCTGAGATGGCCACGAAGCATCTATTCTGAGAATCACTGTCGGAGGTGTCTTCGTCGTCCCGATCGTGGGTTTCTACCATGAGACCCTTCCCTTTTCTCTCTAGACCCTCACTCCTTTCCTTCTCTTTCTTGTACTTGGCCTTGTATTTCTCGGCACGCTCCTGATGATTTAAGAAGGATGGTGGGGACTCCTTTTTGGGAAAGGTTGATTTGAAAGGCATGTGTTTGGATTTTTCCCTTTTTGAAGAGGGATTGTCAGAAGAAGTAAATTTGGACTTGGAGATACGCTTGCTTTTACACTCAGATGCAAAATGTCCTTTCTTGCCACAGTTGTAGCATTCCTCATTAGACTTGTCAGAAGAAGTTTTGAAAGATGAAGTTTTTCTAAGACTTCGAGATTTGTTGAAGGGACGAAACTTGTGTTTAGAACCGGCCATCATTGCCATCTCATCCGACAACTGTTCAACCATGATATCCTCACCTTCATCATCAGCATCACTAAGATATGCTTCCGTTTGGTGGGTTACATTTGTTTGGCTGTCATTGTCAGAGTCAGATGAAGGATAGGTGATTCTAGGAAGATTTTGAGAATTCTTGGAACTTTCACTAACAAGAGCTATAGAGGAGCTCTTTATTTCCTTGATGAAAGATTTCCGTTGAAGCTTGGTTTGCTCAAAGTTGAAAAGAGTACCATATAAAACGGTTAAGGGCATGAACTCAAGGTCCTTGGTAGTTTTGATGCAAGTACATATATTTTCCCAAAAATCTGGGAGACAATCCATGAACTTGCACAAGACTTCCTCATTATCATAGACTCTGCCCAACAACTTAAGATCATTTAAAAGAGAGTTGAAGCGGTTATAGAAGCTAGGAAGAGATTCTCCTTTTTCAAAAGAAAATAGTTCATACTTTCTGATAAGACCAATCTTTTTGCATTTCTTGACTTCCTCTGTACCTTCGTACAGAACACATAGAGTGGTCCACATTTCTTTGGCAGTTTCAAAGTTCACCAAAGAGTGGTAGACCTCATCAGGAAGAGAGAGAGCAATAATAGCTCTTACCTTGGAGTCAAGAGTAACTAAACGTTTCTCCTCATCAGTATACTTTTTAGGATTTTTGAGAATATACCGACCAGTAGCACTGGATTTTTCCTCATCAGAATCACTTGAGATTTCCTTTTCAAAGGTCTCTTTGCCTGGCCTCTGCGTGTCATAGCGAGCCCAAACTCTGGGGATAATGGGTCCCTCGTTGAGAATGGTTGGATATCTAGTATCCACTCCTTCCATGAATAGCATCATGCGGCTTTTCCACAAAGAGAAGTGGTTGGGATTGAACTTAGGAGGTTTAGAAATAGAGCCATTTTCAGAGAAGTTATTTTGAAAAGAGTTTTCAACAGTAGAAGAAGAAGAGGCAGCCATCGCAGATCAAGTTTATGGAATTAAACTTTCTGCTCTGATACCACTTGTTAGTCCCATATGGCTTAACAAGTATTGTAGAAGGGGGGGTTGAATACAATACACAAAAATTTCACAATTTTAATTCTTATATTTGAAAAACTTTCAAAAGAATTACACACAGAAAACTTAAGATTGTTGCGGAAAAGAACAGATAAACTATTCTAACAATCTTACACAAAGTATACAACAAAACAACTAAGAACACTAAGAGCAAAGCTATTGAGTTTTAAGGCTTAAAAGAAGGTTTCTTGCACTGAGAGAATTTCTTGAAAGCGTGAGAATTGCATGAAGAGCACTTCTCCTTTTATAGTGCCAAGGAGTGTCCAAGCATTTAATGCTTGGGACACTTGTCATCTTCACATATGCTGATTGTTGACTTCAGGAGAACTGTGAAGTCCTTGTCACTTTTCACTAGGTGCAGACAGAGTAGCTTGAGCAGATAATAGGGACCTTAACTGAAGGTGGATAAAAAGACAAACTGTCACTTTTCTCTGCTGGAGGATATTGTCCCATAATAAATGATAGAGCGACTCCAAGATAGATGATTAACCTTAGTCTAGAGCTCGGCTGTGGGTAGTTAGACTTCCGCTGTCATTTTGTTAAGCTCATATATTCAATGTATTGGTCAATCTTTTCTTTTGGCATTGTAAAACGCTCAGTTTATGGTTTATCGTATGATCTACTTTCGGGGATGTTACATTTGGTATCAGAGCCTTAGTTTAAGGGATTTAGGTGACCATTCGGGCCTAAACTTAAACTGTAAGATGAGGAACACAGCCGAGACATAGGATTGCCTCTAGGAACGATCACTATTAATGCGCTTAGGAATAAGGTGCCAAGGACAAACGTGTAAGGTAAGTTTGGGATTACACTTGGCCAGTGTAATTACGAACTTACAGGTACATGTGCGTGCTTACAATACCTTACTTATAGCAAATTTGTTGTGTCACGTCTAGCAAGGATTAACTGTCGGTTTCTTTCAGTTTAGCGCTATGGCTGGGTACCAACTAAGGGGTATGGCGGATTTTTTGGGTTTCCGTTAAACCACTATTAAAGAAAGTATATAACAGAATACTTACAGTGAGAGTAAGAGTAGCAGCAGAACCAGAGTAGTATCTGAAAGAGATGAGCGGAAGCACCAGAGAGGTATATGCAGCGGTGACCCTTTTTTTTTACGATGGGATATACTATGAAGATCTAAAAGGAGTGTAAAGAACTAGAGAAAATACATAAGAAGATAGGAAATGAAGAGATTAGCCAGCCATATGAGAAAGGTTCTCGATTTCTTATAAATTTTTTGTGTCTTTACAAATGAAATGGAAACTACATTATATAGACAGAAAAGAAGGAATATGCTAGGCTAGATGCTATGCTAGGCTAGATTTACACGTATTAAAGCTAGGCGGTATTATTAAAGCTGTTAGTCCCAGATGGCTTAACAAGTATTGTAGAAGGGGGGGTTGAATACAATACACAAAAATTTCACAATTTTAATTCTTATATTTGAAAAACTTTCAAAAGAATTACACACAGAAAACTTAAGATTGTTGCGGAAAAGAACAGATAAACTATTCTAACAATCTTACACAAAGTATACAACAAAACAACTAAGAACACTAAGAGCAAAGCTATTGAGTTTTAAGGCTTAAAAGAAGGTTTCTTGCACTGAGAGAATTTCTTGAAAGCGTGAGAATTGCATGAAGAGCACTTCTCCTTTTATAGTGCCAAGGAGTGCCCAAGCATTTAATGCTTGGGACACTTGTCATCTTCACATATGCTGATAATGTTGACTTCAGGAGAACTGTGAAGTCCTTGTCACTTTTCACTAGGTGCAGACAGAGTAGCTTGAGCAGATAATAGGGACCTTAACTGAAGGTGGATAAAAAGACAAACTGTCACTTTTCTCTGCTGGAGGATATTGTCCCATAATAAATGATCTTCTGTCTTGAGCCTTTAGCACCGAAGTGGTTTCCACCGAGATTTGAGAAGTCTTCGGTGGAAAGAAGACTAGTCCACCGAAGTTGCAAGCAAGTTTCGGTGGTAACTAGTCCACCGAAATTACGAGCATGTTTCGGTGGTGAGAGGACCACCGAAATTACAAGTATATTTCGGTGGTGAGAGGACCACCGAAATTACATGTATATTTCGGTGGTGAGAGGAGCACCGAAAGGGTCATCGGTGGTGGATGGGGCCACCGAAACTGTCCATGCACTTCGGTGGGAGAAGGCCACCGAAATGTCAAGGGATTTCGGTGGTGATGACTTGTTTGAAAGTTGCCGAGAGTCTTCTATTTTCCACAAGTAGAGAGTCTTCAAGCTTGGTTTCGGTTGATCTTCGACTTCACCGAACATTTGATATCTTGTACAAGTCATTCAAAGAACTGAACTAAAATATTCTAAGTAGGAGTTTTAGGGAAAACATCGGTGAGTCAATTTCAAATCCTTGGTGACCCAACAAAAGCTATGTCGACTTATAAACGAATAACGACACACTGCTTTATCAAAAAAGTAAAAAGAATATGTCGGCCATTTATCGAAAAATAATTTAGTTGTGGAGAGTGATGTCATGCTGACATCAGGTCTTCTAGAAAGGGTAATTTTGTAATTTCTAGAAATCCCTGTGTGTGCTGTCGATGGACTGCGGTGAACCGGGGTCAGTACCATCGTATTCGTCTTTGTCATCGAGATTTTCGATGATTACCTGGCTGAAATCCTCTTCTCCATCTTCGCCGATGAATGGAAAAACCATGATCCAGCTGTCTTGGGCGAAAATCTGTGTATAATGTCCTTCTGCAACTAACCAGTATCTCCTTCCCCAAGGTCTATGAAAAAGATTTATTGATAGCTTTGGTGTTTTTTGACCTTGTGAGATCATCTGTCCTATCAGTTGTTGAAGTGGTTCTTTGGTGTTCGTGTCGTTCCACCATGTGAATTCTTGAGTGCATGCGTACTTCTTCAACGCTACTTGTTCGTCTTCAAGATGGCTGATGAAAATACGTTTTCTTGCAGGTCTGCATGTGTGACTACCGGCTTCTGGAAAAGATGCGATAATCTTGCATCCAATTTGTGAACTGAGTGAGTGAGACGCCATGTTTCCGGCTGTTAGGATAAACTTTTCTCCAAACTAGTTGAGAAGAGCTTCTGTCTTCGGGTTTAGGCTGAACTCTATGTAATCGATCATTCCGTTGTGGTAGAAACTCAGGATTTGATCATCTGGCATGTCTGTTTTCTTTAAATTGATTTGTAGGAAGAACATGTTGGTCGGAATCGATCCTCCTTGATGTAATCTTTGTACTATTGTAACTCCTTTGTAGGCTTTTTCGTGAGGTCCGAACGCCATGTCAATGATGTCTTGTTGAAGCTTGTATAAGAGTAATGGGAACTCTGTGCATACTTTGCTGGAAACCAACTGTTCAAATTCTGGAAAGTTTTCGAAGAGTGGTTGCATGGTTTGCTTTAAAGGTAAATCTAAGATTCTGGCTTTAAAACAATTGAAATCTCTGTGTATGACTGTATTTGTCTCCTTTTTCTCGAGTTCTTGTCTAAGCTGTGTATTTTTTGCTTCGAGAAATCCATTTTTCTGTTTAAGCAAACTATTTTCAATCTGGGTTTGTGTACTATGTGTATTTTTTCCAGATCTTAGGAGTTGTTCTTGCAGTTGGGCAATAACACTCTCTTGAGCTTTTATAAATTGTTCAGGATTATTTTTGGCAATTTCTGCAAAAGTTTTGACTTCTTCAGGTTCAATGAAGAAGTTTTCAATCCCAAAAGTTTCTCTAGCTTTTTTCAAAGCTTCTGCAAAACTGTGGTATCCTTTATAGAGTGGGTTGTCACACAATATATGTTGTGCAACAGTATCCCATTTATGAAAAATACCAGTTTTTGTTCCCCTGAAAATAATATAGTGGGAAAAACGTCTGTCTTGTTTTTCAGGAACAATCTGGCTTTGTTCTGAGAAGTAAATACTCAGAGCATTTAAAACTTGTACTTTAAAGGATGTTGTATTTGGCATGGTTTGAATATGCCAAATATTATCAAGTAAACATTGCTGTTTTTCTGTTAAAACTGTCCCAATTAAGGGTCTGAATTTTTTCTTTGGATCAAAACACTTTTGTAACATATGATTTCCAAAGGATATCATGGATTCTGTCTGTGTATCTTTTGTTTTACTCGACTGTGCATAACCCCGGGTTGGGGTCTTTGTAGGAGTAAATGGTGCCAAAATACCAGTTTTTGGCATCATCTTTGGAGAACTAGTTTGTGTAAACTGTGATCGTGGCATCTGTGGAGAATTGTATAGGCTTTCTGTGTGTAACATCTGAGAGCTCATTGCCTCTTGTAACATTTTGTTTGTATCAAGAATCTGTGTGTCTATCTTCTGTGTACTAGATTTTTCCTCGTCCGATGAGATACTCATAGCGGATGAATATCTGAGAGGCTGTATAACTTTTCGCTTTCCTTTATCTTTTTTCTCCATCTGTCACAAATAATTTGTTAAGGTTTCTGGATAACATATCTGCTATCCCATTATCTTTTCCTTTGATATGTTCAAAATTTATTTTGTAACCACATCCTTGTATAATGTTCTGTAAATTTATCCATCGTGTCTTATTTACCTTTTTACTTTGATCATTTTTTATAAAACGGACAATTGCTTCACAATCTGTTCTAACTGTGAATTCTTTATTTAAAAATATTTTGAATTTTTCTAAGGCATTAATTAATGCTTGTATTTCAAAATCCAAACTTGTCCAATTCATACCAGTTTTGTTGAAATTTCCACTGGTATAAGAACAAACTTTTTCTGTTTCTTTTGGATTATATTTATTGGATTTAGAAAGAAGAACGGCTCCCCATCCTTCTTTACAACCATCAACTTCTATAATTATATAATCTGTTACTAATGGTAATTCTAAAGGTTTTATGTTTTTAACCCTTTCTTTAATTGTTCTGACAAGTTTTATATCTTCTATATTAAAATGTCTTTGACCATTTTTTGTAGTTTTACTATATAAAGGTCCGACCAATTTTGATAGATCGGGTATAAATTTTCGAGCATAATTTATTAAACCTAAGAAAGCTTGTATCTGTTTAAGACCTTCGATTTTTTCTGGAAAGTCTAATATTTTTGTAGAAATATGTGTTTGTAATTCTATTTTTCCATTACCTATTTCTAGGCCGAGAAAAGATATCTTTCTTTTGAATAAATCCATTTTTCTTTTTGAAACTACTATACCATTCTTCTTTATTTCTTCAAATATCTGTTGTAGATGCTTCTCATGTTCCTGTATTGTTTCACTAGCAACTAATATATCGTCAATGTAAACAAGACAGAAATTAAATTTGAGAAATATACTGTCTATAAATCTTTGGAATATAGATGGTGCGTTCTTGAGTCCAAAACTAAGAACATTCCATTCATACTGTCCTTCTGGACATGTGAAAGCTGTCCACGGTTTGAAGGTTTCTTCAAGCTGTAGCTGATTATATCCTGACTTTAAGTCGAATTTTGAAAATATTTTCTTTTTCTGTATTAGATTTAGCAAACTGTCTTTGTTAGGGATGTTGTATCCATCATCTTCGGTATTGTCATTAAGACGTTTGTAATTATAGACTATTCTGGCTTTTCCTCTTTTTATTTCTCCGTGGTTTCTTACCATAAAAGTTGCGGATCTATGGGGACTCTCCGATTTTCTGATTAGTTTTTGTTCCAACATCTCCGGTATTTGTTTTTTAAATTCTTCTTTATCCAAAGGACTATATGCTATGTTGGCCGTCCGGATTGTTATATCAGGATTTTTAATTTTTAATTTACATATGTGTTTTACCTTTGAATTTTTTATATCTTCTCCTATGAGTCCTATTTTTTCTAAATGTAAGATCATAGGGTGATTTATACTTTTTGTAACTTCTACTCCTTTTTCTAATTCATGTGTTAAGAAATTTGTGAGTAATTTAATTGATTCGTTTTCCACGGACGTTTTGTTTTGGTCTTGTTTTAAGGATTCTAATTTACCTTGTCCACCACGCTTTCGAGCGAACTCTGATGTAGTGTTGTACCTGTTTGTTGGGAAGCTGTAAATTTGTTTACTTATTGTGACATAGTTCCGTGTAAGGGTGATAGCACCATTTAATCCGAATAGAAAATTTAATCCTAAAATAAAGTCGGAGGATTTGATATATTCAGGATTAATGTTAACCTGTGGTATTTCATATTTAATAGTGTAATTCCCTGAAAAATCTAAGAATTGTATTCCTGTTGGTTCTGCATAATGGGTAACAGAGATAAGTCTACTTTCGATTGTTCTTGTGACTAATTTATAGGGCAACACTTTATGGTATTGTTTAGGGATTAATGTGTAAGATACTACGCTTTTTGTTGCTCCTGTATCTACTAATGCTGTTAGATCAACAAACTTGTTACTGTCTAACCATAATCTACATTGTACATGAATCATATTTGTGAATCCCATGGTTTGAATGTAAGTCTGTTCGGTCTCTTGAGACATTTTAGCGTCGTTGATTTCGACTTTTTGTTTGTTCTTTTCCAATATGTCTTCCAGGTGTTTTATTTTTTCTTCTAAATTCTTGATTTTTAAAGCATGTAATTCTGTTATTAATTCTAATTTTTCTATTTTTTCTATTTTTTCTATTTTTTCATGACATTTATTGTTGCTGGATGTTGTACCAACTTCTTTTGTTTTTTGTATTTCTAGATTAAATGTGTCTTTTAGACATAGATAACAGATTTCTTTAAAACATATGTTACATTGTGCTCTCTTTTCGATACTTGGATAATATCCACAACTATAGCATTTTATATAATTGTTTCCTCTTTTGCTTATCCAATTATGTTCACAATCCTGCTCTATATTAACATATGTGTATGTTATTTTTGTTAACGAGTCATCTTCTTTATCACTATATATACTGTATATAGATTCATTTTCAGAATTATCTGAGTTTAATAGTTCTATTTCATAATCTCCTATTTGCTCTATAAGATTGGTTCTCTCTGTATTTTTATTTTTATTAGGACATTTATTAGCTAGATGTTTTTCATCTCCGCAAATAAAACATTTACATTTTCGTGTTTGTGGTGTTCTGACATACTTGTTTTTATTATAGTAAGGTTTGTTATATCCTTTTTGATATGTTGTACTTTTTCTTAATTTTTTCTTATTTTTATCGTAATGACCATAGGCTTGTGGTGTATATATTGTTGTTTTACAGAACGCGTATGCATTCTTCTTCAATTGTTCCTGTAAAGCAACTTCTTTGCATTTTTCTTCTAATATTCCAAATGTATAAGTTATTCTAGGTCCGATACCTAGATTTTTTACATTTTCATAATTTTGTTTCCAGTTTTCATGTATATGTTTTCCCAGATCTCCTGGTAATTTTATAAAATATTTGTTGCATAACTCGTCATCCATTGCTTGTCCTGTTTGTGAAAGTAACCTTGAGAAGTCTAATGTAAATTCATTTATGTATTTCATATCTGCGATACTTAACTGTTCTAAGTTTCTTATTGATGTATCTTGTATATGGGTATTATTTTTTGCTGGGTCAACTCCTAGAATAAGAGTTCTTATTTGTGATGTAAAATTGTATGGGTTATCTCCTAGGGCTTTCAGCCTATTAATCCCATCTTGGTCTTGGGTCTTTTTGCTTTGCCAAATTCCTAGAGATATTGGGCCTAACGTGGTTTCTAAATAAGAAAACATATCCATGCTATCTTTTTTGTTTGTTTCCCACATTCTTACAACTGTCTGTTCCCATATTAAAATTTCATCCATCCATAACTGTGGTTTTTGTTTTTCTAAAATTAACATGTTACTACTGAATATATGTCCTATAGGTAATCTATTTCCTTTACCTATAACGTTCGATTCTTGTTGATAACTTGTAGAAGGCTTTGTCCATGTTTCTCTTCCACTTGTATCTTGTGAATTATTTCCAATTTCTCCCCATTCCGTTTTTGGTCTTTTATATTGGTTATTCATGTCTGTATCCATGTAGCCATGTTCTTGTTTATAAAAGTCAGATAACATAGTCTTTCCTTGTAAAATATTTTCTACTAAGGGTAAATTGTAGTATTCTTGTAGGCTTTTATAACTTTCTTCATATGTCATGCCCAATTCTGTCATGCATTCCATAATCATGTCATCTGTTTCTTCTTGTATATTTAATTCTGTGAATTTTTTATTAATAATTTGTTCCAATGTTTTATTGGTTTCTTCTATTTTATATCCCGTATTTTCTTCTTCTTCTAAGTAGTCTATTAAACTATAATCAAATTCTTCTTCTTCGAATTTATCAAACCCTATTAGAGTTTCACCATCTTCGTTTTCTGTATCATATTTTGGTTATGTGTCTGTATCATAGTCTATATTCATAAAATTATATTCTGTTTCATCGTCATCCTTATCATTCGATGATTCTTTTTTAAAATCTACAAATCTTAGACTTTGTGTTCCATCTATGTCTTCATAGATATAACTTCTTTTTGGCACTAAAACTTCGTTTTCTTGTTCCTTCAAGTCATTTAATTGCCATTCTAATCCTGCTAATTCTTCAGGATCTATTTTAACTGGATCTATCATCTGTATAGATTTTGAAGCTATTGTATTCACAATTCTTCAATGTTAACTTTATATTTCATTCCTGACCTATTACTAGCTTTTCCTAGTACTCCTATACTTATGACTATGTTGTTTCCTTCATAGTTTTCGTATCCCTTGGTTTGTAATGCGATTTTAATATTTTGTAGATCTTTTATATCTTTTAAGATTCCTGGTGTACAATAAAATAAAGCCGTATTTTGGCTTAAATCTATTTCCATCCCTGAAATTATTGCCTTTTTTAGCTCTACTTTCCAACTTTTATCTAATAATAATGCTAATAATTTTGTTCCTAAGTTTTTCCTGCCTAAAGCTTTTATTCCTATGATTACTAATCCTATGTGTGCAAAATGTTTACCCGATTGTTTAATTTTCTGTATTGTGTCAGGTGAGAATAAGTCTACTGTTACTGAATTGCCTACAACTCTTAGGCTTTCTTCTCGGCTACTTTGAATTAATACTGTATTTATGTTTAATAAACCTGTTTGATATAAGACCCTTGGATTTAATATATCCAATTGATGTTGATTATAGAGATTTATATTTCTGTCCAAATCTATTTCTTCTTCTAATTGTATAACATGTTGTGTGGAAATTGAACCTGATCCTCTTCTGGTTATTCTGTTTAGAAAAGATTCGGATGTTATTGTATCCTGTATATTACTTGTGGAACTTCTTGCTTCCTGTATAGTTCTACTTCTTCCTAAGAAGCTTCTATTGTTATTGTTCATTTTCTGGGTAACCAGTGTGTATATGGTTTAGGTTTTCTGTTAATTTTAATATCTTCGATATTTAATTTGTTAATTGCCTCTGTGATTTTATCTATATCACTGGCTGTTGTTGTATTTGATTCTTTTTTATCTTCCAATATGTCTATAACTTTATTGACCTTTTCAATAAGTTGTATTAATAAACTAATTATAAAATTGAATATGTTTGTAAACTGTTTATCACTTTTACTTTGTCCTAGATAGTTTGTAAAACCTGTAACTTCTTCTTTATTTAGTTCTGGTTTGTATTTATTTGCGTCTTCTAAGGCTTTTGTGTATTCTTTAGTAAATGCCGCCAGGTTTAACCTTCTACTATCTGTTTAACTGTTTCTAAAGATTTTTCTAATTTATTTAACTGTTTCTCTATTTTGGTT
The DNA here is from genome assembly GCA_033807775.1 of Saussurea involucrata. NCBI lineage: Eukaryota > Viridiplantae > Streptophyta > Magnoliopsida > Asterales > Asteraceae > Saussurea > Saussurea involucrata. The sequence continues at coordinate 21,805,264 of CM066322.1, forward strand.
AGTAACCCTTTATTTTCTGTTTCAATCTGTTTTGGTTTATTTATTTCTAATAAATAACTTAACTGTTGAATCTCCTGTTTTGTAGGAATTGATTTTTTAATTTCTTTTAGCTCTTTTATAATCTGATTATTTTGCTCTTTAATATATCCTAGATTTTCAGTTAGCTTATCTAAGCGTTTTATTGTTGCAGACGAGGTGTTTGAATCAATGGTTGGGTGAAATTTTATCTCTTAGTATTACTCTAATTCTTTACTCCTTTTTATAATATTTTCATATATCCCATAAAATTCTTAGATAGATAACAAATGAAGATTAAAACAACTAGTATAGTAGTGTTTATCTTGACCCTAAAATTCATCATAACCTTCATATTTATATCATAACATAATATGATCCCTGGATTTTCACCTTAGCGGGTTCTCGTATATTGTGGATTAACTGCCACCGACGAGCCTGACTAAGTCTGTTAAATCTTTCGAATCGTACCATGCTCTGATACCAACTAAGGGGTATGGCGGATTTTTTGGGTTTCCGTTAAACCACTATTAAAGAAAGTATATAACAGAATACTTACAGTGAGAGTAAGAGTAGCAGCAGAACCAGAGTAGTATCTGAAAGAGATGAGCGGAAGCACCAGAGAGGTATATGCAGCGGTGACCCTTTTTTTTTTTACGATGGGATATACTATGAAGATCTAAAAGGAGTGTAAAGAACTAGAGAAAATACATAAGAAGATAGGAAATGAAGAGATTAGCCAGCCATATGAGAAAGGTTCTCGATTTCTTATAAATTTTTTGTGTCTTTACAAATGAAATGGAAACTACATTATATAGACAGAAAAGAAGGAATATGCTAGGCTAGATGCTATGCTAGGCTAGATTTACACGTATTAAAGCTAGGCGGTATTATTAAAGCTATGTCGACTTATAAACGAATAACGACACACTGCTTTATCAAAAAAGTAAAAAGAATATGTCGGCCATTTATCGAAAAATAATTTAGTTGTGGAGAGTGATGTCATGCTGACATCAGGTCTTCTAGAAAGGGTAATTTTGTAATTTCTAGAAATCCCTGTGTGTGCTGTCGATGGACTGCGGTGAACCGGGGTCAGTACCATCGTATTCGTCTTTGTCATCGAGATTTTCGATGATTACCTGGCTGAAATCCTCTTCTCCATCTTCGCCGATGAATGGAAAAACCATGATCCAGCTGTCTTGGGCGAAAATCTGTGTATAATGTCCTTCTGCAACTAACCAGTATCTCCTTCCCCAAGGTCTATGAAAAAGATTTATTGATAGCTTTGGTGTTTTTTGACCTTGTGAGATCATCTGTCCTATCAGTTGTTGAAGTGGTTCTTTGGTGTTCGTGTCGTTCCACCATGTGAATTCTTGAGTGCATGCGTACTTCTTCAACGCTACTTGTTCATCTTCAAGATGGCTGATGAAAATACGTTTTCTTGCAGGTCTGCATGTGTGACTACCGGCTTCTGGAAAAGATGCGATAATCTTGCATCCAATTTGTGAACTGAGTGAGTGAGACGCCATGTTTCCGGCTGTTAGGATAAACTTTTCTCCAAACTTGTTGAGAAGAGCTTCTGTCTTCGGGTTTAGGCTGAACTCTATGTAATCGATCATTCCGTTGTGGTAGAAACTCAGGATTTGATCATCTGGCATGTCTGTTTTCTTTAAATTGATTTGTAGGAAGAACATGTTGGTCGGAATCGATCCTCCTTGATGTAATCTTTGTACTATTGTAACTCCTTTGTAGGCTTTTTCGTGAGGTCCGAACGCCATGTCAATGATGTCTTGTTGAAGCTTGTATAAGAGTAATGGGAACTCTGTGCATACTTTGCTGGAAACCAACTGTTCAAATTTTTGAAACTACTATACCATTCTTCTTTATTTCTTCAAATATCTGTTGTAGATGCTTCTCATGTTCCTGTATTGTTTCACTAGCAACTAATATATCGTCAATGTAAACAAGACAGAAATTAAATTTGAGAAATATACTGTCTATAAATCTTTGGAATATAGATGGTGCGTTCTTGAGTCCAAAACTAAGAACATTCCATTCATACTGTCCTTCTGGACATGTGAAAGCTGTCCACGGTTTGAAGGTTTCTTCAAGCTGTAGCTGATTATATCCTGACTTTAAGTCGAATTTTGAAAATATTTTCTTTTTATGTATTAGATTTAGCGTTGAGGAATAGGTCAGTAAGATCCCTGAAGGATAGACCGAGCTCCATTGCTTGGGGAAGTGTCGTGTAAGAGTCACTATGATGCGACGTATGTAGACATCGTAGAGAAGAAACGTTGTAAAGAATGTTATGAGTCGTCTAGGGGTAGCTCTTCGTGGATTCGGAGAGGATGAATGTTTGAGTTTGGGTATGACTCCTGTTTCGAGTGAGTCCCAGTTCTAGAAATCTCGGAATAGAGCAGCCAGGATGGTAAGGATAGACCGTGTCGAAATCTTGAAAGTGTCAATGGAGCCCTGACTTTTAGTCGAGCTTTTCATTGGCAGGACAAATGGAATAAGATGCTCCTAGTGAATTGAAAGCATGCAGAAGTAGAAAGTGAGGTAGTCGATCAAAGCGAAAATAGTGTGAAATGGTTGAGTAAGTAAGATGTGGAACGCATGTACATCAAATTAGTGCTTGACCAAGAGGACGACCCTTGGTCGTAAGTGGAGTATCGAGGATAAGCTGCGTGAGTAAAGCGGTTGACCTCGTTGAGTGAGTAGTCTTCTATTGCAAATAGAGTCTCGTGCGTGGCGTTCTTTTATGTAACATGAAATTTTCACGATTTAAAATAAAAATGTAAATGTCAACTTTGAACAAAATGAGTCAGCTTGTACGAGTGCACGTTTAAAGAATAAGCGATTTCAGTACGTCGCACATTGAAATTTCAAGGTTAACGATTTGCAAAATATTCCACTCTTTTAATGATAAGTTAAACTGTTACAAAAATGATCAAGAAAATGGTTACCTGCAATTCACTTATAACCAAAATGCTTATTGACCTTTTGATATCATACAACTGAGTGTGAGAACCGACTGGTTTACTTTGTGTCGGAAATTCTTTCAGAATTGTCTCATACGAAAAGATTTTTATGCAATATATTACTCTCGTAATAACATTGTTCGAATTGAGCAAGATTGAGGTTCACGGAAAGATGCATGCCAACGGTTCTCGAATCGTCGTGCAGGGTTTTGAAGTTATAAGAGTGATGGGGTCACAGGTACCCGAGTTGTTTCTAAATGTTGTTTACTTAAAATGATAAGATGTACGAAATGATTTATCTATTGCGTTGTTATGCATGAAGGCTATGAACTCACTGGGTCGTAGAGTATTACGTCTTAAGCTAAGGAAGAACTCCGAGAGCGGGGATGAGTTGGTCAAGTCAGGGGAGGACGTATGTAGTTTTGGTATATGTGTTTAAGAGGAGAGTTGGACCTTGGAAGAGTCGGGAATGGATTTTAGTGTCAGGTGTATGAGGGTTTGTACCTTTGCTCGGTGACTGAGAACACAGTTGCCGAGGGGCGATGGTGTCCGGAGGAAGGACTAGGAGTCATCAAGGTATCGGTTTTAGCAACTCTTTATGGGTAGTGTTGTGAAGCAGGAATGAAAGGTCCACGGTGTGGGTCATGAGTTTCGAAGGGAGACTGGTAATATTGATGTTACATGAGTAAGTTTCGAAATAAGGGCGACGGATTATAAAGTTAACTATGAGGTGTAGGGAGGAATAGGTCCCGTAAGGAACTCATGTTAAAGGATAGGTTAAGGAAGTAATTGAGGGTTGTCTTTTGTTGTTGAAGTCGGCAACGGTGTATGTTGGCCGAGGCCGAAGACTCAAACCAGATGAGTGTAAGTTGATAGAATATCTTGTAGAGGTGTTAAATTAGTAAGAGACTGTTGTTGTTGAATAGGCGTTCTATTTACGAGGTGAGGAGGGTCCGTAGAAGGACAAGATGTGTAACACCAGCGGAGTGAGTGTAGACTATACCAGTCAGTAAGAGAATGTGTCGTGTCTAAGAAAGGACTCGGATCATAAAGAGCTAGCTAGGATGTTTGTGTTTGAGCTAAGTGTGAACTCGTGAGTCATAGTTCAACAAATTGGGGGAGAACTAAGTAGCGAGACAGACTCGATTGTAGTACACGGAAGAATATGAAGGAAATGATGAATTGTATACGAACGAATAGTAGCTTCAATTGCCAAGATATATGTGTCAGCCAATGATGTAGTAAGGCGATGTTAGAAGGATGAAGGATTAGAAGGAAGCCCTTTTGGGATTTCGGGTAGAGTGTACGTTTTGCAATCCCAGCTATTGAAGTACGTGGTTTGTAAGTTGGTGTTTATTTTGACTGTTATCGGAATGGAATGTCGGGGCAGGATTGGGTGATTGCCCCGCTGTGAGACCAAGCTTTGTGGTTATGTATGTTGTTAAGTATATCCTTGAAGGCAGAGTAAGCTTAAAGAAGATGATGAATAGATTAGTCGAGCTGTAGTATAGTAGACGAGAAATCGTTAAAGAATAAAAATTGTTCCTTATGCGTGAGGGAATGATCCTAGGAGGAAATAGTTGGAAATTTTGGTTATGTTTAAGGAATGACATGATGATGATTGTGGGTCGGAGTGGTAGTATGATCATTAGTTGATTTGAAAGGTCATGATAGAGGATGTGTTACAATTCTGGGGGAAGTGTTGTTGGGATTAACACACTGATTGTTAAAGAATTATTTAAGGTAAATTTAAGTAAGAAAGTCGGGATGACGATATTCATACATCTGTCTGATTCTATGATCATGATGGATTATTAGAGTGAATAGGGGACGTTACTAAGAAACACACTTTGGGGTTATTGGAAGTTTACAGAGTACGAGGGTTGTGTTAGTCAAAATGTGGTGGGATAGATGTGAAATCCTTAAAGAATGTGAACTGTTGCTTATATGTGAAAGAAATGTCTGAGAAGGTAAAAGTTGGAGATTAAAGAATGTGTAGTGACGTCGAACACTGGTCTTGTTTCAAGACGGCTTGGTTGAATGCCTTAAGATAAGATCTTGATGCAACTGTTTGGTTGTGTAAGTAATGAGAAAGCGGTGTCATCATGTGGAAAGGTCGGGAGAGAGGGGCAAGTAATGTTTGGTGAGCAGTGCTCCACGCTAACGTGGGGAAGGTGTAGATAGTATGTCAGAATAATTGAGTAATTTGGAAGTAGTAAACTTGACAGTATTGCCGAAAGGTACAGTACTGTGTAGATTGTCGTTGATAAGTGTGCGAACCGTTGGAAAGAATGTTGAGGAAGGAAATTGTGTATGTTTTGTAAGGGAAGGAGTGGATGAGACAACTGAATGAATTAAGTTAGTGACGTTGTGAGAAATGTTTAAATGAATCGGTCGCGCGGTGATTAAACTAGTGAGAATAGTATGGTGTGACCATGGTTACTCCTCCCAGTTGAGTGGGGATAACCGGAGTTATGTTTTTACGATTAGACGAACGTGACAATCAGCGAGGAATGGTCGTGTTTTCAGGATAGGTTTAATTCGAGTAGGTGGACACTTCAGCAATGTGTTGGAGGTTCCTACTCTTAGTTGCGTATGAGCCTGGAGCGGTGAAGTGATGAGGATATGAGAGATGGTTGACGAACGGTGGTCGAGGTGGTCTGAGTAAGGGAAATGTTGACCGCATAGATGATTTTTGGTTGAGGGAAATGATCTAGGATTGATTTTATTGCGACGAAGGAACTCTGGGTTGTAAGTTGTCGGGACGTACGGGTTTGACCTGGTGCCAAGCTGTCAAGTGTGTGTTTTGCCTCTTGGTAAGTGAATACTATGTTGTGACGGGGATCTAGCCAGGTTCCTCCTTAAAGGAAGAATAGATTCTTGAGAAGCCTTAGTTAATCTTCCGTTGACAAGACCGATCGGGTAGGAACAATAGCCTACGAGTTCGAAGTACTGTAAGAATTGAAGGAAGTGTACCCATTGTTTATTGTTTCGAATTTTAATAAGGCGGTTGACTGAGTTAGAAGTGGCATTACCTTGTGGAAGTGTTAGTCGTGGTGTGAGCTTGTTGCCGCGTCATTTCCAATGAGGAATTCCGGGGACGGAATTCTTTTAAGGAGGGAAGGTTGTAATAACCCAAATGCTTGCAATAAAGAAAGGCTTGGTGGCCAAATTAAGAAGAATGAAAGTTTACTTAAAGGGGCCTTATTGAAGGGGTGTATTTGATTGTTGGGCCCAAATCCCTAGGGCAACCCTCACTTAGTGTAAAAAATCAGTATTATTTCCCATTGTTTGACTGTTGGCGGCTGTGCTGAGAAAGGAAGAAGAAGGAGACGATTTTGGTGTATCTTGTTGTGTGGGGTTTGAGTTTTGTGCAAGAAGAAATTTCTGTTCAGGTAATCATCCACACCTCATTAACATTTCTCAATTCGTGGGTTTTCTCTCCTCTGTGGGTTGTCTAAATCGAAAATGGTGAAATCAGATGGGATTCCCACCTGACTTTGCCATTATCGAAGGGTTTAAACCTCTGATTTCATCTTTCTGATTTTCGAACAAATTGGGGTGTTAGTGGATTCGAATTTAATGGCAAGAAGGGGGTGTAAGTGCAAATGATTCTTGAGATTTTGGATTATGAATCAGACTTGTTTATTTCAGAACAAAACCTTTCAGATTAGATTTTGTAGAAAATAGATAGGGTTTGTTGTTGGTATAGACTATAGCTATCTAAAATCGATTTTTGAAATAAAGGTCAGAGTTAAGCGAGTTTGGATAAGTGATCTGAGGTAAGAGACGATGAACAGTGTCGGAAGGATACTTTTCGCAAGGGTCTACTGCGAAAAGTGCTACTTTTCGCAGAGGCCTGTTGCGAAAAGTATGGTTTTCGCAGGCGTAGGTTGCGAGAAGTTCAGAGGTGCCCTAGGCTAGAGACTAAGTTCATAACTCGCAACCATGGGTTGCGCAAACCATAGAATTCGCAAGTGCTGCTTGCGAAAAGTGTGGTTTTCGCAGGCTTAGCTTGCGAGTTCTTCAGCTTGCGCAAACTGAGAGTCTAGCGAGTTTCAGAGCAGTATGAGAGAGGAGTCTATGTCAGGGTCAGTTCATTGTGGGACTAGAGAGCCTGATAATTCTGATTCATAAATAGGTACGTGGGACGGACAAGAGTGTAGAGACGGACAAGAGTGTAGAGACGGACATCGTATCAGGTGAGTTCCCTAAACCTCTTTACGACGTAACTGTTAAATGACTCTTTTACTGTTTATGGTTTTAAAACGCATGAAATATTTATGAACTTATATGCATGAAGGAAAGAAATGAATGTTTGATATGATGATGCGCATGATTTATGAAGAGTCAAATGTTTTATGAATCGTATGTGCATGTTATGTGATGTCGGTCTGTACTGTGGGATCAATGAGCCTCGGGATCTGATGATTCCTTGGTTTGGCATGACGAGACGGTAGGTTGGAATTCGTTTCCTCCTAAGCGGGTATCGGGGAGTCTGCTTGGGCCCCGATACGAGAGGGCGAAAGGGGAGTCTGCTTGGGCCCCGATCGCAAATGGTTAAGTGATCCATTACACAGTGCAGTACCATGTATGATGACTTGTTATGCATTTTAACAAATGATTTTATATTAAACATGTTCTTTTATGGAGGGAATTCACTAGGCCTTTTTGGTCTAACCCTCGCTTTTCAAAACTAAACAATTTTCAGGTAAGCGAGCTTCAGGCTCGAGTGTTAGGGATTAAAGGCAGAAGGATCGTGGCTTGGAGATAGAGCGACTCCAAGATAGATGATTAACCTTAGTCTAGAGCTCGGCTGTGGGTAGTTAGACTTCCGCTGTCATTTTGTTAAGCTCATATATTCAATGTATTGGTCAATCTTTTCTTTTGGCATTGTAAAACGCTCAGTTTATGGTTTATCGTATGATCTACTTTCGGGGATGTTACATTGGATAGCTCCATAATGGGTGCACACATACAATTCTGAAATTTACAATAAAAATAAATAAACATATTTATCAAATAACATAAAAATAAATTATTTTGGGCTATAAAGAGTAGTCAATATGCACCTGGCTTTGCAAAGCTGAAATGGCCTGAGGATGTGCTTCTGAAAGTCTGCAAAAGAGGCTTACACTCATCCCATTTTCCCTAGCTTCAGTACTCTGGGATATGAGGATGTCAAAACTGTTGTTTTAGTTGTATTTGACCAGAAAATTAAAAAAGATACATAAAGAAGATAAGTACCTACACAAGTGGGGGCAATTGATAATGATCTCCCACAAGTACAAACATTGATGCAATTATGCAAACATCAAAGGTCCCAATGAGACCTATAAAGAAAACCCCATTGTCAGGTAATTCTGTTTTTCTTTATAATATATCTTATATTAAAAAACCCAACATGAAAAGATGATCGAACAAAAGAGTTACATACTGGAAGTTGAAGTGTGATTTGTCCAGCTTCATCCATAATGCATACATCAAATTTCTTGTGAGAAAGGAGTGGGCTGGTTATTGCACATAGCATACCTCTGACCAGCAGGAAGCTTACAAATCTTTAATTGCACACATTACTGTCAGCAGAAGTTACAAACATATAAGGACCTCTCCCTGCAACAACAAATATATCTCAGTTAGACATTTTTACAAACAGTTTGTGTGCATAATGAATTCACGTCTTACCGTACAGCAACCGTAAGCAGAATGGGTTTACCTTCATCATTATCATCATCCTTGTTTTCCGCAATTCCCATCATCATTTCGTACAGACAACGTTTCACATGATTTCGACTAATAGATTGAAAAAGATTGAGAATTTGTGTTATATCTGATTTGGGTTTCGCATAATTTCTACCAATAGTTGAAAAGATTCAGAATTTGTGTGATTTCTGATCTGGGTTTCACATAATTTCTACTAATAAATTGAAAAGATTGAGAATTTGCGTGAAATCTGATTTGGGTTTCGCTGAATTTTTGTGTGCGTTTGGAAATCCTGAACACGGTACATCTCGAACTCACCTTCATCATCATCATCATCATTCTGCAAAGAAAGACCAAAGGGTAGTTGCGAAAATGAATATGTAATGAGAAACAATAATCGAACCAAAATAAACAAACCTTGGTAGCTATCACGGAACTTTTCCATCCTTCACGCCGTTGCCACGTGAAGAACAAAGGTAGAGGAGTGAACGGGGTTTGAGAGAAAAGTAGGAGCCATTTGAGGATTAACAGAAGCGAGACACTTGATTTTGTGGAGAAGAAGACGGAAGGGAGAGGGCGTGTCATGAGCCAAGGGGAACTGCTCCCATTGATCGTGGGGTTAGAAAAAACTGAATCTTAGAAAAACCGTATGTTGAAAATAACTGCTCACTATTCTTTTTATAAAGGAGTATAGATAGACATAACTAACTCATTTAGATCAAAAAAAAAATTGGTGGGTCCTTCCCTCTTCCTCACCCATTTTTGTCAACCAAAATTTTGTAGTAAAACTCAACTAATCCAACACATTTTAAATCATCTGATATTATATTTATGTGTTGCTTATTTATGTTCTTATGATCATCTCTCTTTTTATTGATGTTGTTACTTTTTATTTTAATAAAATTTTGCATATCCCTGCATCGTTTGAATATAAACCACTAATGCATAAGATGGTTTTTAAAAGCCAAGAACAAAACAAACTCATAAAATTAGCATTGATAGGGATGATTAGAGATGGCCAAACAAACACAACACAACCAGGCAAGAGACCAAGACTAGACTGATTATGGTGCGATTAGTTTTTTTTTTTGAATTCAAGGCCCAAACCGACTCGGGTTCGATGGGGCCAGTTACGGTTTTTCCATAAATCCAAGGTCTCGGGACAAAGACGTGTGATTTTCAATAAAAATTTATCACCCGCCGCATCGCACGGGTATACTGACTAGTTTATTTTTAAAGACAATAAAATAAGTTAAAATGGAACATAATTCATCAACTAAAAGAACAAGGGGCATAGGCAGATTTTTTCAACATTCAGTTTTTTTCAACATGCAGTTATCTTCCATACTTCCCCTCCACACGATCCCTCATCTCTCCCTGATATTTGCTAGAAATCGGGATTCATCATCGAAATCTCTCCATCCACTTCACGAAATCACAATGACTCCAACTCACAAGCTTCTGTTAAAACAATGGCTGAAAAAAGAAGAACTGCTTCTCAATCGAGTTGCTCTCAAAGAAACACAAATCGATGCGATTCGAAAGGAATTAACTCATCTCTAGTGTTTCTTCTTCTTATTCCACTCGATTTCTCTCATAATCCTTTTCAGCAGTTCATCTTCTTCGTTTTCCGGACCGGATCTGGATCCTGCAACAGATCGTGGATCCCGTCCCTCTGTTCGCTGCTGTGTTCTCTAGGGTTGCTCTTTATATATGCCGAATGTTTACTTTGGTTGAATTTCATATAATAGGGTAACTGCAACACCTCTCTCCCCCATCATTGTTGTCGTTTCGGCGATGAGGAACGATTTCTTTCTTATTTTATTTATGTTCTTCTATACCCTTTAAACGATCAAAGAAATTAGATAACTGGAATAAATTCACTAATGGTGGATGTGCACCAGTTATCGTGTTTTGAAAATCTGATTAATTTCTGTTACTTCACATTTGCTTGAAAGACGAGGTTGGGAATCAAAGGTGGAGTGCTGCAGATGAGAATATCCATGGCTTTCAACGAAACTTCCTCATTTGGTTTGTTGTTTTCCTCTTCATTAGTTTTTGATCGGTTAATTAATTAGTAATTTGCAAATCGCAGAGATTAAGGGATCGATTTGTGTCTGTAAGAAGTTCATCGTCATTAGGCCCCGGTGACAACCAATCAACCATGTCCATACGCTTCCATACATCGGCCATAGGCAACTGGGTACTTTTTTACTTCTACTCCCTGGAAAACACTATTTTAAGTAGTAATTACTTCATGTATTTGTTGAACATGTCATTTTATTTGTGGTATCTTTTATTATAGTTCCTATAAGAATTGTGATATTTGTAATTTGTATCAATTTTCGGCTACTTGCGCCATGGTGACAGTAATTTTATTGTAAGTTTTGTTTCTTTCATCTATTAGCTATATCTTTTTATTTCTTTTTGTGTCTGATTTAGGTTTTGTTTTTATGGATTTCTGATAATTTGGTACCCATTTTGTTACACTTGCAGGTGCTTTTGAGTTTTGATGAAGGTAATACGGAACGAGGTAAGTGACCTTCCATATTTTGTGAACATATATACGTGGTTTCTATTTTTATTTTGTGTCTTCTTATGTACTAATGTCTACATATAATTTTTGTTGACTTTTTTTTTGCAAATATAATGCAGGGAAGCCCTCTTTTACCAAGAAACAAGACATGCCTCTTCTTCCCTTTGAATTTTGCAGACGATTTCCAAGTTGCCATGCATGCAGGTACTTCGTCTCCCTTCATGGTTATGGAACTTTTTATTGCTCAAATATTTCTAAAACATATTTATTATTGACTTTGTGAATATCTCACAAGTATAACAATGAACTTTTCAGTAGCTGACACTCTATAGTCTGCAAGGAGGGCATGCCGGATTGTGTTGAAGCTTCAAATATTTGAATGCAAGTATGTGGAAGTTCTTAATTATGGTACGGTTTATTTTTGTGTTGTCACATGAAAATTGCAACATTTCCTAGAAGGGAAAGTTTAATATAGTTCAAAGCAAACCGTTGCAATTTTCCGGGGACAAGTAGTGTAAGCTTTTAGACGGTGTATATTATATGATTTACACTCATTTATTGGATCGGGTGTGTGCATAGGTCTCACGTAATCTGTTCAGATGGGCCAAAGAGATGCCATACGCATACTACTATGAACAAGCCCTTACCAATGGTGTTTTGAGCATTCAAAGAGGGAAAGAACCTGGAGTTATGATATATATGTTGCCATTGGCTCCAGGGGCATCAAAGGCCACATAATATCATAAATGGGGTTCTAAGTTTACTAATTTCTGGTGCTGGTTTGAATTAGTTTTCACAGTTTGTTATCACCATTTAACATTCTTATTTTTGAATGAGGGAACTGAAAAGGGACCAATAAAGTGAATGGAGATATTTCAACACTTTGAATAGATAAAACACTATTTTGATCTAAGTTTTCCTAATTCAAATGGGTTTGTTAGGGATCGAATTGTTTTCAAAATCTTGGGATTTAATATACTTTGAAGAAGCGGGAAACGGTTACAGGCTTTACGTCATCCGGTACATGTCGAGCTCAATTGACTGAAATTCTGGACAACTTTTTCTTGCTCAGAAAAGTCGAGCCTGCTGTGTCGTGGGATCCTCGCCTTTGAGTGACAATATACAAAAAAAGGTACCCATAACTTCACATTTATCTGTGTCGTAACACGTTCAAATACAGGATAATCACCAAACATCGTGTATAGTTTCATATTTTCGATAGTCATCTTCATCATCTACTAATCATTCGAGTAAAACTTTCAAATGCAATGATATGTTTATCTACAACAAGGAGTTTCATCTACCTAGAGTTTTAGAATACCATTTTGGACAACTTCAAATTCAAAAGCAACACTTATTGGCCAGAATATTCCTGTAGCACCTCCAGGTATGCATTGAATCAAAATAAAAAGATCCAAGAAATCTTGACCCTCCGCTGCACAGTTCATGACTTCTCTTGATGCAGGTACTTTCCTATCAGTCTCTAAACAATGGAGCTCCAATGACAAAATTAACCTTGATTTGCCCATAACTCTTCGGATAGAGGCCATTCAATGTATTGTCCTTATAAGCTCAAAGTTGTGGGATACCAATAATTTCCGCCATGGTTTTAAGTTGGTTTGAAGGTTGTTGGGAAACTTTTGTGTTTCTACGGGGATTTAAAAATATATATTTAAATTATCATGAGCAAGCAATTCTGCAATGGTCTGTGACCAATGTTCATTACTCTTTTGAATCAAAAAGTTTCAGATGATCGACCTGAATATGCTTCACTCCATGCAATTTTATACGGTCCCTATCTTCTCGCTGGACTCACCATTGACGACCTTGACTTGAAACCCGACACATCAACTTCACTTTCGGATGGGATAACTCTAATTCCAACCAATTTAATTCTGATTTAGTTTCTCTCTCCTAGGACTCTGATGACTCAAAGTTGGCCTCTCATACACCACCAACACCATCACAATGCAAAAGTATCCTGAGCCCGATTCAGATTCCTCCGTATTTGCAACCTTTCGTTTCATCATGGTTAATACTTCACACAAAGACACCTTTCGTTTCGTTTCATCTTTGGTTTATGCAACAGGTGAAGGATTATGATGCTGCTTTGGATTTGGAACTTGACTCGATGGACAAATTTGTTCTTCAGTGCCTGGCCTTCTATCAGGTTTGGTTCACATTTTCACATAAAGTTCCATATCAGATGTTCACACACTGTTAACAATATGAAACTGATAAATGTTAAGGTCAGCCTATATTGCCTGGTATCTGTCTGTGTTTACTCATTTGCTATTTGACAACATGCCATGTGCAACTATGTGTTGGAAGTTGGAACAAGTTAATGCAATAGAAAATTTGATAGAATCTTAGAATGTATGATTTGATTCACTGATTGATTACCATGGCCGATATTTTAAATTTTCAGGCAGAAAGAAATTGCCTTGTATACTTCTGCGAAGATCAATAGCGAATTTTGCTGGTTTGATATAGATGGCGACATTGACCCCTTGTTTAAGGTATGTGTATTACCTTCTTTACAACTTGAGGGTCTATGGATAAAGGAGTTTGATTAACAGTTATGCATTTCTAAAGGATTTTATAAGTTAACATAACCAAAGTAGTCAATATATGAGTGAATGAGAGAGAGAGAGAGAAAGGGGGGGATATATTTGTAGTGAATTGTGATATTTAACTATTCAAGGATTTGGTCTCTTGCATGCATTGTTTTCAACTACTGTTCAATGTTCTCTCTAACCATACATTTGTGTTTTGTTTATTTGCAGAAACAGAAATATGAATGGGAGTTGTTTTGGCCAGAATTGTTATCAAGCAAGCATTAGGACCTGGTGACTATTTAAGTTGTGTTTAAGTAGTATTTATTTAGTACTTAAAATTGTGTATGGGGATTGGGTATGTGTATCCCTTGTTTTCTATGATTATTAGATGACTATGTTTTAATATACTATTTATGATACATCTACTTAGATGATAAATGATGCTGCTTGAGGAACCGAGAGTTGATTTTGTGTGCCGATTGGGGTTGTGGCGGAAGATTATTGTGAAACCCACCGTCTTAGGGTCAAGTGGCAACCTCGAATCATTGTGTGGTTGCAATGCCAATGGACCGAACCTAGGTGCTGTTTACTACACACTTCTTGCCTTTTACCGGGTAAGAGACTATTACGTAGTCAAAGAGGATGGTCATTACTAACAATTTTAGTGTGCCATTCGGCCAACCGGTAGTTACACTTAGGTTTCCTCCAATACTGAGTATATATATATATATATATATATGTGAGTGTGTGTGTCTAATGTGAGTTTGTTATATGGATGGTAGTTACACTTAGGTTTCCTCCAATCCTGACCGGAGACTACCTGAGATACCGTATCAATGTGCTTATTCAGGTCGATAACGGTCTAATCAGGTACCATATATGTATTGTATTTTTAGAAACTACAATACAATATCCCGTAGGAGGTATTTTAAAAGCTATGCCTATGTATATACTTTTCTCTAAAAATCAATATATGTGTTTAGGTTGATAAGCTACCGTATGTATCTTAAACTGGTGTTACTTTGCATTTATATCAAGTTTTAAGATTACAAACCATTAATAAAAATTTTAATATTGATTGTGCAAGGATTTGTTTCTTGATATTCAACATTATTATTATTTTTTACCCAGATACCCAAAAACCTGAGGCAGACAATGATAACGATAAGGTGAAAGATAAAATTTTTAAATTAGTGTAAAATAAATGGATCTTAAAGATAATAACGGTGAGGATAAAGTAGATATGATAATGTTTTTAATTATATCTGTTTTTTCATGTCTTGTACCCGTATATGTTATTTTAATTCTTTATCGTTGATTATTTACTAAATTTAAGATAATCTATAATTGTACCAACTAAAATCCTTGTCGGGTAGATTACCTCATATGACTACACCGAATAGAGAAGAGTGCATTATCATGTGACTTACAATTTTATGCAACTATTGTATAACTTTGATTTTTCTCTATAAACGTGTAATATTTTTATATAAATAGCCCAATTTTGCAAAACCCTTTCACAAGGACTTATTTTATTTTGTGTTAGTAAAATCTTATGATATATTCTTTAAAGCCTTTACTAATGGTATAAAAGTAGAAACATTATCCTAAAATGGTTTCATCCTAAAGTTCGATTGGACATGGTTTAAAATATAGGCATATAACTAATGTCTAATTATTACTTATTTAAACATTTTATAAAAAATGTAAAATAAATTAATTGTGTTGACTAAAATCGTTGTTATCAATACTTTTACCGATTTCTAATAAACAGAAAATGCAAGTTTGATTGAGACTTTCGATAGGAAAAACTTCGCATTCTTTAGGGTTTAAGGTTTAATACAAACGTTATATACAAAAATCTTGATTGACTTAACAATGCAGTACTATTTGTGCATGTAAAGTGTAACCAATTGGTAGATAAAGCAAACAATTAAATCCTATGTAAAATTTTATAGCTTTTAAAAATTTATACTTTATATTAGAGACTTCAGTTAGCAGGTTCACAAGTGTAGTCGACAAACTCATAACAAGATAATTTTGTGAAATCAACATGTTCTCCTTGAGGCATTAATAAAACGAAGACCCGATGATGGCAAATCCGGTACTCACTTAAGCAAGCAAGGTGACGAAGGTCTTACACATGGACAGACGTCAGACAATTCACAAGACCAGTTCATTGGATCTTTTACAGGAAGAAAAGAGTCGGCCATGGTAAAAAAGAGACGTTGGTTGGTTTATAGCTGTGTTGTTTTGTAATAGTTGAACACATTTTGAATCAAAGCCCTGACTTTAAACCAATGAATCGTATTAACCGGATTTGTTCTATCGTTTGGTCTTAGATATTCTTCTTGGGTTTAAAGTTCCTTAGGGTGCGTTTGGTTATGCGGATTCCGACGGAATTGGGCGGAATTGGAATGGTCAATTCCATTGTGCTGTTTGGTTTGCAATGGAATGGAATTGAATTCCATGAATTCCACCCAAATAAGGAATTCACCATTCCTTTACAAAATGGATGGAATTGAATTCCATTCCATCCCATCCAAATTTGCCAAAATGACAAAAATACCCTCATTTAATTTAATACTTTAGTTTTTTATTTTTATTTTATTTTTATTTTTATTTTAATTTTAATTTTTAATTTTAATTTTTAATTTTTAATTTTTAATTTTTAATTTTTAGTTTTTAATTTTTAATTTTTAATTTTTAATTTTTAATTTTTAATTTTAATTTTTTTATTAATATAATTTAATACATTTAGTTTTTATTTTTATTTTTGGGTTGTGTATATTATATTTTTTACACATTAAAGTATTTAATAATTTTTATAAAAAAGGGTATTTTGGTCATTTGTCGAAAATTAATTCCAATTTCAAAGCTACATTATGTGAACCAAGCAGACAGATTCCAATTCCTTTGACAGATTTCATTCCAATTCTGTCAACCAAACAGGTGGTCAAACCTGACAACATTCCATTTCAATTCCTTCCAGATTTCAATTCCTTTGACAGATTACATTCCTTCAGAAACCATTCTACGAACCAAACGCACCCTTAGTTTTGATAATGCATTTGAGATATACCAATAACCTGGATACCGTAGGGACAAAGGCGACATTTATCACCCTCCGCATCGCGCGGGTATACTGACTAGTATATATATATATATATGGATAAAAAAATAAACCAAGTTTTCAACATTGATTACCAATTTATTTTGCATTATAATATTTATCATTTGGTTAGTTTTGATTTCAACCATAGTTATAGATAAACTATTTTTCCCTCTTTTTGATACTGGTCATTTTCTTTCAAATTATCATATTCATTTTAATGTGGGATAATTATCATATGCATCCCTCTTTTTTATACCCATCATTTTCTTCCAAACTATTATATTACCACCAATTTGGGATGATGACAATCAACCTTATTTTAATATTTGAGAAATACTCAAACCTCACGGTCTCAATTCATCATCATTGGTTTCTCTTTAATTTTTCACTACATTTGATTGGTTTTGATTCCAACCATGGTTATAGATTTCAAGTCATTCATCCCTCTTTTAATACCCATCATCTTCAACATCGCGCGTTGCACGATGACGATATATTTTAAAAAAAAATATTGAAGTTAAATGAGTTGATAACCACATGTTCGATATTAAACTAATATAAATATATATATTACCCTTGATATGAAAGTATTTCATTACATTTCTAGTTTGTTTCTTTTGAGATACATATATATATATATATATATATATATATATATATATATATATATATATATATAGGGGTGGTATCGGGTACAAACCAACTAGTTTGTACAAACTCGTACAAACCATACCTAGCTTCATGATTTTGTAAATTTGGCTTCATGAATGTATATATATATATATATATATATATTGGCTTCATGAATATATAATTTGGCTTCATGAATATATCATTTGGCATTTTTAACTAATTTTTTACAAAAATAAGGGTATTTTAGGGTATTTTTGTAAAAAAAATTAGTTAAAAATGCCAAATGATATATTCATGAAGCCAAATTATATATTCATGAAGCCAAAATATATATATACATTCATGAAGCCAAATTTACAAAATCATGAAGCTATGTATGGTTTGTACGAGTTTGTACAAACTAGTTGGTTTGTATTTGATACCCAGCCTATATATATATATATATATATAATATTATAAAGCATTTATAAAAAACTCTTAAAAACAATCAATAAAGCCTTATGTACGGCTATTTAATGCTGATTACTTAAAATCTCTTAAAAACAACTAATGAAGCTTTATGTACCACTGTTAAATGTTAATGCTAATTACTTAAATAGTCCTTATCTCTGACTTCTTTCTTTTAGTCTTTATCTTTAACTCCCTATAAATTCTCAAATGGTAAACCTTTAAAAAAATCATCACTCTTTAATCCTCATTAGTTACCTAATTAATCTTTATCTCTTAACTCATTTCAAACCCTCAAATCATGAACCCCTCAAAAAGCGTCATTCTTTGTACAAATTTATATAAAAAAAAGAATTATATTTTTTTCCAAAACTACACAAACCGTTTTATAAAATCGATTTTACCCAATCTCTTTTCCTCACTGACCCCAAGCCCCTCACGTTAAGAGAAATAATAAAATGCTGTGAACCAAAAAACTAAAGAAATTAATTAATATTTTGATAAATTTGCTAATAGTTGTTGTCCTCCTCATCTTTGTAAATACAATAGAAATTTCAAATGACGATTAATTAAATTAACTAGCTAGTTAGTTAGTTAGTTAGTAGTATAATTAATAATCAAGTTGGAAAATTCAAAATTTGCCCTCAAACAAATATTAAAATTAAAATAATAAGTAATGAGCAACCTTGATGAATAAATACTATTAATTTGATAATCAGTTGTGTTTTACATTTAAGAAAAACAAAAAATTAAGTTTCATTTGTTTGAAATATTTTGTTTATTTCATAATTCACCTATCGTTATATCAAAAAACAATACTTGCAATTGAACTGTGATTTTTTTTGTACAAGAATGACACAATTAGAAGTAATAAATTATCAATAATGATGATAGACTACGAATTTAGAATAGGTAAATGACATATTTAATTTGTGAAACAGTTGACTATTTTTATATTTGTTGTGTTTTTTTAATTTTAGTATTACATGTTTGTCTCCTTTTTTAAAGAAAAATCTAAGAAAATATCCAATAAACTATCTGATTTTGAATGGTTAAGTTCTTAAACTATTTTTTGGTTAAATGTATTATTATAATCTGTAAAAACATGTCAATTTGATACAAATTTGGTAAAAGTCTAAAAAAACTCAACAAACTGTTTTATTTTGAATAATTAAGTCTCTGAATTTTTTAAACAAATAAATTTCTTAACTTGTTTCTAATTTTTTTATCAAATATATATTTTAAACTTCTTTTAACAAATAAATCTCAAACTTTTTTTTGAAAAACAAAATCACTTGAACAAATAAATCCTAAACTTTTTTTGAATAAAAAATATACTAATCATCTCAACCACAACAAAATAAAACGAACTAATTAAACAGAGAAAAAGTATATTATTTTCATTGCTAATTCTGAATAATTCAAAAATCATACATAAAACATTAATAGATACATACAAAAAGTTAAAAAGTATAACCATCCGGTCATCACTAAAGAAAATATACTAAAAACGTCATATTTGTCACAAAATATACCAAAAATCCCATATATGTTCACAAATATACAAAAAAATGATCAAAAGATATGTTCATCTCACCAACATAAATAACATTTGAACGTTTCAGAATAAGTAAAAGAACTTGTATAAAATTTAATGTTTAATTGGTTCATTTTACTTTATTGTCAGTTAGAAAAATTGTACAATTTTTATTCATGATTTTGTTCAAAAAAATAGTTAGATTTATTTTCTCAAAAGTAAGTTCATTATTTTGTTTGTTCAAAAAATGTTCAACAATTTAGTTGGTAAAAATACTTAGGAATTTTTTTAAAGATTATTTGTTTTTTTTTTGGAAAAAAGTGTAAAGATTTATTTGTTAAAAAAATTTAGAGAGACTTAACTATTCAAAATCAGATAGTTTGTTAGGTTTTTTAGACATTTTTTAAATTTGTATCAAATTAACTTGCTTTTTCAGGTTAAAAGAAAATGTATTTTACGGGTTCTAGAAAATTTAAGAATTTTATTATTCAAAAAAATAGTTTAAGAACTTAACCACTCAAAATCAGATAGGTTGTTAGATATTTTTAGACTTTTTTTTTTAAATCGGAAAACTTAAAACACATTGTTGTCTATACATATGTGTATAGGCTTTATAATCATTTTTAAAATTTTGTATGAAAATTGTAGGGGTATGCTGTACATCCCATACATGTTGTCATGTTGAGTTTTTAAAATGAAATGTCAACTCATTTTGAAAATAAAATAACCGTCGTTTCATGAAATATCAAATTGAAAATAGTATTTTTAAATAAACTTATAATTTTATGAAGAGTAAATTACAAATTTGGTCCCTGTGGTTTGACCTCCATTACGATGGAGGTCCCTAAACTCTAAAACTCATGGATGGGGTCCTTGAGGTTCCATTTTCGTTACGATGGAGGTCCCTGATGCTAAATGTCGTTAAAAACCTCCGTTAAGTCAGGGGCATTTTGGTCCATTTACTATTTTCATTTGGTATTATTAACTTAACAGTATTAATATATATATATATATATATATAGAGGGAGGATCATACGAGAATGACAACTATTTAAAAGAATAAAGGAATAGCTCACAACCAATCATTTTTATGAATAATTCCAAAAATAATAACTTCCAAAAATCAGTGATTATGAATAATTCTAAAAATAATAAACTTCCAAAAATCAGTGATTATTTTTGGAATTGTTTTTAAAAATGAATGGTTGAGAGTTATTCCTTTATTCTTTTAAATAGCATTCATTCTCGTTTGAACTCACCTCTCTCTCTATATATATATATATATGATTGTGTGTATACATCATAGACGCATACCACATTTTCTTCTCCGACTACCACCCACTCCGGCCATCTTCTCCAGCTACCACCCACTCCGACCATCTTCTCCAGCCATCACACATACCAAAACACATAAAACAAAACACACACATTATATCAAACCCAAATTCAACCCTTATCACCAATTTCAATAGCAAAAAACCTAAACCCATTAAAATTAAAAACCCAATGAAATACATAACTACATAGATAGAACCTTCAAAGAAACTGAATAAAAAAACCATTTTCATTTATACTTTTTATTTCAGTATCTACAACTCAATCAAATTCATTATCAAAATAAGAAAGTAAATCAAGAACAAGGTTTGATTGGGGGAGATGCAATTAAAAACCTAAATCAAAAAAAGCGTGGATGAAACCGGAATCTGGAACCCATATGGAACAAGAATCTGGATCCTATCGACGACTTTTAAAAACTTTAATCGATGGTTTTCTGTAATTGTTTCTGCCTTCAATCGCTCCAAGGAGGGGGAGAGATTTGTGTCGCCTATGAGGGAAGGAGGAGGTCGACGATGAAGGGCTTGCGTGGAGGGATTGAGGGAAGGAGAATGATCGGTTTTCATTAGAGATGAGGGGTTTGGTGGAGGTGGAGGGTTGCCGGAGATGGCGCTAGACAAGGGAGGTGGAAGGTTGCCGGAGATGGCGCTGGTGGGATCGTGGTTGGGGTTGCCGTAGATGGCGCTGGTGGGGGTTGCTTCACTGGAGCGCCACTGGTTGCAGGCCACAGGAGGTGGTGGTTGTTTATTTTCTCCGGCAAAGGGGTGGGGGGTCTTGGCAAAAGAGTCAGCAACGGTTTAGGATTGGGAAGGAGAAAGGGTTAGGTTATATTGATCGATTGGGTTTGCCGGAGGTCTCACCAGAGAAGAAAACGATGGAGGAGGTCGATTGGCCTTCGCCGGAGGTCTCACCGGAGAAGAAAGAGATGGAAGGGTGAGGCCCCTGGTTTGATTCTCGTCCCTGTATTGGTACACACACACACACACACACACATATATATATATATATATATATATATACTACATATATAAGCATGCTAACCAAATGTCTTAAAGACAACTATTAAAACACAATGTACAACCTTCTAAAGCAAGAAATTCAAAAAACTCTTAATTACAAGTTTTTATGCCTTATGTACAAGCCCTAGATGCAAGGATTTTAAAACTACAATAAGAAAATATGACAATTGGAGCCATGCTTTCTGACTCCTACCCTCAGCCCATACTTTCTGATAACAAGCCCTCTCAAAGCCCATGCTAACAAAACTTCGGTTCAGACTTACCTTACAGAACAGCCATACCAACAACTCTTTCATTTCATTCACCCTCCCCCTCCCAAGACTCTTTCAGACTTCCACAACTAAATACACAGGCTATTTATAACCTGCAGATGGACTAAAGTTTCCTTGTTTCTTCAAGTGGCATCAGGGTTTCTTTCTTCTCAGGTTAGTTTCGGTTTGTTTCGATTTCTTTCTTCTCAGGTTAGTTTCAAAAGTTTCTTTGTTTCTTCAATTTGTTTTGCTTTCCCGATTTGTTTCGATTTTTTTGCGTTTAGGTTTTGGGTTTTGCTCAAAATGATTTTGGATTTTGCTCATAAACGATTTCGATTTAACCGTTGGGTTTTTTTCTAAAACGATTTTGGGTTTTGCTCAAAAACGATTTCAGTTTAACCATGTGGTTTTTTTCTAAATTTCAAGTTTTGCTTTTAAGGGTTTGGGTATGAATCTGGGCGTTGTTGAGAGAGTGACGTGAGTCAAGTTAAAATCGAACATTCTAATCTCTAACCCTTCACTCTTTTTTGTAAATTCATTAGTGGGTATTTATGCATATCAAGTTTTGGAACAATGAGAGATCGATGGACGATGATACACCAAGGTTAGCTTCATTTGATCCTTTGACCACAAAATTTTCACCTATTTTCTTTAATTCCCTAAAGAAATTTTACTTTGTTTTGATGGTGATTGAAGGTTTCTTTAATTTCCTAAATTCTTTAGTTTCAAGAACAAACCTGAGGATTTCCTTGCATACGACTTTAGCCATGGAGGTCAGTTTCTTGATTTCTTCATGGGTTATGTGCAAGTTAGGGTTCTAAATAATCTGAGAATTTTCATTAGGGAATTATATCCGATTTAGAGGAAAAAAAATTCTCATCTTTGGGAACATATTTCTGAATTTTTTGTTTTCATTTGTAGAGGCTATAGCAACCATTAATTACCCTTTCATAGTTCAAGATCTGTTCTTTGTATGATCTTCATTAGTTTTTGTTGGTTTTACTTAGAAATCCATAACTTATGTTTCTCTGTAAAATGTAATCCGTGATGTTAATATATTGTCAGGAGCCCATTGAGCTTTGAAGTTTGTTATCCATTTTAAAACAAAATTTCTTTTCTACCATTAAAAGTTTTTACATTCTATTCTCATTTGAAGATGAATTTCAAAATCTAGAGGTGGCAATTACCATCCTTGATGCCATAATAAATATGTTTATTTTGTAAAATATATGTAATCTTTTGTTTTGTAAAACATATGTACTTTTTTTACACTAGAATACATTGAATAACGGGTGTATTTCGTAAAGATTCAGGATTATAGATGATAATGTGGTTGCTTATATAATTTTATTTTCAGATGCCAATCGGTTTTTTAGAAGGAGATATAGTGATGAGACTAAGGTACCCACCCATTCTGTTTAATTTTTAACTAATAGGAATGGATGGTGAATTGAGGATACATGAAAGGTGATTCACCTCGTTTGCAATTTTAAATTCTTGTGGATGTTGATGTCAATTCGACTACGAGTGTTTCAAAATCAGAGTCATTAACTTTTTCATTCACTTGTGTTTATACTTGTAGGGTTTAAATGTATAGACCGGAGGAATGAAGTCGATTGAAATCATCTCTTGTATGTTGACCTATGTACAAACAAAAAGTGATTGAACTCATCTCTTGTGGGCTTTTGAATGAAATGTCATTCTATTTTTTGTTGTATTGCAAGGTGCTTTGCCTTCGGTTGTATTTATGAGAGAATTTTCTTTCATTTCATACTATGGTCTTGCTTTTGATGCGGTATATATCTGAGTCCCTCTTGGATTTTCGAACGTGGTGATCGTTTTTTATTTTGAAACATTGAAGGTGCCATGACCAAAGTCATGACGTGAGTAATATATCATTATTTGTGTGAATCAACAATTAGTTATTCAATCATTGTGCTATTGTAGGTTTAGTTGCTTGACTGGTACATGAAACAGAGTAGCATTAGAAGTATATAAACAATAGGTTTATCAATCAAAGGAAGCGAAACTGGCTCACCAAGTCTCCTCATTATACCGTGTTGAAGATGAAACAAAAATGGTATTAGATTGACTACCCCTTGGTTGTTTATTTATTTATATGCAAGATTTATGATAAAAATCTGATATACCAACCCAAATTTCAAAAACAAGCAATGCAGGTGACTAACTGATCACAACTTATCATATGCTGTTGCAACAAAGAATGAAGCACAAAGAGCTGCCACACGAGGAAAATGGAAATGTATTTGTTCACAGAAGTAGTTTTCAAGTCATATATATGGGCAAATTAAAAGTGAGTTTAAGATACCTTTACCTCTATGTATACTATGAGTTTTGTGCGAGTATGATGGGGAATTTAGGGTGTACAATATAAGAAGGTAGCTATTTTATGTATGTAAATGGATCTTTAACGCTTCTTTTTCTTATGTATGATGATACCTCTGTATCAATAGCTCTTGAACTACCATCAAGTGTGTTTAACTATGAGAAGTATAATATAAATAGTTTATTGGTTTTTTTTACAAAATTTGTGTAACACCCCGCTTACCACGACACAATATTGTCCGCTTTGCCCCACTGGCTCACGGCTTTGTTCTTGGCGACCTGGCAAGGACTTCGCAAGGACTTCCCAGGAGGTCACCCATCCTGGTACTACTCCCACCCAAGCACGCTTAACCACAAAGTTCCCAAGGAATCCGCATGCTTGTGGCCCCAAAACGCGTTGTGTCTGGTAAGGCCAAGGTTTACTAATATACCCAGCATCTCTCCTGTCCACGGCCGATGTGGGATATGCCTAAGGTGTTACACACACCCCCCCTTAGGGACTCATCGTCCTCGATGAGGTTTGCCCCACCATCCCGAACGGCACAGGAGTGGCTCTGATACCATTTGTAACACCCCGCTTACCATGACACAATATTGTCCGCTTTGCCCCACTGGCTCACGGCTTTGTTCTTGGCGACCTGGCAAGGACTTCGCAAGGACTTCCCAGGAGGTCACCCATCCTGGTACTACTCCCACCCAAACACGCTTAACCACAGAGTTCCCAAGGAATCCGCATGCTTGTGGCCCCAAAACGCGTTGTGTCTGGTAAGGCCAAGGTTTACTAATATACCCAGCATCTCTCCTGTCCACGGCCGATGTGGGATATGCCTAAGGTGTTACAATTTGATGTTTAAAACTTAAATGTATCTTGTTAGAATTTTTACATCCCCGCTGCATCGCACGGGTAAGCTACTAGTATATATATATATATATAGGGGTGGTATCGGGTACAAACCAACTAGTTTGTACAAACTCGTACAAACCATACCTAGCTTCATGATTTTGTAAATTTGGCTTCATGAATGTATATATATATATATTTTGGCTTCATGAATATATAATTTGGCTTCATGAATATATCATTTGGCATTTTTAACTAATTTTTTTACAAAAATAAGGGTATTTTAGGGTATTTTTGTAAAAATATTAGTTAAAAATGCCAAATGATATATTCATGAAGCCAAAATATATATATATACATTCATGAAGCAAAATTTACAAAATCATGAAGCTATGTATGGTTTGTACGAGTTTGTACAAACTAGTTGGTTTGTATTTGATACCCAGCCTATATATATATATATATATATATATAGGGTCCCGTTCTTTTGTTAACCGTCTAATTAGTGTTAACCATGTTAACTTTTTTGGACCAATAGGAATCAAGATAGGTTACTGGTTTGATAGGGGTAGTTTAGGAATTTCAGAATTTTAATTATTTATGGGTTATTTACTTTCCTAATTTCATGCACAAGATATTTTTGGTAGTTATTAATGATAATCTTAATATTTTAAAACCAATTTTCATTTTTGGTAATTATTAATGATAATTTTAATCATCTAAAACCCATTTTCAAACATAATCTTCATCTTCACGTTCCAGATATATTTTTTTCACGTTTTTTTTTGCATAGATGCACGATTTCAAACTACATATATGCACATCATAGAATTGCATATATGCACATATTAATACTGCATATATGCATACCTTATAACTGCATATATACACATCATAGAATTGCATATATGCACATCAGTTGAATATATGAAGATAAAAAGTGCATATATGCACAAACATAAATCTAAGTAAAATTGCATATATGCACAACCATAACTATGTGTAAACCATAATCTATGTAAAATTGCATACATGCACAACCATAAATCTGTGTAAACCATAAATATATGTAAAATTGCATACATGCACAACCATAAATCTGTGTAAACCATAAATCTATGTAAACTTGCATATATGCACAACCATACATTTGTGTAACTCTGCATATGCACATATGCACATAAACAAAATAGCGTGTATCCATAACAATAATCAAACCAACATGACAAATAATCATATGCACAATGTATTTGATACCACAGATCGATTTCTGTGTTGATTTCGAGCAGACTACAATTTACAGAATCGAAAAACCTTGAGAAATCAACGAGATTAGTGAGTTTTTGTCGTCGCCGGAAACTGCTTCATCTCGCCGGATTCTGCACTTTTGTCGCCGGAAAAACGATATTTCGCCGGTGTTCATAGTCGTCGCAAGTCTTGTTTGTCGCAAGTGAAAGGTTATCGCAACTTGGCTCATAACGCAACTGTTATCTTCTTGTCGCAACTCAAACTCGCCGAAAAAACGACTTTGCCGGAATCTCGCCGGATTCTGGAAATCCGTCGCCGGAGTTCATCCTTGTCGCAACTCGCAAGAATCAGTGTTGTCGCAAAAATCCATCTCGTTTTAGAGAGAGAGAGAAGAAATGTGGGAAGTAATTGGATGGCTACTGTTCTTCTTCATCATCATATCTATCCATTGATTTCAATGGGGTAATTTGAAAGATGCAAACAAAAGAGGCGCCTGCAACAACCTATGCATAGTTATCAGGTCCTTAAATGTAAGGATTGAGTTAATTGTTTCCTTATCTGATAGTTACCATAGTTATCCAGATTTGTTAAATGACAATAATAACCCTAAGCATATATGCTGCAAATGAAATCAGCCATGTGTTTATTTTAATTATGAATTAAAAAATGCTTTTAATCTTAGCCATTGATTTTGATGATTAATGGTCCAGATTAGTTAATACAGTTAACACTAAATGGCTGGTTAACAAAAGAAGGGCCCTCTATATATATATATATTATTAATGCTTTTAAATTATTAATAGAAAATAAAAAGTAAATATAATCATGAAATGACCAAAATGCCCCTGACTTAACGGAGCATTTTTAAAGACAGTTAGCCAGAGGGACCCCAGTCGTGAGAAAAGCGTAGTACAGGGACCCCATCCATGAATTTTAGAGTTTAGGGACCTCCATCGTAATGGAGGTCAAACCACAGGGACCAAATTTGTAATTTACTCTTTTATGAAATAATCAAATAAACCGTAATATTTTTAAATAAACGTATTTACGTGGTTGGACGTGTGTAAAGATTATGTACAAAATGGTACATAACTTGTGAGAGCATCCACAACAAGGATTTCATTACAATTTCATTTGGATTGCAAAAGTGACACGTATGATTGTTAAATTAGAAATTGTAGTGGTTGTGAGTATGATTGCAAAATTAGAAATTGGTTTTGGTAATTTGCAAATGTCAAATCAGTACTTTTTGATGGTGTGACAGTGAATAGTATATGAAATTGTAGGGAATAATTTCTAAATTAGAAATTGTTTTATGTCAAATCATGTTTTGTGATGTTTTGTAGAGAGTATATTTAATTGTAGTTTTGTAGAGAGTATTTAATTATAGTTATTTAATTAATAAAATATTTCATATTAAATTATAGTAAAGAGTATTTAATTGTAGTTTTGTTGTTATTTGATTAAAATATAGTTTTTTATGATGAGGTATCACTTTAGAAAGTGGGTGAAATTTCATTGTTGTGGGGATAATTTCATTTGGATTGCAAAGCTGATGTGACTCATTTGCAATTGGGATGAAATTTCATTGTTGTGGATGCTCTGAGAACTACTTATTATTATTAGAGTGAATTTCATTTTTGGTCCATGTGGTTATAGTATTTCTTTGAAAGAGGGACCTAAACTTCAGTATCTCAAGAAGTGGTCCCTCAGTTTCCAATTTTGCTCCAAATCCAGTCTCTGGTCACTACTATTGAATATATTAATGATTTTCAAAGTTACATTTCATACCCCTGTAATTATTTATTTTGTTTATTTTATACCTTTTACTTTTCTAAATTTAATTTTACACATTCATCGTATTAACACATATAATCGTATATTAACTAAAATACGTTAAAAATACGTTTTAATTTTAACAAGTTACACCATTGTACTCGTCTCTTCGATACCTTCGAAATGAGCCCAATATTGAATTTTTTTTGATTTATTTATTTTATTATATATCATATATACTACATAAAAATATTTTTAATATTTACAATTCATACCCTTATAAGTAATTATTTAATTTATGGTACATTTCTTACTTTTTCAATTTTCGTTTTACACTTCTATCGCATTAACATAATAATCATATATTAACTAATTGATTAAATAGTTTTAAATTATTCGTTTTAAAAATACGTTTTAACATATCACATTAACATACATAATTACGTTAAAATATGTTAAGGAGTTCGATATATATATATATATATATATATATGTGTGTGTGTGTGTGTGTGTGTGTGTGTGTGTGTTTTAAAAAATACGTTTTAACACATCACATTAACATACATAATTACGTTAAAATATGTTAAGGAGTTCGATATATATATGTGTGTGTGTGTGTTTTAAAAAATACGTTTTAACATATCACATTAACATACATAATTACGTTAAAATATGTTAAGGAGTTCGATATATATATATATATATATATATATATATATATATATATATATATATATATATATATATATATATATATATATATATATATATATATATATATGTGTGTGTGTGTGTTTTAAAAAATACGTTTTAACATATCACATTAACATATATAATTACGTTAAAATATGTTAAGAAGTTTGATATATATATATATATATATATATGTTTTAAAAAAATCGTTTTAAAAAATACGTTTTAACATATCACATTAACATACATAATTACGTTAAAATATGTTAAGGAGTTCGATATATATATATATATATATATATATATATATATATATATATATATATATGTTTTAAAAAAATCGTTTTATAAAATACGTTTTAACATATCACATTAACATACATAATTACTTTAAAATATGTTAAGGAGTTCGATATATATATATACGTTTTAAAAAATACGTTTTAACATATCACATTAACATACATAATTACGTTAAAATATGTTAAGGAGTTCGATATATATATATATATATATATATAGGCTCACTAAAATGTAAACAATGAAAAATATGTAAACTAATCTAGACCATTGATCATAGTAATTAAAGGTGGAGATTAAGGGAGTGGCATTTTGGTAATATTGTATGAAATCGGTGGCATGAAGGGGTTATTCAAAGTATGAACAGGGGCAATTTTGGAAGAAAGATTCGCATCAGGGATTATCTGCAAAAGGAAACCGTGAATCAAGGGATTACATGCAAATCCATAACCGCATGATACGAAAAGAAAAATCAAATAATTAGTGAAAATTTGGTGTTTTTGAGGCAAGTATTCTGTGAAAGCGAGTCTGTAAATTCATACACGCATCAAAATCGAAATCGGCTTGG
The DNA here is from genome assembly GCA_033807775.1 of Saussurea involucrata. Classification (NCBI taxonomy): domain Eukaryota; kingdom Viridiplantae; phylum Streptophyta; class Magnoliopsida; order Asterales; family Asteraceae; genus Saussurea; species Saussurea involucrata. The sequence goes on from CM066322.1 coordinate 21,835,169, forward strand.
AGAAGATGGAGCAAGAACCAAGGCGACAACGAGGTTAGGGTTCATGAAAGTTGCCCCTTTTCATATTATGAAATTTTTGCGGATTTGATGAACATTATGAAAATTGTTGTCGTTATACGCAGTAAGGAGAAAGAGTGAACGAATAAAGGTGAAAACATCGTTCTCTAATTTCAAAAACACAAGGGAAAATCCAGTTGAAATAGATATTGAAGCCGTTCCTGCAAGTTCGAACCACGACCCAGGTATGAAAAATTTCCTACCATTGACTTATGTTTAGTATGAACAATGGGGGATGTTTTTGTGATAGTGTGGGATAGTCGAAATTGAGTGTGTGAAATTTAATTTGAGAATGAAATGTAGTTTGCAGAAACTATGAAAAACATACGGGTTAGGGTTTATGAAACGATTGTTTTTATGGAAGAGGTTGCGAAATTGAATGAGTATATTAAAACCCAATAATGTATGAAAAAATTGGGTATATGGAAAACAAAGTTTCAGAACATTATAAGCTATGAAAAAGGTAAAATATGAAAAAGTGAAAACACCATGTTTGTTCACTGTCTGTTCCTGGGTTTGAATTGGTTCAATCTGTTTGTTCACTGTCTGTTCTTTGGTTTCAATTGGGTCAATCTGTTTCAGAAAATAGTGAAATAAAAAAAGGGAAAAAACCATGTATGAAAAGTGTGTGTTAGTGGGTTTCAATTGGTTCAATCTGGTATGAAAAAAGTTATTATATGAAAACCAAAGTATATGAACATAAAATTTATAAAAACAGTGAAATATGAAAAAGGGAAAACCACATGTATGAAAACCACATGTATGAAAACTGTGTATTAATGGGGTTCGCTTGGTTCAATGGGTTAGAAAATAATGTTTATTGGTTGTTAAAAGTTTGAGTATGGTATGAATATTTGATTGTAATGTTTGAATGAACTCATATACTATTTTTTTGGTTTTTTAATTTGTGGGCAAACCTTTGGTGAAAAGTTGAAACCACAACACCCATGGAAAGAAACAACAAGGAGATTATTAACATCCCAAGCCACAGACGTACGATATCTAGTAAGTCAAAAAAGAGAGGTATGAAACTTTGAAACCAATTTAGTTGAACCAAACATTTTTTATTTAGATCTAAAAGCACAATTGTTGTTGTTGCAATGAAAAAACAATCAGGCCGTAAAGAACCTGAAGAAAAGGAACCAGCAAGCACTATTGAAGTGACAAGTTCAGTTCAGACTCGTAAAAAAAAAGGTATGAACATTGTTATTGTACAATATGAATCAAGACGTAATATAGTTAATTTAAAATGGCAGATTTGTAATTGTAACAGTCCACACAGGAAAGCCAGTTATGTCTTACTTGTACGATGATGACTTTTGCATACCACATGTGAAGCTGACGAAAGATGGTAAGTATTACAAAAATAAATTAAATAATGGGAGTATATGAACTTTTGATTAGATTATAACAAATGTTAATGTTTCAGAAATTGCAACAATCAAGCATACGAGTGCACATGATGGGAAGAAGAAAAGTAAAGGGAAACAAGTGGAAGTAAAGCATAAAATGCCATCCAAGGTTAACGGGATTAGAACACGGACATCCCCCATAACGTTAAATGTCACGTGTTCAGTTTTAGGAAATGAACAAAAGAAGGCAGTGGAAAAAATGGGTATGGGTTCTCTTTTGAGTATGACGTTTAATGGGATCCATTCTAAACTGGGGTACTACGTTGTTGACAACTTGGATACGGAGAAGTTGGAGCTGCATTTGGAAGGATGGTCAATTAGCATAAGCGATCAAGTAGTTCACAAAATACTAGGGCTCCCATGCGAAGGAATAAACCTAGATGAGATGGAGGTTGACCCAACTAATATGGAGTTGGCAAAAAGATGGTCAAGTTCATACAAAAAGGATAGGCCGCGACCTTGCGACGTGTCAAACAGAATAATCGACAAACGTGAGACGGGTGAAATGTTCCAGCTAGATTTTTTGGTCCTATTTGTGAATACCATGGCAGAGTGCAGTCCGTCAGGGAATTGTCACACGGTGTTCTTGAACAAAATTAGCAGTACAAACATGATTCCAAAGATAAATTGGTTTCGATACATTTTGGAGTCGGTCCGACGAAGCAAACGAAAATGGAGGCGAGACACGTACGACAGCTTCTACGCGGGACCACTCACATTCTTAACGGTATTGCTTTATTGTTCTGCAATTGTTATTAATACTCTTAAACTTTGTAAATAATGAAACAATTGTATAATTTGTTATGCAGCTACTTTTTGTTCATATGACAGCGTGCCCATCTGTTAACATTAACAGAAAGATTCTGCCATTGCATGCATGGACAATGGAAAAACTTCGCGACAGGACCAAAATCGGGTTTAAGGATGGGGGATTGCAAAAGGCAATTCCATCAGACAATCAAGCAGTGGTAAAGACTACTTCAAGAAGTAGAAAAAGGGTAAAATATGTCAAGTCAGATGTGAAAAAAAGGTAATAACTTAATTTGATATTCTAAAATTTAATTTGATATTCCGAAAATTAATTGTGTGGTGCCAACTTCATAGAATATGGCCACATCGGACACATCGGGCCATGGAAATGTTTGTTTAAGCAAGGATGAATCAACCGTTCCAAAAGATATGGTAACAAATCAATATTTAAATTTGGCATATATTATTGACTATTGTATTTTATTTCATGTGATAAAAAATGATGAAATTATTATAGGATGGTGACCTCATGGCGACAGAAAAAACAAATAAGGATGAAGAACGGGTCGCGGAGATACGCACGATAGAAAAGGTATTAAAATCTATTTGATGAAAAGTATTTTCATGTGACATAATAAAAGGTGATAATATATAAGTCTATAAAATAGTGCTTTGTATTGAGACTGGATTTGACTGAATGTGACTACTATTAAAGGGGGATACGTTCATGGAGAAAGAAAACGAAGTAGTTGATGAAGCACGTAATGAGGTCATAGACACTATCGAAAAGGTATGAAATACCATTTGTTAAAATTTAATTTTCAAAATTTTTTAATAGCATACATTATTTTTCATATAATCTTTGACTTGGGCACCATATTGTAAGTCTTGTAGTGTTAAAAAAATAATACTGCAATGTCATTTGCGTAGATTAAACTGTCATCGATGGATGTACCAATCGAGAAGGAAAAGGATACAATTGGAAACAACAGTTCAAAAGAAAAGGTATCTGGGATTTAAAAAATGCATAGTTCATGTTAATGTATCTTTAATCTTAGCACAAATAACATATGTGCGTAATCCAACAACAATTATCTGTGTTTGTGCAGGAAATCGATGAAAATAAGGATGATGAAGATGGTTGGTATGGGATAAACGATGAAGAAGTTGAATTGACTTTTGAGGCAGTGAATAAGGTGATAATGTCAATCAATACAACAGTTGGTGAATCAATAGTGGTTTGTGAATCTGGTGTCGCTGGCGAAAAATGCAAGCCAGAATCTGATTTTGTTGAAGAGAGTGACGGTGGAGATGATTCTGAGGACGAAGAGGAACTTCGAAAGGTAGCAACGTAACGGGGTCAATATTAAAATACAAATTAATAAATATGATTTTAAATCTACTATATTCATTAACATTCAATTTTCGTACATTATTAAAATGATATAAGAAAACAACATATTCACATATGAATTGTTCCATAATTTTTGTAAATGCATGACTTAGAATATCTTAATGTGTGAAAACCAGGAATACATGGAGAAGATAGATGCGTCACTGGATCAAATCTGTTGTGCAAAATATGACGTAAGCAAGCTTATCAAGGAGGCGATGGAGCTGTTCCCGGAAGATAGCAACTTCGATGATTATCAGGAGAAGTTTGATAACATCTTCATGGCTGATGATATGACAGATGAGGATGAAGACAGTGATAGTGTTGGCGCATAGAGAGGCGATGATCATCTGAAGGATTTCCCGGTTACGAATGAAATGGATGTGCACGGACCAAAAGAGGTAACGCCAACGAGGTTAGACTTCCAACTTACACCGACTGCGATTTCACAGGAATGGTGCACGCAATCATTGAATCAAATTGACAAGGAAATACAACAAAGATCTGGGGACAAACCTGCTTATTTGGAGGGTGGTCAAATAGTTCGTTACACGGCCAGTGATAAGGGAAAAAGTGCAATTCCGGAGGATGTGGTTCAACGAAGGGCTAGTCAACGAGAAACAAAGCTTGGAGATCAAATGAGATCACCTTACGTAAAGAGGAACGTGGAGCTGCGTATGGCTGTGACAAATGACGAGAAAAAAGTTCACGAGCTTTGTTTGGCAGCATATGGCGGACCAGAGTACGTAAAAAATCATACGAATATTTTTATTTTTAAACTTTGATTTAATAGATTCATGTATAAAATTAGCTTTAACTGCTACTAATGTATTGAATTAAATGTTCACCGATGTAGTGACATGTTGTACCAGTCGAACACGGGTCAAACGATTTTACGAGCGGCCATGGTGTAACACCCTAAAATTCAGGGTCAATTTAAACCTCAAAATACATGCGTTATGATCATCAAAATATCAGACTTTTATAAACCAAAGGATCATAAGTAAGTTTCTATATATACACAAGGTAGATTAACTTAAATAATCTGATCAATCTAATTATACATCACAATAAGATCAACTAGATTATCTAAGGATTGTCCCAAAAGTCATCAAAAGAATATCCTGATCCTTTGTTATCGCCAAGTCTGATTTCCTCCAACTGAAGTCTCACTTCCCAAACTATTTCCCAGAGCCTGTACCTGGTAAGACAGTTTAATTTGAAACATTAGGCTTTCGCCTAGTGAGATTATCCAAATTAAATTAAAATTTAACAACTAAATATTAACAGATATATCAAACCTGTTATCATCCATCTCACCATACCAAGCTCTTATCAACCATTGGAATCCACCTATTCCCTTACTTATGACTAATTCATCTAGTCATCATACTACCAACGATAATTACTATAAATCCCACCGGACTTATAAATAACTCTAACTCTCAGAAATTACAGTTTCCAAACCTGCTTCTTTCTGAATTGAGATTACAATTTCTCAACAATGAAGATAACTCATCTTTCGTGGAAATGGGAATTACAACTCTAAGTCTGCTATTCCTCATTTCATTTCCTCTCCATCTTGAATCACTGGTCCCCCAAATGAGATTTTATCGCGATCAACAACCACCAGAGACCCTCACAGATGATTCAAGATTCACTCCAACAACTAGAAATACATCCCAACGGTCCCTGGCTAGTAAACGGTTCTCATTACACCGTACTTTATGCCCACTAGACCAGATGTATATTTTTAGCCAACGCCACATAATAAATGTGTATCAACACTCATTCTACTGTATACTAAAGTTATACAATTCAACATATATTCTATATACAGAATATTAACTTCAACGATTATCCCCACTTTGCTACTTAGCATCGGGGATCCACATCTCAACAATCTACTACAGCTCCGGACTCGTAAATAAGTCCTTACAATTTAACATAGCATGGTTTTTACATCATCAACAGAGTTATAAACATATAACAAATAGCATATACATATCAGATTGCATGCCACGTAACAGCCTCAAACTACTACTGAAAGTCCACAGAAATTCGCAAGCTACTGTAGCGAAAAGCTACACTTTTCGCAAGCCAAAGCTACGAAAAGTCCACTATTCGCAACCCACTGTTGCGAAAACCCCAGAACTCGCAACCCACTGTTGCGAAAACTATACTTTTCGCAACCCACTATTGCGAAAAGTTCTACTTTTCGCAACCTACTATTGCGAATAAGTTACTGTTCATCGTCACTTTCATCTAATAAGCCAGTCTCGATTTTTCTTAACCATTAAGCATTCTAAGTGATTCAAATACCAATACCACATATCTATTAACATTCTCATTGCTTAATTTTAAAGAAAGTTGAATAACTCACCTTAATGAAACTGAGCTCTGATCGATATCTTCACAGCTTCAATTAAATCTTCCCAAAACAGTTCTAAACAAATAATTATGCAATTAATTAACTTCCTTACAAGAATCAGTAAAAGAGTTCAAGTTTCTTACCCCAATTTCGAATCAAAAGCTTACTTTCTTCTTCTCCTTCTCGATATCTGTAACATCCCGCAAAATGAAACATACATATAACATATATTCCATAACATATTTACAATAAAGTACTTCATGTTTCACATTTGGTCCCATCTAAAGTCTGAACATAAAAAAAATTCATTACAACTTGATCCACTTTAAATTACATAGTAATAACAAAAGTATAACTACAAAAGCATCCATAGTATCATGATGAAAATCTTCTCCAAAGCTAGCCGACAAGTACTCTATTTACTTGTTCTTACGGGAATCATCACCTGGAATACATAATTTTTAAAACAGAAAATGAGGGTTAGACCTAAGGGTCTAGTGAGTAAATCCCTGACATTTGTAATTCATTAAAACTCATTTATATAAAACACTATTTATATAAATACACATACCACACACGTAAGTTAATACCAACTAACAATTATTCACCATACCTGTCTCATTCCACCTTATCCCTCCACCAATGGCCAATATCAATTGGTTGCGAGCCAATTTATCACACCAGTCCAAAGCCCGACCACGTATTATATTATCATATAATACTCACGTAATTATAATATCTCAATATATTATAATCACCCACGTATGACATATTCATACCACATATCAAATATTTGTTATTCACATAATGCATTCCAGTAAAATACTTTTTTAAGTAAAACTCACCTGATCTTTTAAGCAAAGGTCCTTCAAACTTTCCTCAATTTAGATTATCTTTTAACCCAGATCCTTAGTATCTGAAACAAATTAAAGTATACATACTCTTTAACACATAAACAGGAAAACCCAACTTTTCGCAACCCACTATTACGAAAAGTTTACTTTTCGCAACCTGCAGTTGCGAGTTCCACACTTTTCGCAACCAACAGATGCGAAAACCTCACTTCTCGCAAACCACAGTTGCGAGTTCCCTACTTTTCGTGACCAACAGATACGAAAACCTCACTATTCGTTTTAGCTGCTTGCGAAAAGTGGACTTTTCGCAACCAAGGCTTGCGAACTCCTACTTTTCGCAAAAACACTGTTCATCGTCTTTATCAGATAAGTTCAGTTCAGTTGCAGGAATTTCATCTTATACCCAGATTCTACAGAAGTGTTCTAAACCCCTTTTAACACCCTAAATTGTAACTAAAAGATCACAAATTCATCTAAAATTACCTAAACCCACCTCAAAATCAAAAAGAACCTAATTCTTAAAAAGAGTGTTTGAATAAGAACATTACCTCTTTGATTTACTGCACCAATTAAAATCCCAGCTGATTATCTTTCAATTCTTCTTCTTCTTCTTCGAACTTCTTCTTCTCTCTCTCTCTCTCTCTGCCGTATTCACTCACACACACAAACACTTTGGGATATTCTTTTTGTTTACAAATTGAAGACTTCATCTGGTAATTGATATACTAGAGTCGGTCAAGTGGAGAAGTTTGGCATAAAGACCAAATAGACCCTAGGCTTTACTCATTTGGCAAAACTTATCCCCAACCTTCCAATTAAAATTAAAACTTATCCCTTAACTCTTAACTCCATAAAATACTAAAATAAATACTTACAAAATTCCAATTTTAAATTAGATAAAATACCTGGTTATTACAACATCTCCCCCTTAAAAGAATTCCGTCCCGGAATTCACTCAAGCAACGAACTAGGGTAACTACTGTTGAAAAGATATCAAATTCTACGAAGGTTTAAATTAACTCAAAAATTCACTTATCTCTTAGAAAGACATAACTTTTACTCATATGAATCTAATCCAAATAACAGAACATTATAGGCTTACTCGGGACATTTACCACGCTAATACTATTTTTAACCTCACCGGCCTTTTACTACAAACGTCGTGTTCTACACTTTTACAATACTAACTCTAAAACGTAAACATATACTTTCAATATAAAATTTGCTTAGTAGATACTACCTATTTCTTATATTCTTTCATGGAATAGAATATACTCAACACGAATCACTTTATATCACGGAAAAATTTCTTAATTTTATCAAACCCGCAAACTTCATCCTACCATTTCCATTTCCCATGAAAGCATAGCATAATTACTAAAATCACACAACCATACTTAATTGCACTTGACACCAATTCATCCATCAAATTAAAACAAAGCCTAAATAGCAACTTAATTTCTCGAATATCAGCAAAATACAATTTCAAACATTCCAATTATCTCAATAACCTCACCACCATAACTCATACTGACTTCCATCCAAATATCAATACCAATTCATTCCTTAATAAAATAACAAGCTCGTTATCACATCAATTCCTTACATCTCCAACTTAGCACAAAATTACTAACACAAATCTTTAGACATTTGTTTCACTTAAACCACTTCGCAATTTGAAATTTATTAACACCGGTCTCACCTTACCCAACTAAAATAATTACCAAATCATCATGTAATAATTTCACTACAAAACTAAGCCGAAAAGAATTCATCACAACTCCGTTAAAAATTTCATGTCACTAATCATATAACTCATTAACGACTTAACATGCAAAGTCCAGCACCAAGTTTAAAACAACTCTTTATCTTAAACAACTCCATAAAGAAGGTTCATCACACGACCATCAAAATATTTATTGATCATTGCTTTCTTCCCACTAATCATAACACTTAATATAAATCCCTTTTTCAACTTAAATTCTCCAATCTAGGGAAGTATTAGGTAAACATCCAACCCATTGAACCATTTTTCTATATCCCGCAAACTCTCAAGCATCAATTTCTTATACTTTATTATCATAGTATGCATATTCTCTTTCAGTCAAGTCCAGGTTATCAGCAACCTAGTTTTCTAATCTTGCGACCCACTATCGCCAACGCTTCCCCCCCACATCATTCCATCTTTGATCCAGTCCGGTGTTTTCTAACGGTACAACCTTACATGCTTCGGCTAAGCCCTTCCGCAGAATCGACACGGGAAAGGCTGAATGAACTCTCACTATGCGTAACCCTTCAATACCCAGGCGTATACCAACAATTTAGTACCCTCCTAACTGCAACAACTCTTACTCCAAGAGAAAAAACCCGCGTGATACAAACAAGGTATAACATCCCAGATCAATCATACCAATATCATTCACAAATCCTGACTCCAGGTTCACCTCATCCTACTACTCTTGCTATGACGGAATCTCCACTAGTCATGACGAGTCGCCTCGCGAATGCACAGTCGCATACAGTGTGAAATCAGATAGACATTCGAAATAAAGATTCTGTCCCACAACGGTTAGACTCAAACAAGAGCTGCGCAATAGAACTAAATCAAATATTCTAAGCCTATTTAGTTCCTACTGTATACCACTTATAAGGTAGTCACTTAACAACCTATCAGGACTAGCATAAATTCCTACTGGCAAGTAGTAGTCATGCAGCAAAGTGTAATAAGCACCAGGCAATCTAGCATACATACTCCTATGTTCTAGAAAGCAATAAATTACACTAAGTACTCTACCTTTTCCCTTGGTCTCGGCTGACTGTATACACTGCGCCTTCGATCACCGTCTCTAAAATGTCCCAACAATCCAACACTCAAAAAAATAACGACATTCTACTCCCCAATAGATTACAAAATCAACTTGGAGTATCACCTTAACCCGTAGTTGAATTTTCTCCATAGGTCATCCCCAACTCTACCGTCACTTCTCTAATCCAAAATATATCTAAGACAGACAACACTTTCTTGCATTAATTATACCGACCCCGAACCTTAGATTACAATTGATTTCCACACTTGCCACAACATCACTCTCATACTACTACCACGTCCTATCCCATGGTCCTTCACCCCGATCATTACATTCGATTATTTTCTTCTACTCTTTCCTCAACATAAAATATGTTTCCCCAAGGATAGCTCACTAGGAGGTGCTTACTCTAGACCGACCCTATGAGCTAGCTTTCTTTCACCTCCAAACCAATCGTACCCACCCAATTCCCACAATTACTATACTTAACCAATAATTTCACCACACCTCATAACAGGAATTTAACCGAGTTAATCCGAAATCACATCCATTGCCCGAAACAACCACACACTTTTTTTTCATTTTTCAAATATCGTTAACATATTCTTTCAAAACGATAATAAACAAATTGGATCTACACTATACACCCATCCCCAAAATATAACAACCATAAAAACATCTTTATAACAAAATCAGTACATCTTTATTTCACCTCGTGCCTCTTTCAGCACAAAATTATATATATACATATATATTTTTATATATCACAAATCATTTAACACGTTTAAAATTTTATTCATAACATAAACTTTAACATTTGGAGGCATAACCTAGCGTTTGAAATACTGAATTATACATAACGCCACATTCTACACTTTCGCAATAACTTTCCAAAATTCTAATCATGCACCTTCAATTTGAAAAATTGCAAACAATTGCAAGTGTTAGATCATTCATTCCAATTTAAACTACCATCCACTTTCGTTCTCATACAATAAATTTTACTACCACCTTGATAAATCTTTCGAATCCAAACACATATGATAACGGGTTATCACCTTGATCACTAATAGCTTTTCCTCACTAATCACTCCCAAAAACAATTTTCACTTTCTAGTTCAATTATCCTTGATTTCTCACTTAAATTTATCCCAAGCAATATCATAATGAATAAGCATACTAAATTAGATATCATCCAAAATATTTGTTACACTCTTACTAAATTAGAACCAACCTCTTTTCACATCAAATGCTTCCAAACCTACACTCTTACTAAGCCTTATCGAAATTAATTCATATATCCTTGATATAAAACTTGTTAACAAACGGAAACTTTAAATCAATCACTCGACAATCTCTTCTTTCATCATAACTACTTATTCCAATATATACCGAATTACCAAGGATCACTTATCATTACCTAATCGACAATTTTAACAAAAATCAAGTTCCAACACCATCCTATACTTACTACTACCTCAAATTCCGACAACATTATCAAAAATAACTTAATAGGCACTCCACTCTTATCTATATTACCAATACAATTATCAAATTCTTTTCTAACGCATATAAGCAACAAAAGATTGAAAACACAATTAATCAGTTTGTACCGAAGTCAAATAGCACTTTAGCACGTGTAGAGTTTATATAAATATACCTGTCTTCGTCTCTATCCATACGTCGAGACCGACTTGCCACTCCGTAGATTTCAACAAGGTTAATATACACATAGGCACATACCCCATATAATAAGGTATTCCAGTCCAATCATGTAACTGTAAGTTCACAATTACACTGGCCAGGTGTAACTCGAATTTACCTTACATGATGTTCCTTCTACCTTTTTATACTTAACATCCCCAGGTTCTAAAAATAATAGGGACATCCTACTTCACATGCAGTTTAAGTCTAGGTACAGATACTAATACCTAAATCCCTTAAACTATGGCTCTGATACCATCTGTAACATCCCGCAAAATGAAACATACATATAACATATATTCCATAACATATTTACAATAAAGTACTTCATGTTTCACATTTGGTCCCATCTAAAGTCTGAACATAAAAAAAATTCATTACAACTTGATCCACTTTAAATTACATAGTAATAACAAAAGTATAACTACAAAAGCACCCATAGTATCATGATGAAAATCTTCTCCAAAGCTAGCCGACAAGTACTCTATTTACTTGTTCTTACGGGAATCATCACCTGGAATACATAATTTTTAAAACAGAAAATGAGGGTTAGACCTAAGGGTCTAGTGAGTAAATCCCTGACATTTGTAATTCATTAAAACTCATTTATATAAAACACTATTTATATAAATACACATACCACACACGTAAGTTAATACCAACTAACAATTATTCACCATACCTGTCTCATTCCACCTTATCCCTCCACCAATGGCCAATATCAATTGGTTGCGAGCCAATTTATCACACCGGTCCAAAGCCCGGCCACGTATTATATTATCATATAATACTCACGTAATTATAATATCTCAATATATTATAATCACCCACGTATGACATATTCATACCACATATCAAATATTTGTTATTCACATAATGCATTCCAGTAAAATACTTTTTTAAGTAAAACTCACCTGATCTTTTAAGCAAAGGTCCTTCAAACTTTCCTCAATTTAGATTATCTTTTAACCCAGATCCTTAGTATCTGAAACAAATTAAAGTATACATACTCTTTAACACATAAACAGGAAAACCCAACTTTTCGCAACCCACTATTACGAAAAGTTTACTTTTCGCAACCTGCAGTTACGAGTTCCACACTTTTCGCAACCAACAGATGCGAAAACCTCACTTCTCGCAAACCACAGTTGCGAGTTCCCTACTTTTCGTGACCAACAGATACGAAAACCTCACTATTCGTTTTAGCTGCTTGCGAAAAGTGGACTTTTCGCAACCAAGGCTTGCGAACTCCTACTTTTCGCAAAAACACTGTTCATCGTCTTTATCAGATAAGTTCAGTTCAGTTGCAGGAATTTCATCTTATACCCAGATTCTACAGAAGTGTTCTAAACCCCTTTTAACACCCTAAATTGTAACTAAAAGATCACAAATTCATCTAAAATTACCTAAACCCACCTCAAAATCAAAAAGAACCTAATTCTTAAAAAGAGTGTTTGAATAAGAACATTACCTCTTTGATTTACTGCACCAATTAAAATCCCAGCTGATTATCTTTCAATTCTTCTTCTTCTTCTTCGAACTTCTTCTTCTCTCTTTCTCTGCCGTATTCACTCACACACACAAACACTTTGGGATATTCTTTTTGTTTACAAATTGAAGACTTCATTTGGTAATTGATATACTAGAGTCGGTCAAGTGGAGAAGTTTGGCATAAAGACCAAATAGACCCTAGGCTTTACTCATTTGGCAAAACGTATCCCCAACCTTCCAATTAAAATTAAAACTTATCCCTTAACTCTTAACTCCATAAATACTAAAATAAATACTTACAAAATTCCAATTTTAAATTAGATAAAATACCTGGTTATTACAATATCTATCTCTCTGTCTCGTTCTCTCTATATTTCTCTGTTCTAAATTAATTTTCTTTTTGTTAAACAAATAACCAAGGAAATCAGTATTCAAATATTGATTAATCTCCATGTGACACCTCATTTTAATTAATGAGTCATAACCCATTTTCCACCATACACTCCAAACTTTCAAATAAGGACTAATCAACCCTCTAAGTTAATTTTCTCAAAAATAAATTATACCAAAATACAATTTATCTACTATTAATTTACAACGGAAATTTCGGGGTGTTACACATGGAGAGCCTTGCTGGGAGTGAACATATATTCACCCACGTGATAGACGGATGGGTGGACATCTTAAACGATGCAGAGAAATACAGAAACGTGTACTCACCAAGACGTTTCTTCTTTAAAACTTTTGTTCTGGTACGTATTATAAATTATTTTCATACACTAACTAAAACTACATGATATATTATTATAAATTGCATTAGAAAATACAGGGTGGAGGCGTATTGATGACGCATCTGCACCAGCAAAACATGCATTACAAATGGTTCCTCGATACCATATCTGAAGCAACGCGCAACCAGCCTGAGAGCGTGAACATGAGAAACTTTGATCTGGTATGAAAAAACAGTAATTGGTTAAGTAAAAATATTTTTGCTATATTTTATAATCTTATTGTAATAATTAACAATTTCATTTCACTAATGTCAGGTATTCTTCCCAATGATACGAGATCGACATTACTATTGTGTGGTTTTCAACCTCAAGTGTAATGTGATCGAAATACTCGACAACATGATCAAAAGTAACGGGAGCGGAATAGACGAAGAATGCGATGCGGACGTCGGTTTATTGGTATTTATTAATGTTTAATATTATACAATGTAATTTTTTTTTCATTCATATTTAAAACATAAAAATATATATAATATTAACAGCAAAACATGATGGCCACATACCTTACGGATACATGTCACCCATCAGGAAGACTTATCAGACAATTCTCAAAAATTAGAGTTCATATGCCATGGCAAACCAAGGAGAATTTTGTAGACTGTGGGGTTTTCTTGATGAGGCACATGGAGTGCTATATGGGCGGGGGTATCCGAGGTTTGCTGACGCAACTAGACAAAGAAGGACTAGGGCAAGCGAAGCAACTAGACGGTCTTAGGAAAAAATACACAGCAAAGATACTATTGAGTGAAGGGAACACAAGAAAAGGGTATGTGGAAGGGGAGGTATCAGGATTCTATAAACTGGATAAAGCAAGTCTAGCACACATTCTACGTAGTGCAAATGCAACACGTTACGATCGTTTGAGTAAAATCTGAGCCGGTTACTGGATTTATGTTATGAACAAGCATTAATTTTTTAGGTGTTTTTTATTGTTTTCAATTATTAACAGTAGGAAACCATGGATTATCACATTTGTTGTTTTGTTTGAATTAGATTTTATTACGTATGGATTACCACATTTGGTGTTTCATATACTTATTTTAGGTTCTTTTTATGAATATACTGTGTTCATATATTACATATGCTTTGAATCTCTCATATTTTTTTTATGAACCTCTTTTTTCATACATCTAAAATATTGGATTTTAGATGACGACATATGAAAAATGGGATTCAACTGGTAGAAAATAAATAAATAAATAATCCATGAAATTACTTAACATTTGGTATCATTAAAAGAAACAACATTTCATAAAACTTAACATTTCACATCCATATAACCTACCATTTCATATAGTTACAAACACCATACAAATTTCAAACTGGACTATGAAAACACCGTGAAAACACAACACATACTACATAACACACATAAAATGATACTTAACATAAAGAAAATAAATCATGTTCCATACACAAAATAAAAATTATTTTGCATCAACAAAAAAACTAATATTCATTGACAATCTTATGAAAAAATCATCCCTACCCTTTATTTTTTCGCGTTGGACAATTCCTTAAATCATGTTCAGCCAGACTGTTACACCCCCTACATAAACGTTTATGCTTCTTAGACTTGTTAACCGCTTTCTCCAAAGCACCTACCAAACGTTTTCCGGTTCCGCAGCCTTTGTTACATATACCGGCAGGTGGTAATACCTTAACCTCCTTGGGAGCGTCTACACCATAGCATTCCCTAAGCGCTTCGGCTCTATCAGCGGACGCAGATGGAATTATGTCATCAACTTGGAACTCAATTTTCATATTATCCATCATTTCCGTTAGCACATTCAACTTGCTTTTATCATTTCTAATTCGGCTAACCAACAAATCAAGCCTCGAATATAAACCGTTGATCAACCGCTCCTTCTCTACGTCGACCTCACCATAACGTGCACGGGCAGCCTGAACTTCAACAGGGACCAAAGAACGGGTCCATCGCCGAGATATGAGAATATCAGGTATCTCAAGAAAGTCAAAGTTAAGAAGAATCTTGAACATGTGGCGACACGGGGTACCATGTCGGGGGAAGAAGTTGCATTCGCATTCCATCATGTTCGTCAAAATGTTGTGTGAAACCTGTGAAACACGTTAAAGAATGAATTATAATTAAAACATTTCATACAAAATTGGTGTAAATAGACGAAATTGTAAATATAACAGATATAATTAAACATACATGATAAGAATACTTTGTAATACCCTTTATATTTTTGTGTAAAACATTGTACTTTCTGATATCACCATCTTCCCCAAGATACACGACACCGCAATGATAGGCAGCTTTCTTAATCTCTTTTTGAACTTCTTTAGAAACAGTACGTGTATATATCTCTGAAGCATGCCTTTCAATCACTAACGGGGTAGCACATCGAGGGAAAGTGTTTCCTGTGATGAACTCAAGAATGCGATGCTTGTTCCTTTGCTTTTCGATAGCACCGTCAAATGCATGTATAAACTTCACCAGATCATTGCGATAATATGCATATATTCGGAAAAAGGCGTGCGCACTCTCGGATCGTGATGTTGTCCTCATTAACCCAGACATGGGGACATCTCTATAATACGCAGATATCCATGATTGCCTAATTCAGAACATCTCTGATAGCCAACCGTTCCCGTGGAGTTCATAATCGTCAATTATACTACACCACTCCGACTCAAATTCATCCGGACTCATATGACTATTCCATACCAGCTTATTAAATCTCCTTTTGAATGATATATTTGCATCAAGATCAGATGTTATCTAAAAAAAGAATAATTCAGAATGGTTGAATGGCTACGACTATTATATTATTCAGTATATAACATACAAAACAAACCTTTCCGGGAAGTTTCTTCATAATGTGCCACATGCACAAACGATGTTTCGATTCTGTGAACACAGCTGGAACTGCTTGTTTCATAGCCGCACATTGATCAGTTATAACAAAAGTAGGTTGTTTCACATGCGCTTTAAGAAATGCAGACAACACCCACTTGAAATTTTCAACGTTCTCGTGGCTTATCAATGCAGACCCAACAACAACTGATCTCTTATGGTTGTCGATAGCTATAAACGGAACAAAATTCATAGCATGTCTGTGTAAAATAAAAAGTTTCATCACTTAATACATTTAACATTATAATTAATCACGCAACAAATAAAGGAACCTAATATCATACATACCGATTCGTACGGTATGTTGCATCAAATGATATGGTGTCGCCAAACTCTTTATAATTTAATCTAGCGATTTCATCAGCCCAAAAAACAGCCTGCAACTCACCGTCAGTGACCAATATATCGAAAAAATAGTCAGGAACAACTGTTCTACGTTTACACAACAAATCAACCAACATTTGCGCGTCTTTCTTTCCCACAAATGTGCCCATCGCAGTCCTAGCGTTCTGGTAGTCAACTTGAGTCTGACTAACATGTTCGTAACCACCTCTAAGCGCCTCCTGAATATTATAAGACTTTGCACCGCCAGCACACGATGACGAACCATTGTACACATTCCTAAAATCCGTGTATTGCAGACGTCTTTTGGAACGTGACATCCCCTTGTCAGCTAAGTTGTATAGAGCATGGTTGTGCCTTTCTTCAAACTTATAAACAACATATGAACCAGTTTCCTTCCTAAGACGAAACTTAATACATGCTCTACAATTAGTGCGTTTCACGTTAGAACTCCTAACCATTCTCTCGACATCTTTCCTAGCCGGGATGCCTTGCTTACTACATAGTAGATAACGACATTGCACTTGATCAAACTTGTTTTTCTTCTTATTGGACTGTTGAACATCAAAGCCGGCTTCTTCGGCATATTTCATATACGCACTATCGGCAAGCTCAATAGACCTAAATTCATCTCCTAGTCCTATCTTTAAAGTCTCATCGACAACTGGTATCCAATATTTCGTACCAGCGGGAGAAACAAAGGTCTCATGCTGTACTACAACAAAAGTATTAACAAAACAAATTAAAAATAATAAGGAAAAATCATGGGACTGAACTCTATAAAAAAACATGTTCCATCGAGTTTTCATATGCTACAAATAACACATATTTTTCATAAGTTTTATAATAACATCTTGATTTGGGTTTTATTCATACTTTTTTCACATGATATAGGAAAAACTATGTTTTGCATATATTCATATTATCACGACACATTACATCGGGTTTTTTCATATGATACAAATACACGATTTGTTTAAAAATAAGACAGTCCATATGTATTGTTTTAATGGCTCATAGGCTTTTCATAATAACTGTATGTTTTTCATAAGTTTCATATTGAATTGTTTTAATTGCTCATACGTTTTTCATATTTTTCATAATAACAGTTGTTCCTATTTTCATACTAACTTAAACAATGGCGGACATATTATTATGAACACAATACGCATAAAATCGAGAGGGATTGAATAGGGACAATGAAATTTCCCCTGTTTGTTAACGTTTTTTTTTCATATTTCGTATAAAAATTATGAAAAACATTACAAATCTTACCTTTCTTAATTGGTGTCACGTCCATTGCATCATCAACACCCTGGAGAAAATCTTCCTCAACATCTTCGTCCTGGCGTTCTTCGTCTGACTCAAGTGAGATAACAAAATCGGCTATGTCATGGTCGACCTCCAATTGATCATGCAGTGTTTGTTCGATGTCATTTTCTTCTTCTTCGTTGTACGACATAACTGCAAAAATCGATGGACTATGGAATTTCTTCTTCGTCTTGGACATATTGGTTCATATGCTCGACTTAATCAATATTATGAAATCGGTTTTAACAAAGGAGACGATGATGAATCAAAGAGATCAGTTTTAATAAAAAAAAATGGGATAAATCAATTCCTTAAAAAACGGATTTTTTTAATTCATAGATAACTACCGAAAATAGATCAGTTATTAAAATGACACAATTACCCTTTTAGATAGATTAATCAATATTAGCAATCAAGGGCTAGGATTAGTTTACATAGTTTATACCAATTTAGAGGTTTACATTTTATTAACTCTCTCTATATATATATATATATATATATATATTCGTTTTAAAAAAACCGTTTTAAAAAATACGTTTTAACATATCACATTAACATACATAATTACGTTAAAATATGTTAAGGAGTTCGATATATATAGATATATATAGGGGTGGTATCGGGTACAAACCAACTAGTTTGTACAAACTCGTACAAACCATACCTAGCTTCATGATTTTGTAAATTTGGCTTCATGAATGTATATATATATATATATATATATTTTGGCTTCATGAATATATAATTTGGCTTCATGAATATATCATTTGGCATTTTTAACTAATTTTTTTACAAAAATAAGGGTATTTTAGGGTATTTTTGTAAAAAAATTAGTTAAAAATGCCAAATGATATATTCATGAAGCCAAATTATATATTCATGAAGCCAAAATATATATATATATATATATATATACATTCATGAAGCCAAATTTACAAAATCATGAAGCTAGGTATGGTTTGTACGAGTTTGTACAAACTAGTTGGTTTGTATTTGATACCCAGCCTATATATATATATATATATATATATATATATATATATATACGTTTTAAAAAATACGTTTTAACATATCACATTAACATACATAATTACGTTAAAATATGTTAAAGAGCTCTATATATATATATGTTTTAAAAAATACGTTTTAACATATCACATTAACATACATAATTACGTTAAAATACGTTAAGAAGTTCGATATATATATATATATATATATATATGTATGTTTTAAAAAAATCGTTTTAACATATCACATTAACATACATAATTACGTTAAAGTATGTTAAGGAGTTCGATATATATATATATATATACGTTTTAAAAAATCGCTTCGACGTAACAAGTCACGTTTTAAAAAATCGTTGTAACAAGTCAATTATGCAATGCAGCGAGACGTATAATCCAAATAATTTGACGATTTAATCATTTAAATCAAAAAATATTCTATATTGGGCTCATTTCGAAGGTATCGACGAGACAATTATAATGGTGTAACTTGTTGAAACTAAAAAGTATTTTTTAACGTATTTTAGTTAATATACGATTATATGTGTTAATATAATAAAAGTGTAACAAGTTAATTTGACGATTTAATCAATTATGTATGTTAATGTGATATGTAACAAGTTAATTATGCAATGCAGCGAGACGTATAATCCAAATAATTTGACGATTTAATCATTTAAATAAAAAAAATCAATATTGGGCTCATTTCGAAGGTATCGAAGAGACGAGTACAATGGTGTAACTTGTTAAAATTAAAACGTATTTTTTAACGTATTTTAGTTAATATACGATTATATGTGTTAATACGATGAAGGTGTAAAATTAAATTTAGAAAAGTAAAAGGTATAAAGTAAACAAAATAAATAATTACAGAGGTATGAAATGTAACTTTGAAAATCATTAATATATTCAATAGTAACGGCCGTTTAACGGGGTTAGTGACCAGGGACTGGATTTGGAGCAAAATTGGAAACTGAGGGACCACTTCTTGAGATACTGAAGTTTAGGTCCCTCTTTCTAAGAAATACTATAACCATAGGGACCAAAAATGCAATTCACTCTTATTATCTATTCTATTTTATTAAAAGAATAGTGACAGTTATTTTCAAAACTTTGACTTTCTAAACTTTCAGTCATTTTCTAAAATTCAGTTTTCTTCAACACGACCTACTTCTTCTCCCCGATCATCTTCAATCCACAACCTAACATTAAGTTTTCTTCTCCCCGCTTGCTTCTTCTCTCTTTCCGGCTGCTCTCTCCACTGGAACAAACCAGGTTAGGTTTTACATTTTGGTATTGAACCTGCGCTCAAGAGGTTTCGGGTGCATATTTTTTGACATTATTGTGAGATCCCACATCGGCTAGGAGGGGGAACGAAGTCCTCCTTATAAGGGTGGATGGATACCTTCCTTGCATGAGGCCTTTTGCCTGTCACAGGGTGCGGTCTGGGTGCGTCCCGCGTATGCCTGTGCGGGCAGGAACAAAACCGTGAGCGGTGCCGGCATGCTGTTATGCAGAGGGTATCCGCAAAGCGGATAATATAGTGTACGGTGGACTGGGGATGTTACAGAATGGTATCAGAGCTGGTCACCGGGTCGATGTGTCAGCGAGGACGCTGATCCCACTTAGGTGGGTGGATTGTGAGATCCCACATCGGCTAGGAGGGGGAACGAAGTCCTCCTTATAAGGGTGGATGGATACCTTCCTTGCATGAGGCCTTTTGTCTGTCACGGGGTGCGGTTTGGGTTCGTCCCGCGTATGCCTGTGCGGGCAAGAACAAAACCGTGAGCGGTGCCGGCATGCTGTTATGCAGAGGGTATCCGCAAAGCGGATAATATCGTGTACGGTGGACTGGGGATGTTACAGAATGGTATCAGAGCCGGTCACCGGGTCGATGTGTCAGCGAGGACGCTTATCCCACTTAGGTGGGTGGATTGTGAGATCCCACATCGGCTAGGAGGGGGAACAAAGTCCTCCTTATAAGGGTGGATGGATACCTTCCTTGCATGAGGCCTTTTGCCTGTCACAGGGTGCGGTCTGGGTGCGTCCCGCGTATGCCTGTGCGGGCAGGAACAAAACCGTGAGCGGTGCCGGCATGCTGTTATGCAGAGGGTATCCGCAAAGCGGATAATATCGTGTACGGTAGACTGGGGATGTTACAATTATTGATTCAATATCCAAAGTTTCCAAGGTCGATCTCCATCTCTGGATAGCGTACAAGGTTGTTAAGCTGTCATTCTTACTCCCGATGTATTTCTGCTCCCAAGAAGATTCATCCGCTTTTCTCAAGAAGACTGTTCATGTTCTCGACCAGGTTGCCATGTAATTCTCCGGGTCCATCTCTATCTTTTTTTCCAAAATCCCGGTTCAATTGTCCCCCATCAAGGTCTTGAATTATCATGAAAAGGGTTTGGAGTGATGAGTTTTTGTTGTTGCAATAATGTATCGATTATCAGTCCAAAAAAGGGGGTAATTCTCTTTAAGTGATGAGCATTGATGAATTGAACATATTGGGGAAAAA
The DNA here is from genome assembly GCA_033807775.1 of Saussurea involucrata. Taxonomy (NCBI): domain Eukaryota; kingdom Viridiplantae; phylum Streptophyta; class Magnoliopsida; order Asterales; family Asteraceae; genus Saussurea; species Saussurea involucrata. The sequence goes on from CM066322.1 coordinate 21,856,867, forward strand.
ATTATTGAAAAAGTAAACACTAGGGTTTATGCATACCTTTTCTTGATGTTTTATATATAATGGAAGACCAGAAAGTGCAATTGTTTAATTCATTCATCCCTTTTTGTGTATCCACATTTGCAGAAGAAAATAACACCCAAGATATCCATAGCATTGCTTCTTCTACTCGGTTCCATTTTAAGGTGAGTTTTCTGCCTTAATCTGTTTAAACAAAATAAATTAGATTGAAGGTCATTATTAATTATGTTTAATTCTATTATGATATAGTGGTACTAGCTAATAAGGAGCAGAGTTTAGATTCCAAGCACCAGTAGCTGATTAATATGTTGGTTCTATCATGTTTAGTTCATTATTCAGGAGGGGGAAGTGGGTGCAGTTGCTCCACAAATTAATGGATCGCACTTGGAAGGCTTTCTTACTGGTATCCAAAAAGAGAGCTAGCAATCATATTGCACATATTGTTAGAATATAAAGTAGCAAAATTTCTAGCAATCCATTATATTTAGCGTCATTATTTTAATTGCTTTGTTGGATGTTACACTATTTTCTTTATCCAGGTGGATACTCAATGGCAGAGAGTTCAAGATCGGATAGAAAATGATGAAAGATGTTCACCGCTTAAAACAATTGGAGTTTGGATATTTTCATGGTAAATTTTCTACGCTAACCTTGATTATCATTACCGCTAGGCAAATAATAGTATATTTTGTTTCTTTATATATTAATTAAGGGAAGGGAGTTTTTTGGCTTTCAGCCATGAGCATCATAAAGCTCAGGACCGGCCCTGACTCAGCCACGTCAGTAATCTAATCACTGGTGTCACTCAAGGCTACCGCTATAAGATACGTTTTGTATACGCTCACTTTCCAATCAGTGCCAACATTACTGACAACAACTCTGTGATTAAGATCCGTAACTTCCTCGGTGAAAATAAGGTCCAAACGTTTTCGTATTTATGCTTTTTGACACCAGTTTCTTTGATTTTTGTTTCTGCTGCTCTTAAACTGAACTTTGTGTATCATATTTGCATCGTTCGCTCTGTATTGTCTACGAAATAATATCTGGATCAAAATGGATCTGTATTTTATAATTGTCATTTTGGTTTCAGGTGGCAATCGTTCCCGAGGTCACTTCAAAGAGCAAATGTAGAGAGATCATGATATTTCTGATCGAGTCATACCGGGCCTCTCATTTGGGAATTTTGTTGCTGGCATATGATGGAAAGAAAAGTGTGTTTGAATCGAACATTCGTCTCCTTCTGCTTCGCCTTCTTCTTCTTGTTGCTTCCAAATGGTACTTTCTTTATTTCTCTTCAAGATTTCTCTTAAACTGAACTTTGTGTATCATATCTGCACCGTTCGCTCTGTATTGTCTACGAAATGATATCTGGATCAAAATGGATCTGTATTATATAATTGTCATTTTGGTTTCAGGTGGCAATCGTTCCTGAGGTCACTTCAAAGAGCAAATGTAGAGAGATCATGAAATTTCTTATCGAGTCATACCGGGCCTCACATTTGGGAAATTTGTTGTTGGCATATGATGGAAAGAAAAGTGCGTTTGCTGCAGGGGCTTTGCCTTTTGAATCCAAGGAGTTTGTTGTCAAAATAGCTGAGAACAATGGGTATAATTTATTTTACAATATGTCGTCGTTAATTTTGGCTTTTTCAAAAACATTGTCTTATGTAATTGTTGTTATATAATGTAAGACAAGATGTATGATCTAAACTTCAAGGAAGAGGTGGGTTTCTCATTCAATGCCATTAGTATTTTATTCCTGTTTTTGAACATAAAGCATTGTAATGAACATAAATCTTTATTTGTTTTCTGATTCATGTTTGATTTATTGATTCCTTGACACAGAACAACAATGGGTCGCAAAAGATTTCAGGAGTACAACTAAAAGATCTTTACAAGTCTTTTGTGAACGAGTACCCTATTGTGTCCATCGAAGATCCATTTGACCAAGATGACTGGGAGCACTATGGCAAGATGACCGCGGAATGTGGTGACAAAGTACAGATTGTTGGAGATGATCTTTTGGTCACTAATCCCACGGTTAGATTTTCCACTTAACTCCAAAAGATCCAAAAATCTGGATTTAAAGTTTTTCAATATCCAATCTGACATAACTTAACTGTTCTTGTATGTGTTTACAGAGAGTTAAGAAGGCAATCGCCAAAAAGACATGCAATGCCCTTCTCCTCAAGGTATGTCATCAATCATCTGCTTGATAATTGACACACAAATCTAACCCATTTTGCGGTCTTAATATCTTATCTTAGGTTAACCAAATCGGATCTGTGACTGAAAGCATTGAAGCTGTGAAAATGTCCAAACAGGCTGGTTGGGGTGTGATGGCCAGTCATCGCAGGTATGATAAGTCCATTAAGGGACTCTTTGTTAGAGGCATAATGAGCTTAATGGGACTCAAACTTATTCAGTCAACTAGACTTGACTTTTTGGTAGTGGCTTAATGATACATAAAGTGGCTTATTCCGTAAGCTTCTAGGGGGAAGCTTTATGTAGAAAGCCAATTTTTTTTTCAAATCCTGCCCCCTCCCAATTAAAAGACACGCTCCTTCCAGCTATGAAAAAAACCCCTCAAACAAAAATCTTCCTAATCTAAACACACAGATTACATCCACACACTCAACTTTATCCATACAGGACTTAGGGGTTGTTTACTTTATATTACATTAAGCTTTGTCTGTCTGGATAAATCTGTCAAAGGGATGGAAGACCAATGGGTTTGAGTGAGGCAAAAAGAGATGGTTGGATTATCTATGGGATTTATGGCATTAATTTGTTTAGGGTGGCTTAATGGGGACAAGTGAGGGGTCATGGCTTATTTCATATAGACATGTTAGCTTAATGGCTTAACAACTAAGCCATAAAGAAACACTCATGCATGGTTGAGCGAATAAGCCACCCAGACCATTAAGCTCATTAAGTTGTAAGTAAACAACCCCTTAATGGAAAACTAACCAAACAGGCCCTAACAGTATCTAGCATTTGATTTCCAATTGAATAATAATAACTCATGGTTTTATTAATTATTATATTGCAGTGGGGAAACATAAGACACCTTCATTGCCGATCTCTCTGTGGGTTTGGAAACGATATTCATCAATCTTTTTTCAAGTTTATCATATTCATATACGCCAAAAGAAACCCACTCACTTTGCTGAAGTTTGAGAAATAAATGAAACAAATGAAGTGGGGAACACTGCAACATTCTTGGCATCACCATGGGCTTCTGCCATTACGATTTACGGGTGCTCTTATATACGTAGATAACGGGCTGAAAAGACTTGCAATGCCCTTCTCCTCAAGGTATGTTATCAATCATCTGCTTGATAATTGACACACAAATCTAACCCATTTTGCGGTCTTAATTTCTTATCTTAGGTTAACCAAATCGGATCTGTGACTGAAAGCATTGAAGCTGTGAAAATGTCCAAACAGGCTGGTTGGGGTGTGATGGCCGGTCATCGCAGGTATGATAAGTCCATTAAGGGACTGTTTGTTAGCAGCATAATGAGCTTAATGGGACTCAAAACTTATTCAGTCAACTATACTTGATTGTTTGGTAGTGGCTTAATGATACATAAAGTGGCTTATTCCGTAAGCTTCTAGGGGAAGCTTTATGTAGAAAACCAAGTTTTTTTTCTTCAAATCCCGCCCCCTCCCAATTAAAAGACACACTCCTTCCAGCTATGAAAAAAAACCATCAAACAAAAATCTTCCTAATCTATACAGATAAATTAATCCACACACTCAACTTTATCCATACAGGACTTAGGGGTTGTTTACTCTATATTACATTAAGTTTTGTCTGTCTGGATAAATATGTCTGAGGGATGGAAGACCAATGGGTTTGAGTGAGGCAAAAAGAGATGGTTGGATTATCTATGGGATTTATGGCATTAATTTGTTTAGGGTGGCTTAATGGGGACAAGTGAGGGGTCCTGGCTTATTTCATATAGACATGTTAGCTTAATGGCTTAACAACTAAGCCGTAAAGAAACACTCATGCATGGTTAAGCGAATAAGCCACCCAGACCATTAAGCTCATTAAGTTGTAAGTAAACAACCCTTTAATGGAAAACTAGCCAAACAGCCCCTAACAGTATCTAGCATTTGATTTCCAATTGAATAATAATAACTCATGGTTTTATTAATTATTATATCGCAGTGGGGAAACATAATACACCTTCATTGCCGATCTCTCTGTGGGTTTGGAAACGGTATTCATCAATCTTTTTTCAAGTTTATCATATTCATATACGCCAAATGAAACTCACACACTTTGCTGAAGTTTGAGAAATAAATGAAACAGATGAAGTGGGGAACACTGCAGCATTCTTGGCATCACCGTTGGCTTCTGCCATTACGATTTACGGGTGCTCTTATATACGTAGATAACGGGCTAAAAAGACATGCAATGCTCTTCTCCTCAAGGTATGTCACCAATCATCTGCTTGATAATTGACACACAAATCTAACCCATTTTGCGGTCTTAATTTCTTATCATAGGTTAACCAAATCGGATCTGTGACTGAAAGCATTGAAGCTGTGAAAATGTCCAAACAGGCTGGTTGGGGTGTGATGGCCGGTCATCGCAGGTATGATAAGTCCATTACGGGACTGTTTGTTAGCAGCATAATGAGCTTAATGGGACTCAAAGACATGGGAAAGTTGGTTATAGTTTGACTAAGCTCCTTGCTCGATTGAAAACTAATCCGAATGATGAAAAGAGTGAAACAGAGCTGGGAATTGTTTCTCAGTGCTGTAAACCACAACATGTTATGAAGACGAGTCTGCAATATTTTGAGAATGTGGCTCTTAAGATTAATGTTAAGGTGCGTAATTTGCGTGTAATATCTTTATATTTATCCGGAACATATACTCATCTTGTTATATTGTTGTACCATGTTAGGTTGGGGGAAGAAATACTGTACTGTCTGCAGCTCTCAACAATCGGCTTCCGTACATAAGTACATAACTGACCGTCCAACCATAATCTTTGGAGCTGATGTCACTCATCCATCGTCAGGAGAGGATTCCAGCCCTTCCATTGTTGCTGTACGTTACACCCTTATTCTTATTTTTAAATGTTTATTCATTCGGAAGTTCTTAGAAGTTTGTTCTTACAGGTGGATGCTTCAATGAATTGGCCCCAAGTGACAAAGTACAAAGCGTTGGTCTCAGCACAATCACACCGGCAAGAAATCATTCATGATCTATATACAACTCATACTGATCCAGTTAGGGGAGTGGTTCATGCTGGCTTGATTAGGTAAGAGTTATATAAGTCTTGCAGTTTATGGTAAAGGGATTGTTGTTGTTAATTATTTCCTTTTAACTTGATTTTGCAGGGAGCTTTTGATATCCTTCAAGAAATCAACTGGGCACAAACCGCATCGTATTATATTTTATAGGTTTTTACAACACACTCCGCTCTTTCTGGGACAACTTACTCTTTCAGCATAATATTTATTCTAATAAGATTATTGGATTTCATAGATGAAGCATGTAAACTATTTACTGCATGTAAAGTGTTCATAGATGAATCAAACAATCAAATCCTATGTAAAATCTTATAGCTTTTGAAAGTTTATACCTTACATTAGAGACTTCGGTTAGCAGGTTCACGAGAGTAGTTCACAAACTCATAACAAGATAATGTGAGAAATCAACATGTCCTCCTTGAGGCATTAATAAAACGAAGACCCGGTGATGGCCAACGCCGCTCTCACTTAAGCGAGCAAGGACGGACAATTCACAAGGCCAGTATAGTTCATTTGATCTTTTGGCGGAAGAAAAAAGTCGGCCATGGTAAAAAGAGACCTAGATCGTATTAACTGGATTTGTTTAATCGTTTAGTCTCATCAATTTCTTATTGGGTTTAAAGTTTCTTAGCTTTGATAATGCATTTGTGATATACCAGTAACCTATACCGTCGGGACAAAGACACGTGGTTTCCAATAAAAGTTTATCACCCGCCGCATCGCGCGGGTATACTGACTAGTTATTTATGAAATGAACCATGATATAAATTGTAAATGATGGTTATGAAGAAAATAAAAACTTAAAATAATTTAAAAATAGAAGTGTCCCTGTATTCCCTTTTTCCCTCCATATATTCATCACCATCGTCTCCCTGTGTTGGTTTCATTGGGCGATAATAAGATGTGTTTGGTAAGCTAAATTCCAGCTGCCTATCCTTGTAATCACTTTATCTTTTCTTTTCCATAGCTTCTGGGTTCCTTTAAATCTCCTTCAATTAGGGTTTTTGGAGCCTCATAGTTCCTGATTTCCCCCAAATTTTCAGCGAAGGTTGCGTAAGGTATATTCATTCGTTTTCTTTCCATTTTTCATATGAAATATATAATATGGGTGTTCATAAGTCGGGGAATTACTGTTTTTAGTGGAAATTGGTCATGACTTCACAAAAGTGAATGAGGTTTTTGTCAATTATTGATCAAAGCTGATGAACCGAAGAACCCAATTTGAGATTTTCTTCAATCGATACTTGATTTTGTATGCCCAAAATACCCTCCAATCCCAAATTAAACCAGCTTTATATATCTTACATACAATGGATAAAGCTCGTTTAATTTGAGAAAGATGGATTATAAATTTATAATCCCTCAAGCTTTTATCATCGTCAAATCCTTATTATCCTGCTCAATATTGATCAAGGAGTTTATTTGATTTGTTTTCAATATTAAAAAAGAAAAAAAGGGGCAACAATAAGCAACAAAATCATAAATTGTAAACTAAGGTTGCGTTTATTTCATTTCTTATTAATAAGAGGTGGTTCTTTAAGAGGTAATAAGAAATTAGGTTACCTCTTTAATTTCAGACCTATTCCAGACTTAAAGAGCCTCCGAAATCTGGAAAAAATAAACGGTCTGAAAGTAAAAACCGATTCAGACTTCAAGGTATTAAGAGGTTATTTTTAAAAAACAAACATCCCCTAAAACACTTTCTTGTATACATAGTGAAAAAGGAGAGTTCTTAATCTGTACATGATCATGGCTACGGAATCTTGCTGAACCATGAAGGCTATGAAGTGTTTCTCCTTCTCCCATGGCGACAAAAATGGTGAACCAAAGACTACAAAGTCTACTTCGGTCCGGTCCCCCATTTCCATGTGGAATGGTCAAGAGGGGAGGAAATCAGGCTCCGAGTTTACATCGATGGATATTTCTGATATTAGTATCGAATCATCCACAAGGGTTTCGTTCACAAGTTTGACTCAAAACCCAAGTGGTAAGAGTAACAATAATCTCTGCGAATTTGCATTCGCTGATCTGAAAGCAGCCACGAGGAACTTTAGCAGGGCCCTCATGATCGGTGAAGGCGGTTTTGGAGGCGTGTATCGGGCTGTGATAAGAGAGAAGGATGATTCGAGTAAGAAGATTGATGTTGCTGTCAAACAACTTAGCAAAAGGGGATTGCAGGTTTAATTTCTTGATCTTTTACCTGCACTGTCTTGAATATGAACATAAAAATATCTTCTTGAGAAGTCGTGTCTTGGAAAAGTAGCGAAATCTTGTTAAATCATGGTTGTTTTAATGGCATTATTCTTGATTTTAGTTAATTTTCTTGAAAGTATATGAATGTTAATCTTTACTTTCTTTCCCCATGGTCAAGTTGCATGATAATAGTCTTAATTGACTTGTAACAATCAAAGAACTTAGGGGCATTTGGTTCACAGGATTCCGATGGAATCTGAAGGAATTGGAATGATCAATTCCGTTGACCAAATTCCATTCAGGCGTTTGGTTTACCTATGGAATGGAATTGAATTCGACACATTCTCGTATTCTACCATTCATGGATTTGGTCATTCCATCGCAATTGAGAAGGAATTCAATTCCATTCAAAAAAGGTGCAATTCACATTCATATTCATTATGAATTTCACATGTTCTAGGTTTGATAAACTAATGGTCATGATTGACTTTTTTGAGTCAAATAATATAGTTTTGAACTTCAAAATTTATGCAATTCTGTTTCAAGTTTGTTGTATACTTGTAACCGCATTAAACTCTACAATAAACTCCACGTGTTAATAAAACAATTGTTCGAAACGGTAAAACCTATCATACTAATTACGGATTCTAAAAGTACTAGCTTTGACTTTTGAGATGGGCATGATCTGGAACTGTATTTGTACATTGGTTTATAAAGAAACATGATATTGTGGTTCCATTTGGATTGATATCTCAGGGTCACAAAGAATGGGTCACGGAGGTGAACGTTCTTGGGTTCGTTGATCATCCGAACCTGGTCAAACTTGTGGGGTATTGCGCTGTGGACGACGAAAGAGGAATCCAACGTCTTCTTGTGTACGAGTATATGGCAAATAGGAGCGTTCAAGATCATTTGTGTAACATGTTTCAGACGCCTCTTACGTGGTCTACTAGACTCAAAATCGCGCAGGATGCTGCCCGTGGCTTAGCTTATCTTCACGAAGGAATGGAATTTCAGGTACATGTTTGTTGACATGGGTAAATTAGTAATTTTCACATGAAAATTTTCCCAAAAATGAAACGTCATAGAATGAAATTGTTGAAATTTTTATGAGAAAGCATTTATGACCTTAATAGCTTTGTGTCCGATTAACCACAAGGGTTGTGGCGTACTGGTTAAGGCCCTGGGGATGTGGTGGAATATCCCATCTGCCTAGGGTTTGAATCCAGACGTACACAACAATTGTGGCCACTGAGGTTTAATCAGGGCTGATGTCTTATGGTCATAATTTGCCAAGGGATTAGTCTAGGCATAACCTAGGACACCCTTCCCAAAAAAAGAAGAAGCTTTGTGTCCGATTTCCCAATGGCAACAAAAAGACGAGTTTTACATGGTTGTTTTGATAAACAGAAGTTTCATGTTAACGTAATTGTATTATTGATTTATGTAAATTATGTTCATGCAGATAATCTTTCGAGATTTCAAGTCTTCAAACATTCTCTTGGACGAGAATTGGAATGCGAAGCTATCAGATTTCGGGTTGGCTAGGCTCGGCCCGTCAGACGAGCTAAGCCATGTGTCGACAGCAGTACGTTAAAACCCTCTTTAGTAATACTCCTACGGTTTCAAATATTTATGTGGGCCGCATCGGGTTGGACAATAACCCAAATGACATAGGATTATGTGAGAAGTGCCATTTTTGGTGAGAAGTGTTTTTAAACCGTTGATCACTTTTAATCAAATACCCTCAAATGAATTGCGGCTTAAAAGGGAATTGATCCGGTGCATCTTATCTCGGTGCATCTCATTCTAATGTTCGTCCATTTCTCATCCGACGGTTGATAACCACTTCTCATGCTTCTCACCAAAATTGGCATTTATCACGGGAACCCAACCCTGACCCAAATAATGCAAAAAAAAAAGCGAACCCAACTCGACCTTTCTAACTCAAAATTTAAAATTTTATTAATTTGAACAGGTAGTTGGAACCGTTGGATACGCAGCTCCAGAGTATGTCCAAACAGGACGCCTAACGTACAAAAGTGATGTATGGAGCTATGGGATCTTTTTATACGAGTTAATTACTGGTCGACGCCCGATGGACCGTAACAAGCCAAAAAACGAGCAAAAGCTTTTGGAATGGGTTAGACCACACCTTTCTCGTGACCTGCGAAAATTTGAACATATTCTAGACCCTCGGCTCGCAGGGAATTACTCGCTCAAGTCGGCGCAAAAACTAGCAGCCGTGGCTAACAAATGCTTGCTTAGACAACCAAGAATGCGGCCAAAAATGAGCGAAGTGGTGGAGATGGTGAACACGATTGTGGAAGACACGAGTGTCGAGATCCTCGAGGAATCATCACCGTGTTTCGAGAGCGTTTCGACACCAAAAAATGGTGTTTGTGAGAAGTCGATTAGAGAGGGGTTGAAAAGAAGGCTTATAGACCCTGTAGTTGGAGAGAACAAATGGTTGATTTGTTTGATTGGAAGTCCTAAAGTTATGAGCACACGTTAGATGAAAGTCTTAGTTGTCGTTTTACTGCATAACTTGTGCAGTATGTAAATAATGATGTTTTAATACATGTATTTTAAATAGTTTTTTTTATTTTAAATATACGTTTTAAAATATCATTTAAAGAAATGTTGATCCAATTTTATATGACCCACCACACAAATCATATATATGAACATTCAAGGTTTTAGAAATATTTCTACAGAATTCAATGCTATGCAATAACAAAATACTCATGTATTAAATCTTCATTTCTTCAAGGCATCACGACTCGTTCAACTTTGGTGTTGTAGAAGAAGCTATGAATAGTTTCCGACTCTTTTAGCCGACTATGAAAGCTTTATTTGTGTTGCTTTCAATTACCAATGATATTTGTTTGGATAGAAAAAAAATATTATATAACATTCTCCATCTATTGAACCTGCTTCTTGAAGGGTTGGGTTTTGGTGAGAAGCGTGAAAAGCAATTACATTTTAAACTGCAGTTCATGGGAGGGTATTTAATTAAAAGTGATCAACGGTTTAAAAATACTTTTCACATTATCCCATGCCGCTTCTTGAAATACTGGACTTTATTGTTAAACATGGCAATGACGAGACTCGATACTTGGATACGAACAACCATTCAAAGAAACGACACCTTTATTTGATTATCTGTAACAATAATCTTTTGTACAAAAACAATAGGTTAGGTTTTACTCGTACTCATTTAAAAAGGGGGTAAAAATCTTTTTAACACATTTAAGAAAAATTATTAAGTTAAACCCGGACAAATAGACAATTTAAGCCAGAAAATATTAAATACCATAATCAGGTAATGGGCGTATTGCCGTTAACTAGTTTGCTACATCTGACGGTTGTAAAAGATAGTAAACGCGTCCCACATCGGCTGAGTAAGGCTACAAATGACAGAGGAACGCGTATAAAAGACAAGGCGCTAGAACAGAGAAGGCATACCTTTCTCGGCCTTTTGGCTAAGATCAAGTGTAGTATCTGTTCTTATCAGTTTAATATCTGATATGTGAACCATCGGTTTACTCGATATTAATCTTATTTTTTATGGGGAAAGTTCCATTACAATAGCTTGCTATTGGGGTCTTTAAGCGTCGCTCTAGCGTTGCACTACTGCTTTGGCTTGGCGTACCCCTCCAATTTTTAGTTCAACGGTTTTATAAGCCAATTAGTTTTCTGGGCGCAATAAGATTAGCCTGCAATGTTACATGAACCCTATTTTGTTCAATCTTCAAATATGTCTAAACAAAATTTTCCATCATTGCTCGTCAACAACAGATCTGCTCCTTTAGCCCTTATCTTACATTCATCTTCTCGAGTTCAACGATATGTGACAGATCTCACTCAGCAATCGCTGACTGGAGATGGCGTTGAGCTAGATATGGATCCACACTTTTTGGGTGGTGAATCGGTATTAGAATCGGACTCCTCTGTATCTGATGAAGATAGATCCGGAGCTTGGGGTTTCACCTCCGTACACTTCTGATTCTGAACCAGATGTTTGTTCATCTTCTGAACCAGAGGGCTTCTTCCTGCTCGAGATCTGCTTCTTTTTTGTGTTATAAAACATGACACGTTAAATTAAACAAATTTTATTTTATATATGAGATCAACTTAAAACACAAATAGTATTAAGCTCAAATTAAAATTAAATGAGTTCCAGTAACTCGTTATAAGAGAATATTGTATTGATTCAAATTACGCGAGTATGCCAGATCAATCAAGTAGCAAGTCAAATGGTAAGAAAAAAAGTGGACACGAATCTCACATCGGCTGAGAAAAGAGTACAAAAGACAGAGGTACGGGTATAAAACACAAAGGGCTAGAAGGGAGAAGGCATACCTTTCTTGGCCTTTTGGCTAAGATCAAGTGTAGTATCTGTTCTTATCAGTTTAATATCTGATATGTGGACCATCGGTCCACTCGATAATAATCTTATTTTTTTGGTGAATAATCCTTGGATAAAAATCTGGATTGTGAATGCAAGATCACCTTCCAAATACCATATTTCAACCCACAATGCCTTGAGTTTCATGAAATCAGTATTGGGATAATCCATATTTTTCATACATGAAATAAGGCATCAATCTCGTATATATACTCCAGATCACAAAATATGTACCTATAAGAGAGATTGACAGTTACGGACGATAATTAGTTACAACCGAAATTAAGTTATGGAAAACAACATATTCAACGACATCCTTTCAAAAGCTGAAAAGCTTTTTCAGCGATAGCTGAAGGCAATCAGTGATAGACTGCTATACAACTGAAGAGACACGACTTAGTGAAACTTCTAAGTCTTTAAGAACTTAAATCCAAGTTTTTAAGGAGCACTCACTTTATGGTGATCAAAGGTGATCGAGACAACATTTGTAAGTGTGCACTACACACATCCTAACTCACGTATGTTTGTCTTATCATCTCAATCTATGTCAAGTAAATCACAATTACACCAAAATGATTGATGAACACCAACATACTACAGACCTGGAGCATCATCGCACCAACCTCAACTTGTTTACGATTGCCTTCATGATCGATCAATATCTTAGCCTACCTTGATTCATTTACTGGATCATCACATCAGGTGGCCACTGAAATCAAATAAATCGTAGTTGAAGGATTGGTTGCAATATTTAAATATGTTAGGATTTAGGACTTATTCGATCTATTAGGATTTATTCGATCTATTAGGATTTATGTTTCCATTTTAGTTTGTACATGTTATAGAATGTCCCTATTTATCGAATGTATTCAATATATATATATATATATATATATATATAACCAATCATTTAGTGTTAACCTTGTTAACTTATTTTGGACCAATAGAAATCAAGATACATGTTTGGTTTTAATATTGATAGGACGGTTGCTTCAAGGGTATTATAGGAAGATTAACATTTTAATTATTTGAAGTAATTATTCTTTCCATCTTTCACGCCTATCCAGTAGTTATTAATATATTATTTTTTTAATATTCATCCTAATCTTCATTATATTATCTCTTCATTTTATCATTTAGGCAATTTTTTCAAGGAATTTTTCCACGCTAATTGAACTGCTATACCTAAATTTTCACATATGCATGATATGAAAGTGCATATATGCACATCAGAGAATTGCATATATTTACACTTTACATTTGTAGCATATATGCACATATGAAAACGGCATATATGCACTATTTACACCTACAACATGCACATCAGAGAATAACATATATGCACATTAGAGAATTGCATATATGTACATATTACAACTGCATATATGTACACTTTACACCTGCAGCATATATGCACATATCAAAATTGCATATATGCACACTTTACACCCCCAACATATATGCACTCCTTCAAAATTGCATATATACACATACCAAAATTGCATATATGCACAAATTACAACCGAAAATTTCATCCCCCTGTTGATTTTTGCTCCTAAAACCATTGATTTGTTGTGAGAGTTCGTATGGAATCTGCTTGTTTACTAATCGATTTGTAATCGACCTTCTTGGAATCGACGGGAATCGATTTCCTTTTGAACGACTTGGAATCGATTTGCCTTCTTGGAATCGACGAGAATGGTTTTGCTGTTGAATGATTTTGGAATCGATTTGCTTTTTGAACGATTTTGGTATGGATTTGGAATCGATATTGGAGAGAGAGTAGGGTTTTTGATTTTGTTTCTAAATGAGGTTGAGATAACAAGGTCCGTGAAAGTAGAAATTGGTTAACCCATTCCTTATCTGTTAGTTACATAGGGTTGTTAATTGACAAGAATACCCCTGTGCATATATGCTTCAACCGTGTTTTTTTTATTTAATTGTGAATTAAAAAACCATTTTAATCTTAGCCATTGATTTTGATGATTGATGGTCCTGATTAGTTAACACAGTTAACACTAAATGACTGGTTAACAAAAGAAGGACCCTATATATATATATATATATACGTGGACTTCCCTATACAATAATTTTTGGACACCGTATTTTATTTCCTGCTCTCGTTCAATGAAGTTCGACCTATTACTTACAAAACACTTATAGTGTGTCAATTACCTTATTGAGCGAGCATGGGTAGAACTGAAAATCTTATTCGGTAAGAGGCATAGCAAGGACTAATAATCCTACCCGGTAAGCGAGAGAAAATACACTTACCCGATAAGCGATTACCGAGTAAAATATGTTGATGGCCGAAAATGTTACCCGATAATGTAATCGACGTTGGTGACTTTTGTCGGTAAACATACCTTGTAACATTTTGGTAAAAGGCCCCCAACTTTCACCTTAATTCAGTTTCTGTATTGTACATTTATACTTGATTACATCCCGTTGCATCGCACGAGTATATAATTAGTTAATATAACATTCCTTATCTACCGAATTTGCTTCTTGAAGTACCCTACAAGAATGAACTTTGTTGTTAAGAACTGTAATGACGAGGCATGATACTTATGAACTGAGATATGAACAACAATTCAAAGGAACAACACCTTTCTTTGATTATTTGTAACAATAATTTTGTACAAACAATAGATTTACTTGAACTCGGAGTAGAAATTAAACAGAATAATTAAATGCTATAATTAGAACATGGGTGTATTGCTGTTAACTAGCTTGCTTCATCCAATGGCTGAAAGGAGAGTGAATGAGATTCCCACATCGCCTGAGTGAAGGCTGCAAAGGCCAGAGGAAGGCATATGAAAGGCAAGGCAGTAGAAGGGAGAAGGCATACCTTTCTCGGCCTTTTGGCTAAGATCAAGTGTAGTATCTGTTCTTATCAGTTTAATATCTGATATGTGGACCATCGGTTCACTCGATATTAATCTTATTTTTTATGGGGAAAGATCCACCACAATAGCTTGCTATTGGGGTCTTTAAGCGTCGCTTTAGCGTTACACTACTGCTTTAGCCTGGCGCACCCCTCCAATTGTAGTTCAAAGGTTTCGTAAGGCATTTAGTTTCAGAATTTTGTTCAATCAAAGGAATACAACCTTTGGTGACTCCGATTTGGTGAGTTTTATCGAAATAAAACAACAGTTCGCTAACACAGGTCTCATTACAAGGTCCAATTACTGGTGACTTCGATCAAAATCTCGTTTCTAGAAACACCAGATTATGTGAGGTCATGTGTTCGAGTCTATTATCCCAATTTTTATCAGAAAGATAATAAACCTCAAACTAGAAGCTAAAAATTAAGAAAATGATTCAAATAAGAATCGGACACGTGCATGGAAGGGGAGAAAAAACGTACAAACCAAGTATATAACAAAATCGTATTATTATTGTGGTTCAAGGTATATACAGTCGTACCCAATAAAAGCCACCCTTAACCATTCAACACCCCGATTTCATTCTAAATAAATACCAAACAACCATGTTTCATTTTGCACTATATCATAAAAGTATCTTAACCATTCTGACCTCTTAATTATTCTGCACTAAACAACCCCTAACTATTGAATCACATTCCATCGTCTAGGACTAACTTTTGTTTTCCCCAATTATTGGTTTTAAATGTAAATAAGTTGATGATTTCCATCATTCACCCTTCTTATATGTTCTATAAGAAGGCTCCTCTTTTGTGAAACTTAATGCATAATCCTAGTTTTTTCTCTCTTTATTATTGTGATTTGGTCTTGCTGTCATGACAACATCATTACGTTAAGACCAATATGTGTTTTTAACCTTACGTTTTCTATCGTAAAAATGTCATTTATAATGTTTAATAAGAATCATGCATTCATGAGTATCATATGAACTACAGAGGCGGACTTAACAAATTTTCAAGTGACAACATCATTTGACTATAAAAAATAAAGATATGGATTTTTTTTTTGCAAAATCATTAGTTTTCTATTTGTTAGCTCCTTACTTTCTTTTTTATGTGAGGTCATGTGTTTGAGTCTATTATCCCAACTTTTTATCAGAAATATAATAAACCTCAAATTAGAAGCTAAAAATTAAGAAAATAATTCAAATAAGATTCGAATTGGTCAAGTTTTCTTGCATTCATATTTGTTCTCTCCCTTTTCAATTAAAAGCTATAATCTTGTTATCAAGCTAACAATCAAGAGTTCACTTATTAAAGTTACGGTACACCACCAGGCATTGGAAATTCCTTCGATACAAAAGGAAAGATGGATCCTATGACTCTCGATCCGTTTGCATTATGATTTTGTACTTTGTCTAGTTGTTAATAAACATATGGGTCAATTTGTGATTTGAAATAGTGTTGATTGACACCTAGTTGGTTGGATTGTCCTTAGAACTGCTTGCTGTCAAACTTTTCGACTCAATAGGAACGACACAAAGTGGTTTCGCAAATATAATATTTTTAGGGGATGAAAGGTATACACGCTAAACTTTCAAAGGTGCTTCGGAATATTAGAAAATGAAGGGACATTGACCAAAAAAAACGAAAAAGTACAGCGTGATCATCCAAAAAATCTGAAAAGCCATTCGAAATTAACCATAAATCTTAAAATTCCTTTGAATTCGTAGAATTTTGCTAAAAAGACATTAAACAACTTTACGGGTCTTTGATCCACCTTAAAATGCACCTAATCAACTCAATCTTTGATCCACCTTAAATTGCACCTAATCAACTCAAAAATCCTCAACCTGCGTCTAATAATTTTTTCAAAATAATGCTTGAGCAAGATGTTCTTTTTACAATTTTAAGTTATACATTATTATTTAGACTCGAGCATTATACTTTTTTTTGCAGACTTGAATTTTAGACCGATCACTTCGTTTATTAGCTTGAGTTCGTTAACTTTTATGTTTTGGTTGATTGATTTATGAATATATAAATGTTTTGGCTAAAAAATGTATGCCCATATGGCCCATATCACTTTACTTGATTTGAGAATTTTAATCAAATTTTCAAACAAACTAGGTGAAAAACTGGTGTTATAAAACTTGACACGAAATCAAACCAATTTTATTTTATATATGAGATCAAAGCTCAATTCCTCAAGTTAAACGAGTTTCAGTAACTCGTTATAAGTGAATTTTGTGTTATGCGAAGAAAAACTGCTGCAAAGAAGAGTGGATGAGAATCCCACATTGCCTGGTAAAGGCTACAAAGGCCAGAGGAATGGATATAGAAGGCAAGGCGGTGGAAGGAAGAAGTACACCTTTCTCGGCCTTTTGGCTAAGATCAAGTGTAGTATCTGTTATTATCAGATATGTGGACCACCAGTCCATTCGATATTAATCTTATTTCTTATGGGGAAAGGTCCATCACAATAGCTTGCTATTGGAATCGCTTTAGTGTTAAAATACTACTTTTGCCTTGCATCCCTCCAATTTTAGTTTATGTTTTATAACTTGTTTGGTTTCAAAGGTATCTTAATTTAGAACGTTTCCAACAGATTCTCTATAAGTTTTTTAAAATTAAGAATCAAAAGCTAAAATCTCAAAAAAACATTGATTATAATATTCTATTGGTGGTTTCATTTAGTAATCGATAGTTTTAGGGAAATTGTTGGAGCAAAAAAACAACACAAAATCTTCATATTCTTCATTTTCTCTATACTATCACTATACTCGCTCTTCTTGCCTGCTCCTCCGTCTTCCGCTTGTCACAAAAGATTATGCCTTGAAGAATGAACGACTGAAAGATCAAACAATAGGAAAGCTGTTGGAGATGCTTTACACTACTGGTTCTGGGTTTTTCTCTACCTGATAGTTGAATGAACTAAAGGTAATTAAGAATAACATGACAAAAAATAAGATGATAAACTAAAAGTTACAGGGGATATAAAGATGTCAGATTGGCTTAATTTCTTTAACCTTTGATTTATGTTGATCTGTCACATTTAAGTCAATATTTAGCAAATGTTTCAGGTCAGTGGTAAAACACCAAAACTAATACTTGTCCACTTTCTAACATTTTATATGAAAACTGTAAATGCCTTCTAACATGCCCAAAACCAAATCAATCAAAGATCCAGAAAGCATGTGTTTTTTCCAACTTGGTGTGTTCGTTCAATACTATTTAAGACTAAAAGTTAACACTGTGTCTCGTGTGATGTTGGCATTGTGATCGGCTCTGCTCAGCATACAGGCTTGCATTGCAACTCTGACTTTCTTTCATCATAGCGACAGCTTTGTGGTTGTTTAAGAGAGGATGATTGTGAGTGTCGTTTGTCCTGTTTTGGGTTGATGCATCATCGCACCAACCTCACTTGTTTATGATTGTCTTCCTGATAAGTCAATATCTTCGCCTACCTTGATTCATTTACTGGATCATCTCACATGATGCGAACACTGAAATCAAATGAATCGTAGTTGAAGGATTGGTTGCAGTATTTAAATAGGTTAGGATTTAGGACTTATTCGATCGATTACGATTTATGTTTCTATTTCAGTTTGTACATGTTAGAGAATGTACCCATTTATCGAATGCACTCACTAGATATATATCTGTGGACTTCATTGTACAATAATTTTGGACACCGAATTTTATTTTCTTGCTCGTGTTTAATGAAGTTCGACCTGATGCTTAATTGCGTGAAACTGTAAGTGCCTACTTCGTCAAAACCAAATTACAGATGCCATAAAGCATAGGTGCTTTTTCAACTCAACATCCTTTCAGCTTCACCATAGCTTTGTGGTTGTTTTCTAGAGGATGATTGTGAGTGTTGTTTGTCTTGTTTTGGGTTGAAGATGGAGCTCTACATCAGAATAGCTTGTTAATGCATAATCAATTAAGACTTGTCCATGATCAAATACACTAAAGTGGAGCAAGGAAGTTTATTGAATAATAAAAA
The DNA here is from genome assembly GCA_033807775.1 of Saussurea involucrata. Classification (NCBI taxonomy): domain Eukaryota; kingdom Viridiplantae; phylum Streptophyta; class Magnoliopsida; order Asterales; family Asteraceae; genus Saussurea; species Saussurea involucrata. The sequence goes on from CM066322.1 coordinate 21,875,661, forward strand.
TGCCACTATGTTCATATCTATTAAGCAGATAATTGAAGAGGGATGAAAGCATCAAGTGTGAAGAAGCTTAGAAATTTGTGATCTTATACAGAGCCAGAAGGGGTAGTATTTAAGATCTGCAAAATCTATTATAGTATATTACTAATTGCTAGTAAGTTAGAAAGGGAATATACATAACCGAAACAATGGGAAACAATTGAAAACGAATATGAAATCTATACAGCATCCTAAACTAAAGCTCTTATATAGTCTTTGTACAAGAAGTCAGATGAAGCTGTAAGACAAACAGTTCACCTGTTACAGCCTCGAAATGCCTGCATTCAACTCCCAAGCATCCATGGTCGGCAACTCTGTTTACAAAAACAATTATATTAATCATAGAATCCATTTTGTTATCACAAAAACTGTGAAGTTAAAACCAAACCAAACCAAACCAAACCAAACCAGCCCATTACATCTCACCCGGAGGTGGGGTTTTAGGATGTAGACACACTTGTCTTCTACCCTAAATGTGGGATCTTTGTGTTTTTTTGGGGGTGGGGTGGGATGTACGCATATTTTTGTCCTCTACCACAAAAGCCCATCATATCTCACCCGGAGGCGGGAGACTTTGCCTCTATCCTAGAAGAACAATACAGCTCACCCGAGCTGAGATCTTTGTGTGTGTGTGTGTGTGTGTGTTGGGGGGTGGGGGGGTATGGACGTGTCATCTACCCCCGAAAGTATTTCATAGCTAGTATTGAACGATCTTTATCTTGGCAGCAACATGCCAACACGGAATCTTCTCCGGGAAAAGAAGTTCATGACCCGCATTGCTCCATCAGGCTTTCGCCCATTGCGGAAAATTCCCCACTGCTGCCTCCCATAGGAGTTTGGGGCGTGTCTCAGTCCTAGTGTGGCTGATCATCCTCTCGGGCCAGCTAATGTATGCATAAACATCAAGATTTTGACATATAAGATATTTGAGAATGTTTGCTTGCCACAAATTGAGGTGATCTAATTTTCTTGAAATTTAGATATTTTTGGACGTGAACTTTTTTACAAAAGGAGTAGAAATTAAACAGAATAATTAAATGCTATAATTAGAACATGGGTGTATTGCCGTTATTAACTAGTTTGCTTCATCTGACGTTTGTAGAAGAGAGTGGATGAGTCCCACATCGGCTGAGTGAAGGCTACAAAGGCCACAGGAAGGCATATGAAAGGCAAGGCAGTAGAAGGGAGAAGGCATACCTTTCTCGGCCTTTTGGCTAAGATCAAGTGTAGTATCTGTTCTTATCAGTTTAATATCTGATATGTGGACCATCGGTTCACTCGATATTAATCTTATTTTTTATGGGGAAAGGTCCATCACAATAGCTTGCTATTGGGGTCTTTAAGCGTTGCTTTAGCGTTACACTATTGCTTTAGCCTGGCGCACCCCTCCAATAATAAACCAAATGTTAGTTCCCAAAACTTTTCTACGCCTTAATAATTGCTGCTAAGGTGTGGTTCGGTTTATTTTTTGTTAAAACCTGAATGCATATAGTCGTCAATATGGTAACAGGTAAATTGTTGTTGGGCTGAATAAACTGTTCGATTGTCATAAATGATCATTTTATCCTTTAATATATATTTTTGAACAATAGTAATTTAAATACCTTTTAAATTAAAACAACGTGTTTTATAATAATAATAATATGAATTAAATATTGTTTAGAATCATGATTATATTATACATTATCTTTTCATCTCCTTATCTAAGAACAATGGCAGTCATCACCTTGCTCTCTCGCCATCCCCATCATCTTGGTAGGCATCTTGTTTACTACAACAAAAGGCTACTGTATCCATTAAGTCCCCCTCCATCTTTGAGGTTTCAAGGCACATATCTAAATAAAAAATCAATTTCTAGCTGGAAAAAAATCGGTCAGAGTGTACAAAACCCAAAACCCAGATCTACAAAAACAAAGATCCAAGGAGAAAAGAGAAGATGCAGATTGTTTTCTTCTGCAATAAACAACCATAGAGTGTACAAAATCACTTCTTTTTGTACTTGCAGGAAACATGGAAGAAGAAACAATATTTATAAACAATATTCAAAAGATTCAAAATGTCTAAAATAGAGTAAAAATACGGAACCGATGGTTCTGGTTCTAGTTCTCATTTTTTTGGAACCGTTACCCGTTGAGTACCCGTCGGGACCGCTACTTTTAATAAAAAATATTTATAAATTTATAATATGTGAATATTTAATAACTAAATTTCTTACAAACGCTATTGTGTTTTAACCCTCACAGGCAAAAAGATGATAGATAGTGAGACGTTAAAAGCTAAAAGCAATATGGGACATATATAAATATTTGACTTTATTTATGCAAGTCTGTTACAATGAAGTCAATATTAGGCAAATGTTTAAGTTGCTGGTAAACACCAATCAAAATGCCAGGTGTCAGGTGTATTCGTTCAACTCGGTGTATTCGTTCGACTATTATACTATGTCTCGTGTGATGTTGCCATTGTGATTGGTTCCACTCGCATACAGGCTGCATGGCAACTCAACTTTCTTTCATGATCGCCACAACTTTTATGGTTGTTTCATCTTAGAGGATGATTGTTAGTGTTCAGCTACTTGTTACTGCATAATCAATTGAAGAGGGACGAGAGCATCAAGTGTGAAGAAGATTAGATCAACAGAAGGGGTAGTATTAACATGCAACAATTTTGATTATGTTTTCTGCAAAATCTAATCTAGTTGTACTAATTGCTAAGTTAGAAAGGGGAATAAACATAATTGAAAGCGAATTTGAAATCTATACAGCATCCTAAAGCTCTTATATAATCTCTGTACAGTACAAGAAGGCAGATGAAGCTGGAAGATAAATAAGCTGTTCACCTGTCACACCCTCCCATTCAACTCCCAAGCATCCACCACTTTTTCTTCTTCCTCTGCTCCATGGTCGGCAGCTCTGTTTAAGAAAATTATTATATTCAGCAAAAAATCCATTTTGTTATATAAGATATTTGAGAATGTTTGCTTGCCTCAAATTGAGGTGATCTAATTTTCTTGCAATTTAGATATTTTTTCGATGTGAATAGGTAACGTTATAGACGTAGTAGATCATATGACTTACCTCCTTCAGGATAAATTGAATTGTAGTGCACCTCAGCCCAAAAACTCAAGAAGATGACTGCAGAAAATTAAGGCCACATGGCATTTAGCAAAACATGCCAAAGTTAACATAACGAATGCATGATGAATAACCAAAGAACCATCTTCATGATAGAGGTTACATTGTTGTAGCAAGTTTAATGAACTCGTACGACAATGGAGTATGAATCTGCAAAATGCATGCTTTTATTCTAGCAGATAATATTTCCTTTTGAATGCTGCTGAAATAAAACGAGAATAGTTTGTAGAACTTACTTCTCTTTGAATTTTGAGCACATGGAAGAATCTCTATGTAACAAGTATCTTTATACGAAGTTAAGACGAATATCTTGACTCCAAACTGCAATTATTAATGACGGAGGTCAGTCATGTGTCAAAAGACTATAACAGAGACTAGATTATCAATACGACAATAGGAAATCAAAAAATCTCTTTGAAACTTAAGAAAGCAAAAATACTTGAAAGACTGAACCATTTTGGAAACCCTACATGACTTATCTTATGAAAATGGTCCTTCCAAGTAATTAAATATTCGAACTTAATTAAACTCCATCTCATGTAAGCACGCTTACACAAATAATTTCAAAGGAAACACAAGGCACCGACCAACTATTCACATAAATTCCAAAAGGGAAAGTATCAATATCAGAAACATGGGAGGTGGTGAGAGATCAATCACTGAAATACTAGAAAAGTGGTTTTTCAGTGAGTGCTATAAGAAGAAGATTGTGTATACCGCATCAGCAGCAGCCTGCAACGTGACATGATCCCCCCACTCGCCAGCCCTATAATGGTTTTGATTTAGATATTAGAAATACAAACCAAACAAACCCAATATATTCCACACAGAGTAAGGTCTAGGAATGGTAAAATATAGGCAGACATTTCCTATACGACAAGGGAAGTAGAAACTTGGACATTAGAAATGAAAAAGAAAAACAAGTGAACTTGTAACGTACGTGCTGATTTTTCTCAAGTACTCATCATAAGCCATGGGAACATAAGCAGCATACAGTTCCGGATAAAACTTGAGCTGATGAAAAAAAAACAATCGGATACCATCATTATCACGATACTGTAAGAGTTAACAATGCCACCAATATAATAATTTCATTTACTCAACCTACCTGATGAACAACTTGTTCTCTCACAAGCTTGTGGTGCTCACTCGAGCGGTAAATTTGATCTGACAAGGAGCGAAACTAAACAAAAAATGTGAAAGAATAATAAGAGAAAGTCCAATGCCTGATGAGTTTTATTGAAATCTCGTTTCTAGAAACACCAGATAAAAAAAATCTCTCAAATACCATGTATTTCTTTCAGACATGACAATTAGCGTTTATTTTTACATATTACTGCACAATAAAGAGTGAAAGAATATTGGTAGTAAGAATCGTGTGAGGTACAAACCTGGCAGTTACCATCTCCTGAAACTTTTAGTTCAACTAGTTCATAAAGTTGCAATCTGGAAAGATCAAACTCTTTATCATTGGAAAGCACATAGCATGAAGGAGAACAACCGAATATTGAAGTCATTATAATTTATAATCACCCATAAACAATTAAAAACCATGATAGAGCTGTAAGAGTACAAGAAAAATGACCTGTCCATTAGCCTCTGATGATCTGATGTTGCTTCATCGGCAGAGGGCACTTCTCCATTTACCTTAGGGACATGCTGCATATACACAATGTTTTATACAAAGATCCCAGCAAAGAATATACAATTAATCTGTGTGCCCTAGAAGTTATAAGCTACATAATGGTTAAAATGATTTAGAACTATGAAATAAACTTGTGATGAAAATATCACCAGGTTAGTATATTTATTGGGGAAAGGCAAAGCAACCAAAAATCTTAAAAAACAAGAAAAAGACACGTGATACGTTTAGAGCCATAACAGATGATACATGCACTAAGGGGCTATTTACTTGGTGCTGATTGTCTCTTACCGGGTAAGAGATGATGTTGTTTATCTGTGCTTCTAACTGACTGAGTCGGCCAGTATGTCACTAACCGAGTAAACCAGTGCTTACCTAATTTACTTTTATCAATAAGCACTTACTACAAAATACTTGGTAAACAACCATTTTCAGTTGGCACTCTTAACTGGCTAGCGCTTACCCAATTTCCTAAATTCAACTTTCCAGAGTTAGAAGCGAGAAAAAGACTTACACGGATGGGAACCATTTGATTTATCCTCTTTCCTACTTCACCATCAAGAGTAGACTCATCTGCCATCTCAGGGGAACATGATTGATTATCATCATCACCTGACCTTTCTTCAAAAGATAAGTTGCATGTTCTGTTTTCATTTTCCAAATCTTGTTCATGAATGCTCTCAAGCTCTGCAGTTTATAACAGATTTATCAAAATATATTCCAAATAAGAAAGAAAGTCTACGGACTTTTGATTTTACCCGGTACTATAATTACCATGTCTTTTTGAAGGGGCAAGCCAATCTTGAGCAAGTACAGATTCTTTCTGATCCTCCTCATGTGATCCATGATTCTCCCCCAACGTAAGTCGTGACAATTCTTCTTGAAAAGCACGTGCAATCATCTCATCGTTCTCAATATTGGCAGGATTCGATACAAAATAACCTTCGCTCACATACTCAACACTAGAGAAATCTTTGTCATAATGAGTAAAGGCACCAGGAGATCCAGCATTAGATACAGAACAAATGTCCATGAGATGATGAAGACCCCATCTAACAACATCAGGATCTTGTTCATGAAAAGTCATCTTCATGTAAAGATTTGAGTAAATAGCTAATCTCGACTGCTTCTTCAACTAAACCAAAGGATGAACAGTCATGAGCTAAATGGAGATAAATATGTGGCTTTATTTATCACAAATCATTCATGATTAAATAGCACTTTCATGTTGCATATGATTAAGCTTGACAATCTTTAAAAAAAAACCTAGATTATTTACAATAACATGAATAATAAGAAGACACTAGCAAGAAAAATCCATCACGTAATTTATAGAGATAAACTTTTAAAATCGATTATTTCCAGATATATTTAAGAAAACTATCAAACCCTATCCCTAAATCAAACATTCTTACAAAACCCCAAAGGTTCAATCCAAATCACTGAAGCGGAGCAAGTACAACTAACCCTACGACCTTATACTTTCGATTTTTTAACTCGATTACCGTGTGTATCCATATAAATTCAGAGACTAGTTACCTTACGATTAATTAAAACTCGAAGAACATACCTTGAAAACTATAATCGGCGAAACCTGGAACGCATAAGGAGGAAATCCGGAGAGTGGTGGGAACGCGCCACCATCAAACGCTTTTCAACGTAAAGAAATTTGATTGTGAAATTAAAAAAATGCGGCAGAACAACCGTCTAAGTCGGCGGCTTTCCAGAAAATCGGTTACGCAGGTAGGAGGAGTGTGGGACCCTCTTTTAAGTAATCGAACGAGGATTCTTAAACGGAACCGTTACTTCACCTGGTCCTGGGGTTTAACGCCGTGACGGCAGCTTAGAATATGGGCTAAAAAGCTAGCTTTGGCCCAAAAGTAATTAAGTATCCAGCCCAAAATCGAGTTGGGCTCATTACATCTTAGAAGGTATGTGCGAGTGCGACCATCAAGTAGTAGTACTTGATATTAATTTCAGGTTTTTAATGTTGAAAATCAAAATATTTAGATTTGAACCAATAAAAATAGTTATGGTAAGATAATAAAATAACTATTAATTAATATAAAGGAATCCGACGACATGGCCCGACGAGCTGTGCTTGCATGGCCAAGTCGCATACAACCAATTTGGTATCAAGGGAGTTTACCTAGCGACCATACCACAAGTCACCACAGTAAATAGCGACAACCAATATAAATAGGTATGTGGATCAAACTAATACGATAATTTTTGTGTAAAAACAACCCAACAACAAATGCGGATAAAAGTAATCTAGATGTTGCACAACAAGCTCTAAAGAAGAGATGCTACCCAGAAAGATAAATAGCAACTAAATATACATGTTGGAACCTGCTTTCTCTGCTCAAAACTCTTTTAAAGCGTAATCTAAAGAGATTTCACGTATATAATCATAGCCAAAAAATATATATATCTTTCGAGAACCAAAATTCAGCATATGTACATACAGACCAGGTCCTATACATAGCCTCATACCATGTTAATTCTCTACCAACTGCCATCATCATCCATCATTTACAGTTCTCTCAATCTTTACAAGATATAAAAAAACCATATATATATATATACTATCACCCCATCATCTACATATCAACCTTCTCTATGCCCCTAACCTCTATTACCACCATACAGATCAGGCTTACTCAACTTTATTGTTCAATTAGTGTCTCCTTATTAGTCTCTGATCCATGTCTCAAGAACTAGAAGTCGTGGTAGTCGATGATGCAATGTGCCTTTCTGCAAATAAAAAAGTAACCAAGAATATATATATATATATCGTCATAGAAAATCAAGAAATCTTGAACTAGTTTGTTTTACAACATGTTTCTCACCTCCCGAAGTGATGAGCTTTTCGACACGAGAGACAATGTGTTTACCAAATGTGTACCGCTTCAGAGCAGCCAAATGGACCTTTATACGCGACAGGATCAGTTCGCGGCTCTGGTCATCGCAGGTTTCTAGAACCTTCTGCACCACGTAATTTCCAAAAGGGTCTTTCATCATTGCCTGTATTACAACAACCTTACTTAGTTACGCAGCAAGGGTTTGATCTGATCTCATACGCAATGATCTAGTAAATTAGCCGGAAGAGAAATTTGCTTCACCTGTAACGGTTCATTTTCATCTGTGGACCCCAACATTTCATTCACGAGAATTTGGCGCTCTTCTGGGCTGCCATAAGTCAAGCATTTCTCAACAACATTTGAAGCAAACTTCTGCAGACTCATCTTTACTATTTGTCCAGTCAGCTTGCTGATAACAGCTGATCGCTCGTGTGGCTTACCATGTTGCAGTACATGCTGATCAAGCAACGATGTCAAGATAGATACAGATCTTAGTTATATATTCATTAATGAATACAAGTCAAAAATATGGTCTGATGTAAGAGGTTGAAAGCTTCCAAAATGTTAGTTAAGAACCCTTTTTTCTTACACTTTTTTACTTACCTGAATAACATAATTCCCATATTGGTCTTGTGCTAGAGTACAAACTGAGTTCATGATTTCATCCATTACAACTTGTGTATTTGGATCATCACAGTGCTCCAAAACCCTCTGTTGATATCAAATTCAATTAATATTTCACAAAAGTTTCCAATAAAAGCATCAAAGTAAATAATACTGATAAGTTTTTTTTACCTGTATGACCCGACAACCATAAGGATGTGATGAAAGAGAAACAACTTGCCCAAAGAAAGATGAAATTATGAACTGAATCTGATCTTGAGACACGCATTCAATACATTTCTGGACAACGTGATTACCATTCTGGTCACGAACACATTTCATGACTGAACCATTAAGCTCAGCAACCAGTTGGGTCTGCTGATCAACATCAACCACTTCCAATGCCTGAGTATAGATAGAATCTTTAGTAAAGACTTTGTGCTTTCTACTTTTTAATGGAAAAGGAAACAAGAAATAAGTAATTAAGAGACCAGTTTCAGATTCAGAGCTCAATTAATCACCTTCTGAACGACTCTGCAACCATACATTTGAAGACTAAGAGGCAAAACATGACCGATAAGTTGACCACCTAACTCTCTTCTTTGACTTTCTGTTCCATGCTCAAAAAACTGCGTATTTATGCATGACATGTTAATTTATAGTTATAAATAAGCAGTTTTCAAATGAATGGATGATAAATATACCTTTTGTATGACATAATTCCCAAAAACATCGGTCATCAAACTACGAGCATGAGGAATAATCTCCGGGAATATCATGTTCTTTTCTTCGACTGTGGCTGTTTCAAGCTTCTGCTGAATAAATCGGCTTCCATACTGATCCGTGCTACAACAAACAAAAAAAAACCGCAGGCAATGATGGATCGTTTTGGAGAAAAAAAACCCCGAAAGAACAGCTAAGCATACCTGAACTCAATGACATGATCAACAACATCAGATAGCTCAAAAGATTTGGTTTTATTGTTCTTGAGCTCATCTAACAACGATGAAGCATATCTTCGGTCTAAGTTAATGTCAGCTTGTGGATTCCACGATCCAGGAACTCCGCCCACTGAATTTCTGAAAGGGGGACCAAAGTGGATGGCCCGTTCTTGTTGTGACAATGTTCTAGATCCTGTAAGGGCAGAATTGTCCACTAAGTTTCCCTGATACGGCATCCCACGACCATATGTGGGATTCCCGTATAGATGATTTAAGCTGCCGGATCTACCAAAAAGTGGCGAACCATATTGTTGATTCTGTTGAGCAAGAAGTGCTTCCAGATACACTTTTTGAAGAGCTTGCATATCTTCATGGCCATGCGAAACAACAAAGTTATTTTTCCCCCGAGGAAGAGTACCCGAGCTAGTTGCCCCATAGTCAGAAGACTTTAGCATGTATTGACCATGCCCGGAATCCATGGCTGGTGAATGAAGGCAAGATGATGCCGGATAGTTACTTCGTCTCAGAAATTGCCTCTTTCCAGAAGCGTTTAAAGTTGAAGCTGAAAAATACAAATTAAAAGGCAATATACAGAGCGTAAACCAAACAAACCCAATATATATATATATATATAGAGAGAGAGAGAGAGAGAGAGGAGGTTCAGGGGAAAACCTCAAAAAAATGGAAAATTGAGGAACACCCTGGTAACCCATCATCCAGACAATATGCACTTGTGCATATAAGTAAATTAAGTTGTTTTTTGGTTTTTATGCACATGTGCATATGCACGTTTGCATGTTACAAATTACTTGTCTGGGTGTTCCTCAGTTTTTCATTGTTTTGAGGTTTTCCCCTGAACCTGATATATATATATAATGTACCTGAAGCAAGATGATTATTTGGAGCAGGATATCTAGTAGGCATCTGACCAGATAAATCTATCCCATGTAAATTATCGACTTGATTACGAATACTGGGACCATCTAGTTTCGCGAATGCATACATGTTTCGGTTAGAATTTAAATCAGCAGAAGAAGCGGCCCTCCTATGGAAGTTCACTGGTCCATCAATGCCGGATTTTCTAACATTCATGTCACCTATGTTTGCATTCTCCCTAGGAAGATCAATATATTTGGTATTGGTTCCAAGATTATCTTTTCTCGAGGTATCACCAATCCGATGCTGAAAACTCAGCCTCTGATCATTTATAGCATCAAGATAACTAGATTGTGAATGATTATCTCCATCAGGAAGGCGATTTTTCGAGAGATTCAAGCTAGATAACGAAGATGCCACATCAGCGAGTTCAGGCATTCGAAGGTCATTTAGTGTAGGTCCTCCTACAATGGGTTGTTTATCAGTAGAACGAACCATGCTGCCAACTGGCGGGATTCCAGGACTAGGGGCTCTCCTGACCAAATGTGGCTCACGTCTTCTACTATTTGAAAGAGACGAACCCACAGCAGGTGCAAAAGAATGTGGAACCGAATGCAAGACTTCAGATGTTTCTTTTTCGTTATGTAAACTTGAAGAATGGGAATTAGAGATACCCCTTATGTTCATAACCTCACTAATCGCGTTCTGGCTTGCAGGGCGAGAAATTCGATTGGATGAAGACACGGGTTGTTCTAGTCCTTCCTGCAGAAGATATAACGATCAATTGTTGAACATATAATCATTGTAAAAAGATGGAAACTGTTAAGACCCATACAGCTATAAATATTAAGACCCATACTAAGAATATTATTCATCATCTGATAATATTCATCATCTTAAGAATATTTATTATTCATCATCTGATAATATTCATCATCTTGTAATGAATAATAACCGTCTGATAAAGAATATCATTCATATTCTCATAAATTTCTTCAGAAACATTTTAAAACAAAGTGATAGATTTCACCTGAAGAATATCTGCAAAACTTTTCCTCCTACTGCCCATTCCAGGAGCTGTTAAGCCAATCAAACCATCACCTCTATCAATCCATTCATCAGAGTTTTTTCGAGGAAGAGTTTGTGTTTTTGCGGTTGCAGCTTTCCTCATTTCCATCAATTCAGATTCTGCATCTTTGTGAATAGATAATCCAGGTTGCATAGAAAACAATGAAGAACTACTACTATTATCACTACCCCCCACATTCTTCTTCCACCAATCCCTATTTCCTTCGCTATTCGATCCTCCTACCTGAAATCTTTGAGCAACCCGCCAATCCTCTTTCGACAACAATGGAGGGGGGAGTCTTGGATTGAAGTTTCCATGTGCATAATAATACGATAGATACATTGGGTGGGATCGAAGTTCTTCTTCTGTTAAGACCCCATTAGTACTAATACTATTTCGGTTATCGAATTGCAGATGATCTGAGTTTCTAAATAGACTTCCAACAGCACTTAAAGAGCCTTCAACAGTTGGTGGTGCACTGCCACTCCTGTTCATATTCAGATCTCTTTCTTGAACCCCAACCGCCCTACTATCCCTTTGGCGGAGTATCAATTCAAGTTCATTTTCTAAACTATTATCTTGATTTCCTGTTAAAGATTTCATCATACCCTCTTCCATCTTTATTCACATCCAAAAACCCTAAATTTCAAATGCCAAGAAAATCAAGAATTAAGATCAAGATTTCCAAGATTCTGATACTAGTCCAAGAAACAACCAAACACCATAAAGAAAAGGGTGTATACATAAGCATTAATACAGATTGAGTGATCCTAATCCTCCAATTAAAGTTACAGAGATATACAAACAAAAAAGTAAATGTGATTCAGCAATCAATCAAGGAAAAAAGAAAACCCAAATCTATTATACAAAGATACAGTCATTTGAAATCAGAAATTGGGAGGAATTGAAGTACCATATATAATTGCGTATGAATTTATGATTGAATCAAACTTACGGTTGTGATATTGTTAGAGTAGAACGTTGAATCAGGGTCGATAAAACTCACGTGAACCATTCCATATATATATATATATATGTAGGTTTGAAATTCACAAATCTAGGAAGGAGTTTGGAAACTCGTGAAGAATTAAAAAGTAAAAGTGAGAATAAGAATGAATGAATAATAATGATATGAAATGGGCGAAGGAGGTGGAGATTTTTCGAAATATAGTTAGAGATTAACGTGACCATGTGTATGAAGGATGAATTGAAGGAAGGGATTACTGAATCTTGATACAAAAAGATCGGGGATTATTTCATTTTATAGGTTTACGTGCATGGAAAGATGGTTCTAGTACTCTGTTTTCTATATCAACAAGACAAGACAAGGGTGAAACTTTTCTTTTTTATTTTCCTCTTTCATAAATAAATAAATTATGGGTGTATTATATTTATATATGGTTTATATTTTAGGTTTATGGTAACATAAAAATCACAAGAATAATTATAGGGAATCACATATTTTACCCAAACATAAAACCATCATTTAGGGTTTGTTTTCTTGAAAAACAAGAAAACGCTATATTTGATTTTAGTTTTAAAAAAAGAAAACATTATTATGGTCGTAGAGTAGGGATGAGCATTGAGGACCGTTTTCTCGAACCGATACCATATATTCGGTTCCAAACATTCCTCAAAATCGGTATTTGGTATTTCGGTACCGGGATTTTCCCGAAAATACTAAAACCGAACCGAAATTTTTAAAAGCAAAGTTTTTTTTTTAATTTTTAATTATGCATATCATCTCCTAAATAAACTTTATTTTGATTATTGTTAACATTAATTATTATTGTTTCTAGTTGTATATATAGAGATTGAAGAGTTGAAAACGAACAAAATGGAAAAACGAAAATCGTAAAAAAATACCGAAGATTGTTGAACTTTTGTTTAGTTTTGAACTTTTTGATTGTATGTGATTGGTTTTGAAACACATTTGAAACATTATAAGGGCATTTTGGTTTGCGATTGGTTTTGATACACATTTGATATATTTTAAAATTTTCGGTCCTAAGTGGTCCTAGTACCGATTTTCCCGTCCCGAAATCGAAACCGAACCGGTACATACGGTTCGGTTTTCGGTACTAATTTTTAGTCTCAAAGAAATTTGGTACCAACCGGTCCGATCCCGATCTCATCCCTAATAGTAGAGTCATAAAAGAAGGTTCTTACTTATTTTGTGACAATTAATAAAAAAGAAATTGTTTTAAAAGAAGATGATCATGGGGTACAAGGGGCAACTTGTGCATCTTGACTAATTCCACATAATCTTAAAGTTAACGAACACAAACCTAGAACAATATTGATGGTGTGTTCTACAATTAACACGACATGACATGACATAACATAACAAAAAATTTGTTGTTCCAAGTTTGGTGCAACATTATTCTACCAAAATTAGTAAATAAAAATCAAAGAGATGAGACAAGATAGATAGATAGATTACTAAACTATCATGTCAAATTAAAAATTAAAAACCTTACACAATTCTTTCACCTATGCACCTTGTTTTTGCTTGTCCTCTCTAGTCACGTTTACACACCACTCGCACAACCGGAGAGATAACCAAGATCTTACCAGTTGAGTTATTCTAAGAGATACGAACCAGATATTTGAAAGAGAGAATAAATCACATATTCAAGTTCGAATCTCTGGGTAAAATATATCATACCCAACAATAAGTAAGATTTACATAAACATACCCATCTCAAGAGGCAGAAAGGCTATTTACCATAATACTTATGACTACCATGTAAACAAAGGCAAAATATATATATATATATATATATATATATATATATATATATACCGATATCAAAACAAATATACATAAATAAAGAAAGGAATATTGAGAATTAATAAATAGAAAAAGCTAAACAATAGTAATGTCTCAAAAGACATGAAACTGGGAATTAATAGATTCAATGAAAAAGTACCAAGTAAAAGGAACAACACCTCTTCATGCTAATAGCACAAAAAGGGGAGACAAAATTCCATACTGAACATTTCAACATACACCAATAATAATAAATAATAATACCCCATGAGAAGCAAAAAGGGTGTCTAACTATTTCTATATTCACCACCAACAATAATCAACCATAAATATAAGTACCAAACATATGATCAGAACAGCTGATGAGCGATTTCGGATAGCGCTGTATACGTTCCAATAATCGAAGAGACAAGACCAACCGTAATGATCAAGGCACACAACGATCTCTGCCAATCAAAGAGTGACATGAGAGTTAGGAAACAAACAGAGTGTATGATGGTCTTTTTTGTAACCATGGGTGTCCAGGCCAGCCAAAACGCCCCTCAACTAATCCCATGGGGCCCTGAAGATAACAGTCAGGAAAATCCCTATCCCTAGTGGTACTGAGGGGATTCAAACTGGCAACCTATGAAGAGGAGCCCGCCTAGCCTTTATTTGTCAGTTGAGCTGGCCCTCAAGGTCAGTGTACAAATAACAACATACATTCATGGATAACGGGAATATTGTAACATAGCATGTGTCAAAAGAAATACGTTTTTACCTGAAAACGAGTAGTCTTTCCCTTTAGGATGCTCAAAAAGCAAACGCAAGGAAGTATCAACGTCTGTAACACCAACATTCATATCAATTAGTATAATATTTCGGTTTTATTGTTTGGTTCTAGAAAAGGGCAAGTGAAAATGAATGAAATTAAGGTTGAAAAAGGATAATATACCACTAGCATGGTGAGTAAAGATCCGATCAGCGACATAACAAGACCTGTAGAAAGAACGAAAATCTTTAGTGCATACAAGAAACTAACAGGAACCTTAGATCAGAAGGTATATATAGACACACACACACACGTAGGGGAGGGTTCAAGTTAGAATCCCAAATAATTTGACAACCAGAGAACTAATTTTGTAGGTGTATTCATCGATAGATATACACTATATAAATTTCATCAAAATGTGTATAATGTCAATGGGTATATAGTATATATTCATTGATGAATATATTTATATATATACACATGATACATATTTGTGTGTATGAAAACTTACCGAAGAAGGGGATGGACAGGGCTACAACCAAAGTAGAGAACACCAACGACGTTCTAATGAGGATGGAGTAGATATGAGACTTCATATGATCTGATGGTATCAACTCCTCAAGACTCATAGCTACCGGAGATATGGTCAAAGCATATGTGAGTCTAGTTAAGAAAATACATTATAAACTAGCTTCAATCTTTTCATATATAGTTCCTAACACTGACTTATAATTGTAATTCAAGCAAAAGGATATTTGGTGAATGGATTGACTACCTGCAAATTAAAACAACAAATGGAGGATTAACTTTATGTATCTAGCATTAAACACACGAAAATGGAATTTATCATTGTACTTAACATACCGTAGTCCACACAGCAATATTGGAAGCAACCAAATTCGTTGGCAGATTAAGAGTAAATTGTGATTCTGTTGATTCCCCGAACATCATGTATCCCATTACAGCGACTACAGCATAAAGAACAGCACAGATTCCGAAGCTGAACAGAAACAAGACTTTTTTAGCATTCACAAGTGAATAAAAGACTGTTAACAGATAAGATGATTGTAATTTGATGCATACTTTACCTGGCAAAAAGGACCATAGGAAATTGACTCCTTTTGGCCATTGATGTATATATATTAGGAAAAACGGCATGTCCTGAATAACAATAGCCATAAAGCCCGATAGCCACAGGAAAACTGGAGAGATTTATTGTTTTTGTGGTTTCAATTTGAAAACCAATGTCATCCACCAACCCAATCCAAAACAAGCAAACGGCCACCAGAACTGATGCAATAACTCCACCGGCTGGATAAAAAGCAATGGCAGAGTTAAAACTTTTGGAACGTTTTGCAAGCCATTATCGTATTTTTTTATGCTTACCAGAGATATAACTGAGAACACTCATGTTGCGGAGCCAAACTGTAGGAAGCACGGCAAGAGTGATCATAATTGCAAATAAGTAATGTGAATTAAGTACTAATCCTCCCAGATTTAAATGTGCATTTGGAAACAGAGAAGATAAGTTATCACTCTCCAAGATTATATATTCAACGCAACATGCCTGCATCAGATTAAGGGATGATCTAATTAAAATCAAAGTTGACCAAGTAAAGTACAGCTCTCCTAAGAGAACTTTGCATAACAAATGTAAATTTAAGCCATCAATAGAGCCAGATATACTTACATACAACTCCACATACAAAACTATCTGCAGCAAAGCCAAGAAAATAGAATAACTTGGTCAGCAATAGTCATAGTTCAATTACCATATATGCTCCCTGGGAATGCTAAAAGGTTGAGAATGTAGGAATAAATGATTCACATGTGAATCATTGGTAGAAGAAAACGTGGGCACATATGCATATTCATATATGAATAATTGGTAAAAGGGTAGGCAAACGATTCAGGTTTACCAATGATTCACATATGAATCGTTTATTCCTACGTTCTCAACCTTTTTGCCATTCTTATTAGAACCTTCCCCAGCATATATGTATTTATACGTATTTAAGAAAACTTACAGAAATGATTAGACGACCCACGGTGCCAAAGGCAGCCTGGCCAATATCTGGATAAGTCTCGAGACCAGGTTGACTATCCAAGCAGTATCGAAGGAGGATACCAGTGTAGAAAGAAAGAACACCAAAGATGAACAAAAGGGACAATCCAACCCATCCTCCTTCTTTCACTGCATAAGGAGTTGAAAGAAGTCCTACTCCACAAAGAACATTTATGCCTACAAAATATCATCATGGGAAAGAAAGATATTATCACTTCTGTTAATTAATTGGTTTCAAAGACTATATATTCAAATGAAAACACAGATTTTTGGTTGTGGCATACCATTAAGCACTGATTGGCCGTATGAGCTCTGCCTAGAAAGAGGGATTTCGTGTGAGACCTTGGAAGCTTTCTGATAGTGTGGCAACTTCTTGGCAGAAGATCCCCGTGGAGGAGCAAGAGAATGAGAGCTACTACGTCTTTCTTGTGGCTGCTGATTGTCTGTTGCTGATGGCAAGAAAGGTTTGCTCAAACTTGGGAGTATCTCAGGAGTGTGTCTTCGTGTCAGCGATGAAGAAAGAAATGAACTGCCTAATCGCGACAAAGTAGGAGTCCCCAGAAAGTTCAGGCTCGGCGATGGTACACTACTGTACAGATCAATCGATTGCCTGAAACATCATACCAAGAAAATCTTTAGTTACTTCCTTTTCATTCAAACTGATTCAATTACACCATTAAAATACATATATATATATATATATATATAGAGAGAGAGAGAGAGAGAGGGGGAAGGATCATGCGAGAAATTAAACATTATGCGAGAAGGCGAGAGGTGTGATATCATATATGATTACACGGCATGTGAGTGTGTTTAATCATATATGATTAAACGTCTATGTATTGCCAATTTAGCATCTGTTTAATCATATATGATTAAGTTTGTGTATCATATATGATATCACACTTCTCGCCTTCTCGCATAAGGTTTAGGTTCTCGTTTGAACTTGTCCATATATATATATATATATATATGTGTGTGTGTGTATGGATCTTGTTAGAAATCTATCACCACCAATCTTAGTTTGTACCACATGTTATAAAGTTGTGTGGTTCTTGATTTCTGGTTCAAAAAGTTCAGAACTTACAGATTTTCTTTTTGGAGTTAAAAAGGTATCCAGTTTAATTGGTTAAACTCAAACTATGTTTTTTAATCAAATGAAGGGTGTTTGCAAAAGTGAAACATGACAGTAAAACAAGATTCAGTAGCCATAAAAGTGATAATTCTTTGAATAATTGAAAGAGAAAGGGTGGGGGACTTGCCTGTAACTTTGTGGCCAAGATGGGTTTAAGGAACTGGGTTTGCGCTGCGGTTGAGGGTTTTCGTCGGAATAATTTGAAAAATCCGAATCATTCCCATCGTCTTCACCTCTAATGGAATCCTTGTCTTCATCCTCATCTTCACTCTCAATGAAAAATGCTTGGTCTGATATTGAATTTTTCATTTTCTCTCAAACTTGATGCCTTCGTTTCAGATCTCCACAACTTCAAAATGGATAAAATTACGAGCGTATTTACATCAAACACATGGAGACATGCATAATAACAGAGGGTAAATTCGTCGAAAGTAGTACACAAATTCATCGGCAAATCGTAAATTCAAGCATTGATTCAGCAACATCGGGATAAAACTTGAAAAGATAAAACTAATTTAAGACTAAATTCACTGAGAATTCCACAGATTAGAACACTAGTTAAGCATAAAATCGTGACAATACCTTGCTGAAAGGAGAAAAAAAAGCAAAATCAAATAATAAGAGACGATTTCAGGCTTAAGAGCAGAACAACGTTTGAAAGGACAACGAAAAACCAATAATAGATCATCTATTACCACAACAACTTCCCAGAATTTCAAGGCGAATATCGTAATTAGAACTTAAAATTGGCCATTAACATGTCTGCACAAAAGGAAACATTTAGATATTGATATTATGATACTTTTACCTTTTTTGAAGAATTTGATCGAGGCTGAGCTGGTGAGCAAAAACCCTTCCTGATTCGACAACTAATACAACTTTTATAGCAATAGAATCAAGTGAATCTAGAGAGAGAGAAAAGGAGCCATTGTTGTTTACCAGATGAAGTAGAATAAGCAGAGGTTCAAGTCAGAGAAAAAGAAATCAATAACAGAGAGGTCTGTTTTGTTCTGCTACTTGCTGTGTTGAAAGCTCTGTGGCTAGCATTTATAATGAATGGGAAGGCCATTGCTCATATCTCTGTGCGAGTTGTGGCTTCTCTCTCATCCGATTGTAGCTGACGGAGAAGACGACAAGATGCGTACTTTCATGTGATTGGTCTGGTTTTTGTTTTCAGCATACATTTTGGCTCGTAAAACAAAGGCCACGTTCCATTTCTATCTTATAGTAATTAAAATAATAAATCACTATTTATTATTTATTATTTACCAGAATAAGATATAATTTTCATGAAAATATTACTTTTAAATTAAGAGAAATTAATTAAAATACTCAAAGTTTGACTCTGACTACCAAAATACCCTAAATCTCGTCGACTTTATCAAAATACCCAAATTTTCCACGGTGGCCCCCGTGATCGCGGGCCCAGACCTACGTGTCACGACGTTTTGGCCAAAAGTCCCGCGGAGGCCCCTCAAGAATGTCCGCGGTACACTTTTGACCCCTGCCCGCGGAGGTACCCCGCGATCGCGGGATGGACATGCCACACGTCGACACAGGGTGAAACCCTAATTTCTTTAATGCATCAACCCCCCCCCCCCTAATTTCGGCCGCTATAAGAGAGAGGGTGGGGGGACCTTATTTCCTACCATTTTCATTAAAATATTATCTCCCAAACTCTCTCAATTTGTCGTGTGGAATACGCGCTCGATTTGTTTGAAGATGGCTCGTGTTACTCGTTTGGTAAGTTTTTCTTAAGTTTCTTGTACTTTTCTTGTATGTTGTTATTTTAAATTTTAAAATATATGATATGTATGTTGTTAGAGTGTTTTTAAGTTTGTTGTATGTTTGAATGTGTTATTTGTATGTTACAATGTTTTCTTTATTATAGATGTTAGAGTTTTTTTTAAAAAGATGTTATAGTGGTTTTTTTTTTAAAAAATGTTTTTTATAAAACATATGTTAGTGTTTTTTTTATAAAAAGATGAGTGTTTTTTATAAAAAAATGTTAAGAGTGTTTTTTATAAAAACATATGTTAGTGTTTTTTTTGGGAAATTAATTAAAATACCCCAAGTCAAACCCCCTTTTACTGAAATACCCAAAATCTCTCTCATGTTACAAAAATACCCTAAAAATCCGCGATGGAGCCCGCGATCGCGGGCTTCAGGCCACGTGTCACCAATGTTTGCCCACTTTGCCCGCGTTGGTCCCTCAAGAATGCCCGTGGTCCAGCTTTCCCCCCTCAAGAATGCCCGCGTGTGCAGTTTTGGTCCCTGCCCGCGTTTGACTCATTGACCCCCGCGATCGCGGGCTACACGTGTCACCAAAGTTTGCCCACTTTGCCCGCGTTAGTCCCTCAAGAATACCCGCGGTACAGCTTTTCCCCCTCAAGAATGCCCGCGTGTGCATTTTTGGTCCCTGCCCGCGATTGACTTTCTTTGACCTCCCGCGATCGCGGGCTCCTGTGCCACGTGTCGGCACAGGGTTAACCCTAAAATCCCTTTGACGAACCCTAAACCCTAATTGTTTCTTCGGCCGCACTATATAAGGGGGTGGGGGACCAAAAACCGGCCACTCTCAATTTTTTTTAATCACTCTCTCAATTTTTAATCAAACTCTCTCAATTTTCTCCCACTCTCTCAATTTTGTCGTGTGGAATACGCGTTCGGGTTTTGTGAAGATGTCTCGTATTACATCTTTGGTATGTTTTCCTTATGTTATTTGTTATTTTTTGTATGTTATTTTAAGTTAAGATATATGATCCATAGGTTGTTATAGTGTTTATAACTTATGTTTGAATATGTTCTATGTTTAACATGATATGTATGGTTTTATGTTTGAATGTGATATTTGTATGTTATAATGTGTATGTTGTTATAGTGTGTTTTTTCATATAAAAATTGTTAAGAGTGTTTTTTTATAAAAAAATTGTTAAGAGTGTGTTTTTATAAAAAAATTGTTAAGAGTGTGTTTTTTTTTTTTATAAAAACACACTCTTAACAATTTTTTTATAAAAACACACCCTTAACAATTTTTTTATAAAAACAGTTTTTTATAAAAAATGTTTAAGAGTGTGTTTTTATAAAAAATTGTTATAGTTTTATGGTTTTATATAATGTGTTTTTTTATAAAAAAATTGTTAATTTTTTTTATAAAAATAGTTTTTATAAAAAAATTGTTAAAAATGTGTTTTTTTATAAAAAATTGTTAAGAGTGTGCTTTTATAAAAAAATTGTTATAGTTTTATGGTTTTATGTTTGAATGTGATATTTGTATGTTATAATGTGTATGTTGTTATAGTGTGTTTTTTCATATAAAAATTGTTAAGAGTGTTTTTTTATAAAAAAATTGTTAAAAGTGTGTTTTTATAAAAAAAAATTGTTAACAATGGTTTTTTTATAAAAACACACTCTTAACAATTTTTTTTATAAAAACACACCCTTAACAATTTTTTATAAAAACAGGTTTTTTTTATAAAAAAATTGTTAAGAGTGTGTTTTTATAAAAAATTGTTAAGGGTGTGTTTTTATAAAAAAAAACACATTTTTAACAATTTTTATATGAAAAAACACACTATAACAACATACACATTATAACATACAAATATCACATTCAAACATAAAACCATAAAACTATAACAATTTTTTTTATAAAAACACACTCTTAACAATTTTTTATAAAAAAACACATTTTATAAAAAAATTGTTAAATATGTGTTTTTTATAAAAAAATGTTAAGAATGACAACTTAGGTCCCTACGGTTTTAAGAATGACAACTTAGGTCCCTAAACTTTTAAGAATGCCAATTAGGTCCTAAACTTTTAAGAATGACAACTAGGGTCCCTAAACTTTTAAGAATGACTATTACAGGCCAGAAATGCATACTGTAAGTTATTTTGGTAGTTTTGGTTTAATTGTGAACATTTCCTAAATTGTACTTAAAACATTGAGTAACGTAATTTTCAGACGGGGTCTCCTATTACCCAGGATCACTTCTCGGAGCCTGACGATGACTCGATGGATGTTGTAGATCCACCACCACAGGTGACCCCGCTCCCTCTAAAGCGGTCGCATAAAATTTCACAATGGTTTTGTCACCCGTTTGGCCAACAAGGATCTACGACACCACCGCCCGCTAAAAAACAAGCAAAGAAAGCGGGGGGAAAGAAGGGAGGAAAGAAAAAGGGAAAGGTGCCTTCACCGGAGCCTCAACCGGCATCAGAAATATTGAGGATGTGCCGGACTGGTCGCCTCCCCAACTTGACATTCACCCCTTACGGGGGCTTAGAAATCAACCCCTCGTTTTTTGAAAAATTGCTTGCGGATGACCCTGTGAACTCTGACTTAGATGATACAGTTAGTATGAAGTTAAATTATAGTCATATATAATCAAATATATTTATATTACATGTCTAACCATCTATTTTTTATGCATAGCACGTCGATTCTTGGGTTAGCCTGTTGCAAAAACATCGTGGCGTAGACACGAGGTGGACCATCATGCACACTATGTTCTTTCAGTGTATATTGATGGACCATCAAGGTCCCACCTCCGTGATCGAAATATGCAATGGCTCGGAAGGGACCTCTTGGACTCTCCTCGATAGGGTATGCAAATCGTTTTACTGTTATTTTATTTAATAACATATATGACATATATTGTAATATTTCAGGTGTACATCCCCATATGCTTGCATCCCAGACATTGGCTGCTTGGAGTGTTTGAACTAGACACTATGGTCATGACCCTATATGACAGCGAAAAGGAGGGTCTCTGCAAACAACAATTGACAGAGCAGATGCAATCGTTTAAAACAAAACTATATACGTTCTTTTCATTGATCGGGGATCATAGACGTCGCGAAGTGTCAAGTATCTTTCGCACAAAGATGGCCGGCCAAGTACCCCAGCAGACCGGGTTATATGCGGATTGCGGTGTATGGGTATGCCGTAATGTCCAAAAGTTGATAAATAACGAGGAGATATGGGTACCCCCTAACGAAACCGACGATGAGGCAATGGATTTCCGCCGACATATGGCGGAGTCAATTTATGCTCATTGTCTAATAGGGCCACGTTAGGTTGTTTATGTAACATTAAATAATTGTTATTTTTAGTATTAACTTATTTTGTTAAAGTATTGTGATTGACTTACTGTTTACTTCATTTGGTTTTTGCTAATTTCATCCATTTACTCAACTTTGAGTATCGATATCTCTTTCACACATACTCTATTTTGGACGCATTATATATCATTTCGAAGATCTCATATAGAAGAACATAAACCTACTAAAAGTTAGTTATATATAACACATATATATAAATTTAAATGCGTCCAAAGTTTAGTAAAACCCATATTTCCAACACCTAGTAAGTAGGTTTATGAAACTTGCGATAATCCTAATACAGAGATTATTGGATGAACAAGCATTTATTTCTTGATTATTGGGGTATTGGTTCTTGTTGTCTGGAAGTGATTCATATGATGCAAAAATTGGTATCATGTAATGTAGAACAATATCTATATTATAGAAACTTGAATTTGATAGTACCATATAAATCTGATCTAAATTCTCATTAATTAGCTATGTTTGACTACTTAAAGACTAATTTTCTGCCTAATGAAAGACCTTTATTCAAGAGCAGACGAATATTGCAGTTACCTTTTCAGTGGAATCATGCAGACAACTTTTTCAGACGAAATCTATAAACACATTCAAATAATAATAATTTAAAACGATTTAATGAATTAGTTAATATATGATTATTATGTTAATGCGATAGGAGTGTAAAAAAAATTGAAAAAAAAATAAGAGATGTACCATAAATTAAATAATTAACTATAAGAGTATGAATTTTAAATATAAAATATTTTTTTATGTAGTGTATAACTGTATATGATATATATTAAAATATATAAATCCAAAAAAAATTTCAAGATTGGGCTCATTTCGAACGTATCGAAGAGACGATTATAATAGTGTAATTTGTTAAAATTAAAACGTATTTTTTAACGTATTTTAGTTAATAAACGATTATATGTGTTAAATGTAAAATTAAAATAATGAAAGTAAAAGGTATAAAGTAAATTTAGTAAATAAGTATAGGGGTTGAAAGTGTAACATTTCATTTTAAATTCGTAAAAATGGACGAAATGGGGTGAACAGTGCCAAAAATATCAAAATTTTCATAAATGGTCCCTGTAAATTTTCAAAAATGGTCCCTTGCAATTGAAAAGTCACAAAAATAACCCCATCGCGGGATGAGCCCGTGATCGCGGGATTCCATTTTTCAAAAATGGTCCCTGCAAGTTTAAAAAAGTGTCAGAAATGGTCCCTGGCCCGCGATCGCGGGCTCCCATCGCGGAAAAAAGGGGTATTTTTGCAAAGTGGGAGAGATTTTGGGTATTTCAGTAAAACATGGTCAAACTTAGGGTATTTTAATTAATTTCCCGTTTTTTTTATAAAAAGATGAGTGTTTTTTATAAAAAAAATGTTAAGAGTGTTTTTTTTTATAAAAAGAAGAGTGTTTTTTATAAAAAAAAATGTTAAGAGTGTTTTTTATAAAAAAAAAAGATGTTAGTGTTTTTTTTATAAAAAGATTAGTGTTTTTTATAAAAATAAATGTTAAGAGTGTTTTTTATAAAAAAAATGTTAGTGTGTTTTTTTTATAAAAAGATGAGTGTTTTTTATAAAAATAAATGTTAAGAGTGTTTTTTATAAAAATAAATGTTAAGAGTGTTTTTTATAAAAAAAAATGTTAGTGTTTTTTTATAACTTTGGTGAATGACAACTTAGGTCCCTAAACTTTGGTGAATGACAACTTAGGCCCCCTAACTTTGGTGAATGACAACATAGGTTCCTAAACTTTGGTGAATGACAACTTAGGTCCCCTAACTTTGGTGAATGACAACTTAGGTCCCTAAACTTTGCTAAATGACAACTTAGGTCCCTAAACTTTGGTGACTGACAACTTAGGTCCCTAAACTTTGGTGAATGAAAACTTAGGTCCCTAAATGAATATATAAAAACATTTAAATTGGCTTCACATGCCACACTCATTCATTTTGGCCTCTTGCCAAAAGCATCTATATATAACACTATTATATATTGAAATAAAATAAACCGCAACATATCTATTTGGATTTTGTCAAACGGGTGTAAATAGCCCTAAGGTATGTGGTGACTTAAGCAATCCTTGTGATTCCCCTGCTACCTGGAAGTCCAATAGATTGAGTGGTTTCTTTTCTAAAACTAAAACAGACGAATAATTATCAACACAATAAACCAAACAAGCAAAACATCTATATATAACACTAACTATAACATCCGTGAATGACTATGTAGAAGGATTTCTTTCACATCGACTTGACGTTAAAGTTCCGTGTTGGCTACATGGTGGAGTTGAGACAGCGCTTCGCGGAATTAGGTGATCGCGCAGCTAGCCTTGAGGACATCTTTAGAGGGACACCTTTCGGTCCATGGATGGATCTTACCAATTCTGGTGGCGACCCCACGCTAGTACACATGTTTCTACAGTTGGAGGTCGAGGTCTCCCATGGTGATCCGGAGGAGATGTATTTTGATTTCTTCGGGCATCAACTGCGGTTTGGGCGTCGTGAGTTCTGTCTAATTACAGGACTACTTTTTGGAGAGGCTCCCCGCCTTCCTCCCATAGCAGACATTTCCTTCATTCGTAGGGTTTGGCCTGGCGTGTCAGCATCTCGTTTGAAGCTGAAGAAAGTCGTGGAGACGATGAAACAGGGCCTTAGTGCCCTAAGCGACCAAGATGTTATCCGTGTATGCTTGGTGGCGATCGTGGATATGGGCTTCATGGGCCGTGAGTGGAGCCAGACTGCTTACGAGATGGTCCTTAGGGCCGTCGAGGACTTGGATTTGTTTAACAGGTACCCATGGGGTAGCCACATCTGGACACATTGCTACACTATTATGCACCGAGCCATCGCCAGACGCCCCGATCGACTTGCCAAGATGAATCTTTGTGGATTTACATACGCCTTCAAGGTTAGATACGTAGTATAACATAAATAATAATACATACAAACTGTTTGGCTTTCCTTTTTACGTACTTGCTCTTCTTGTGTAATTCCATATATGGATCTTGGAGATGTTTCCCGCAGCCTGTCAATATTTCAACAAGCGCACCGACATATTACATAGGGGAAACCGTTGGGACCGGGGGGGGTCTTTCCTTAAATAGGCAGACTTAGTTTGAGTTCTTCAGCCAATCTAGACATGTAAGTTCTTTTACTATGTTTACAATGTTGCATACGTTAGTCCCGCTTATTAAATTTTTTGTGTTTTACCATATATTTAGCCGCCGCTTACGCCTTTCGAAAACCTTCTGCCTATTGCCTACGAGAGGGACACGCCTTGGTACAGAAACAGCGTGGCCTTGCGGCAAGGGTTCGACGTCCCTCTCCTTCCCCATCTGGGTCTAGTTCCTCATCTGACGAAGATGAGGAAGACGACGCGAGGCCCCCTTCCGATCGATATCAGCCGCCCCCTTCCGATCAATATCACCCGCCCCCTTCCGATCGATATGAGGCGCCCCCTTCCTCCTCCCATCAAGATCCGACACACGTCTACGGGCCATTTCGTGGCAGTCATGATGAGCTGTGGGACTACGTCCACGGGCTTGTAGACACACGTTTAGATTATCTGGAGGCATTCGCCAGACAGTTTGGCGTTGTTCATGTTAGTGTTTAACTTAATTTGTCGGCCACGATCTTTTAGTTTGTATATTGTTAATGCCAAAAATCGCACAAAAGTACAACTTAAGGTCGATGTGGACATTTAACAACTAAAGAAACGTATATCAAGCCAAATAACACAATTGCGAGGAAAAAGTAAAAGAGACAAGAGATTTGGTGACGCGAAAAACCCCAAAACAAGGGAAAAAACCGCGGTCGACTCTGTGAGAGTCGACAGTGCACTATGGTTCGCCAAACAGGGGCGAAAGTCATTTTGTGACAGATGATATGTGTACAATAGGTTACAAATGAAGTAAAAATACACTTAGTCGTGTGTAAAAAGTGTGCGTCGTGTGTTTAAACGTGCGAAACAAGCTATTGTCATGCGATTTGAACTGTTGTCGTGCGGTTTGAACTGTTGTCGTGCGGTACTTGCGTTAGCGACGTGTGCTCGAATGCGAGAGAGAAAATGTAGAAGTAGATGAGAATGCAGTTGTATAGCTAGATGAATTCGTCCCCCCTCTTTGAAGATGGAGCAAGCCTTTATATAGGGTTCGCTGGTCATTAATGTGCCTTGATGACTCGCTTTTGTAACCGCTGTCGGCATTGAATGCGCTTTGATGATTGGTTTTGTAACCGCTGTCGAGTCTTTAATGTCATTAAGAGCTCGACCGTTATTGTCCGTTGTACCATAATGGCTTGTAGACCTGCATTAATGAACAAAAGAAACGGCTGTTGACCATTGATGGTTAGTGAAATCGTAAGACCGTCTTAAGTTCTGGACGTCGGTCTTATGGAGCATACGACCGTCGCCGACATACAAGACCATGTATATGACTGTAAACGTCTTGTAAGACCTTATTTTAATATAAGAATAGTCTTATGACAATGTCGTAAGACCAGGTCGCAGGACCAGGATGATATAAGATCGACGACAGGAGGCTGTTGACGTAAGACCGACGGGTCGTAACTGGCGACATAAGACTGGCGACATAAGACTAGCGACGTAAGACTAGTAACGTTTGACTTGCGACATGTAACATGCGACACGTGTGACATGCGATGCGTGTCGAGCGATCATGAGATGTAAAGTCACTATCCTGAGTGACTATTGACACAGGATGTCGTTTAATAACCAACTATCGTATGTCGGGGATATGGCAATAATGGGTATTACCCTTGTCGGTCGGGGGTATGACTTTTGTAGGTATTAGGGTAATCAAGGTCCACGGGTCATGTCGAGGGAATTTCCCAAGTCGGTCGAGGGTGTGATTTTTTACCCAAACATATATTAATATTACGTTCTAAATTTGTTTTAGCTGTCGAGTACGACGCCGATCCCTGCTCCGTTCGGACATGGGGCACATGCGACGTTTGGCACCACATCCTATCCGTCATTCCCTGAGAATGTAAGTCACACTGAGTAACCATTATAGTTATATGTTAGTTCCTAAATTTGTGGGACTAATAATGATCAATGTCACGCAGGTCGGGATGTCGGGGGCAGGGGGATACACATCCTAAATGCCACCGTTTAGCAGCACATCCGATTCGTCAATCCCGGAGAGTGTAAGTCACACTGAGTAACCATTATAGTTATATGTTAGTTCCTAAATTTGTAACTCTTATAATGATCAATGTCACGTAGGTCGGGATGTCGGGGGCAGGGGGATACACATCCCAAATGCCACCGTTTAGCAGCACATCCTATTCGCCAATCTCGGAGAGTGTAAGTCACACTGAGTAACCATTATACTTATATGTTAGTTCCTAAATTTGTAACTCTTATAATGATCAATGTCACACAGGTCGGGATGTCGGGGGCAGGGGGATACACATCCCAAATGCCGCCGTTTGGAACCACATCATTCACGGACCTCCTTGGCCTATCGGACGCAGACTATTACAGGCCGGAAATGCCGGGGTCATCGTACGTCACACCGCCAGCTTCCACGCATACTGTAAGTTATTTTGGTTTAATTGTGAACATAATGAAATTGTACTTAAAACATCTAATAACTTAATTTTCAGTCGATGGGGTCGGGACAACACTTCCGTCAGCCAAAAATTGTCGAGGACCACTTCTCGGAGCCGGAAGATGACCCGGTGGATGTTGTAGATCCACAGGCGGAGGTGGCAGACCCGTCTAGGCCGGTTCGAGAGACTAAACGTTCACGCTTTTGGGGTTCCCCATGGACACGGCAAAAAAGACCACACCGCAACCTCAAAAGAAAGCAAAGGAAGCAGGAAAGAAAGCGGGAAAGAAGGAGGGAAAGAAAGCGGGAAAGGGAAAGATGGCTTCACCGGAGCATCTTCCGGCCTCGGATATATTGAACATGTGCCAGGCTGGTGACCTCCCCAGCCTGGTATTCATCCCTTTCCTCAACCTGGACATCACCCCCTCGTTTTTCAAAGTATTGCTGGCAGATGACCCTTTGGAGTCTGAATTAGAGGATGTGGTTAGTATTGAAGTTTAACTATAGTCATATAATCAAATATATTTATATTACATGTCTAACCATCTATTTTTTGTGTATAGCACGTCG
Organism: Saussurea involucrata; assembly: GCA_033807775.1. NCBI lineage: Eukaryota > Viridiplantae > Streptophyta > Magnoliopsida > Asterales > Asteraceae > Saussurea > Saussurea involucrata. The sequence continues at coordinate 21,904,810 of CM066322.1, forward strand.
ATTGTTGGGTCGCCATTCTCCAACGTTCCCGTCTACCAGACACGAGGTGGACCGTCATGCACAATACTTTCTTTGCGTTCATGGTCCTTCAACATCAAGGTCCCGCCTCCGTGGCTAACTCATACAATGGCATGGAAGGGGTGAATTGGTGGTTTCTCGATACTGTATGTAAATCGTTTTACTCTTATTTTATTTAAGTTGTTTGGTTGCTAACTAAGTTGTCTAATATTGTAATATTTCAGGTGCACATCCCTATCTGCATCCATCCTAAACATTGGCTGCTCGGAGTGTTTGATCTTCCGCGTATGGTGATGACCATATATGACAGCGACAAAGCCAATCTCTACACAGACGGAATGAATGAGCGTCTTGCCATATTTAAAGCTGTGTTGTCGGAGTTCTTTAACCGGATCGGGGATGTGGACCGTCGCGAAAAGTCAGTGCACTTCCGTCCATTGATGAGGCGAACGCCGGTATCGAAAAGGTAAAAGGTATGTGGAACCATAACAGGGGGATTCAACAAGGGAAAATGGAGTATCTAGCGGAGAAGAAACGCGAACTGGCCATGACTAGGGCTCACGTTCGGGAGCTGCAACGACATATTAAGGAAGTAGAAGAGGAACTACAAGAAATCGAAGACGACTACACGGGAATGGAGGACGTCATCAAGGAAAAGGTTAACTTCATCACCAGACTCCAGGACGCATTCCAGTCATAGATTTCTTTGTTTACCTGCACTGTATCCGTTTCGGTTGGAAAGATGATCTGCAATAACTGATCTTTTAATTAATTTGCTTATTAAATAACTTAAAATGGGGAAAACATTTTCTTTAATTAACTTCTATATTAAATACATTAAAATGGAAAGGAAACAATACATTAAAAACCTCAACTACATAAAATGATAACCTAAAAACTACAGGGACCAAAAATGTAATTTTTTTGCCCCAAACTTGAGGGACCAAAAACGTAATTTCGGCTTACCGCGGGACCACCGCGGGGCAGGGGCCAAAATTCTACCGAGTCCAAAGTTGGGGGGGGGGGGGGTCTGCGGCTTCCACGGCCAATCTTGAGGGGCCAAAAGTGTACCGCGAGCATTCTTGAGGGGCCTCCGCGGGACTTTTGGCCAAAACGTCGTGACACGTGGGTGTAGGCCCGCGATCGCGGGGCCCACTGCAGAAAATTTGGGTATTTTGGTAAAGTCGACGAGATTTTGGGTATTTTGGTAAGTCAGAGTCAAACTTTGGGTATTTTAATTAATTTCCCTTAAATAAATGTCACATAATAATAAGTTTTTCTGTATAAGAGCATCTCCAATGGTCAGAAAGCTTGAAAATGATTTGAAGATGAGTTAATCATTGGAGACAAAGACTTGAAAATGACTTTACTCATCAAACACTTGATGTTCCTTAAGTCTTTGAAAAAATGAATGTAAGAGGCAAAAGAGAGAGAAAGTATATATTAGTGGGACCAACATATTTTTAGGGAAATTAATTAAAATACCCTAAGTTTGACCCCTTCTTACCAAAATACCCTAAATCTCTACCGGTTTACCAAAATGCCCTAAATTTCGGCGGTGGGCCCTGCGATCGCGGGCCTAGCCCACGTGTCACCTAGGTTTGGGCAAAATGTCCCGCGGAGCCCCCCAACTATGGCCGCGGTGACAAGTTTGGTCCCTGCCCGCGGTGACGATTTTGGCCTATTGCGGGCCCATCGCGGGGAACCACCGCGGGCCAGGCCGAAACTTTGTGACACGTGGGTGTGGGCCCGAGATCGCGGGGCCCATCGCAGAAAATTAGGGTATTTTGGTAAACTCTCCGAGATTTAGGGTATTTTGGTAAGAAATGGTCAAACTTAGGGTATTTTAATTAATTTCCCTATTTTTTATATATTTTTATTTTCTCCAAGTCTTTTATAATAGTTTTACCATTGTTGATGCCCTAATAAGTTATACCTTTTTTCAATCATTGTTGTTTTGATCGATTGAAATTCAGTGGATTCGAATGGATCTGATTTGATTTTTTCATTTATTGATTGTTGAATTTTATCATTCAATCCCGTTAAAATTTGATAAATTGAATCATATTAGTTTCGTCCATTAGATATTAATATTGGTTATTAATTTGATCGAATTAGATCCATCCAATATTCTGATTCAATTGTTGACTAAATCATTCATGTAATTTCCTAACTTCTTAAAAACACTACTTACAAATATCAAATAAAACCAATATTGTAAAATATCAACAATTATATATATTAGATGGTAATTAAGTCAAATCGATTCAGAATTATAGGATTTTGATTGTCATCCAAGAACTGGAAGATCCAACTGGATTGTTGGAATTTTTTATCCAAGCTAATCCAATTATGATTGGTCGGCTCTAATTAGATTGATCAATTTTGATTGTACTGGATGGCTTTATACACATCCCTAATGTCTAGACAAGTTTGTGTATACCTTGACTGATCCCATTGAGCCTTAGAGAACCGTAGGTAAAATTATCAATGGCCTTGAACTAATAACCTATGGGGAGATGCACCTACATAAGATGCACTTGTGAGAATTTAAGTTAGCGTGAGAAGTGGTTATTAGTCGTGATGCACATTAGGATGAGATGCACCGAGATTCACCAGATCAATCCCTGTATCAAATGCGATTCATGGTTGAGTTTGAGATTAAAGTGATCAATAGTACAGGTCCACTTCTCATGTTAACTAAACTTCTCACACGATCCTTCGCTTGTATATATATACATATAAATGGGAGAGGTTCAAGTGAGAAGTGTTAAATGTATGAGAAATAGGGAAATGATTCTAGCCATTGGATCAAATGATCAAGTTTTTTTAAAAGGAAAGGTAATATGGTAACTAGAAAAAGCAGCGGCGATATTGATCAATACACTGTCGTCGTCAATGACAACAATGGAAGTCTGGTCGGCGATATATTATCTCGATCCCGTTAATGCTTCTAATAATTCAAATTCGTTTTTATGGCAATTCTATCATCAATTTCTCTCGATTCTTTCTCGATCATATATCACAATTTTAGGTTATCAAAATTTACAAGTTTCTTAATTAGTTATCGATCAAATCTCATATTCTTTCTGTAACACCCCGATCTTTGGAAGATATCGACCTTTTAAGATAAATATGAAAAATAGAATTTTGGATTGAATCCTAGATTTTATGGTCTTGTTGGATGGAGAATTCAAATACGAGTCCAACGGTTTTTTCCGGAGCGAAATCGGAGCTAAAACGAAGAAGTTTGGCCAAAACGGTGTTTAGGAAGAAACTAGACGACCAGAGTCTCGTTCGGGTTTTGGCGCTAATGTACCCGCGCGGAGCACCTGATCTGCATAAAAACGTGATTTTCAGCCCCAAACTTCATTTCTTCGTATCTCTCTCATTTCAACTCCAATTTTGTTGATTCAAGTTGCTATGGTTTCGTTTTTTAGAGCTTTTCAAGGATAGATTGTTAGTTTTGGGGAGATTCAAGAGTATTTGGTGGTGGATTGGAAGCAAGGATCAAGAGCTCGTCATCATCATCTCCATCTTCAATAAATTTAGGTTTTCTAGGTTTTCATCAAAACCTAAGTGGTGAGTCCATCCTCCTAGCTTCTAAACTTACATATGAGTTATAAATGCTTCATTGATGACTTCCTAGTGTTTATGTTTCTCAAATTTCGGTTTGGACGATTTTGAGAAAAGTTAGGTCAAATTGGGGTTTTGGGTCAAAATGGAGATTTTGATGTAATATGTTTGGGTGAACGATTCTAAGTGGTTGGATATGAATATTTATGGTTGAAAACTCAAGGATCTAGGTTTTTGGAAGATTTGGCTTGAGGATGCAAGTTTCTTCAAAGGAGCTCAAGATGGGGAAAATCTAGATTTAGCCTAAATCTAGAAATGTGAGTTCAAGTTGATTTGCAAAAACGTTGCACATGCCAAAATGTTCATTCTAAAGTGTTTTAAGTGTTTTACAAGAAAATATGCATTGTTGAATTATTTGAAAGATTTTGATTACTTGGAATATTTAATTTTATAAATTTTGCAAAATAACCATTTTTGGGATTTTTGGATAATTGATAAAATAAGCATTAATGGAAGTGTTTTGATATTTAATGCATAATTGAAGGTTATCTAATAAAAATACACTTTTAGTGTTTTTTGGAAATATGCATAATCTTATATGGTGGTACGTTTTGAAGCATGAACGTGTGGGTCATTGGGTTTTGGGTCATTTCCGACCTTGTGAACATTTTAAAAGTTGTAAACCATTCGGTTTGAGAAAAGATGTAAGTTGGGTATTTTGATGGAGGAACCTTAAGCATTGTTATTTTAAATGATCTATTTTACATTTGTAAATCTTTTAGTATAAATGCACTTGGATGTGTACTTTGGGAAATGACGTGTCTTAAATTATGAGTTGTGTTGAGTAATTCGAGTCTATGAAGTATCTTTCGCATAAACGTGGGTTATAAGTGTTTCACGGGATTATTTGGTTTTCATGAGTGGTTAATTGGTTTTGGTTGAGCTTATGGCTCGATTTATGACTTTAATGAGTCTTGAGGACATTTGTCCGGATTTTAACATTTCAATATGGAACTTTGGTCGTCAGTTGCATTTATTACATTTTATTTAAAGAGTACATGTTTTGAGTGCGTGTGTCATTCAAATGGAATCGTGTACTATTAGACCGTAATGCATTTGATCCATATGCATATGAGTCGGTCATATTTGCATGGTGGAAAGTCTTAGTATTCTCACTTTGGGAAGTATGTCGTCTTGGCATTTGTGTGTCCCGGTGTCATGGAGAGGAACGTTATTGGGTTGTACTCCGGAATCTTGGGTTTGTGGCGTGATGTTCCAACACTTGTGCACGAGGGTTGAACATCTTGAGCTATCAAGTAAGGAGTCGAGGCTCCAATTTTTGAATGCTAGTAAGTAGGCAATGTGGGTCCTTTGGGGACCTTGAGGTGTAACTTACTAGAGGCTGAACAGACAATGAGATTGTGTATCCTTTGTTGGAACTTAGTGAAGAGGTGAGAAAACTTGTCCCACATAGGAGCCAAGGCAAAGTCTAGATCACTTAATAAACTCCAACCATTGAGCATTAAATGAATCATTTAATTGCTTGGGCTTGGTGTGTGGTGTTCTTGGTGTGCTCTCTTTGACACAAATATATATATATATATATATATATATATATATATTAAATGTCAAAGATTGGGTCTTGGGCCTTGGGGCTCTTGGGGTCTCGATGGGGTCTGTTCCCATTCGTTACAACGCCAATACACGCGGCGAATTTTTGTCTTAGGACACTTCATAATCGCAGGCCTCAATCTCTTTCGTGTTACAAGAATCTTCGTATCAAGTAAGGTTTACAATTTCGTTGTTTGTTTATGTTTGTATCAAAGATTTGTAATAGAATTCATTAATTTTATTGAATTTGATACTGTTCTTCTACACAATTCTCAACCGTGATTGATCAGTCCTAACAATCTAAGACAAAAATTTCTGTTAGGAGCGATGGATCAATCAAATGTGATGAAAAATCACGTGGAGAAACCCGACAAATTCAGAGGATCGGATTTCCGTCGTTGGCAACAGAAGATGTTGTTTTATCTAACAACACTTCGTGTTTCTAACGTCCTCACCAAGGAGGAACCATCATCGACGCCACCGGTAAATCAAGATGGAACGCCACCCACTCAAATACGAGTGGCTGCGCAAGAAAGAACGATCGAGGCATGGAGAGTAAACGAATATAATTGTCGTAATTATATTCTGAACGCCCTCGATGATTCCCTATACGATATCTACTCCACCCTTGGTACCGCAAGGGAGATTTGGGAGTCTTTGGACACGAAATATAAAACTTAAGGTGCGTGTTCCAAAAGATTCATCGTTGGGAAATTTCTGAATTATCGGATGGTGGATACAAAACCGGTGATGAAGCAACTCGAAGAATTGCAGATTCTATCCCACGAACTAGAAGTGGAAGGCATGGGAATAAATAACAATTTTCTGGTTGGGTCAATAATCGATAAATTGCCTCACTCATGGAAAAACTTCAAACTCTATTTGAAGCATCTGTTGGAGGACATAACGTTTGAACAACTTGTCCTCAAATTGCGAGTGGAGGAAGATAATCGACTCAACGAAAAAGCCGATGCCAACCCCTTGGAACCAAACGCCAACATGGTTGAAGGAAGTACTTCGAGGCAAAAGTTTCCCAAATTCAAAGGGAAAAATATCATGACAAAAAGGCCTTTCACTTTCGGGAAAGGCACGTTTGCTCCTCAAAGGAAACCTTTCAAGAAAGTCATGCATTATTGGGTTTGTGGGAAACCGGGTCATAGAGCCAAGGATTGTCGAAATAGACGAGATAATAATGGTGCTGGTGGAAACGGCGGTGGAGGAGCCGGCGGGGCAAACAATCATGCAAACCTCGCTCACTCCCCAAACCAATTTGTTGGAGTCGTTGAAGCACACATGGTAACCAATGAAATGGATTGGTGGGTCGACACCGGGGCAACCCGTCATATTTGCTGTAACGCCCCAAAATTCTGGGCTAATTTGAACCTCAAGTTATAACAGGTTATGACAATAAACACTTCAACTTATAAAAAAACAGACAGTGGATTAACCATCAAGAGTGTATTCACTTTACAAGATCCTTCAGATAACCTATCAATCTAATTATGTCACTACAACCCGATTAATCAAGTTATCTATCAATCCATCAAAATCTCTTCTTTGTTAAATTCATCCACCTCTGCTATGTCAAAACGCTCGTTCCACAACCCTTTATTTCCCCGAGCTGGTACCTGATAAGAAAACATCGTATGAAACGATTAGGCTAACGCCTAGTGAGAACATTCGTTTCCATAATAACATTTGCAAAATCAATGTAAACAAGTTACAGCAAACCTGATCACTCATTTTCTTACCGTACAACAACTCCTTTCACTACTGGGAATCTACCCCACTTCCACAACTATGACTAATTCACCTAGTCATATTATCATATACCAGAGCCTTCTACGAATCAATCCCAGATTCTAGATCAATGCTCTCATCTAATAAATCGCAACCACATATGCCCATTTATTAGAAAGGATGTAGAGATTACAATTACTCATGTCAATCTCTCTTCATCCTAAGAAATCAGGAATTACGATTACTCACATCAATCCCATGATTTCTCAATAATGCAAATAGGAATTACGATTACTCACATCAATTCCTTATTTCACATACACACAGGAATTACGATTACTCACATCAATTCCTTATTTCACATAAATGGGAATTACGATTACTCACATCAATTCCACATTTAACATACACTCAGGAATTATGATTACTCACATCAATTCCTTATTTCACATAAATGAGAATTACGATTACTCACATCAATTCCACATTTAACATACACTCAGGAATTATGATTACTCACATCAATTCCTTATTTCACATAAATGGGAATTACGATTACTCACATCAATTCCACATTTAACATACACTCAGGAATTATGATTACTCACATCAATTCCTTATTTCACATAAATGGGAATTACGATTACTCACATCAATTCCACATTTAATATACACTCAGGAATTATGATTACTCACATCAATTCCTTATTTCACATACACACAGGAATTATGATTACTCACATCAATTCCTTATGTTTTTATATCAAACTAGTGCCTATGGATCCATATCACCTAATTGTACTCATACAGGTATTTACTTAATATAGATTCCTCATATCATTAAGTATGAGCAAACCTTATTCATTACACTTAACACATTCCTGCCTAGCATCGACTAGCGCAGTCTATAAACCTAACATACTACTTTTCAAGGGTATGTATGTTCAAGCTATATAATTCCCATCACAATTCCTAAATCGCATATCTCCACGATTTACATAAATGCACATTTCATTACATCCAGAAAGATACATAAAATACAAGGCCTCTAGATACTTAACTTATCAGATCCTTGCGCCATATCAAACTTTGATACCATTTAGATATATTGGTTTCTTTACTCAACTCCCGATATGTTGTACCGGGACTCACCTGTACCGGGACTCACCTGTATCGAGACTTGCCTCTACCGGGACTTGCCTCTACCGGGACTTCCACTACCAGGACTTCCACTACCGGGACTTCCACTACCGGACTTCCAACTATCGGGACTTCCACTACCGGGACATACACTACCGGGACTTCCACTACCGGGACATACACTACCGGGACATTCAACTACCGGGACATTTAACTACCGGGACTTTCAAGGTTTTGCGTACTGTCCGTTCAACAAGTCCTCAAATCGATTTAAAACATGAAATCAGTTCAATCTACTCATTCTAATCAATCCTCAGTCAGTTCATACAAATATACCAAGGTTACTATAACTTAAAAACACTGATTTGTACAAAGAATCGAATGAACTCACCTTTTGATGTAAAACCCACTTTGCTGCACAAATTCAATCCCAATCTGCTGTAAACGATTTGAAAACCTATTCACAATCATAGATTCGTTTACACACATATAATTACAACAGATTTTACCAGAAATCATCACGAATTCCTTACCAATTTGATGAACAAAACCTCCTCTCCTCCTTTCTCTTCTTTTCTTTCTGCCTTCTCTCTTCTGCCGACTCAAAAACCAAATCTGAGATAATATCTCAGATTTCAACCCCTTATCCCTACACACATTTCCATACTTACTCAATACACCCTCTAGTTCCAACTTTCCAACAATTGACACCAAACCTTAATCCCTTGTATTTTAACCTTATTGAATTATAAAATACACTTAGATCTCAATTCTCATTAAATTACTATTATTGAAAATTCAGGATGTTACATTTGCAATTCGAGAAGCTTGTTCGAAACTTATCAAAAGGTGAAGGAAGAGGAACCGATGTTCATGGGAAATGCTTCTACCGCGATGATTGAAGGAAAGGGGAAGGTCACGTTGAGGTTGACTTCCGGAAAGGATCTTGTGCTATGTGATGTGTTGCATGTACCTAGTTTAACTAAGAATTTAATTTCTGGCCCATTTCTTAGCAAGAAAGGGTTCAAACTTGTATTCGAATCGGACAAATTTGTCATCACCAAAGGTGGTGCATATGTGGGGAAGGGTTACCTCAATGAGGGACTCTTCAAACTCTCTGTAAATAGCACTGTAAATACTGTTGATGCTGCCATTGTAAATAATGGAAATAAGGCAGGCACTAGCACTGCTTCTGTGTATATTGTGGATCCTACTTTCCTTTGGCATTCTAGATTAGGACATGTTAACTTTAGATCATTACAAAGAATGATCAAACTTGACATGATTCCTAAATGTTCTAATGATAAAATATCTAAATGTGAGGTTTGTGTAGAAGCTAAATACACAAATCACCCACATAGATCGGTAGAAAAATCAAATGAAGTTCTCGGGTTAATCCATAGTGATTTGTGTGATTACAAGGCAACTCCAACAAAAGGAGGAAAGAATTATTACATTTCTTTCATTGATGATTGCAGTAAATATTGCCATGTTTACCTTATACATACTAAAGATGAAGCCTTAAGCATGTTCAAGACTTATAAGGCTGAAGTTGAAAATCAACTTAAAAAGAAAATCAAAATTCTGAGGTCTGATCTTGGAGGAGAATATGAATCCAACGAATTTGCAGAATTTTGTACACCACATGGCATTATACATCAAACTACCGCTCCTTACACTCCTCAACAAAATGGAGTGGCCGAGCGGAAGAATAGAACATTGAAGAACATGATGAATTCAATGTTGATTACGTCCGGAGTTCCACATCATTTATGGGGTGAGGCGTACCTTACTGCAAATATGATCCTTAATCGGATCCCCCACAAGAAAAGTGATAAGATTCCATATGAACTTTGGAGAGGAAAGATTCCATCCTACAAAAGGATGAAAGTGTGGGGTTGCCTTGCTAAGGTTCAAGTACCTTTACCAAAAAGGACTAAACTTGGACCCAAAACGGTTGATTGTGCATATATTGGTCCATCCCATAATAGTGCTGTATATAGATTCCTAGTTCACAAATCTAATGTAGATGGCATAAGCAATAACACGATCATAGAATCTGCTGAAGCGGAATTCTTTGAGACGATCTTCCCTTATAAAGAAAAATAGGGTAACACCTCTAACCTTGGTAAACGATCGATTGATGACGTGAACTCTCAAGTGAACATTGATTCAACTAAGAGTGATCAATCGAGGAATGCGGAAACCTCTAAAGTTCAAGAAGAGGTTGAGCCTAGAAGAAGCAAAAGGGGAAGAATCGCTAAAGACTTTGGACCGGACTTTATGGCTTTTAATGTTGAAGGAGAACCTCTCTCCTATAAGGCCGCCATGGAATCATCCGAGGCACCTTATTGGGAAGAGGCCATCCACAGTGAGATTGATTCCATTATGCAAAAAAACACATGGAAATTGGTTGATTTGCCTCCGGGTCATAAAGTCATTGGCCATAAATGGATCTTCAAACGGAAGTTGAGACCCGATGGCACTATAGAGAAGTACAAATCTCGACTAGTTGCCAAGGGGTGCCGACAAAAGGAAGGTCAGGACTTCTTCGATACATATTCACCAGTTACTAGAATCACGTCCATACGGACGTTGGTTGCAATATCGGCTATTCACAATTTGGAGATACATCAAATGGATGTAAAAACCGCTTTCTTAAATGGTGAATTAGAAGAAGATATATATATGCAACAACCGGAAGGTTTTGTTGTAAAAGGCCAAGAGAACAAAGTCTGTAAGTTGATTAAGTCTCTTTATGGACTTAAACAAGCGCCAAAGCAGTGGCATGAGAAGTTTGATAACACTATGTTAGCAAATGGATTTTACATAAATGAATGTGATAAATGTGTTTATGTGAAACAATATAAGAATGCTTATGTTATCATATGTTTATATGTTGATGATATGCTCATCATGGGATCAAACTTGGATGTAATGAACCAAACCAAGTAGATGTTACACTCCGCATTTGATATGAAAGATATGGGAGTTGCTGATGTTATCCTTGGTATAAAGATTCAAAGAAATCCAAATGGTTACATCCTTACCCAATCTCACTATGTTGAGAAGGTGCTACGGAAGTTTGGTCACTATGATGACAAACCGGTTGTGACTTCATTTGATCCTTCAAGTCAATTGAAGAAGAATGAAGGAGATAGTGTTGCTCAATTGGAATACACTCAAGTTCTTGGAAGCTTGATGTATATCATGAACTGTACACGACCGGACATTGCATATAGTGTGAGTAGACTTAGTCGGTACTCACATAACCCGGGAAAAGACCATTGGTATGCACTAGTAAGGGTGCTTCGATACTTGAAATACACAATGGGTTATGGGTTACACTATACCAAATACCATCCCGTTCTAGAAGGGTATTGTGATGCTAATTGGATTTCCAATCATTCGGAAAGTAAATCCACAAGTGGATATGTATTCACACTTGGTGGTGCTGCGATTTCATGGAAATCTTCTAAACAAATCGTGAATACCAGATCAACTATGGAAGCAGAATTTGTCGCATTAGACAAAGCCGCTGAAGAAGCCGAATGGCTAAAAAGCTTCCTAGAGGGTATTCCGTTGTGGCCAAAACCGGTGACTGCTATTGGTATCCATTGTGATAGTATGGCCGCTCTCACAAGAGCGAAGAATCAGATCTACAATGGAAAGTCCCGTCACATACGAAGGCGCCACAACACTATAAAGGACTTGCTGAAAAATGGAATCATTTCCATTGACTACTTAAAGTCAAAGGAAAACATTGCCGATCCTTTGACAAAAGGCCTAAGTAGAGAGCAAGTATCCTTCACATCGAGGGGAATGGGCTTAAAGCCAACACAATGAGTTTCGTCGGCGGCAACCTAACCTAGCGAAATTGGAGATCCCATGGTCTAGGTTCAATAGGCAAACTAGTTGGGGTCAACTCAAGCAGCAATCAAACAAAGGTATGCCTATTCCTATGATGTTTCCTTTGTGTTTTTCCGTTGATGATATAGGGATGAATATTTTATTCTTAATAATGCTGATAGCTTCTTAGTAGAATACAACGGAATATTCTTGATCGGCATTACCTATGTGAGACTGATGTGGGGTCGCATCTTTGAGGACGGATATGGCTACGTCTTCTAAAACTCTCATGAAGAAAGGATATGTTCACGACCGAAATGAACACAACGGTAAGAATTAAATTACGTATAGCTATAATATGTGTGATGCCTATTGTCTCGATCTACTACAAAAAGTGGCTAGTTCAAGACTTTAGTTCACTATCCACGAAGTAGATCCGATTCGCATTCACTAGGAAAGGTTCAAGTCCAAAAGACACCGTTTTTCCGATGCATATTATAACTAGCTTGGTGATAGAAACATAAGTTCCATAATATTGCTTATTTTCTGTTGGGTCACCAAGGATTTGAAATTGACTCACCGATGTTTTCCCTAAAACTCCTACTTAGAATATTTTAGTTCAGTTCTTTGAATGACTTGTACAAGATATCAAATGTTCGGTGAAGTCGAAGATCAACCGAAACCAAGCTTGAAGACTCTCTACTTGTGGAAAATAGAAGACTCTCGGCAACTTTCAAACAAGTCATCACCACCAAAATCCCTTGACATTTCGGTGGCCTTCTCCCACCGAAGTGCATGGACAGTTTCGGTGGCCCCATCCACCACCGATGACCCTTTCGGTGCTCCTCTCACCACCGAAATATACATGTAATTTCGGTGGTCCTCTCACCACCGAAATATACTTGTAATTTCGGTGGTCCTCTCACCACCGAAACATGCTCGTAATTTCGGTGGACTAGTTACCACCGAAACTTGCTTGCAACTTCGGTGGACTAGTCTTCTTTCCACCGAAGACTTCTCAAATCTCGGTGGAAACCACTTCGGTGCTAAAGGCTCAAGACAGAAGATCATTTATTATGGGACAATATCCTCCAGCAGAGAAAAGTGACAGTTTGTCTTTTTATCCACCTTCAGTTAAGGTCCCTATTATCTGCTCAAGCTACTCTGTCTGCACCTAGTGAAAAGTGACAAGGACTTCACAGTTCTCCTGAAGTCAACATTATCAGCATATGTGAAGATGACAAGTGTCCCAAGCATTAAATGCTTGGGCACTCCTTGGCACTATAAAAGGAGAAGTGCTCTTCATGCAATTCTCACGCTTTCAAGAAATTCTCTCAGTGCAAGAAACCTTCTTTTAAGCCTTAAAACTCAATAGCTTTGCTCTTAGTGTTCTTAGTTGTTTTGTTGTATACTTTGTGTAAGATTGTTAGAATAGTTTATCTGTTCTTTTCCGCAACAATCTTAAGTTTTCTGTGTGTAATTCTTTTGAAAGTTTTTCAAATATAAGAATTAAAATTGTGAAATTTTTGTGTATTGTATTCAACCCCCCCTTCTACAATACTTGTTAAGCCATCTGGGACTAACAAGTGGTATCAGAGCAGAAAGTTTAATTCCATAAACTTGATCTGCGATGGCTGCCTCTTCTTCTTCTACTGTTGAAAACGCTTTTCAAAATAACTTCTCTGAAAATGGCTCTATTTCAAAACCTCCTAAGTTCAATCCCAACAACTTCTCTTTGTGGAAAAGCCGCATGATGCTATTCATGGAAGGAGTGGATACTAGATATCCAACCATTCTCAACGAGGGACCCATTATCCCCAGAGTTTGGGCTCGCTATGACACGCAGAGGCCAGGCAAAGAGACCTTTGAAAAGGAAATCTCAAGTGATTCTGATGAGGAAAAATCCAGTGCTACTGGTCGGTATATTCTCAAAAATCCTAAAAAGTATACTGATGAGGAGAAACGTTTAGTTACTCTTGACTCCAAGGTAAGAGCTATTATTGCTCTCTCTCTTCCTGATGAGGTCTACCACTCTTTGGTGAACTTTGAAACTGCCAAAGAAATGTGGACCACTCTATGTGTTCTGTACGAAGGTACAGAGGAAGTCAAGAAATGCAAAAAGATTGGTCTTATCAGAAAGTATGAACTATTTTCTTTTGAAAAAGGAGAATCTCTTCCTAGCTTCTATAACCGCTTCAACTCTCTTTTAAATGATCTTAAGTTGTTGGGCAGAGTCTATGATAATGAGGAAGTCTTGTGCAAGTTCATGGATTGTCTCCCAGATTTTTGGGAAAATATATGTACTTGCATCAAAACTACCAAGGACCTTGAGTTCATGCCCTTAACCGTTTTATATGGTACTCTTTTCAACTTTGAGCAAACCAAGCTTCAACGGAAATCTTTCATCAAGGAAATAAAGAGCTCCTCTATAGCTCTTGTTAGTGAAAGTTCCAAGAATTCTCAAAATCTTCCTAGAATCACCTATCCTTCATCTGACTCTGACAATGACAGCCAAACAAATGTAACCCACCAAACGGAAGCATATCTTAGTGATGCTGATGATGAAGGTGAGGATATCATGGTTGAACAGTTGTCGGATGAGATGGCAATGATGGCCGGTTCTAAACACAAGTTTCGTCCCTTCAACAAATCTCGAAGTCTTAGAAAAACTTCATCTTTCAAAACTTCTTCTGACAAGTCTAATGAGGAATGCTACAACTGTGGCAAGAAAGGACATTTTGCATCTGAGTGTAGAAGCAAGCGTATCTCCAAGTCCAAATTTACTTCTTCTGACAATCCCTCTTCAAAAAGGGAAAAATCCAAACACATGCCTTTCAAATCAACCTTTCCCAAAAAGGAGTCCCCACCATCCTTCTTAAATCATCAGGAGCGTGCCGAGAAATACAAGGCCAAGTACAAGAAAGAGAAGGAAAGGAGTGAGGGTCTAGAGAGAAAAGGGAAGGGTCTCATGGCAGAAACCCACGATTGGGACGACGAAGACACCTCCGACAGTGATTCTCAGAATAGATGCTTCGTGGCCATCTCAGAAGAAATGGAAGTTTCCGAAAAGGCCACTTCACCTATGGCTCTAGTGGCAACTGGGTGCTCCACAGCCTACGCTCAGGTACATCCCTTCAATAATATGTCTGATATTGAAAAGATCAATGCCTATGAATCTTTAACTCAAGATTTTTATTCTGTTAAAGACAGTAAGAATAGAAAATCTGTTCAAGTGAAAGAGCTCAAAGCTGAACTTGAAAGTTGCATGTCTAAGCTTAAAAGGTTTGAGGAAATAAAAAATGAGCTTGAGGACTTGAAAACAATAAATCATGTGATCTCAAAAGAAAAGAACTCTCTGTTTAAGAAACTAAAAAGGGAACAAGAAGTCATCAAAAAATGGTCAAGCTCTTCCAAAAATCTTGAACAAATCTTTCAAAGTCAAATCTGTAGTTCAAACAAGTTCGGTCTAGGATTTGGAAAAACTGATGTTTGTGAGTCCACTCTTGCTCTTGTTCCCCCCACCAATGCATGTGATGATCTCTCTGATTCCAGCTCTTGTGATTCCATCTCTTTGAATTCGTTAGATCTGTGTGAAGCCTTAAAGTATGGCATATCCTTAAAGGCCAAAGACTCCTCATTGCAAGTTATTGAGAAGCAAGATTCAAATGACGTTTCCAAACCCATCCATGATCAGCTCAAATTTTCGGTCATGGATGAAGCCTCCTCCTCAAACTCTTCAAAAGCTAATCCTTCCAAAAGATCTAATCCCACCGATCTCATCCCCTTTGTGCCCACCGATCCCTCAATCTATGACCCTCCAATTCCTCTTCATGAAGTGTTGAAATCTATTCACATAGATACCTACACCGAACCTAAGCCCTCAAAGATCCCCAAAAGAGAAACTCCTGTTCACTCAAAAAGGATCTCCTGTGCTGACAAAGGAAAATCGGTGGTCAACTGCATGGCAAGCTCCCATCCTAAAAGTTCTACCCCAAACATTCCCTCTAACAACACCTATGTACCTAGATCTGTGCTTTTAAGAAAATCAACTTCCAAAGATTTATCCAAAGGAATCCTTGGGTCCAAGCCTCCTGCTCTGTTCTCCTCTAACAAGGTTATAAGAACAAATGATAAAAGCCAAAACATGAAAAATGCTAAAAAGGTTTTTATCTATAGAAAATGCTATAACTGTGGTGACACTTTTCATATGGCTAAGGACTGTCCCAAGGATAGGATTGATAGATGCAAGCTTAAGGAATCAAGCTCTTCTAACCCCAAAGGACCCATTACAAAATGGGTACCAAAGAACTAATATGTGTTTGCATGCAGGCTTCTGAGCACCATCAAATTTGGTATTTAGACAGCGGGTGCTCACGCCATATGACGGGAAACAAGTCTCTTCTCATCAACTATGTGCCGGGAAAAGGTCCATCTGTAACCTTTGGTGATAATTCTAAGGCTTACACCAAAGGATACGGGACTCTCTCTAACGGATCTGTAACCTTCAATAAAGTGGCTTTTGTGGACGGCCTCATGCATAACCTTCTCAGCATTAGCCAACTGTGTGATCTTGGATACAAAGTTATCTTTGAACTTTGTGTCTGCTCCGTGGTAGACAAACAATTCAATGTGGTATTATCGGGAAGACGGATGGAAAATGTCTACGTCATAGATATGGGGCAATCCAATTCTTCTTCAAATGTCTGCTTTGTGTCAAATGATGCATCCAAAAGAAACTGGTTGTGGCACAAACGTCTCTCTCATCTAAACTTCAAGACCTTGCATAAAATTTCCAACAAAGAGCTGGTGACGGGCATGCCAAAGTTGAACTTTGTCAAAGAGAAGCTGTGTGATGCATGTGAAAAGGGAACGCTCACCAAAACATCCTTCAAGACGAAGCAATGCTCTTCCATCACTCTTCCTCTTCAATTGCTGCACATGGATCTATGTGGACCAGTCAGCACTCCAAGTCTTGGAGGCAAAAGGTATATTCTTGTTATTGTTGATGAATTTACCAGATATACTTGGGTGTTCTTTCTCAGGTACAAAAGTGATGCTACTGAAGAAATCATCAACTTTGTCAAGAAAAATGAAGTTCTCAATGGCCAGCTTGTCCGCTCGGTAAGGAGTGACAATGGCACTGAATTCAGAAATAGCGCTCTTGAAGACTTCTTCACCAAGAAAGGGATCTCTCAGAACTTCTCCGCTGTTCGTACTCCTCAGCAAAATGGAGTGGTGGAAAGGAAAAACAGAACACTGTGTGAGGCCGCTAGATCCATGCTGAGCGAATCAAATCTCCCCACCTATTTTTGGGCCGAAGCTGTGAATACTGCCTGCTTCACTCAAAACAGGTCAGTAATATCCAAAAGACATGATAAAACCCCGTATGAAGTTTTTCATGGCAGAAAACCAAATATTGGCTTTCTTCATGTCTTTGGGTGTATCTGCTTTATTCTTAATGATCGTGAAAATCTTGGGAAGTTTGATCCCAAGGCAGATGAGGGAATATTTGTTGGGTACTCCTTATCCTCCAAAGCTTATAGGGTGTACAATCTCAGAAGAAAAAGCATTGATGAGTCCATTCATGTCAAGTTTGATGATCTCAGATGTTCATCACTTTCAAGTGATGAGGATGATTTACACAGATGGATCTCATCATGTATTGGTGATACCCCCTTAGTCACTTCCACCGATATCTCCTCTATTCCCTCAAATCCATCCACCTCAAAAAACCCAGCTGGATCACTCTCTCCCACCGAAATTGATCAACCCATCTCTCACACCAATTTCCCTATTCCCACCGAAACTCCACACCGAAGCCCTTCTTCCATCCCTAATCCCACCGAAAATCACATGGCTTCCACTACCGAAAATCCCATCTTACACCAAACCTCTGATCCCACTACTCCATTTCACTCTACTCCTCATACCCCATCACCTTTACCCCCTGCTCTAAAATGGACCAAAGATCACCCCATAGATCAAATTATTGGTGATCAACAAGCAGGTGTCCAAACCCGCAGAGGAGTTGGAAATATTTGTCTCTATGTGAATTTCCTCTCTCTCTCTGAACCCAAGAAAGTGGATGAAGCTCTATCAGATCCTTGTTGGATCACTGCCATGCAAGAAGAACTTTCTCAGTTCCAGAGAAATAAAGTTTGGAGATTGGTTCCCAAACCCAGAAACAAGACAATCATTGGAACCAAGTGGGTATTCAGGAACAAAATGGATGAAGATGGTACTGTTATCAGGAACAAGGCCCGATTAGTAGCTCAAGGATACAGACAGGAAGAAGGCATTGACTATGATGAAACATTTGCCCCTGTTGCAAGACTTGAAGCTATAAGGATCTTTCTAGCTCATGCTGCCTACCGAAATTTTAGGGTCTTTCAAATGGATGTTAAAAGTGCCTTTCTCAACGGGGAACTTGCAGAGGAAGTCTATGTGAAACAACCTCCTGGCTTTGAAGACCCAGCTCATCCAAACTATGTGTACAGACTTGACAAAGCTTTGTATGGTCTCAAGCAAGCTCCACGTGCTTGGTATGACACTCTTGCCAACTTTCTTCTCAAGCATGGATATTCCAGAGGTAAAATTGACAATACTCTCTTCATCAAAGAAACCTCAGGTAATATCATTCTTGTTCAAATCTATGTTGATGACATCATCTTTGGTGCCACTGATGAATGCCTATGTGATGAGTTTGCTTCTCTCATGATGAGTGAATATGAGATGAGCATGATGGGAGAGCTTACATTTTTCTTGGGCCTTCAAGTCAAACAATCTTCAGAAGGAATTTTTATAAATCAAAGCAAATATATTCGGGACCTTCTGAAGAAATTTAACTTTCTAGATAGCTCTCCTATGAAAACTCCCATGGCACCTCCCTTGAAACTGTGTGCCGATCTAAAAGGTGAATCTGTGGATGTTACTCTTTACCGAGGTATGATAGGCTCTCTTCTTTACCTAACTGCTAGCAGACCGGATATTATGTTTGCTACCTGTCTATGTGCTCGTTATCAGGCCAATCCTAAAGTATCACATTTAAAGGCTGTAAAACGAATTTTTCGGTATCTTAAGGGCACACTGCACTTGGGTCTTTGGTATCCCAAAGACTCGAGTTTTGAACTAATTGGTTATTCAGATTCAGACTATGCAGGTTCCCAGATTGATAGAAAGAGTACTACAGGAAGCTGTCAGCTCCTTGGGGGAAAATTAGTAAGTTGGTCCAGCAAGAAACAAAACTCTGTATCAACCTCTACTGCTGAGGCTGAATATGTAGCTGCTGGGAGCTGCTGTGCTCAGATTCTATGGATGAGAAACCAACTAAGGGACTATAATCAATTCTTTTCTAAAGTCCCAATTCTGTGTGATAATTCCAGTGCTATAGCTATAGCAAATAATCCTGTTCTTCACTCTAGATCTAAACACATCGATATCAGGTATCATTTCATCAGAGATCACATTTCCAAAGGTGACATTGAACTACACTTCATTCCCACCGATTTGCAGCTTGCTGATATTTTCACCAAACCTCTTGATGAAACCAGGTTCAACTTTCTCATCAGTGAACTTGGGATGTGCAATTTCCAAGAATAAATATGTGTTCATGCTCCACCGATCTCACATCGGTGGACACCTTCGTATCTACTTCTCTCTCTCTCCACCGATCTCTCATCGGTGGACAAACCTATGTGTCAAATCATTTCTATCTCTTTTCCATCACCGCAGTCCCATTTCGGTGATAATCTCAAGTATCGGTGAAGCATGCCTACCACCGAAGCACATTTCGGTGAAAATTTTCAAAATCGGTGAAAACATGTCCACCACCGAAGTCTCATTTCGGTGGTCATCTCAAATCGGTGAAACTTGTCCACCACCAAAGTCTCAACTCGGTGATCATCTCATATCGGTAAAAACTTTCCACCACCGAAGTCGCATTTCGGTAGTACTATCCAAAATCGGTGAAACCTTTCTATCACCGAAGTCGCATTTCGGTAGTACTATCCAAATCGGTGAAACCTTTCTATCACCGAAGTCCCATTTCGGTGGTACTATCCAAATCGGTGAAACCTTTCTACCACCGAAGCTGTCCATGAACACCGAATCCACCACCGAACTTCCACCGATCGTCCACCGAGCGAACACCGAATCCTCCACCGAAGCTTCACCGAGCCTACACCGATTCACACGGTTCCCAAAGCCCACTTGTGACCACTCAATTGCTTTTGCGTCAGACCCTTCGCCTATCCGCCGCTCCTTGTCCCGATTCCCAATAACCCTTTCACCTCAAGAGCCGCATGTCCCCTCTCCCCATACAAAATCATCATCACAGTGCCTTATCATTTCCTTATATATATACATACCTCCCTTCACTTCTTCCCCACTCCTTTCTCACAATTCAAACCTGCAACTCTCTCTTCTCTTCCAAACATATCTCTCTCATGGCATCCTCACGATATCCAATTCCTACACGTTTTGAAGACCTCCGCTTCAACCAATGCAATCACGTTGCCCGCCTTGAATCCGATCCCGCTCATCCCGAGTTCTCTACTATCGCTAAATTTCTGTCTCGCTCTCCTCTTCTTCATGCCTTCTCATGCAACCCCAGGATGAGCAAAATGCTCATTGGACAATTCTGGCTCTCCTCCGTGTACGATCCCTCCAATGAGGCCATTCACGCCACCATCTTCACCAATGCCGAAGGTGATCACGACCTCACTTTTGGGGTCGATGATGTTCGTCTCGCTCTCAAGATCGACGCATTTTCCGACTATGAAGACATGTATTTGGATACCATCCATGAAGACATTGTTCTTACCACCGGTTATGTGCTCGACGACTCCTCCAAAAGCTCCAAAGGCCCCGGTACTCTTCTTCGCAGCAAAATGGGAGGCATTTGGAATTTCTTCTTCGCTCACGTTATCCATTGCCTCTCACGCAAAACAAGTGGGCATGACCAATCGCCCTCACACGTCAACAAACTCGCTCATGCCCTCATCTTCCAAAGGAAAGTTGACTTCGCCCAATATTTCTTCTCAGAGCTTGTCGAGGTCATCAAAACTCCCAAGAAGTGTTACGTTGCTTTTCCCCGCTTCATCTCCATGATCTTACAACACAAGCTTTCCAAAGCTTTGGAAACCGATCGCCGCTCTTCCTCGCCCCGGTTCTCGTATGAATGGTCATCTCCCGTTGTGGGCACCAAAACCCTCAACGTCAAGCCGCTCGCCACCGATCGCCCATTACGCCCAGGTATGATTTTCTTCGCTCTATCTCCCGAACTTCGTTGGGGTGATGCGGAAATTCCCGGGTTTCGCCACCTGGAAATTCCCGAGGTCACTCCAAATGTTGTGGTCCCTTCTCCCCGGTCCCGAGTGACGTCGGGTGGCACTCAAAAGAAACGACAAAAGGCCACCGACACCTCCGCTCCCGCTTCTCGAACCACGTCACCGAGAGATCCCTCGGAGACTTCCCCGGTTCACACCCCTTCTCACAAGCGGAGGCACTCACCTTCCCTTTCGGGATCTCTTCCAAAGAGGTCTCGGAAACCATCGGCCCAACCGACTCATCCAACCGTCGATTCTCCAAAATCGCCGGTTGTTGAACTTCATCCCTCCGGGCCAAGGGTACCTGCTACACACCCCACCGTCTCCTCTGTTGCCTCTCGAAAGGCCTCAGTTACATTTCAGGAGAACCCCCCACATACCTCCCCACTCGACTCTTTGGGTGGTGGAGATGACCTCGAGATCTCTCCGCTCGAGGGTTCTGACTTCACACTACACAGCTTTACACCCGATCAGTTTTCGATCGAAGACATTGCACAACCCTCTAAGGGTTCCCCCCCAATTGCACCCTTTGATTTTTTTGATTTTCTTTTAGCGGACACTGGTTCTCCCCAAACCATCCCGTCCACCGAAGAACATCACACCGAGTCTCCCTCGTCCTCATACCAATCACCCCCCCGATCGCCTACTCTCCCCCGATCACCTGCTCCCCCCCGAATGCTACAAACCGACGACTTGGTGCCTTACCTCCATATTCCCATTCCCGAACCTGACCCCCACCGACTACTCTTCCAGTTTCCCGAAATAGGTGGCCAAACTTCCCCGCACATTGACCGCACCTCTACCTTTCTTAAATCTACCATCACCTTAATCTCCCAAGCCAATTCACGCATCTCTACCCTCGAGTCTCAGCTACCGCATCTTCTTCTTGATGCCATCACCGAAGCCCTACGCCCCATTCAAGAAAAATTATCTACCCTTTCTACCATAGTGGAGTCCCTCTCCAAACCTTCCACCGACTCACCCAGTCCTGAACGTTCCCAGTGGGAAATGGATCTCGGTGACTTTTCCTTGGTTCCCCATACCACCGAAACGAGTCTGGCCTTCCTACACTCCAAGTTTGATAAGGCCTTCTATGAGTTGGGTTTCAAGTTGCCGGCTGTTCCTGAGGGGGAGAAAACCACGGCTCCACCGAAACTTCCATCCATAAAGAAACTTTCCAGTAACCAGCCTCCACCGAAACCCTCTCCACCGCAACCCTCTCCACCGAAATCATCCTCACCACCGAAACCCTCCTCACCACCGAAACCCTCCTCACCACCGAAACCTCTTTCTCCACCGAAACCCTCTTCTCCACCGAAACATGTCTCACTCTCACCGACCCATACTGGCTCCACCGAAGCTCTTGACCTTAATGCATCAGTTGAGGGGGAGCAGTCCAGCAATGCTCCCGAAGACAAAGGGAAAAGAATTCTTTCGGCCGAAGAATTGGCCAGAGAAGCAAAGAAGAAAAAGGATCTGGCAAGATATGGGGCTCGACCGAAGGACGCTGAAACTCTCAAACTCAAGCCTGCTTCTCAACCCATCACCACCGAACTTGGCCTCTCTGCTCAAGAAATTGAGGAAGCAAGAATAGCTCAAATCGACTTAGACAAATCCAGAGATCTTTCTCTCAAAGCTGCCGCAGAAGAAGCTTCAAAAGTCAAGTCCACCGATGCCATCCAAACACAGAAATCGGTGCTCAGTGCCTTGGAACAACAAAAGAATGAAGAAATTAATTGGTACAAAAAGACCATGCACCACCGGAGCTATAGGTCACAAATTTCTTCAGTAAAGATTGCCACCTCCAAGGCAAATCCTCAAGACATCAGATTGATTATTAACTGGGAAGATGGTTCTATGAAAAGTGTAAAAGAAAGCCATCTCCAACTCTTCGGTCTCTCGGAATGGTATGAAATCACTCAACACCTCGTCAGGAGTCCAAATCCAAGGAAAGACATCTTTGTCAAATACATTGATGGTCTAATGAATAAGATGAAGGAGATCAAAAGAAAACATAACATCATTCTCTCCACCGAAGAAAGAGCCAAACTGCTGTCTCTGAAAGAGAAGATCATCTTCCCCAAAGTCAAAAATCCTCCTGACTCGGTCTTCAAGGAAATGGCAAGAGAAGGTAAAATCCCAAATGTAAGCAATCTTAACCTTACCATTCCCACCTCTGTTCCCTATCCTACCACAACCTTGAGCCTCTCACCAATACCAGGATTATTCTTTAACGACGGTCTCGGTCGTCGGGCATTCTTCAGATTTGCCCAGATGTCCATAGCCGATACCATATTTCTGGAAGGCATTCACAACCTCTTTCCGAACATCCCCGAAGCTCAACCGTTCTATAGAAACTTACTGGATGAAATCAAGCGCCGCAAAACCTCAAAGAAGTAAGTTCTCTCCATTTAGTACTTGTAAAAGTTAGTTTCTCATTTTGTAAAATTGTACGAGAACTTATCTTAATACAAGTATCTCTATTTGAATTTTATTTCCGTACATATTTTATTTTTTTCGTTACCTGTAAATAATGTACATAGTATACATACGCATACAAAAGAAAAAGATTAAAAAAAAAATGGTCTATGTGAAAAGAACCCAAAAGAGTAAAGAGGGTCAAAAACGCACTTACTTTTATTTACTCTTGAATATTCTAAGATAAGGAGCTCAAATTTAAATAGGGGGAGATTGTTGGGTCACCAAGGATTTGAAATTGACTCACCGGTGTTTTCCCTAAAACTCCTACTTAGAATATTTTAGTTCAGTTCTTTGAATGACTTGTACAAGATATCAAATGTTCGGTGAAGTCGAAGATCAACCGAAACCAAGCTTGAAGACTCTCTACTTGTGGAAAATAGAAGACTCTCGGCAACTTTCAAACAAGTCATCACCACCGAAATCCCTTGACATTTCGGTGGCCTTCTCCCACCGAAGTGCATGGACAGTTTCGGTGGCCCCATCCACCACCGATGACCCTTTCGGTGCTCCTCTCACCACCGAAATATACATGTAATTTCGGTGGTCCTCTCACCACCGAAATATACTTGTAATTTCGGTGGTCCTCTCACCACCGAAACATGCTCGTAATTTCGGTGGACTAGTTACCACCGAAACTTGCTTGCAACTTCGGTGGACTAGTCTTCTTTCCACCGAAGACTTCTCAAATCTCGGTGGAAACCACTTCGGTGCTAAAGGCTCAAGACAGAAGATCATTTATTATGGGACAATATCCTCCAGCAGAGAAAAGTGACAGTTTGTCTTTTTATCCACCTTCAGTTAAGGTCCCTATTATCTGCTCAAGCTACTCTGTCTGCACCTAGTGAAAAGTGACAAGGACTTCACAGTTCTCCTGAAGTCAACATTATCAGCATATGTGAAGATGACAAGTGTCCCAAGCATTAAATGCTTGGGCACTCCTTGGCACTATAAAAGGAGAAGTGCTCTTCATGCAATTCTCACGCTTTCAAGAAATTCTCTCAGTGCAAGAAACCTTCTTTTAAGCCTTAAAACTCAATAGCTTTGCTCTTAGTGTTCTTAGTTGTTTTGTTGTATACTTTGTGTAAGATTGTTAGAATAGTTTATCTGTTCTTTTCCGCAACAATCTTAAGTTTTCTGTGTGTAATTCTTTTGAAAGTTTTTCAAATATAAGAATTAAAATTGTGAAATTTTTGTGTATTGTATTCAACCCCCCCTTCTACAATACTTGTTAAGCCATCTGGGACTAACATTTTCTATTCAAATGTGGGGTATTATTTGGGTTTGAATAGAAAATGTGGGGTATTGTTGGAACTTAATGAAGAGGTGAGAAAACTTGTCCCACATAGGAGCCAAGGCAAAGTCTAGATCACTTAATAAACTCCAACCATTGAGCATTAAATGAATCATTTAATTGCTTGGGCTTGGTGTGTGGTGTTCTTGGTGTGCTCTCTTTGACACAAATATATATATATATATATTAAATGTCAAAGATTGGGCCTTGGGCCTTGGGGCTCTTGGGGTCTCGATGGGGTCGAGATTTAATAACTGAAGAACGAGTGTTGTGTGCAGGATGGCGCGACCCGAGCCGCGCGAGAAGTCGCGCAGAACACTGGATGATTCATGGAACAGTGCCCAGCGCGCATTGCGGGGCGTCTTGAGCCGTGCCGCGAGGCGCGCAGGCCTCTGTTGGATTTCGCATACAGTCCTTGGTGCGAGTTTCTGCGCGTGTTGACCCGCACCGGCGGACGCGCGGCTGTAGGTGGTTAGTTTTGGTTACTGCACCAAACCTATATAAACCCCATCTGTTCCCATTCGTTAATCAGATCAATAATACGAATTTGGACGAATTTCTGGGACTCTTTCTCCTTCTCGTTCATCACCAAACGTATGACGATTCGCTAGATTCAAGTATTAACTTGAATAGATTGTTGTATCCTCAAGACAACGCCAATACACGCGGCGAATTTTTGTCTTAGGACACTGCATAATCGCATGCCTCAATCTCTTTCGTGTTACAAGAATCTTCGTATCAAGTAAGGTTTACAATTTCGTTGTTTGTTTATGTTTGTATCAAAGATTTGTAATAGAATTCATTAATTTTATTGAATTTGATATTGTTCTTCTACACAATTCTCAACCGTGATTGATCAGTCCTAACATCCTTGAGGTGTAGCTGGGCACAACAGGCAATGGGGGATATGGTGGTGCCACCCGTATATGGGGTGGTGGACTTGAGGTGTAGCTTAGCTAGCAGGCACTAAAGTCCGACTCGAGTTGGAGCTTATAAAAGCAGACAATAGAGTCACGATCTGAGGTGTAGTTCAATAACATAATTATGCGACTTAGCTTTGTGTTCCGTCACATATAATGGAAGCGGGTCTCCCCCGTCACCGAAAGGTGTTACCTGGGTATTCATTTTTATCCATGTTTTCGGTGACGTCTTAAATATACGTGGATTGTTGTCCACGATTTATGAGCTGAGTATTATGCCCCATCCGCGTTTTGAATGTTTTGGGATATGATGTTTTATCTACATTTTCATTATTTAAGGGTTAAACGATTATTCACATTTCGGGTGAGTTTTTGGGTTCGAGCTTATATCTTTAAGAAACGATTGATGTTGGTATTTGATCCATCACCTAAAATGCATGTTATTGGGAAACATGTCGTTTTCGTGTTTAAAGTAAATCATTTTGGAAATCATGATTAAAGCTGTGTTTCTTTCCTTTTAACAATTTTATATAATCATGATGTAAACTCTTGAACTCACTAGGCGTTAGCCTAACCTTTTTATTTGTCGGCATGTGCAACAAGTTCAGGTTGGAAATACTTCTAGCGACACTGTGAAGAGATGAATGCTAGTTGTGTGTTTGTGAAGTGATTTGCTTAGTGAAGTCTTCCGCACTTGAAGAATATCAACTTGATTTTGGGGTTGAGTAACACCCGACCTTTTGTAGTCTTGGCGAATGACTTAGGTTTTGATTGTTGAAAATATAATGTTTATATTGAGGTAATTTCAAGAATGGTTTGTAGAATGGATTTTATTCTTAAGTGGTTATTTTATTGAAAATTTTATTTAGTTGCTCTTTTCAATTTTGAAGGTGTTACACTCTCAATATGAATCTGAACCCAAAAAGCAATCTTGAACGATATGTTGATTTTGATCATAAAACTATAATGTTATATGTGAATATAAGATTAATATGTCAACCCAGCAATCTTGACCAATTCCGAAACTACATTTTACTAACCAAACATAAATTCCAATTATTTGTCAACCACAAACATGGTCTAACTTTGTTGAATTTCCCAATTTCATTTCAATTCTTTCATAAACTAATTTATTTGATGGGTTCGAGTTCCACCATATTGTATTCTGCAAACCAAATACCTCATAAAATCCTGTTTGTTTTTTCGTCATATTAAGATATGTCTTGAAAAAGATGGGTGAATATAGATAACAAATACATGATATGGTTGGGTTCCGGTGAAAAGTTGAGGTTAACTTGAGAAGTGGTTATCAACCGTTGGGTGAGAAATTGATGCACATTAATTAGGATGAGATGCACCGAGAAGCACCGAATCAATTCCCTCTAAACCGCAATTCATGGGAGGGCATTTGATTAGTGATCAACGATTTAGATCACATCTCATACTTCTAACGTTAACCTTAACTTCCCACACGATCCTATTATAACTCATATAATTTTATCATTTTCATCAATTACATAATAGTTAATTAAAAAGCAAATACTGCGTAGTATGAAAGATCAGTTGTCTACTTATTAGATAAGATATGAATGTAATTGATATGAATGTACTTATTAGATAAGATATGAATGTGTTGTCAGGTGAAAACATTAAATTGGAAAGATAACGGAACGAACTAACCTTCCTTGAGAACGACAAAGCGAATATGAAAATCACATTCTTGAAAATTGCTTGTATTTATCAAGATTTGCCTATCATTATTCATTGTTTATTCTCCGCTTCACATGTCATCATTAATTATACATTAATTATCATTTTACAATAATAGTAATAATAATAGTGGTCCTTCAGATCAAAGACATTGTAGCCCAGTGGTTCGGTAACATCCTGGGAGGGGTAAGTGGTTGGCAGCCCTTACTACCCGGGTTCGAACCCCGTGGTGATCATGCAGAGGTATCCTCGAATCAAGGGGCAGTTTGCGGGCCTGTTGTTTGGGCCGGGTCGTGGATCGTGGGCCGAATTGTGGCCGAGTCAAAGGGGGATTAGTCTGGACTAAGTCCAGGATACCCTCGAAATGCAATTGTCTTTCAAAAAAAAATAGTGGTCCTTCAGATTTACACCTGTTAACTTTGTCAAATCAATGTCATTTTAGTTTTTTTTTTGTCTTTTTTCGATACACGCACATACATATATATATATATATATATCAATAAAGATATCAAAATAACTACGATAAAATATCTTTTTACGATATGATTATATTAAACTTTTATATCCAAACAGACAAAAAACTAAAACAATGAAAATTAAATCGTCTTTAATATATATAATTTAAATATATTAAATTATTAAACGATATGTTATTTATTTATTTTGACATCGTTATTGATACATATGTATACTAGTCTTTGGCTCGTCCGTTGCGTGACGATCAAATTTTTAATAGTTGTTGAATAATTTTATGGCACATACAATAATTGATAAAAAGGAAAACAAAAATTCTACAAATAGAGAATATTATCTTGAAGATAAAAATATGTCTATTAAGTTTGATACATATTATAAATGTCGTTACTAAATGAATTTATCAAACGAATACACAATAATTGCATATTTATATTTTTGAAAAATGTTCGAACTCATAAGTCATAATCCAAAAGTCAGTTGATAAGTGATATCTTTTTTTTCTCCAAGTAATTAAATCTCTTATGATAATTCTAAGGGTGTTTCGTTGATAGAATGGAATTTGATAAAATTGTAATTCGTCGAAATAATTCGACTTTGAAGTAAAAATTGATATGAAATTGCAAAAAAAATCACGACAATTTAGTGATTATTTGTATCAAATCTCATACTAATTTCAACAAATCTCATACTAATCACGACACATTAATTCGTATATATTTATGATATTTAATAATATAATTAAATCCAAAAATATTCAATATTGGGCTCATTTCGAAGGTATTGATAAAGCGATTACAATGGTATAATTTGTAAAAAATAGAAATGTTTTTTAATGCATTGTAGTTCATATACATTATTTATGTTTATATGATAAGAGTCTAAAATGAAAAATAAAACAATAAGGGATTAAAAGTAAACTACATACCTAATTATAAGGGTAGTAAATGTAACGTACAAATTAAAAAAATTGAATTAAGGAGGAGTGAATGTGAGTGTGCTAATTGAACTTATAATGTAAATTGTGTCCAGATACATGTTTAGGCGGGAAAATACTGAAGTCGGCTCACCAGAAGACGACACGTGGCATGCTAATTACTCATTTATTATATGTATAGATTTTTGGAATTACTATACACGATGGAGATTTTTTTGAATTTATTATAAGTATGAATATGTACGTATGTATCAAAAAATATTCAATATTGGGCTTATTTCGAAGGTATTGACGAAACGATTACAATGGTATAATTTGTAAAAAATAGAAATGTTTTTAATGCATTTTAGTTCATATACATTATTTATGTTTATATGATAAGAGTCTAAAATGAAAAATAAAAAAAATAATGGATTAAAAGTAAACTACATAGGTAATTATAAGGGTAGTAAATGTAAGGTATAAATATTAAAAATTTAATTAAGAAGAGATTTAAGGAGGAGTGAATGTGGGTGTGTTAATTGAACCTATAATGTAAAGGCGTCCAGATACATGTTTAGGCGGAAAAACAATAAAGCCGGTTCACCAGACGACGGCACATGTCAATGTAGTTACTTATTTATTATATGTATAGATTTGTGTCAATACATTGATTATATATCTAAATTGCTACGTTTATTTTAAAAGCTAAAACTCCACCAATTTTCAAATATTTACATGTTCACCCCTTATTTAGTTTTACATTTCACTTAGAAGAAAACGATTCTTCGATTATGGTAATTATTACATGTTATTGTTATATGTGGACAAAAGGAACCCAACATGATCATATAACATATTCTTTATGGATCCCTTTCCAACATTTTAGCATGATGGAAAACATTCTCTCTTTAAAAATAAAATTTAAAATTGCCGTATACGAAACTAACAAAAATAAATTAATCTGAACGTGCAAATTCCAAACTCGTATTCTTCAATCAATTTAAACAAGTACCGATCATGTCTAGACATCAAGACATGAATGTCTAATCAAGTTGACAACAATAATTTCGATAAAGACATAAAAAATGTAAATTATCGTAAATCTTGAGAATTTCTCAAGATTTGTTGATCATCATGATTCTCCGCTTCACATATATTATCACATTACTTCTTTTTCTTTAATAATAATAATAATATATTTTGTAAAATGTGTTTTAAACATGCCCATGTCATAAATATGTCTAAAATGTGTTTTAAACATGGATTTTTAGGTTGTGTGGTATCGATTTTGAGAGAGATGAAATTGATACATTGTTTTATTAACGTTATTATATGTATTATTTTACCCTTCTTTGTTTCTTTAAGGTGCGTTTGGTACGCAGACAGAATAGAACAGGACAAGATGGGACAAGACAGGACAGAAGAACATCACAGAACAGTTGTTCAGCGTTTGATAGACAGAACTGGACATAACAAAACATATACAACATTAGATAAAATACAATAAATAAAAATTAAAGAATGAATAAAATATAAAATACAACGTGTATTTGATGTTTTAGAAGATAATTAGATTTTATTTGAGGTTATATTAGTAAAACATAAGTCTGTTTCACCTTGTTCCATGGGGTGGGGGTGGAACATGTCTGTTCCAGCTTGTTCCACTTTGTTCCTATCTGTTCCGCTTAAAAGTCCTGCCAAACATGAGACAGTGATCTATGTTCTGTTCTGTCCAGTGTACCAAACGCACCCTTAATATCCGTTTGCTCATGCTATTGTTTACAAGTATTTTCCACCATATCAAGTTATCAAACTCTATGATTAGTTTTAAAATTTGTGCAAAAAGTTGATTACCAACAATAATCCTAATCGGTCCTACATGGAACCTACCTCCACGGACACCATTATGAGGAGGTATTTTTGGCTCACTCGGCGGCTGAGGTTACCAGGACCTGTTATATACTTAGATAAAGTCTATCCACCCATTTGTTAACTGAACTACACGCCATAGTCTAGTGAGGGTCCTGGGATCTTCAAAATTTTCAAAAAGAAAAAAAAAAACGTTTCACAAAGTTACAGCCTCTATTACAAAATAAATCCTTTTAATGTTTAAAATAAGAAAAACATATATGCATACATGCTACCTCGAGAGACCTGCTTTCAAATTGGAAAGGTTGAGCACCTTTAGTCTGGTTTTGGTTATGAAGTTGATACACCAAAAATATCTAGAATTTTGTGTGTTCTAAAGATAATATTTATTTTAGAGTGAATTACACCGGTGGTCTCTGTGGTTTACCAAAATTTTGGATTTGGTCCCTAAAGTACACTATCTACGGTGGCGGTCCTTAACTTTTTGATTTACTTTCACTCATGCCCCTTCTATATTAAAAATAAGAGGACCATGAATGAAAATAAATTAAACATAGAAGGACCATGAGTGAAAGTAAATTAAACATAGGAGGACCATGAGTGAAAATAAATTAAAAGTTATGGACCACCATCGTAGATAATGTACTTTAGGGACCAAATCCAAAATTTGGGTAAACCACAGGGACCACCGGTGTAATTCACTCTTTATTTTATCTGTAGTTTAATTAAAAATTGACCGAACATTTAAAAATGATAAAGTTTCAAGAAAAACTAAAAACTCGTTTTCTTTCCAAAATTATATTTTTCATTTACTAACAATAACTTTATAGTATCTTAACAATATTAGTTATATTTCTTATGTTGCTATAACTCTATCTTATCCGATATTCTAAATAACGTGAGGCGTGACGTGGTGTGTGGCGGGAAGGCCAAACTTCAAGCCTTAGAAGTCATGACGAGGGCACGTTCAAGGCGTGACTTATAGCGATAAATTTCTATATCATATATAATATTATATTTAAAACATATGTTTTTACCATTACTCACTGAGTCAATGATAATAAACAAGTTAAATTAGGTTACACATTAAAAACTAGCAAATAAGACATTAAAAATATAAAGAAAAACCAAATGCCGCGTTACAAATGACCGCATATTAGACCATAACATGCCCTAAACTTAACATGACGTGAGACACAAATCTTGAGCCACGATATTCTATGACAGTTGTTACAACGAACCTTTTAGAACCTCAATCTTATCTCTTGACAAACCTAATGACAACATAATATTTCAATAATTTGGTCTTATCACATAATGAATTTAAGTAATAGTTTTGTAAAAAATATATAAATCTTGTGTAACTTTTTTTATTAGTTTATGAAATGCAATTGATGGACATATGTACCAACCATAGAACTTGTGACATATTTACTCGTTCGACGGTCATAAACGTTTGGCGATATGGGAATATTTCGTTTATATTGATATCAATGATTTAGAGAGAGAGAGAGAGAGACAATGATTTATTGGTATATTTAAAATTTTCTTTCAAGATTTGAGTAACGATGTTGATTCTCCACTTCACATGGCATGTGTCTCTCTATTCTGTTTTTTTTGTTAATTAATTGAAATATATATATATATATATATATATATATATATATAATCATAGATTAAATGAATTCTTTTTTCTTGTCGACAAAAAAATACCATTGATTTATAAGAGCATCTCCAACAGATTTCCCATAATTTCTCAAAAATTGAGAACCCAAAGCCAAAATTCCCCCCAAAAAATACATTCATCTTCAACAGTTTTCCCATTTTGAAGAATCCAACTTTAATTAAAATATTAAAATATTTCATTAATCCATTAAAATATTATTTCTCCCTCTACATATTTATTTTCAAAGTTTTCTATTGGTCATCTCACTTGGTAATCATTTTTGGAGTGATATCCATATTTGGAGAAAAAAACTTTCTCTCTCAAACTTACTCCATTTTGGAGATAGTTTTGGGGAAGCTGTTGGAGCAAAATATTAGCCCAAAATTCTCATTTTCACCATTTTCCTTATTTTGGGGAAGCTGTTGGAGATGCTCTAAACGTTTTTACTTAAGGAGAGATTGATTTGACGTAAATCACGTAATAGTTTGAGGGATAAAATTTTGAAATTACACGGGATGTTTTAATACTTTGCAGACGGGCCCTTATTAGTTCATTTTTTTTTCTTTTTCTTTTGAAAAGGCTTGAAAACTCAAATCTAGGGGTGTGATTTTCTTTTTTGTTGTTGTTTTGAGGTATTTTTGTAATCTTTCGTCTAATACCTACAATAGGAGTGTGCATTAGGTTGTGTTAACCTGGACAAGTGTAATAACCCAAATTTGAATAATGGGATTTTAATGAAAAGTTAAGGGGGCAAATTTGTTTATTATGAAATGGTTTGAGGGTAGAATATGTAATTTGGGAAACTAATTCTTTTTCTCTATTGGGATGCGCCGCTTTTGGCTGAAATCTGGGAAAAGAAGCATTTTCATAATAGGGTTTTAGGTGTATGTGTGTATGGTGGTGAACCTGCATCTTCGAGAGAGAGAGAGAGAGCCTGCGATAAAGAGAGAAAGAGGAAATGAGTCTACATGTGTGTGTGTCATGTGGGTGCAGCCGGCGAGAAGAGAGAGAGACGCCGGGAGAGAGACAGCCGACGAAGAGAGAGAGAGACGCCGAGAGAGAAACAGCCGGCGAAGAGAGAGAGAGACGCCGAGAGAGAGGCAGCCGGCGAAGAGAGAGAGAGAGAGAGACGTCGAGAGAGAGAGACGGCGAGGAGAGAGAGACGACGAGGAGAGAGAGAGATGATGAGGGAAGAAGCAGCGGTGGTGGCTGCCTGTGGTGGTCGCCGGCGATAGTGGCTGCCGGTGGTGGTCGTCGGCGGCGGTGCGGCTGTAACACCCGTAATTTCGGTAAATAAATACCACCCAAATGTTTTGCATCTTGAAAATGGTGGGATTTATGTTTGGAAGACATTACGTAAAGTCTCTAAGAGTATCGGGAGTTTTGGCGTTGAAAAGTTGAGTTTCGGGGTTCGGTACGTTTTGTGCGACTATGACCAGCGACAATGACCATGTCATTGTCGCGGTGTCATTGTCGCGATGGAGGGGCAAATCGAGAAACCAAACAGAATGTGGTACGCGGGTCGCGACAATGACCAGCGACAATGACCATGTCATTGTCGCGGTCGGGGAGCTGGAATCCGATTAAAACCATTTCTCACCCTAAATCCCTTCTCACTTCTCCCATTTCATCCATTCTTTTCTCAACTCAAAACCCTAAGCATCCAAAGCCGATTTTGAGCTTTTGAACCCCAAGATTTGATGTTTCAAGTGGTTTCCTCATCTTCTTCCCCAAGTCAAACACCCACCATGGATTGGAAACCTTAACCCTTCAAAAGGAAACCCCCACTTCATCTTCTCCACTGATTTCTAGGGTTTTTACCCAACCCTTCCCACTCTATTTGAAGATTAGGAGTTGTGGAGCATCTTGGAGGTTGTAGAGACGTTTTGGGTTGGTGGATTCAAGTATGGTTAAGGTAATCTCCTCTCCTCTTTGAATATGAAGTTAGGGTTTTGTTATAATGGGTGTTTTGGTATGTTATGGATAGATGATGATTCCTTATGGCTAGACTTTGGTTTTGATGGGTGGAAATTCATGAATTTAGGTTTTAGAGATTGTGGCTTGAGAATGCAATCTTCTTCAAAGGAGCTTACGTTTGGAGAACTCTAGATTTAGCTAAATCTAGCTAAGGTGAGTTCAAGTTACTTTGCGAAAACTTTGTACATGCCAAAATGTTATTTTCCATGTAATTATGTGTTTTACTTGAAAGTTATAAATGTGGAGTTATTTGGTGAGTTTTACCTTTTGAGGTATTAAATGTGGTAAATGTAGTAAAACACTACTTTTGGAATTTTGGAAAATATGATAGGTAAATCATACATGAAAATGGATTATTGATTTATGTGATAGATGGGGTCTATTTGTTATGAAAATGCAATTCTGGATAGTTTGGAAAATATGCATATAACACATCATGAGGTGTTTTGAAAATGTAAAAGTTGAGTCCTTTTTGGAAAGGAGGGTTATCCCGATCCAAGATTTATTTCGGGTTTCCATGGGTTCAAAGTACTTATTGGCAGAGGTGTGTGTTTCTATGTTTAATGTCATTTTATGAATTTTATGAACTATCTTTTGAGTTAGTTGAGCTTGCGGCTTGGTATTGGATTTTATTAAGTTTTGGGGACACTTGTCCAGTTTGATAACTCAAAGTTGATTTTTGATCATGATTTATGTTAATTGGGGAATTGCATGTTTTGAATGCATTTGTTTAATTATTTGGGGTCGTGTAATATTTTAGACCTTGTTAGCCGTGGATCCATAGGCATTTGAGTTTCCCTTAGTCTCGCGGGCAAGAGGTCGGATTTGATTGAGCTTAGTTTACGAGACGTTGGTTTATTTGGTGGTACGGAATAGGCATCAGGATCCATGATAGGTAAGGCGTGGATCTAGATGGTCGGGCGTCGTCTCATGGACAGTAAGGTGTAATTCCATATATGTGCTTAGCACGGGATAGGCATCGAGTCCCATGATAGGTAAGGCGTGGACCTGGAAGGTCGGGCGTCGTCTCATGGGCAATAAGGTGTAATCCTTAACGTGCTGTTGTGGATTTGGTGACCCAATGTATAGACCTGGAATGGTTGAAGTTGGGGGCATCCTAGTCTCGTGAGCAATAGATCTGGGGTGATTGAGCTCAGTTTTACGAGAGTAATCCACGTGGGTGTTTTTATTACATAGTAAGTGACCCACTTTGGTGTCCCGTCACGTGCGATGTACATGGGTCTCCCCCGTCACCGAAAGGTGTTGTTTTGGGTATTTATTACTACTCATGTTTTCGGTGATGTGTTCTATTTATATGGATTGTTTTCCATGTTACGTGAATAGGTTTCGAAAAGAGGGAGACAAATCACGAAGTTGAGTGTGATAGGTTGGAAGGATTAGGTTCTGTAAGAAACCTTTGTTAAAGAATGAGTTAAGGAAGTAGTTACAGGTTGTCAGTTGGTGTAGAAGTAGACAGCTGTGTAAAGTGGTTAAGGCCGAAGGCTGGAACCAGAAGGTTGAAATTTGATAGAACACCTTATATGGGCGTTAAGAGGAGGAGAAGTTATCATTTTGAATAAGCGTTCTATTTACGAGGTATGGAGGGATACGTAGAATGATGAGGTATGTCGTACAATCGAAGCGAGTGTGTAGATTTTATCAATCGGTAAGAAAAGTGTGGTGTCCTTGTAAGGGCTCGAATCGTAAAGAGCTAGTTAGAACGTTTGTGTTTGAATTAATTGAGAACTCGTGAGTTATAGTTCATCAAATTGGGAAAAGAGTACGTAGCGAGGTAGACTCGTTTGTGACATACGGGAGAATATGAAGGAAAGTGTGAAGTGTGTGCGAATGACCATGAGAGATTTGGTCTGCAGTGTGATGTTATGAGTGAGGAATGTACAGTTTTTTTTTGTTGGAAAGGAGGAATGTACAGTTATGTAATGACATTAGTTGCCAAGTTAATGTACCAGCTAGTATCGTAGCGAGGTGATGTTAGAGAGAAAGAAAGCATCAGATAGAGGCTTTTGGGGTTTTCGGATGAGATGTACGACCTATAAATCAGATTGTAGGAGCACCTAGAGGGTAAGTTGACCTTCTAGTGTGATTTCGATCGGGATGGAAGGACATAGTAGTGGTGGGAGATTTCCCAAGGGAGAATTCGAGTGTTTTTAGGTTGTAAGAGACGCTATGTGGGTATATGTTGAAATCATTGGAAGATTAAAGAGGATGAAGAGTGTGTTAGTCAAATTGTGTTATAGTAGAGGCTAAATCTCTAAAGGGCATGAATTGTTTCTTGGGCGTGAGGGAATGATCCTAAAAGGAGACAGTTGGAAATTTGGGTATGTGTAAAGAATGCCATGATGATGCTTATGAGTCGGAGTGGTAGCATGATCTCTAGTTGAGATGAAACGTCATGATAGATATATAAGCCTTGGATTGGTTGATTAAGATATTATGGATTTGACAAGTAGGGGCAATTGTTTGTTATTGAAGGATGTGTTACAATTCTACCGGGATTCTTACTAAGAATTGATAAGAAGGAATCGATATGCTAAAGTAAGAAGTTGATGATAGCATGATGGGATATGAAATTTTCAAATTATTTTGAAAATTGTGAATTGTTAGGTTACTCGGTGGGAGTTGGTAGTTAAGAAATCATTTTAGACTGGGGAATCTTGTGATTTCCAAATATCGAGATATTGATATTAAGTTATTAAATATGATAAATTATGGTTAGTAGAAAGAAATGAACTGAGTTTCATTTAGAGTTTATCGTTTGAAGCAAGTTGATAATTACAATTGGAATGAGTTGGTCAAGTTAATGTTGCTAGTGATAAAGAGAAGGAACTGTTTTGTTTTGCACTAGCCAAGAAAGGTAGTCGAGCCCTAGAACTGTTATAGTGGTCATGAATCAGATAAGGTAATTAAGGAGGGGTAAGCATTGAGACGTTTGCAACCTTTATTCGCATGTTACGATTTATAAGATGGATTACGAGAATTCTAGGGGAAGTGTTATTGAGATTAACACACCGATCGTTAAGGAACTAATTAAGGTAAATCTAAGTAAGAAAGTCGGGAGGATTTTTATAGCTACCTGATTTTTATGGGCATTGTTTGTAATCGAAAGAATCATAGAACTTGAGTTTCGTAGTGTTCCTAAAGTAATAGATCCGAGTTGGAAGATGAAGGAGGGGATGATTGTATGTTCAGTTATAAGCAAAGAATGTAAGTTTAATCAGAGTTGCGCAGCTAAGGCGTGAAAGTATGTTGTTATTTGTTTTGTTATTAGAAAGATTTATTCCGAGAGTTGAAATTAAGTTTTGATGATCAATTGCACTAGTTAATGTTAGAGTGAATTCCGGGACGGAATTCCGTTAAGGAGGGGAGATTGTAATAACCCAAGTTTGAATAATGGGATTTTAATGAAAAGTTAAGGGGGCAAATTTGTTTATTATGAAATGGTTTGAGGGTAGAATATGTAATTTGGGAAACTAATTCTTTTTCTCTATTGGGATGCGCCGCTTTTGGCTGAAATCTGGGAAAAGAAGCATTTTCATAATAGGGTTTTAGGTGTATGTGTGTATGGTGGTGAACCTGCATCTTCGAGAGAGAGAGAGAGAGAGAGAGAGAGCCTGCGATAAAGAGAGAAAGAGGAAATGAGTCTACATGTGCGTGTGTCATGTGGGTGCAGCCGGCGAGAAGAGAGAGAGAGACGCCGGGAGAGAGACAGTCGGCGAAGAGAGAGAGAGACGCCGAGAGAGAAACAGCCGGCGAAGAGAGAGAGACGCCGAGAGAGAGGCAGCCGGCAAAGAGAGAGAGAGACGTCGAGAGAGAGACGGCGAGGAGAGAGACGGCGAGGAGGAGAGAGAGAGATGATGAGGGAAGAAGCAGTGGTGGTGGCTGCCTGTGGTGGTCGCCGGCGATAGTGGATGCCGGTGGTGGTCGTCGGCGGCGGTGCGGCTGGGCAGCAACCTTCCTTTTTCGTGAGGTTTATTTCAA
Source organism: Saussurea involucrata (assembly GCA_033807775.1). NCBI lineage: Eukaryota > Viridiplantae > Streptophyta > Magnoliopsida > Asterales > Asteraceae > Saussurea > Saussurea involucrata. The sequence goes on from CM066322.1 coordinate 21,943,376, forward strand.
GGTGAAGAGACTCCGATTTTGGTAAGTATTCTTTCATTATTAAGTTTCTATTCTACAATGTTAGTAGCAAACCATATTGTTATTCTATTTCTCTAGGTTAGAGTAAAATAAGTAGAAGAACACCTCTGGGATTTTAATTCAATCAGGTTTGGTAAGATGTTAAAAGCAATGGGGTCTTAAGGATTAAGATGGCCTAGCAAGTTGTAGGGAACACTATTGAATGAAATTGAGTAAGAAAACCTTATTAATTGGTTGTCTTAGTAAGCGATATTGAAAATGTTCGGAGTGCGTCTTCTGCATGAATTACGCAACCGTATGACTGTTACGCAAGAGAGGGAGAGATTTGCGTACGTCCTTTTTGGAACCCAAATCGCGGAAGTCTCATGAGATGTTCCTCTATTTGGGCCTATGTTATTTAAATTAGGGTGGGCCGTTGGATACTTCTAATTGGACCAAAATTGTAGTTAATGGAATTGTGACTTGGGTCAATATTGTTGGGATCGGTAAATTTTTTATTGGACGACTAAGTACTAGGTAATTAGACCTTGTGCGTTTAGTTAATTAATTGGATTTCGACTCGATCAAATTAAGATGGGCTTGGTCTAGTTAATTTAATTTGGGCTTGGGGATAAGCAAGTTAATCTAAGGTCCGGTTTCATATTATTAAATCCAGGGTTCGTTTATTTTGAGACTGAGATTTAGGATCCAGTGTTTTTACTTTATTGTTGAGAATCTAGAGTTGGGTAAATTAATGGATCCGGTATTGTACGTCAATTGGATGGGTAAATAAAGACCATTAATTATGATTTTTTGGACTAGAAGTGTAATCTACCAATTTAGAGAAGTTAGGGTTGGGTTCGGGATTTAACTCGAGTAATAATTGGACGAATTATGACGTACATTATTAATATAATAGGTATTCCACCTAGAGATCGGAAGTGTAAGTGAGGAGCTTTGGAGCAAGCAAGCCAGGTGAGTTTTCTAAACTAAAATGTGTGGCTTTTAAAGTGTTTTCAAAAGGTGTTTTGAATGTTGAGAATTGCCATGCTTTATTATTATGCTTTAATTGCATGAAAGTTGTTTAAAGTTTTATGTAGAATGTATGCATACGTTGTGATAGACGTAAACTGGCCAAGACGGGAGTGGAGACCCGCCAGTGCTCGTGCGGGAGTGGAGACCCTTTATGCCAGGGGAAGTGGCCCCAAAATAAGGCAGCATGAGACTGACTCGTTGTCACCTTAGGGTGGCCTCAGGGTGTCAGATTACGAGGGGCGGATTTATCCATGGGAGTTTTATGAGAAACTTTTATGAAAAGTTATACGGAAGTTTTATGTGCAATATTTTGATATCAGCTATGCGAAAGTTTATTATTGAAAGTTTATATATGAAAGATTTATGTTGAAAAGATAAACTGTTTTAAATGATTTTGAGAACTGTCAGGAGGGACTCACTAGACCTCATGGTCTAACCCTCGCTTTTCCATAACAAAACCTTTTCAGGTAAGCAGGCGATTAGGGACTCGAGCAAGTGAGTGGAGATTAGCAAGGAAAGTTGACAGCGTAGTGACACTATTACCCATTTAGTTATTTCTCAGTTGTGTAGGTTGTTTCCGCCAACCAAAAATTTGAATATTGTAAGGAAATTTTTGAGACGTGATTTTGGGATGTTCGATTTATTTATATGAATTGTTGTGAAATTTTAGGTTGTTAGAACAAGTCTAAACCGATCAATAATTATATTGATACTGAAAAAAGAACCGATATGTATTATTTTACTCTTAAGCTGGACCTAAAATAACATCATTTCAAATATGTAAAAGAACGGTTTGGTTTCAGCAATCATTGACGTTTCCAGGGTTTTTGCCTAATGGAACACCTTTAAGGTAGATTATAGGTTTGGAAAGATTTTTGAAGTTTTTTAGTTGATTTCAATGAATTTTAAGTTTTTTTTGTCGCTTTTGAAGGACATTTTCGGTTTTTTTGGTTGATTTTGAAAGACTTTTTTAGTTTTTTGATTGATGGGGTCACTGGCGGAAAAACACTAGGGGGAAGTATAACAGAAAGTAACAAAAGTTTTGTTATTTTTTTCTTTTTAACGGGGTCCATCCTCCCCCCCTCCCCCCTTCATGTACTGGATCCGCCCCTGTCAGCAAATGAAGAGAATCATACCTAACCGACAACAAAGGTTTCACAAAAACTGGATTTGAGAACCAAAACAAGCATATTTGGCGTCCATCTAGTTTAGTATTGTCCCAATTTGCTTCTACAGTTTTGTAACACCTCATAATCGGATTAAACCATAGGAAAACTCATAAGGAAAGACATGAATTTAAGTGTTTAAGGAAGATATTCCCCAATTAAGTATATGATTTATGTGTTCAAACTTCATTTTAACGATGGGTTGGTAGGGTATGATGTTGTTTTTTTTTAGAACGACGGGATTTATTAAAACACTAGCAAGGGGCTAGAGAGAATTACAAAATAGCTAATTTAGGGCAACATAACCATCTATCCCAACAAAAGTTACAGTTTTTCTTCCTATTGCTAATCCAAAAGAAAGAGTTTGAAACGATGTCATCAAAAATGACGTCTCTCTTAGGTTTTTCCTTTCTAAAGATAAGGTTGTTCCTGTAGCCCCAGACGGTCCAAAACGTGGAGATAACAACCGCATCAAAAAGTTGTCTATAGACAGGTTTCCAAGGCGCTCCGTCAGCCCAAGTGATCAGGTTATGAACTGACAACAACGGAGGAAGATCAATCTCCCACCACAATGAAATCCGACGCCACAGAGGAGCAAGGAGCGGGTAACCAACAAACAAGTGTTCTGTAGACTCACCGATGTCAGAGCAAACAGGGCACAGAACTGAATCCAAATCCACTCCTTTGTCCCTAAGATTAAGCCTAGTAGGGATTTTATCCCACCCAATTCGCCAGATAAGGATGTTGAGCTTAATAGGGACCAGGTTATTCCATCTCGTCTGAGTGTCTGTGAATGCAAGAAAAAAGGAGTCCATGAAATGTCTCGCGGAAGCCACCACGTAAGTCCCCGAGATATCTAAATCCCACGCCATTTTGTCTCTCGGTAGGGTATGATGTTGTTAAAAATGTTTAGAATGTTCATGTGGATATTGATGGTGAAACGTCGTTAATTCGACAAAAAACGATCCAATATGTTGCCATGATGAAACAAAGGCTTAACAAATTTGATTTTGATACATAATTTGATGTTAAATCAATATTTAAGTTGACTGTTGATGTATATATCAGCAGGAGGCATCACTGTTAACGACAAAGGACATGAGAAAGTATATTCAAGCACCAGACATATTTACCGATGCAAACGTTCTAGTTTATTTCAATATTTGATTCATTTAGATACATAATATGGTGCGAAATTAATATTTACTCGTAAGGTCTTAACTCTTAAGGACAAATTGACAATTTATAGATATAAGTTGATATGAAACCAATTAAATCAATTTCAATTTCAATTTATGTATATAAAACCTTCTGCATTTACGCTGAATTTGACCATTATTCCGTCAATTTCAATTTCAATTTTAAATTTAAAAATAATTAGATAATTAAAACTAAATTAAAATTATTCAATATTTTCTGGCAAATTTTATAATATAGTTTAATTTTAAATTTTAAAACAATGCATTCTCACTAGAGGTGTTCATCGGTTGACATCCAGTGGATGTGAAGGGAACCGAACTGATCCAATCATCCGTTGGATGTCCGATTTTTTCAACCGAACCGATCCAATCATCCATTGAATGTTGGATTTTTCCAATCCAATGGATGATTGGATCGGTTCGGTTCCATCCATTGGATATTCTTATTGGATATCCGTTGGATCGGATCGGATCCCTCCAATGTTTTTATGTTTCTTTCTAAAAAAACTAGTTTTTATTTTTTACAAATGTTTTTAAATTATAATGTTTTAAAAATAAAAACTTTTTACTTTTGAAACTTTGAATTATAATGTATTGGATGGTAGTTGGATGATAACCGGATGAGTGATTGGATGATAATTGAATGAATGGTTAGATGGTGAATCGGTTCGGTTCGGTTTTGATCGGTTCTGGACTGTCATCCAAGAACCGACCGATCCAAACTGAATGTTGAAAATTTTGATTCGATCCGATCCGATCCAATTACAATTGGATATCCAATTAAGTACGATCGATTCTAATTAGATCGGTCGGTTCTGATTGAATCGGTTGACTTTCTTCGTACCCCTAACTCTCACCCAAACCCCATTAATTGGCCCCTGCCCTCTCTCTCTCCCCACCAGGCACCAACTGCACCCATACTGGTCAAAGACATCCTGTGATGTCCTCCCTCCGTCGCTGTCCCTCTCACCCAATGAATTGAAACCCCACTGGTTTTTTTTTTTAATAGTTCGATTATTAAAAATGTGGTATTTTTTATTTTTTTGGTCAGATAACATTATGTAATCGTATTGTAAAATGGAACATATAATATATTAAAAATATCAAAATGTTATAGTAGACTATTTTTTAAAACTTACTGCATGATTACAAAATTACGTGTCATATAAAAAAGTGTTACTATCTTAACAAAGTTTTTGAAGCCGTATGAAATAAAGTGTTCCGTTGGTTTTTATCAATGTTCCAAAAAACTCGTCGCACAGCCGCCGTGGCGCGTCATGTCACCAAGGCTTGTGTCTCATGCCATGTTAAGCCCATGGCACGCCATGGCCTGATGCGCAGTTTTCGTAATGCGTTATTTGATTTTTCTTTACGTTTTTAATGTCTTATTTGCAAGTTTTTTTTAGGGAAATTAATTAAAATACCCTAAGTTTGACCCCTTCTTACCAAAATACCCTAAATCTCTACCGGTTTACCAAAATGCCCTAAATTTCCGCGGTGGCCCCCGCGATCGCAGGCCCAGCCCACGTGTCACCCAAGTTTGGGCAAAATGTCCCGCGGAGCCCCCCAACTATGGCCGCGGTGACAAGTTTGGTCCCTGCCCGCGATGACAATTTTGGCCTATCGCGGGGAACCACCACGGGCCAGGCCGAAACTTTGTGACACATGGGTGTGGACCCGCGATCGCGGGGCCCACCGCGGGAATTTGTGGCATTTTTGCAAACTGAAAGAGATTTAGGGTATTTTGGTAAAACAAAGTTAAACTTGTGGCATTTTAATTAATTTCCCTTTTTTTAATATATAACCTAATTTAACTTGCTTATTACTATTGACTTATTGAGTAACACTACAAAACGTCATGGCTTCGTCGTGGCTCCACGCCTTGAAAACGTCATGACCAAAGGCTTGAGGTTTGGCATCGCCGCCACGCCATTTATATTCTTGGTTTCTATAAGACAATTTTCAACAATATCCTATGGATATTTTTTACATGAAACTTGTTTTTATAGGACATGTTTTAAATAATGTCAAATAAAAAAAGTCAATATGAGCTTTTATTTTCACATTTGGGCAAAAAAAACTTGTTAAGATGTCAAAAAAAAACAAAAATGTCATATAATGCAATCTATTAGGATAACTAGACAGTTTATTTTATTTTATCGCCGGGAGTAAGTTTTAGTGTAAATGATACAAACCGTGAGGTTCGGTGGTTCCTTCAACCTTTTTAAAATATTGTGACTTATTTCCAACCAAATTTCAGTGACATCCGTATTTATAATTATATACTATAACAATGAATATTTATATTTATATTTTTCAAGATATAATGTTACCACCAATTTTTACTCCTTTTTCCTATTTTCTAAAACAAACACAAAAAAATTACTTAACTTTCTCAGCGGAGTAATCTATCGTCACAGCTAACTTGCTTGTCAAGAAACTTTACTCTTTTTTTACGGTATATAATGTAATAACCCAGGTTCCAATTTGGAATATCTATATGATCGGAAGTGTAACCTTAATTGCAGAGGCTATAGTGTAAATATGAGGTTAAAAGGGATCGGTCTTCAACTCTCTTATCGTTTTTGTTAGGCTGGAAAAAAAAACCTTGTGTGTGTGTGTGCGCGTGCGATCATGAGATTATCATTTCTCAATCTTTCTGTCGATGAAGTTTGATTTGGTGTTAGGGTTTTATTGATTTGGTTTAAATGTTTTAAAAGTGGATGAAATGTGTGTTATGTCTTAGAATTAGTAATCAAAAATCCCGTAAACCAACAACACTTTTATATAATAATCAATCAACAAATTATTGAATTACAACGATATATATACATATATATATATATATATAGAATCGTATGTATACACTTATATGTATATTGAATTGGAAAACAAGATGAAGAATTGATAAACTGACTTGAACACGTAACGAAACTTTGATGATAATCGTGAAGAGGATTGAGGCCTGCGATGCAGTGTCCTTAGACAGAAATTCGTCCCACGTATGGATTCTATCTAGAGGATTCAACAATCCGTTCAAGCAAGAACTCAAACCCGGCGAATATTTATGCTTCCGTTATTGATGTTGAAGAACAAGAAAAACCAGAGAGAATTCGTTTTTGTGTGAATATTGTCTGCCAAAAAACGAGACAATTGAGATGTCGCGTATGTCTCTGTTCCTTCCACCTCTATATCAACCCATGAGACCCAAGGCCAAAGGCCCATCTTTGACATTTAATATGTGTTTGGCCAATCTTAATTGTTAGCCATTTTGATAAGAGGTAGGATTATCTCAATATAAGGCAAACTTAATTTTCTCTTTTGGTCTATGTGGGACAACCAAATCCCAACAATGTGTTCCTCATGGTATTGGTTAAGTGAGGATCTATTTGAGGTTGTATTTCATCCTATAATCAGTTTCTATGGTGTCTGGGGTGAAAATGATGTAAAATCTCATGGAATGGTAAAATCTTGTCATTTGGATCATTAATCCTTGGATATGTTGATTTGGTTGGATAAGAAATGGTGTGGGGATTCGAGCTTGGAGCTGTAATACTCGAACATGGACTATGCAGTGAAACAATGGAGAAAGTGAGTTTCTGCACGAGTTTCGGTGCCCGAAAAGTCACTTTTGCAGTGGAACAGTGGAGAAAAAAAGTTTATGCGCAAGTTCTAGTGTGCGAAAAGTCACTTTTGCGATTGTTTCCCAATTTTCGAATTTTCCACAAAGGATAGTTTGTGGGTATAACTTGGATTATATAAGGGGATTATGAGTGGTTCAATTGAGGGTTGATTTGGAGTATTAACTTGTTATTGTTTGTGAATTCTAAGCCTTTGTTCTAATCGTCGCTTTCATAAAACTGAAAACCTTTTCAGGAAGGTTCCAGGTAGAGAGAGTGCTAGCAAAGAGAAGGAGAAGGTGTGATTTTCGTGGATTGAAGTGCGAGCGTAATCATATTAGTTAGATAGTCGCCTTAAACCTATTGAGAGTTATGTATTAAATATCAACATTAACATTTTATCTTTCCGCTTCAACCCGTGAGCAGATTTAAGTTTGTAAACTTTTATCTTATAATTATACTTGCCGGTTTGAACAACTGCTGTTGTAACGCCCAGGACTATTTTTGAGAAAATTTATGTCTTATGTTAAGTTTTAATAAAAGTGGAAGTTGAGGGGCTAGTTGGTAAATAAGAGATGGGGTATAAATGGGCACAAAACCCTAGGGGAACATTCTATTCCTGATTGTTGATTGTTGTTGACGGCTGAAGAAGAAAGAATAGAGAGAAAGAACAAGAAGGAGAAAGGGAGAAGGAAAGAAGGAGGAAGAAAGAGAGTTAGAGCAAGTGAGAAGAAAGACATTCCAGATTATTGGAGAGGAAAGGAAGGTGTTCTTCATTCTCAATCAAACAGGTAATCTCCTCTTTTCATCCATAATCTGTGGATTGTTGTTTAGATGTTTATCTTTTGGGGTTTTTGTTAAAAGTTGAGTTTGAAGTCAAGTGGGAGAGATTAAGCGTCAAATCGTGTTTTTGCAGCTAAGGTTTCGGTATTAGTTGAGTTTAGTGATCTTAATATTGTTACCAATGTTAAATTCGTGGGATCTTAAGCTAATCTGTGATTTTCGATTCAATTAGGGGTCAGGTCGGCGTCCGACGTCCGGATATGTTGAGCAGGTTGAATGTTTCCGGATGCGGAAACTGTCCGGATGAGAGGGGTATCCGGTAAGTGTTTGTCCGGTAAGTATAAGTGCCCGGTGAGTCTAGTGTCCGGTAAGTAGGAAGTACCCGGGACTTAGTGATGTCCGGAATGTTATGTCGTCCGGAAAGTGTGGTTGTCCGGGATATGGTGTCGTCCGGAAAGTGTGGTTGTCCGGAAAGGAGTTGTGTCCGGAAAGATTAGTGATCATCTTATGTTCTGTCTATTTATTCAGGAAAACCAATTGGGAGTCGGGAACAGATTAGAAAAGAGAAGTAAGAGCTTCAGGTGAGTTTTCTAACTAAAATGCGTGACTTTTAACGTGTTTTCTAAAACGAGTACATGATGAGAAATGCCATGTTTTATTCTTGTGCTTTTGATTGCATGAAAGTTGTTTACAGTTTTAAATGGGATGTATGCATACATTGTTTGAGATGTAAATTGGCCAAGTCGGGGGGTGTGGCCCGCCAGCTCGTGTCGGGAGGTGTGACCCGTTTATGTCAGGGGTAGTGTGGCCCTGTAAGGCAGCATGAGACTGACTCGTTGTCACCCTAGGGTGACTTCAGGGTGCCGATTTACGGGGCAGATCTAATCCGTGAATGATTTATATGAACAAATTTGTGGACGATTTATATCGAAAATTATAAACTGTTTTTAAATGCTTTGATAACTGTTAAGAGGGACTCACTATACCTCATGGTCTAACCCTCGCATTTTCAAATTAAAACCTTTTCAGGAAAACAGCTAATGAAAGGCTCTGGCAAGTAAGCAGGGCGGTTAGCGAGGAAGCTTGATAGTGTAGCGACACTATAGTTTAATTTAGAATTATTCTCAGTTGTGTAGGTTGTTCCGCCAACCAAATTTTGGATGTTACGTAAGAAATTTTGGGACACGATTTTGGGATGTTTTAATTTTATGATTTGCATGTTTAAAATTGTTTGGGTTGTTATAATTGGTATCAGAGCCATAGTTTAAGGGATTTAGGTGACCGGACGGGCCTAAACTTAAACTTTGGAGTAAAAATCACAAATGAGAATCAGGAAATGCGTTAGGAGGGCACTATTGTAAATATAGGAAGTGCGTTAGGAGGGTACTATTGTAGATATAAGACTAATAGGGTATCGAGGACAGTCATGTAAGGTAAGTTTGGGATTACACCTGGCCAGTGTAATTGTGAACTTACAGGTACGTGTATGTGCTTAATCTGCCTTATTATTCCGAAGTTGTAGTCTTATGCTAGCTTATATGTCGTATTCCATCAATCTAGAATGTCAGCAAGATCCCTAAGGGGTAGTTTGAGACCCATTGTTGGGGAAGTATCGTGAGAGATCATTTATGATGTGATGTGTGTATACATCGTAGAGACGGAATGTTGTTTGGAATGTTATGAGCCGTCTAGAGGTAGATCTTTGTGGGATTGAAGAGGATGATTAATTTATTTTGAGTAAGACTCCCAGTTCTGGTGAGTCCCAGTTGTAGAAATCGTGGGGTAGATCAGTTGGGATGGTAAGAAGGACAGTGTCGAGATCTTGAAAGTGTCAATTTACGAGCAAGTGGAAGATTAGGGTCCTAACTCTTTAGACGAGCTTGTCGGTGACAGGATCAATAAAGGGAAGATACCCGTGGCGGATTGAAATGGGTAGAGGTAGAATGTGAGATGAATTGGTCAAGACGAAAATAGTATGAAATAGTTGAGTAAGTGGACCGTTGAATGTATGTATATCAAGTTGTTGCAAGACCGAGAGGGCGACCACTGGTCGAAGGTAGAGTGTCAATGATAAGTTGCGTGAGTAAAGCGATTGACCTTGTTTGAGTGAGTAGCCTTCAAATTGCAAGTAGAGTTTCATGCATTGAGTTCGTACATGTGTACATGAGATTTCTCATAAGTAAAGTAAATGTGTAAATATCAAATTTGATCGAATATGAGTCGGCTTGTGCAAGCGTATATTTAAAGAAAAGGGAATTTCATTTGCGTCGCATAATGAAATTTTGGAGCTTAGCAAGTTGCAAAATACTTCACATTTTTCATGATAAGTTAAATTGTTGCAAAAGTCAAGAAAACGTTGCCAGCAAAACTTTATAACCAAAATGAGTACTGAAATGGTGATGTCATATAAATGAATGTGGGAGCCGACCGGTTTATTTCGTGTCAGTAATTTCTTTCAGAATTTTGTCGTATAAAAAGGTTTTCATTCAAAATGTTAGTGACGTAACGACGTCGTTTTGGTTGAGTAAGATTGCGTTTTTACCGAAAGGTTGCGTGAGAGCGAGTCTCGAGATCGTTGTGTAGAGCATCAGAGTTATGAGAGTGTTGGGGTCATGTGTAACAACCGTAATTTCGGTAAACAAATACCACCCAAATGTTTTGCATCTTGAAAATGGTGGGATTTATGCTTGGAAGACATTTCGTAAAGTCTCTAAGAGTATCGGGAGTTTTGGCGTTGAAAAAGTCGAGTTTCGGGGCTTGGTACACGGGTCGCGACTATGACCAGCGACTATGACCATGTCATTGTCGCGATGGGGGTCGATCTGAGCAAATCAAACAGAATGTGGTACACGGGTCGCGACAATGACCAGCGACTATGACCATGTCAATGTCGCGGTGTCATAGTCGCGGTCGGGGAGCTGGAATCCGATTAAAACCATTTCTCACCTCAAATCCCTTCTCACTTCTCCCATTTCATCCATTCTTCTCTTAACCCGAAACCCTGAGCATCCAAAACCGATTTTGAGCTTTCAAACCCCAAGATTTGATGTTTCTAGTGGTTTCTTCATCTTTTTCCCCAAATCAAACACCCACCATGGATTGGAAACCTTAACCCTTCAAAAGGAAACCTCCACTTCATCTTCTCCACTGATTTCTAGGGTTTTTACCCAACCCTTTCCACCCCATTTGAAGATTAGGAGTTGTGGTGCATCTTGGATGTTGTAGATACGTTTTGGGTTGGTGGATTCAAGTATGGTTAAGGTAATCTCCTCTCCTATTTGATTATGATGTTAAGGTTTTGTTATAATGGGTATTTTGGTATATTATGGATGGATGATGATTCCTTATGGTTAGACTTTGGTATTGATGGGTGGAAATTCATAAATCTAGGTTTTTGGAAGTTTTGGCTTAAGGATGCAAACTTCATCAAAGGAGCTTACGTTGGAGAAATACTAGATTTAGCTTAATCTAGCAATGGTGAGTTCAAGTTACTTTGTGAAAACTTTATACATGCCAAAATGTGTATTTTCCAATATTTGTGTCTTTTACTTTAAAATGTATATGGTTGAATTATTTGGATAGTTTAACTCTTTTGATGTATTTATCTCTATAAATGTGTAAAATACCCATATTTGGGGCTTTTGGATACTTGGATGGTTAGAAACCATAAATTGTCTTTGAAAGATTATTTGGCTCAAAATGAGGATTAATTGATGGTTTAATCATGTTAGAGTAAATGATTTTATTAAACCATTTGGGGAAATGTACTTTTAGTGTTATGAGTCATTTTGAGAATATTAAGGGTGTGAGTCCTTTGGGATGACCCTTTTTGTTTAATCGTGTCGAGATTTGGGGTTAATGATGATTTTGTGGGTTGGGAGTGCTTAATCCATGTTAAACGCATTTTATGCGATGATGACCGTTATTTATGGGTCTAGCAAGCTTGGAGCACTTTGCGCGGTTTTTGATTTTGAGATAGTCATGGGACATTTGTCCGGTTAAATGGCTCGATGTGGAGTCGTGTTGATGGGTTACTTTTATTGCACCGTTTTGCATATTATTGCACGTTGTTAATATTTACATGATTGGGTGAGTGAGTCATTCTGGGATAGGCATGTTGTTGTAGACTGTGTGCATTGGATCCATAGGCATGTGATGAGGTAATTGCTTTGAATACACCTACAGACGTGCTAGTAGAACCAATAAGCAAGTATACTTATATAGAACTATGTCGCCTCTCAAGTAATAAAGTGGTAAAGATACCGATTATCGTCCCACAGAGATTGGAGTTAAAATTGCTATAAAAGTATGATGAAAGAAGTGATTTCAGAAGATGATTTGGAAGAAAATATCTTTGATTGGTTGGTTGATGATTATCGCAGATTCTAATTAACAAGATTAAAAGAGAAACAAGGGTGTAAGACTTGTGATGTTATGATAAACCAAATTCCAGTGTCTGTTAACTGAGGTGTAATTATGAATCGTTTCCTTGTTTTTGTATAATAAACTGACACACGCAAATTTTATTGGTAAATCTTGCTCCATGCCATTTTATGGCTAGAAAGGATTTTAGAGTTGAAATTCGTTGGGACGTCTTTTAAAGTAAGTGCGAAACTTTTGTTGCACCTTGTTTAAAGTCGGGCAGTTACTTTACGTGCATGTCATGAGTCAATCCATACTAGAACCGTGGCGGTTCATTTTAAAGAAGTTGTTTATTTCTCTTTTGCGTTTTGTGGGTAAACTGAACTGCAATGAAATAATTACACCTCGGTTTTGGTGACTCGAGGTGGAGTCTTGGGTGTGTTACATGCTTAATTGCATTTTATTTGAATACGTGTCTGTTAAATCCAGACGGTTTAAGTGTTGGTCTTGTGTGTGAAGACCGTTTGATGATTTTGTATTATTAGTACCTTTGGGACTAATGAACCTTGGTGAGTTATATGCAGTGTTGAGTTATGAAAGAGTTACATATACGTGTACATGTAGATGCATATATGATTTGACTTCATTGGGAAGGTGGCAATGAAGGGGTTGTGAGATTATCATGCCTCAGAGCACGTGTTTGCATGATGTGGGTCATATGCATTTCATTTGCATGAATTGATATTGATAAATGATCATTAGATCTTTTGAGCAGAGGGCTCGGGTTTGGACTCGGTTGAGTCTCGAGGGCATTCGCCCGATTTTTAATAAGCTCGACGTGGGCTTGGGGTCTGAGTTGCATGAATTGCATTATATTTGATGTTTACATGATTTGAATGCATTAGTTATTCTTTTGGGGTCATGTATATATTTACGTCAAGTAAGCTTGTTTTGGATGGTGGGTTTCCAAGGTAAAGACCTAGTATGGTTGAACTTGGTAGTTTTAAATGGACTAAAGACCTAGTATGGTTGATGTCTAAGATGGGCTAAAGACCTAGTATGGTTGATGTCAAAGATGGGCTAAAGATCTAGTATGATTGATGCCGGAGATGGACTAAAGACCTAGTATGGTTGATGTCTAAGACGGGCTAAAGACCTAGTATGGTTGATGCCGAAGATTGACTAAAGACCTAGTATGGTTGATGTCATCTGCTTTCCACATCCAAGAAGCTTACTTGCGTTTATTAATTGTGGTTTAATTTATGTGTTTGCCACATTCGATGAGATCGGGTCTCCCCCATCACCGAAGGGTGTTGACTTCGGGTATTTTATTTATTCGCATTGTTGAGGTTATATTATATGCATATGGATTGTTTTCCATGATTGATGGACGGATTTATGTTACATCCTTATTGGATGTTTTAACTATTGGAGTTTTATTCGCATTGGCGATTATTTGAGAAATTATTATTAATTGACTCTTGATGTGAGTTTTGGATTTGAGTCCTTTGCAGAGAAATGATTTTCATTGGGAGCTTTCCTCTCAGAAATTGTGTGTGTTTGGAGAATGGGTTGTCGATGTCTTTTATACAAACCCTTTTAGAAAATCATTTATTAAGTTGAAGCTTTTGGTTTATCAAATGATTTGCTCATGATGTAAACTCTTGAACTCACTAGGCGTTAGCCTAACCTTTTTATTTGTCGGCATGTGCAACAGGTTCGGGTTGGGAATAGCTTTAGCTACACTACGAAGTGATGAGTGCTTGTAGAGTGCACGAGAGGTTACTTGTTTAGTGAAGTCTTCCGCAAATTGTTTGGACTAGCAACTTGTGTTGTGATAAGTAACACCCGATTAAGTCATTTTATTGTAGACTTATGATGTTATAAATTCCGAGGTATTTTAAGGAATGAATTGTAGAAGTGATTATATCTATTTTGGTTATTTTATTGAATTTTAAAGTTAGTTGCTCGTTCCAAATTTGAGGGTGTTACAACAGTCCCGTATGCTTTTCAAGATGATCCTTCCAAGGTTTATGCTCTTACCTGTTGTTAGACAAAACAGCAAAAACATTCTATCTATAGAGATAGAACTGTCGTGAGTAGTTGGAGAAATAGAATGCCTCAAAAAGTTGACCCACACATTTGCATTTGCAGCTAGGAGAGAGGCTCTGAAAGTTCTCAGCATGATATTGACATGACTCTCCCACATTGCCCTTGGCTTACCCAAGGCAGCAGCCACTTCAGCTAAATCATTTTGAGTGGCATTGTGGAGCATCTTATAGTATTCTGTCATTTTGGGAGGTGAAAGATCAAGAAAGACATTGATTTTCTTTCCTGTTAACTTGATGGTGTGACCCCTGATTTGGATGCTTGGTGATGAGGTTACATAAACTTCAGTGTAAAATTCCCTCATTAAAGTCAGGTTGTAAGACCCATAAACAGTAGCCAATTTCTCCAATCCTTGGATGTCTATTACCTCTTTGATAAAATGGAATTCTCTTATGCTTTGTTTGCCAAAACCCTTATCTGGCAACCCCACTCTATTTTGGAATTTAGGCCAGACCTTAGCAGCTGCTTTAGAGCTGAAACCTTTGTGTGATCTCTCAGGTCTGTCCACAAACACATCCTTAACCTTCTCCTTCCGTTTAGTCATAGACTGCTCATGCTACACAGATGCTGCAGCATAGAAGTGTGACTCAGGTGCTACACTAGAAGTCTCTCCCTCAAATGTCACTCTTTTGGATTTTTTCTTAGGTGGTTCCCCTGTTTTGGACTTGGTTTTAGTGGCATGAGTTTTTCCTAGTCCCTTTCTCTTCCTCATAAAGGTTATCACAGGGAGGTCCTCATCACTATCCACAGGGGGGGTCCTCATTAAGATTGTACACAAAATCATGGGTTGCCTTCTTTCTTAACTCATCCTTCTCTCTTATGGTATGGTCGAATTCTATATTAAGATCAATATTGTGGGTTCCTTTCTTTCTTGACTCCTCTGCTTATCTAATGGCCTGGGCGAATGCATCATTGAGAGCAACATAGGGGTTGTCCTCATTAGTGAACCAATCTCCCCAATCAGTGTTAGTGTTGGCTCCAATGATGATTTCCTCAATACCCCCTCCCTATTTTCTAGGTCAGAATTTTCAGAATGATAAGAAGCAGTATCATCAATGTTGTTGAGGAACTTTTCAATAGAGGATTGTGCAAGAAAAAACCTTTTATCGATTTTTATGTAAGAGATGGATTTTGAAGGGTATTTTTCAGGTAAAACTATGATTTGCTTCTCCAAATGAGATTTTGGAGAATAAGAGATTACCTGAGTAGAAGAATGATGGTCCACATCACCCTCGGTCGTAGCAGGTTCTGAATAAAGCACCATTGCAAGAGGGTTCTGGTCATCGACGGTCTCCACATGGGTCTTCGAGCTTTCCCCTTTTTCTTCCATCTTTTGATCAGCCTTCGATTTCTGGACATTAGAGGATGTTTTGGATGATTTTCGCACCAAAGGAGGTATGGAATCATCCTCCAACTCGACGATTTTAGGGTTCTGGTTCGCAACAGGTGGTCGAATAACAGCTCGGTTTCTTTGGCTTCTTCGAACAGTCGGTCGATTCTCGCCTTCTTGAGGGAGAGCTCGCTTGACTCTTGCCATCGACACTCTAGGGAATCGACAGAAGAATGAGGGTGGTCTGAGTGGTTGTTTTCGGTGGGTGAAAGAGAAGGAGAGTTGTGAGAATGGTGAGGGAAAGGTTTGGGTTTAAACGAGGGTTTATGGAGAAAGATGAAAAGATCTCTGACAATTAGCATGTCCTTATCTGCTTTTAGGAAAATGGGTCCAACAGTAAAAAGGGTATGGCTTTTGTTGTAGAGGTTATCCAAGGAACGTACACGAAGGTACACAAATGCACTATTCATAAAGATTTTTGGGAGATTTTATGATTACTTTTCACACAGTAGATAACATGTCTACTAAATCTTCCAAAGTGACCATCCTGGACTCCGGTTGATGTACTTTTCCTTAAATCCTAGTCCCCAAATTCCATTTCCATTCCAACGAGTATTTGCCATTTGTTGGAGAGACAAAGTTAGGGTATTCTTATGTGTGCAGCATTGGCCCAGCATGCCCTAATCTGTCTTGCTTTTCAAATCAGCTGCAAACTAACAAACAGATTAAACATAACTAATACTAATAATATTATGAAAAGCTTAAAAATAGTATTTACAGTGATTTTGGGACTTTGAGATAGTCCCCATCTTTGATTGAAGCTTTTAGCAGAAAGAAATCACCTCCACAGGGTAATGCTGTGGAGATGCTGCAGCGTCATGGTACAACTTCACTCTCTGTCCGTTAACTTTGAACACACTATTGTCCTCCGGATTGACTAAGTCTACAGCCCCATATGGATATACCTTGTGAATGACAAAGGGTCCCGAACATCTAGACTTAAGTTTACCCAAAAACAATCTCAACCTAGAATTGAACAAAAGACATTTTTGATCAGCTTTCAAATCTCTGTGCCTGATTCTATTGTCATGCCATTTTTTAGTTTTCTCTTTATAGAGCTTGGCATTCTCATAGGACATGTTCCTATGTTCCTCTAGTTCACAGAGTTGTAACTTTCTTTTGTTACCAGATTCTTCTAAGTTCATGTTCAACTCCTTTATAGCCCAGTATGCTTTGCGTTCTAACTCTAAAGGGAGGTGACAAGTGTTAATGCCAAAAATCGCACCAAAGGGACAACTTAAGGTCGATGTGGACTTAATCAACTAAAGAAATGATCTTTCGACGAGACGTGCGACGAAGGAAAAAATAAACGAGACAAGGAATTTGATGACGCAGGAAAAACCTCAGACGAGGAAAAAACCTGCGGACGACAAGGGATGTCGTCGCTGCACTATGGTCGCCAATCAGGGGCGACGTCCTTGGTACTGGTGTCGGTTGTACGATGATTACAATACAAATGAAGGAAATACTTCGAATTGTAAAGTACAAGTGTTTAAATGTGAAAACAGGTGTTTGTCGTGTGTGAACGACCGTGGGTGGAAGTCTCGATATGTTTTCGTGCGTAAGTTGTCCCTTGACTCTGAGAGTGAGTGGATTAGGACGAGCCGGAATACGTCGGGTGAGCCTCGTTATTTCATCTGTCGTGCGCTGTAGATGATTTATATATGATTTTTAACTTGTTTTTTGTATGTTGACAACCATAAAGTTCGAGGTCGTGAAGCCAGACGCTAACTCTCAAGCGAAGATTAATTCGTTTTTAGAATTTAGCGTCGCCGAGAGGTCTTTTCGTCGTGCGACATACGGCGAACGACGACGATTTAGAATCTTCAGGAGAGAATCAGGGGGAGAAATGTGAAGAGAAAGGAAGAGAAGAGGAAGAAGATAAGTCAAGAGGAAGGAGAGGGATGACGGGTAAGTTTTACTTACTTTTTCTTCCTATGTTACCTCGAGTCTTTTTCCTTTGTGTGCTTTATGACATTCCTTTTTTCCAGGAGAATCTCAACCTAAAGTGTTGACGGTTTCTGCTAAGAGAGCAGCTGAGCTGGAGTATGCTCGTCAGGGCAGGGAGAGGAGGCTAAAAGCCATGTCCGCTGGCCCTGAAATTCCGAAGAAGACGAGGACGACGACTCCGAGGGAGTCATCGGCTGGGGTTAATGACTCGTCGAGAGTCGCTTCACCTGAGAAGGTAGGGGTCGGATCGCCTAAGAAGGTGATTGCAGCGACACCCATCAATTCTGCGCCTCCGGCGGAAACGGTGAAGTCCCCGTCTACCGCGTCGAATCCTTTGTCAACCGACAAAGGCGAGGATCACTCGACGGGAGGGGAGAAGGTCACGACGGTCAACTTTTCGCTGCCATCGGACTTTATGACAGGTGATGTCTTAGACGGGACGAACCTGTTCCCTCACCTGGATAATTTCCTGCTTCCATCTTTCAGGGAGCGTTTTGAGGGGTTTCCTATCGAGGAGACGGGTGCCCATATAGCCGGCTTGTCGTTCATGGTAAGTCTTTCTTTCAAGACTTAGTTTGTCTAGGCCCAGACTTCGTTTATCGTTGTCGTTGTCGTTGTCCACTGATGATGTTTTCGCAGGCACTTCAGGCTGCTTTGGCCTCGCAAAGCGGAGCGGCGAAGGTAAAATATCTCTTGTCTGCTGCTCGTGAAAGAGAGAAAGTGGCGCTGGACAGAGCGAGTGCCTCTACAAGTCGTGCTGAGGAGTTTTCGAAGCGGCTTGATGATGCTTTAGAACATTTGAAGATTGTTCATCTTGCCAAGGAAGATTTTAGTCATCGTCTAACGTAATCTTTGTCCATGACTGTTGAACAAAGGGAGGAGATGGAAAAAATTAAGGAATCCTTGGTTGCTGTTTCGAAAGAGGCTGAGGATTATAAATCCAAGGTGGAGATTTTGGAGAAGGAGGTGCAAGCCGTAAAGGACGAGGGTAAGTCGGTTTTTGCCATAGCTCGTCTGACTGCTCGGGCGGCGATCATGCGACGACATTTGCTGGGGAAGGACCCTCTTGCTTCGGCGAAGGAGGAGTTGGACATCTATCTGAATAGTGTTGGGACCGAGAGGGATCTTGACTCGGACGATGAAAAGTATGCTGAGGAGGAGGTGGCAGGTGAAAGTCTTCAGGACGGGACTTCGGGCATGAATGCCACGGATGCTCCTCCTTTAATTTAAGAATTTTATTTTGTTTGCTTTGTTGCTCGATCGTTGGTGGTCGAGCGTGTACCTGACGATTTCTTTTTAAATGCACTTTTTGTTTGAAATTGTGCTTTATTCAAATCACATTTGATTATAAAGTCGAATATAAGATACATATGAAATCATGCGACTAAGGCATTCATTGTAATACGATGACAAGAACGTAAAACAAATATAAAAACACACGATTAAAGCATTTTCTAAGTTAATAGACTTAGGGGTAAAATCGTTTAGACTCTGCGATCGTACGACCGGATCGTACAGTGAGTTTGTATCGTATGCCCCTGTGGAGAAATAATCAAGTTAGAGACCTGATCGTTTATGTCGTTCGACCTTGCGATATTAAAGTCATACAGTAGACTTAATGATTATTGTCGTGCGACTCTGCGATAACCTGTCGTGCGATTCTGCGATAAAACGATGTCGGGGGTTGGTCGTTGGCTCACCAACGACCCTCTGATGCTTAAGTCAGTAAACGTTTTGTGAGAAAAAATCGTATGAGAAAGAGCTAGAAAAAGCTAGAGAACGTACCATTTCAGACTCTCTCTATTTGCCCCCTGTCATTTATTACCGTATCCTTTTTGGGAGGAAAAGATAGGTTTTAAATGACAGAATGTCACGGAGAAATATTGTCCTGCGGTCGACTATGTTGTCGTGCGACGAGGCACCATAGTAGATTTATCCCTGTGGAAAAGATATTAATTTAGGGATAGAAGAAATAAACATGTCGAGATCCTGATCTTGTGACTTTAGTTTATTTTCGCGGCTTCAAGGTAGACTTGTAGCACTCACGAGCGACTTTTGGCTCACTCTTGATCTTCTGGATTCCCCATGGCGTAGGGAATTTTAATTAATAACTTTTGCATGCTCGGGAGTCGATGGATATTAGCTGCAATAGCGACATCGTCGATGATATATTTGAGATTTCCTTTTGGAAAATGGTATGCTAGTTCCTTCTTCAATGCGATACAGTCGTCTGTCGCATGACCATGATCGACATGGAAGTCGCACCACTTTGATTTATCCTTCTTAGCATCGTCCAGGTCGGACTTCTTTGGCCATCGAATGGTAGCTTGGGAACTTTTCAGAGCTTCGACTAGGTCCTTTGCAGATCCTTTGAATCCGTAAGAGGATATCTTGGGGTACTGAGTGAACTTAGCCGCGGTCTTGGCCTCTGCTTTCGTCTTGAAACGAACATTTGAAATTTGGCGCGCTGGCTCTATCATGGAAACAACCTTTGTCTTGAACTCTGGCTTTCTGACGCCTAGTGACTTCTTGTCGTCAGTGTGCTTGCGACGAAAGGTTGCATCGTCTTCGATCCTCATATATGCTAAGGTCCGAGCTCGGACGTCTTCGAAATTCTTCGGGGGATATTTGGTCAGGTCGGTGTATAAACCCGAATTATCGTCCAGACCACGCTTATAGGCTTCGATTGCCGTTTTTACGTCGCAATTGTGGATGCTGATCATTTCGGCATTTAATCTATTAAAATAACTTCGAATAGACTCATTAGCTTTCTGCACGATGTAATATAGGTCGCTAGTCTGCTTCTCCATCTTACGACTGTTGGCGAATTGCTGGGAGAATTGATTAACCAACTCAGCAAACGACCCGATGGATTTGGGTTTGAGATTGATTAACCATTGGAGAGCTGGACCAGTGAGAGTTGCTCCAAAACTCTTACACATGCATACTTCCTGGTACATAAGTGGGATCGAGATCGTCCACATGAGCTGCTTATATTGCGCGACGTGCTCAGTCGGATCGGTCACACCCGAATACTTGGGAGTGAAGGCAGGAATGTTATACTTCTTTGGGACCTCGACGGTGGCGATCTCGTCGATGAAGGGCGACGCCTGATACCCCGAGCGAGGCTCGACGTCGACAGGCACGGCTGCCCCAGGCAACTTAGCGAGCAAGGATAGGACACACTCATTTTGGTCTTCTAACATCTTCAAACGCTGGGCGACGGGATCGTTTAGATCGGGATTTGCCCCTGTCGAGGGATTGGCCCATGGGCTAGTGCCATTACCATGCGACGAACCATTGGTGTCCCCGTTGAACGGGACGAAATATGGTTGCGGCCCATAGTGGAATTGTTGCGGTCCATTTTGAAACGGCTGCGATCCTTGCTGGAAAGGCTGCGATCCACCTTGAGGTCCATTCTGAAAAGGCTGCTGAAATGGTTGCGATCCTTGCTGGAAAGGCTGCGACCCTTGTAATGGCTGAGACCCATTATTCATGGGTGGTGGCCTTATGTGCTGAGGAGGAACTGTCCCAAACTGAGGATTTGAGTTGAATGGCCTTGGCTGTTGATTCTGCATGAACGGGCCTGGATGCTGATTCTGCGCGGATGAACCTGGATTCGGGACAAATGGTCTAGGGCCATTTTGGTCGAACGGTCTTGGAATTGGGTTCTGCATGAACGGCCTAGGACCATTTTGAGGCCCAAGAGGATTTCTTAACCGCGCGATCTCCTCAGCTGCTCTGCGATTCTGCTCTGCCATTGCATTGAGCTGATTCCTGGAGACTTCGAGCTCCTGATACATCTGAGCAACAGCTTTCTGCGGATTTCCAGAGGCTGCCATTTTCCTGCAACAGAAAATAGAAGAAACTCCAAGAAACTATTAGTAGGGTGCACGTTCGTCGAGGATTTTCTCTAGATGAGGTCCCACGGATGGCGCCAAACTGTTAATGCCAAAAATCGCACCAAAGGGACAACTTAAGGTCGATGTGGACTTAATCAACTAAAGAAAGGATCTTTCGACGAGACGTGCGACGAGGGAAAAAATAAACGAGACAAGGAATTTGATGATGCAAGAAAAACCTCAGACGAGGAAAAAACCTGCGGACGACAAGGGATGTCGTCGCTGCACTATGGTCGCCAATCAGGGGCGACGTCCTTGGTACTAGTGTCGGTTGTACGATGATTACAATACAAATGAAGGAAATACTTCGAAATGTAAAGTACAAGTGTTTAAAAGTGAAAACATGTGTTTGTCGTGTGTGAATACAAAGTGTAAACTGTTGGTCGAGGGCTGATGTCGTGCGTCGAGACTGATTCTTGAGCTTTTCCTTCGAGTGTTCTTGAGTTCGCTGTAAGATTCTGGCTTTCAGTATTTAATCTCCAGAGGTTGAATGTTCTTTGCTATGAGTTTAGATGATTTTCTCTACTGGGTAGTGATGTTCGCTGTAGTGTATTGGATGTTAACCGATGTCCCTTGAAATGATGCTTTAGCTTGTCTTTTATAGTCTTCGCGTCATTAATTAACTCCATTAATGATTCAATCAACGGCTACAACGGCTGGAAACGGTCGCCGGAGTGATTATCCATGATGATATTCGTCCGTTATGGTTATCGATCGTTGATGGTTGCGTCGATTATATCCGTTGCTCTTTAATGACTTTGACTCCTGCATTAAACACTTACCAAACGTAACAGTCAAGGTTAACGTTAGCTTTGGTCGTCAGTACAATGATCTTACACGATGGTCGTACGGGACGGGCGATGCTAAGGTAGTGCGTCATGGGAGACGTACGACTTACCTTTTACGGGAGACGACGGATGTTTTATGGGTTCTTGTCGAGACCTTATCTTAACACAAGATTTAGTTCATAATCGTCCGCCTTACCTGTCTTGGTCGTGGTCGTACGACGTGATTTTTTTGCCCAAACAACAAGCCTTTCCAAAGACTAACTTATATGGGGACATACCTAAAGGTGTTTTGAAAGCAGTCATGTATGCCCATAAAGCATCATCTAATTTGAAAGCCCAGTCTTTTCTATTTGGTTTGACAACCTTTTCTAAAATCCCTTTAATTTCTCTGTTTGAGAGTTCAGCTAAACCATTTGTTTGTGGGTGATAGGCAGTAGCAACTTTGTGTTTCACATTGTATTTTTCAAGAACTTTACTCAACAAATTATTTATAAAATGGGTACCCTTATCACTGATTAGTGCACGGGGGGTACCAAACCTTGTAAAAATTTGTTTTTGTAAAAACTTAACAACAGTTTTTGGATCATTTGAAACACATGCCATTGCCTCAACCCATTTTGACACATAATCAACATCAACTAGAATATATTGGCAGTTATTTGATGGTAGGAATGGACCCATAAAATTAATTCCCCAAACATCAAACAACTCAACTTCCAAGATCCCATTCAAAGGCATTTCATTTCTTTGAGAAATGGAACCACTTCTCTGGCATTCATTACACCTTTGTGCAAAATTGTGAGCATCTTTGAAGAGAGTAGGCCAATAGAAACCAGATTGAAGAACTTTAGCTGTTGTTCTTTGGCCTCCAAAATGTCCTCCATAAGCTGATTGGTGGCAATGCTGCAGGATTGCTACCACTTCTGTTTCAGGAACGCATCTTCTCAGTATTTGATCTGTACCAAGTTTAAACAAAAAAGGGTCATCCCATATGTAGAATTTACAATCATGGAGAAATTTCTTAAGCATATGGTGAGTATAATCAGAAGGTTTGATGCCACAAGCTAAGTAATTGGCTATGTCAGCAAACCATGGCAGTTGTGACTGCACCATAAGAATCTTTTCATCAGGGAAGGTCTCTATGATGTCTCCTCCTTCCCTGCTTTCAACTAACTTTTCTAACCTATACAGGTGATCAGTTACTTGGTTTTCCACACCTCTTCTATCAACAATTTCCAGGTCAAACTCTTGCAATAACAAAACCCATCTTATTAGCCTTGGTTTTGCATCTTTCTTTGAAATGAGATATTTAATGGCAGCATGGTCAGTGTGAACAATGACTTTAGCTCCCATTAAATATGATCTAAACTTTTCAAATGCAAAAACCACTGCTAATAACTCTTTTTCAGTTGTTGTGTAGTTAATTTGAGCTTCATTGAGGGTTTTGCTTGCATAGTAAATGGAATGAAAAATCTTTCCCTTTCTTTGACCCAAAACTGCACCTACAGCCCAATCACTTGCATCACACATGATTTCAAAAGGTTTGTCCCATTCAGGAGCAACAACCACTGGAGCAGTTACCAAAGCTTTCTTCAAAGTGAGGAATGCATTTCTACAATCCTCATTGAAATCAAATTTTTGATCTAGTTGTAATAATAGACATAAAGGTTTTGAAATCGTTGAAAAGTATTTTATAAAATGTCTATAAAAACCAGCATGACCAAGAAAACTTCTGATTCCTTTAACAGTGGTTGGTTCAGGTAGTTTTTCAATAACTTCAAGTTTAGCTTTATCTACCTCAACTCCTCTTTTTGAAACTAAATGACCAAGAACAATTCCTTCTGTAACCATGAAATGACATTTTTCCCAGTTAAGAACCAAGTCAGTTTCTTCACACCTTTTAAGACTTTGTTTTAGATTTTCCAAACAATGATCAAAAGATGAACCATAAACAGAAAAATCATCCATAAATATTTCGATGGAGTTTTCAAGCATGTCAGCAAATATGGACATCATGCATCTTTGGAAAGTAGCAGGTGCATTGCAAAGTCCAAATGGCATTCTCCTAAAGGCAAAAGTGCCAAAAGGACAAGTGAAAGTCGTCTTCTCTTGGTCTTCCGGTGCTATGGCTATCTGATTGTAACCTGAGTATCCATCCAAGAAACAGTAGAACTCTTTTCCAGCCAACCTGTCTAACATTTGATCAACAAAAGGTAACGAAAAATGATCTTTTTGAGTAACATTGTTTAGTCTACGGTAGTCCATGCAAATTCTCCATCCGGAGACTATTCTAGTTGGGATGAGTTCATTCTTGTCATTGGTAATGACAGTGATCCCTCCCTTCTTAGGCATGCATTGGACTGGACTAACCCAAGAACTACTGGCTATTGGGAAAATAATTCCTACATCTAACCATTTCAAAATTTCCTTCTTCACTACCTCCTTCATGACAGGGTTCAACCTTCTTTGAGGTTCTATGGACTTGAAGTTCTTTTCTTCTAGGATGATCTTATGTTGACAAATGGAAGGGCTAATCCCCCTAAGGTCAGCAATGGTCCACCCTATGGCTTTGGTGTGCAATTTCAACATATCTACTAACTTCTTTTCCTGATGCAATTCTAGGGTAGCTGATATAATGACAGGCAATTTGTCTTCTTCTCCTAGAAAGACATACTTCAGATGGGTTGGGAGTTGTTTCAACTCCAGGTCAGGTGGTGAGACTATGGAAGGTACGGCCGTGTAACATCCTGAATTTTCAATATTAATAATTTAAATGAGAATTGGGATTTGGTTGTATTTTAGTTTTAACTTTGGATCATGTTTCGTTTTATAATTCAAAATAGGGTTAAAATCTTGGTGGTCAAAGTTAAGTGTCATTTTTGGAAAGTTGAAACTTGGAGGTGTGTTTGGTCACATTTGGAAAGTGTGTATAGATAAGATAGCTGAAAATAAGATTTTGTTGGGGTATTTGTTTTGGGTCGGTCAAGAGAGAAGAGGAGAAAAGAGAGAAAAGGAAGGAAACAAGGGTTTTGGTCATCAATTTTGGTAAGGATTTAATCTGTGTTTTAATGAAGACTGTTGTAGCTATAGAGTTATAAACGAATCTGTGTATTGGGTTGATTTCCAGAATCATTCACAAGTAGATTGGAGCAATAATTTGAGATTAAAGTGGGTTTTCTCCAAAAAGGTGAGTTCACTTGTTCCTTGCTTAAATCAGTGTCTTCATGTTAAATTAAACCTTGAAATAGCTGTATAAATTGGTTATGAACTGTATGGGATGGTTTGGAATGAGCTGAATCGAACAGACATGAAAATGGATCGAATTTTAGGCTGCAGAACCGAGTTTTCCGGATAAATCGTCGTATCCGGATACCTCGGACGATGAATGTTTCCGGACGCAATAGAAACCGGGTAAGATATTATTTTATTATAAGAATCCGGATGAATATAGTTACCGGATGGTATCCGGATGGTTTTAGTATCTGGATGTCGTCCGAATTAGAAAAGTATCCGGAAAGGTTTAGTTGTCCAGAAAATCCAAGTTACCCGGAAAACCCCTGTTGTCCGGACACTTTTGAGAAACTGAGAAAGGCTAGGTTCTGATGGCTGGATGCAGTTCTGGATGTTTTGTCTGGTTAAGTTTTCTAAAAAATTTCTAGGGGCGCTGCAAAACCGATTACTAGCCATTGACCAAAGGGATGTAATTTCTAGTGATGAGTGTACCTTGAATCATCGGGGGTCCCGGTTGTGTATCGCGATATATTAATCCCATTGGGACCATTGATTCTGAGGTGGGGAGGACGTGAAATGTGGAATAGGCAGATTTTGATTTGTAATTCCCATTTCGAATGGAAGATCGGAGATTTCCATTTCATAGGGAAGATCGGAGATTTCCCAGTTTGGAGGGAAGATTAGAGATAGGCATAATGTAATTTGTAATCTCTACTTCCAGATTAAGAAATAGGCAGGTTTTGACTTGTAATTTCTTGAATAAGAGTATTAACCTTGAATATGGGATGATTCGGGGTAAACTCTTGGTAGTGATATTATGGCTAGACGATTTAGTCATAAGCATGGGAGTGGGGTAGATTCCCAGTGTTGAAAGGAGTTGTTGTACGGTAAGAAAAGGATTAATCTGGTTTGTTATAACTTGTTTACATTGATTTTGCAAATGTTATTATTGAAACGAATGTTCTCACTAGGCGAAAGCCTAATGTTTCAAGTTGAATTTTCTTACCAGGTACAAGCTCCGGGAAGTAAGCAGGGATGTGTGATGAGAACTTTTGGAAAGATTCAAACTTAGAGATGACGGAGGATCTAGCTATTCTTATGATGTTTTTGGGACAAAAGCTAGATAACTTAGTTAATCTGATTATGATGTATGATTATATTAATAGGTTATTTGAGTTAGATGCGTTGTATATAAAACCTTTACAATTGATCCTCAGGTTATCAAAGTTTGAAGTTTTTATGATCATAACTTGTGTATTATTCAAGGTTTAAATTGGCCCTGTTTTTAGGGTGTTACAATATGGTATCAGAGCAATAGTTTAAGCGAACTAAGTATGCTGAGGAGGTACTTAGACTTAAGCTGTGATGAATTAAGTTATGATTTGTGAGAATGGGTAGAAATACTAAGACGGGATAGTCTTAGAGTCGACGGAAATACGTGAAATTAGTACTGTAACGATGGTAACGAGTATCCTCCTGTATGATATGTTCACAATTCCAATTAGCTACTGTTATTATGAATATATTGTTACATAAGCATGCTTGTTTCTAAATGGTCACAGTGACTAATGATCGGTAAAGTACGTTTTGCATGTCTATACTCGTATAACCATTTCTTATGGTTATCTCTATGTGTTATAGTAGAATGATGGTGGGTACGCCACCAAGGCCCTTCAATTCTTTGGAGATTAGATCAGTGAATGACTGGGGGAGGTTGGAAAGACAACCGGGAACTGGCGGGACTCATGGAAGTCCGTCGAGGCAAACTTTAATAGTATAAAATGGTCGAGTAAGTGGGCCATGGAATGCATGTATAGTAAGTGTGACAAAGCCGAGAGGGCGACCACTGATCGAAAGTAGAGTGTTATTGATAAGTCGCGTGAGTAAAACGATTGACCTTGTTTGAGTGAGTAGCCTTCATTTGCGAATAAAGTTTTATGTATGGTGTCTTAGTGTGTGTTACATGATTTTTTATGATTTCAAAACAAATGCATAGACAACAATTTTAGTCGAGGTTGAGTCAGCATGTGCATGTGAGTATTTAAAGAAAAAGGCAATTCCATTTACGGCGCACAATGAAATTTTGAGTTTAGCAATTTGCAAAATACTTCGTATTTTACATGAAAAGTTGAGTGGTAGCAAAAAGGTCAAGAAATCGTGGCCAGCAAAAAAAAATTATAACCAAAATGAGCATTAACTTGATGATATTATATAAACGAATGTGAGAACCGACTAGCTTACTTCGTGTCGGTAACTTTCTTTTAAACTTTTGTCGCATGAAAAGATTTTCATTTTTATTACTGTCGTAACAATATCGCTTGGTTGAGAAAGATTAAGTGTTATGGATAGTTGTATGCAAACGATTCTCGATATCGTCGTGCAGTACATTGGAGTTATGAAAATGTTGGGGTCATTGGTACCCAAGTTGTTCCTTGTGTTGTTCTTTAAAAATGAGAAATTGTGCGAAATGATTTATTTATCAAGTTGTCATGCATGAAGGCTATGAACTCACTAGGTCATAGAGTATTACATTATAAGCTAAGAAAGAACTCCGTGAGTGAAGAGGTGTTGGATAAATCATGGGAGAATGTTCGTAGTTTTGGAATTTGTGTCCGAAATGAGAGGTGATTAGTGGGAGAGCCGAAAGTGGACTTTAGTGTCGGATGTATGAGGGTCTGTACCCATTGTTCGTTGACTAGAAAAACAGTTGCCGAGGGACGATTGTGTCTAGAGGAAGGACTAGAAGTCATCAAGGTGATGGAATAGTGTGGTGAGATAGAAAGGAAACATCCTTGATGTCAAATAAGAATTTATGGTGATCTTGTGATATTAACGTTGCACGAATAAATTGGAGATGAAGACGATGGGGTGTGAATTAGATTATGATATGTTGGAAGGAGTAGGTTCAGTTAGGGACCCTTGTTAAAGAATAAGTTAAGGAAGTATCGACGGGTCGACTAATGACTTTGAAGTCGGCAGTTGTGTAAGGTGTATGAGGCCTTTTTGCCTGTCACAGGGTGCGGTCTGGGTGCGTCTCGTGTATGCCTGTGCTTGCAGGAACAAAACCGTGAGCGGTACCGGCATGCTGTTATGCAGAGGGTATGCGCAAAGCGGACAATATCGTGTACGGTGGACTGGGGATGTTACAGAATGGTATGTAGTTTGTGAAACACCCATTTTTGGGGGAATTTGAATGATTGGCGAATAAATCGCGAGCGAAAGAAATTCTGATTAATTTATGGCATAAGAGAAAGCTATGTGGTTAAAATACGATTTTAGAATTATTGTGGTTGTACAATAATTATGTTGTGTAATGTGCTTAATTGCATTTTATTTAAATGAGTGTCGTTTTAAGTATTGGTCTTATGTGAGAGGACCGTTTGATAATCTTGTATTCTTAGTACCTTTGGGACTAATGAACCTTGGTAAGTGATATACATTGTTGAGTATAAAAGAGTTGCATATACGTGTACATATAGATACATATATGGATTGACTTCATTGGGAAAGTAGCAATGAAGGGGTTGTGAGATTATCACGCCTCGGAGCGTGTGTTGCATGATGTAAGTTAGATGTATTTAATTGCATGAGTAGATGTTGATAAATAATCATTAGATCCTTTGAGCGGATGACTCGGTTTTGGACTCGGTTGAGTATTGGGAGCATTCGCCTGGTTTAAATAAGCTCGACGTAGGCTTGGGGTTGGAATTATATGAATTGTATTATAATTGAAGTTTACATGATATGAATACATTGATTATTTCTGAGGTCATGTATGAATATTAAGCCTGGAATCAGAAGATTAGAAGTTAAAGGACCATCTTGTAAAGGTGTTAGAATATTGAAATACTGTGGTTTTAAATAAGTGCTTGATTTACAAAGTGGATGGTTAGTAAGGACTGAAGTAATTGACACGAACGAAAGGAGTACATAGATTGTGTGGATCTGTGAAGGAGTATGTCCGGTTTATGTAAAGGTTTGGAATCACAAAGAATTAGAAAGTAACGAGTAGGTATGAGTTAATTAGAAACTCGTGAGTTGTGGTCCAACTAAAAGTTGGAGAGGATTATAATAGTGAAATAGACTAAATTAATCATGCGAGAGAACATGAATGTACGTTTGAATTGTGTACAAATGACCATGAGAGACCTGGTCTGTTGTGAGATGTTATGGGTGGAGAATGTACGAATGAGTAGTGGCATCAAGTGCCAAGATAAGTGTGTCAACTAGTATGTAATGTGAAGTTAGAAAGAGGAAGCATCCAATGGAAGTCTTTTCGGGGATTTTAGATAAAGAGTACTATTTTGTCAATAAAATTGTTGGAGTATGTGGTTTGTAAGATGGTGTAGTGATATGGCTAATATCGGAATAGAATGGCGGAAAAGTAGTGGATGTTTATCCAAAGGGATGTTGGTTGTGTGAGTCGCTGGGTAAGTTTATGTTCTTGAATCATTGGAAGTTAACGAAGATGATGGTTATGTTAGTCAAAATGTGATGTAAAAGATGCAAAATCCTTAAGAAATATGAGTTGCTTCTTATGGGTGAAAGGATTGTCCGAGGAAGTATTAGTTGCAGATTAAAGAATGTGTAGTAACTTGGGACGGTATGTCGTTTCAAGATAACTTAGTCGATTGCCTTAAGTTAGAATTTTGGTACAACTGTTTGGTTATGTATAGTAATGAGAAAATGTTATCAGTATGTGGGAAAAGTTGGAAGAAAGAGACAAGTAATGTTTGGAGGGTAGTACTTAACGTGGGAAGAAATGATAAAAAGATCAGACCTAAGAATGTAGTTATACTACAGGTTCAATGGAATTATCACCCTTGATATACAACACTTTAGGGTTTGGTTGCAATATGGTCGCATAATACGATGGTGGTGTGAGGAAATGGTAGCACTTTGTACTAAAGAAACGTGTGAGTCATGGATGTAACAAAGGTTTGTCGTATTTATCGGAGTATTCAAAAGTGGTGAGTATACTCAATTTAAGGTGAGTATAGATTTTCAAGCAGTAGATGGTAATGTTATTTTGAGACCCGGAGATCGAGTTACGGTTAATGTCGGTATGGTAGACCAAGAAATAGTCGGGTAAAGATTTGGTGATGAACAGTTACTCTAAGGAGGTTTGCAAATCCAAGTTGGGGAGCGGATGCTAATGAAAGAGTTAAGGTTCAGAAAGTATGAAAGGATGAATTCTTGTTCTTTCTGGACTTTTAATTGTGGTTAAGTATGTAAGACTTAAAGGGAAGGGATGTACAAAATATTTCATGTTGGTATGATGTGATTTCTTTTACTAAAGTAAGAGTGGATGAGAAGAATTGTTGTGTGGAAGAACCAGAGGCAATTTTGGAAAGATCGGTTAGAAAGCTACGTATTGGCAATGAAGTAGCTATGTTGAAAGTACAGTGGAAACACCATCGAGGTGCTAATGTGACTTTAGAGTCAGAAGAGAATATGAAGGATAGGTATCCCCATCTGTTTACCTGATCTTGATTTCGAGGACGAAATCATTTTCAAGTTGGGGAGTATTGTAACATCTTGAATTTTCAATATTAATAATTTAAATGAGAATTGGGATTTGGTTGTATTTTAGTTTTAACTTTGGATCATGTTTCGTTTTATAATTCAAAATGGGGTTAAAATCTTGGTGGTCAAAGTTAAGTGTCATTGTTGGAAAGTTGAAACTTGGAGGTGTGTTTGGTCACATTTGGAAAGTGTGTATAGATAAGATAGCTGAAAATAAGATTTTGTTGGGGTATTTGTTTTGGGTCGGTCAAGAGAGAAGAGGAGAAAAGAGAGAAAAGGAAGGAAACAAGGGTTTTGGTCATCAATTTTGGTAAGGATTTAATCTGTGTTTTGATGAAGACTGTTGTAGCTATAGAGTTATAAACGAATCTGTGTATTGGGTTGATTTCCAGAATCATTCACAAGCAGATTGGAGCAATAATTTGAGATTAAAGTGGGTTTTCTCCAAAAAGGTGAGTTCACTTGTTCCTTGCTTAAATCAGTGTCTTCATGTTAAATTAAACCTTGAAATAGCTGTATAAATTGGTTATGAACTGTATGGGATGGTTTGGAATGAGCTGAATCGAACAGACATGAAAATGGATCGAATTTTAGGCTGCAGAACCGAGTTTTCCGGATAAATCGTCGTATCTGGATACCTCTGACGATGAATGTTTCCGGACGCAATAGAAACCGGGTAAGATATTATTTTATTGTAAGAATCCGGATGAATATAGTTACCGGATGGTATCCGGATGGTTTTAGTATCCGGATGTCGTCCGGATTAGAAAAGTATCCGGAAAGGTTTAGTTGTCCGGAAAATCCAAGTTACCCGGAAAACCCCTGTTGTCCGGACACTTTTGAGAAACTGAGAAAGGCTAGGTTCTGATGGCTGGATGCAGTTCTGGATGTTTTGTCTGGTTAAGTTTTCTAAAAAAAATCTTGGGGCGCTGCCCCCAGACCCCGCAAGGGCGTTGCCCCTTGACCCCATCTGCTAACCGGGTAGAGGAACCCCCGTGCTAAGTCGCCGAAGGGGGGGGGGGGGAGATTTGAGAATGAAGATACGATAGGTTATCTAGTATTCTTAGATTTGAGAATATGTTTTGAGATGTAATATATTGTATGTTATGCACATACGATAGTAAGAGTTATAATACTTATGTATTATGTTGCGATTGCTAGCCATTGACCAAAGGGATGTAGTTTCTAGTGATGAGTGTACCTTGAATCATCGGGGGTCCCGGTTGTGTATCGCGATATATTAATCCCATTGGGACCATTGATTCTGAGGTGGGGAGGACGTGAAATGTGGAATAGGCAGATTTTGATTTGTAATTCCCATTTCGAATGGAAGATCGGAGATTTCCATTTCATAAGGAAGATCGGAGATTTCCCAGTTTGGAGGGAAGATTAGAGATAGGCATAATGTAATTTGTAATCTCTACTTCCAGATTAAGAAATAGGCAGGTTTTGACTTGTAATTTCTTGAATAAGAGTATTAACCTTGAATCTGGGATGATTCGGGGTAAACTCTTGGTAGTGATATTATGGCTAGACGATTTAGTCATAAGCATGGGAGTGGGGTAGATTCCCAGTGTTGAAAGGAGTTGTTGTACGGTAAGAAAAGGATTAATCTGGTTTGTTATAACTTGTTTACATTGATTTTGCAAATGTTATTATTGAAACGAATGTTCTCACTAGGCGAAAGCCTAATGTTTCAAGTTGAATTTTCTTACCAGGTACAAGCTCCAGGAAGTAAGCAGGGATGTGTGATGAGAACTTTTGGAAAGATTCAAACTTAGAGATGACGGAGGATCTAGCTATTCTTATGATGTTTTTGGGACAAAAGCTAGATAACTTAGTTAATCTGATTATGATGTATGATTAGATTAATAGGTTATTTGAGTTAGATGCGTTGTATATAAAACCTTTACAATTGATCCTCAGGTTATCAAAGTTTGAAGTTTTTATGATCATAACTTGTGTATTATTCAAGGTTTAAATTGGCCCTGTTTTTAGGGTGTTACAGGCTGATTTCTGCTCACTATTTTCCAGCAGCTCAAATGTTGCAGCAACCAAAGGGACAGTCTCTTTCTCTATGGAAATTTCATCATTATCATCATATTCCTTAATTTCTTCCTCATCCCCCTCTTCTATCCCACAAGTCTGTTTGACTCCTTCCTTATGACATAATGACTCAATGGTACCTAAGCTTGAGCGATATTCCATATCATTAGGGTACTTTAAAGAATTGAAAACATTAAATGTGACTTTTTGGTCTTGAAGTCTCATGGTCAATTCTCCTTTCTGGACATCTATCAAAGTTCTACCAGTGGCTAAGAAAGGTCTTCCTAAAAGAATAGGAATATCTTTGTCGGCCTCAAAGTCTAAAATGATAAAATCAGCCGGAAAAATGAATTTATCAACCTGGACTAACACATCTTCAATCTTACCCTTTGGATAGGCAATGGTCTTATCGGCTAAGATAAGTGTGAATGTGGTTGGTCTGGCTTCTCCTATGCCTAAGCTTTTTAAAATTGACAAAGGCATGAGATTGACACTGGCACCTAAATCACATAAGGCTTGTCCAACTTCTTTCCCACCTATGGAACAAGGAATGGTAAAACTCCCTGGATCTTTTTGCTTAGGGGGTATTTTGTTGGAAAACAGAGCACTACAACCTTCATTGAGGGCAACAATCTCATACTCAGTCAGTTTCTTTTTCTTACTCAAAATGTCTTTAAGGAACTTGGCATAATTGGGCATCTGCTCAATTGCTTCAACAAGAGGTATGTTGATGTGCAATTGTTTGATAACATCTAAAAACTTTTTAAATTGCAATTCTTCCTTCTCATTCCTCATCCTTTGGGGATAAGGAATGTAAGGGGGAATTGGTTTAATGACAGCTTTGTTTGAAAGTTTTGAGCCAGATGGTTCCAATATGCTTTTGGTCATTGTTTCAGTCAATGGTGGGTTTGAACTTGTGATCTTAGGGTCTTGGTCTTCTTTTTGTGTTGGAATAACCTGAATCTCTGGTGTAGGAGTGGCCTTAGATAATTTTTCAAAATCTGTTTTGGTCAAAGGGCCAAATTCCTTTTCCACAGCTTCAGGTAATTCTTTCCCGCTCCTAAGAGTTACAGCTTTCACATGTTCCTTTCCTGAGGCTTTTGGTATTTAAGTGTTACTAGGCAAAGTACCCATGGCCCGGTTGATCTGGTTAAGTGCCAATTGACTGATTTGAGTTTCTAGGTTCCTCAAAAGTGTGTTGTGTTGATTAAAAATAAACTGGTTTTGTTGTTGTTGAACTTGTGATTGTGCCATGTAATTCTTGATCAGTGTCTCCAAAGGGACATTTGAATCAACTTGTGGAGGTGAGTGATTTTGGTTTTGAAAAGGTGGTTGGTTGTTTTGAAAACCTTGATTTCGGTTATTCTGATGATGATTGTTCTGAAAATTTCCCTTGAAATTGTTTTGGGAACTGCTTGCTTGATTTTGAAAATTTGAGTTCCCTTGTGGCTTTTGTGCAGGTGGATTTAAACATGGACTAGTCCAAGAGAAGTTTGGGTGCTGCTTCCAACTGGCATTGTATGTATTGGATTGAGGAGTAGGTCTGTTTTGAACATAGTTTACGGATTCAGAATTATGAGGACAGTGTTCATAAGAATGTTCCTCACCACAACATACACATTGCACAGAAAGCACAGGTGCATGAGGTTTACTGACAGTTGGATGTGTTCCTTGACCGGAAGTAATGTTTTTAAGCATATTAGTCATGGAAGCAAGCTGAGCCGTCAATGCAGTGTATGCATCTACCTCATGCAACCCAGCAGACTTCTTTTGAGTTGAAATTTGAGCCCTTGGATCAGCCCATTGTCCATTATTTGCAGAAATCTTTTCAAGTATTTCATACCCGGTGTTGTAGGTGTTAAAGGTAAAGGCCCCTCCCGAAGTCGCATCGAGCATTTGTTTTGCATTGGAATCAAGTCCATTGTAAAATGTCTCGAGTTGAATACAGTATGGAATGCCATGGTGGGGGCATTTCCTTAACAATTCTTTAAACCTTTCCCAAGCATCGGGAATTGCTTCATCGTCCATTTGTTTAAACATGCAAATTTCGTTTCTGGACTTAGCATTCCGGGTAGGTGGAAAATATTTTCGCAAAAACTTTTTAGCCATATCACTCCAAGATGGTACAGAACCTGGTGTTAATGAATTGAACCATACTCTAGCCTTATCCCTTAGAGAAAATGGAAACAACGTAAGCCTTAAGGCTTCCGGTGAAACTCCAGGTATTAGAAAAACATCGGTGATCTCCATAAAAGATTTTAAATGGGAATGAGGATCCTCCGATGGTAATCCGGCAAATTGACCGTTGGCTTGCAACATATGAAACATGATGGGTTTTGGTTCAAAATGTAATGTTTCTAATTGTGGCCTAACAATCCCCGAATTTAATTGCTCAAAATTAGGGATTGCATAGTCCATAATTCTTCCATCTTTCGAGTTTGCAAGATCAATGATGTTAAGTGGTTCAATATTACCAACAGATCCGTTATCATCTCATTCCTCATTATTATGATTATGAAGTGGTGGATTTTGTTGAAAAGGTGGATTATGTTGAAATGGGTGAAATGGTGGATTACCAAAAAGTGGTGGATTAAACATTGGCGGCCTGATTGGATTTTCTAAAGGTGGTCTCACGGGATTTTCCAACGGTGGCCGAACGGGATTTTCCAAAAGTGGTGGTCTTGGTGGTCTATTCTCAAAACCTGGTGGGGGCCATCCTCCATATTGAGAGAGTTTGATGTTCTTTGAATTCTTCTTCTTTGATGAAAAGTTCTCTCAATATCCGGATCTAATTCAAAAAGTTCCTGTAACGACCCAAATCCCATAACATACATCATAATACATAACATGCATACATATCATTGATTTACAACAAAAGTTACATAGCAACCCAAGTACGGTCTCTTTTAGTCTCGAAACTACAAATTACATAAAACTTCCTAATCAACATCGGTCCCCGAAGGCAGTCTACACCTTATTCTTTCCTTTGCCGCTATCAATTCATCGACCTGGAAAACATATTTTTGAAAACAAAATGAGGGTTAGACCAAACGGGTCTACTGAGTTAATCCTGGTCTTTTCCAAAATCAATATCAAACTCTTTTCACATAATACTTTGTATCAAAATATTTTACATGAAACCTTTCATATAAGCACGCATATACCACACGTATATAAATACCACATTTAGACTCGTACACCGTGTATCTCTCCTCATCTCATCTTCTTTCCCCTGGCCACATTAGTCGGTAGCAAGCCAACTAATTATCGTCACTGTACAATACAGTCGACTCCACTGTAATTACATACAGCCCTGCTGCAATTACCTACAGCTCCACTGCAATTTCATGCAGCCCCGCTGTATTTCAATACAGCCCCGCCGAATAATAATTTGGCTCACCTATACTCGTTTCGTGCAATATAAATACAATATATATATTTCACACATACTCACATACACATATAAACACATATATGTATTCCAGTTGAAAACGTTTTAAAGTAAAACTCACCTGTTTAGTTATCAAAATACTTCCAAGCCTTTCCAATGGATTTAGTCTTTCACTTCAAACTCTTAGTATCTGAAACAATTCAAATACATATACCACTTTACCAAATAGAACACATAAGACTCTCTAACAGATTGAGAATCCCAATAACTTATCAAACTCTTATCCTCAAATGTTCACCTACGACGACTTAACACGGGGGTTCCGCTACCCGGTTAGCGGATGGGGTCAAGGGGCAACGCCCTTGCGGGACTCCACGGTACCGGGACTCCATCAATACATTCAGAAACTATATCCGGACACTACCAAAACTACCGGGACTCCACTGTACCGGGACTCCACAGTACCGGGACTCTCCAGTACCGGGACTCCACTGTACCGGGACTCCACAGTACCGGGACTCTCCAGTACCGGGACTCTCCAGTACCGGGAGTCCTAAGATCGGGAGTCTACCGGGACTTCCCCGGGACTCTTAAGAACACTGTCGGTTTCAAAATACCTAGATTCGACTGAGGTTAATAACAATCGATGAAATTTTGATTTCTAAACCGATAGACAACTTCCAAACATGATTACTAACACAATATGTAAAGGACTTACCTCAAAATTACTTCTAACCCAATTGATTGATGCGATGACCGTAACTTCCTTCTTTCGCTTTCCTTTCGCTCAGAACACACACCCACTCTTTCTACTTTTGGTATCTGATGAGTATACGAGATTAAGGGATAATATAGATCTAATTTACCTTCTTGACTCAAATTATTCCAAAATGACAAAAACACCCCTAACCTTATAACTTATCTCAAACTTAACCAAAACATTATATCTTGAAGTTAAATTAATCTAACGGATAGACAACGCATCTAACGGACTTACCCGGGGTATTACAGTTCCCCACATTGTATTCTTGGCATACACCACTTTTTAAAAATCTTTAAAATTCCCAACGGTGTTAGAAAAATCAAATCTTTTAAAATGCTTTTACAGACTTTTAGCTTACCAATCCCCGGCAACGGCGCCAAAAACTTGATGAGGTAATTGCTTTGAATACACCTACAGACGTGCTAGTAGAACCAATAAGCAAGTATACTTATATAGAACTATGTCGCCTCTCAAGTAATAAAGTGGTAAAGATACCGATTATCGTCCCACAGAGATTGGAGTTAAAATTGCTATAAAAGTATGATGAAAGAAGTGATTTCAGAAGATGATTTGGAAGAAAATATCTTTGATTGGTTGGTTGATGATTATCACAGATTCTAATTAACAAGATTAAAAGAGAAGCAAGGGTGTAAGACTTGTGATGTTATGATAAACCAAATTCCAGTAGACTAATGCTACAACAATGCTACAGCATGATGCTGCAGTGATGCTGCAGCATAGCAGTGACAAAAACTAGCTTTATTATCTACTTTGAGACACGTTCCTCTCGGACTCTCAAGTTTGTGTACTCCTAAGTAGCTTATCTCTAAGTCTACTCCATTTTAACCCTTTGAGAAAATGACAATTTATCAAGAATGAATCATTTTAGAAAACAAAAGTAACAACTCTCGTTGCAAGTAACTCTCTCGATATTACCCCTTATGTCATCCAAATTGACGGGCTATTCGATGGCCTATCTCTAGGTCCATGACACTTTAACACTATCAAAGTGATCAATCTGTCAAGGGATTGTATTATCTTGAAGAAACTTGGGTTGGAATAATAAAACGTCATTTTTGCCACAAAAATGCCTACTTTCTTTTGGTCATCACAACACCATTTGCCTCACACCCAAGCTAATGTGATTAGCTACTCATTACAATAAATAAAGGAAAGCAAATGTAAAGAACTAGGAAAGTAAACATGATAACTTGAAATATAAATAACTTGAGAATTAAAGTGCTATAATTAACGAAACAAGAATGTAAACGATAAGCAATTAAACGACAAGAATGTAAAGCGAAATGTAAGTACGAGAATTTAAAGTACTGAAATGAAGTGCATAAAAATAAAGACGTAATAGAAAGATTACTCTAAATGTGCAAAGTAAATTAAAGAAAGCGATTAAAGAGATGTGAACAGTAGCATGCTATTTCAATGCTACAGAAAATCATGTGACAAGATGAAGAACAAGAACATTAATAAGAACAAAATAAGAACTTGATTGCATAAATTATAAAGTAGAGAGAATTTGGAACTGAGATAGATCAGTTCCCATGAAGTGTGTTCTCAAAAGCTAACATCAACCCTCTATATATACACAAAAGAGAGGGGGTGGAAATGTAAATAAAACAACTAAAGAGTACAAATGGCCCACTAGAAGGTACAACAACCAACAAAAAGGTACAAGGGCCATTCCCTTCACTATTACAAAATATATCTTAGCTGGGATCTTGTCCAAGGTTTTACAAAAGATCAGATTCACAACAAAAATTCGGATTTGCTTATGTAAACAATTCAGCCTTCAAATAAAGATCCATCAGCTTCATCAGCTCCATGCTGTTCCAGTACTTCAGCATGACCTGTACTACAAAAAAATTCCCAAAAATACCCATATTAGCCATCCATCTTTGTAAAGACAAGTAAATCATAACTTTTAGCTCCAAACTCAATAAAAGGAAAATAACAAAGAAAATGACTCAAATTGGGATATAAAAGAGGAAAATCCTATCTAAAAGGAAGAGAAAAGTAGTGCTTAAGTACTCAAAATTGAGCACTTATCAGCATGTTATTCAGTCGTTGGTAATGGTCGATTGGGTATCTTGAGGCCGAACCTCAGAACTCATGTTTAATGACCTTAACTTTACGAGTAGGCATTAGGAGGATATAGTCTTGGGCACTACCTTGGAGGTGTGTAGAGATCCACGCCGCTTATAGAGGGTGCCTTGGAGGTGATCCTAAGTGTGTCGGGCCTTGGGACGTTACCAAGTGGGTAGACGTCAAGGTGTATCCTCAATTATGGTGTAACTCGATTTCGTAGAGCAGTGTCGTGGAATAGGCAAGACGTATGTTGTAATTCCTGATTTCGATGGGAGGACAGAGATAGGCATAACGTAACTTGTAATCTCTACTTCCAGTTATACGATGAACGTTGTATGGGTGGTATACTTCTGTGTTACCTCCACCTTCAACGGATACGGGTCTCTCCCGTTTATGGTATTTGGATTTTAATACGTTTTATGTTTGCGAGAGTTTTGCTTCGTATTATGTTTCCAAAGAAAGATTATATTTAAATGAACGGTTTCCATGTTTTACGGGTTGAGTATGTGTTGTCAACCGTATTTGAGGGTTTTGCCTAAAACTAGATTATTTCACGTATTTGAGTGAGTTGGGATTCGTAACTCATTTTTGGAAAATGCTTTACACTTTTGGGGAGGATTCCCATGGATTTTGGGTGCGTTGGAAAATTAGTCATTTATGTCCGTTTTGGAAACTCTTTGGAAATGATAACCTTTGTCGCAAACCTTCATTTAAAGACTTATTGAATCAGGACTAAAACTACTTCTTTCCGATTTATGATTTTATATAGTCATGATAAAATGCTTGAACTCACTAGGCGTAAGCCTAACCCTTTTTATTTGTCGGCATGTGCAACAGGCTCAGGTTGGGGTAGCTCTAGCTACATTATGAAGTGGCGAGTGCTAGTAGTGTGCATGTGAGGTGACTTGAGTAGTGAAGACTTCCGCACTTATTTGGAATTAGCAATTTGTGTTATGTTAAGTAGCACCCGTTTAAGTTGTTTTATTGTGGGAATTATAATGTTTTAAATTCCGAGGTATTTCGAGGAATGAATTGTAGAAATAAATTCATGTATTTAGTTATTTTGTTGAAATTAAAGTTAGTTGCTCGTTCCAAATTTGAGGGTGTTACATCATGTGTACCCAAATTGTTTCCAAGTGATATTTCTTTAAAATGATAAAAGTGTGAAATGATTCATTTATCGCGTTGTCATGCATGAAGGCTATGAACTCACTAGGTCGTAGAATACTACATTTTAAGCTAAGGAAGAACTTCTAGAGTGGGGAGGTGTTGAACAACTCAGGGGAGAATGTTTGTAGTTTTGGTATTTGTATTCAAGGGGGGGTGAGCAGTGGAAGAGTCGGAAGTGGACTTTAGTGTCGGTTGTATGAGGGTCTGTACCCTTGTGCGGTGACTGGAAATACAGTTGCCGAGGGACGGTTGTGTTCAGGGGAAGGATTAGAAGTCGTCAAGGTGTTGGTATTAGCAACTCGTTATGAGTAGTGTGATGAGGCAAAAATGAGATATCCTCGACGTCGAATAAGACTCCTAAGGTGATCTGGTGATATTGATGTTACATGAGTTAGTTTTGAAATGAGGGCATCGGAAAATGAAGTTGTTTATGATATGTTGGAAGGATTAGGTTCAGTAAGGAAACCATATTAAAGAAAAGTTTAAGAAAGTATCATCAGGTTGACTATTAATGTTGAAGTCGGCAGCTGTGTAAGGTGGCTGAGGCCAAGGACTTGAACCAGAAGGTTGAGGGAGCACCCTGTAGGAGTGTTAAGATGGTGAAAGACTGCTGTTTCAGTTAAGCGTTTTACTCACGAGGTTTGGAGGGTTCGTAAAGGATAAAGTATTTAGCACAAACGAAGTGAGTGTATAGATCATGTCGACCTGGGAGAGATTGTGCCCTGTCGATGTAATGGTTTGAAATTGCAAGAACTAGCGAGAAACGAATATGTTAGAGTTAATCAGAAACCCGTGTGTTGTGGTTCAACTAGAGTTTGGGGGGGAGACAAAGTAGCGAGATAGACTCTTGTTGGGTCATTGACCAGCATCTTCCTAAATCGAAACGTGGCGCTGCCTGCTACGCTATATGGAAATAAGTTGCGCCTTCTCCACCAGCAATTGCTTTTGGCGTAGTGGTAAGCGCTTGGATCCTAACAACTCTTTTATTTATGCGGGAGAACATGAGAGTAAGTTTGAGTTGTGCACGAATGACCAAGGGAGACCTAGTCTGCAGCGAGATGTTATGAGTGGAGAATGTATGGCCGAGTAATGGCAGCAATTGCCTAGATAAATGTGCCAGTCAGTGTTGTAGTAGTGTGACGTTAGGAAGAGGAAGCATCAGATGGGAGCCTTTTTGGGGGTCCGGATGAGGTGTACAATTGGTTAATCAAGCTGTTGGAGCACGTGGTTTGTAAGTTGGCGTTGTGATTTGGCTTGTGTCAGGATAGAATGTCGGAGCGGAAGTGAGTGATTACCCAAATAAGAAACCAAGTGTTTTTTATTGTGTGGGTTGCTAAGTAAGTACGTTGTTGAAATCTTTGGAAGTTTTAGAGAAGACGATGGATGAGTGAGTCTAAGAGGTGGTGTAGTAGATGCTAAATCTCTAAGGAATGTGAATTGTTTCCTTTTGTACGAAAGGATTAGTTCGAGTAGGTAACGATTGGAAATCAAGGAGCGTGTAGTGACTTCGATCACCGGTGTCATTTCGAGATAACTAGTTTGGATGCCTCAGGTTAGAATTTTGGTTATGTGTACTAATGAGAAAGTGCTATCAGCATGTGGAAAGATCGGAAGAGAGAGACAAGTAACGTTTGGTGGGCGATGCTCCATGTTAGCGTAGGGAGGCGAAGATAGTATGTCGGGACAAGCGGGTAGGATGGAAACAGTAAGCTTGGCAGTAACACCGAAAAGGTGGAGTAGTATGTGTAGATTGTCATCAGTAAGTGTGCGAACTCCTGAAAAGAATATAGAGGAAGAGGATTTGGGCATGTCTTTGTGCGAGAAAAAAGGCCAGTTGGATGAGTTGAGTTGGTGATGTTGTGAGAAACGTTCTAACGAACTGATCGTTCAGTGTAAGCTATTGAGAGCAGCAGGGTGCGATCATGGTTACTCCTCCTAGTTGAGTGGGGGTAACCGAAGTTATGTTATGTGACTGGACGCTTGTGGCAGCCAGTAAGAAGTTGATGAGCCTTCAGGATAAGTTCAATTCGGATAGGTGAGCACTCCAATAAGGAGTTATAGAGGTTTCCTACTATTAGTCACGTTAAGTGTGAAATGATGATGTGGTGAGAACGTACGAGTTAGTTGTCGAGCGGTAGCCGATGTGATTTGGGAAGGGAATATGATCTGCATAGACGTATGTCGGTTGGAAGAAGTGATATAGAATTACATGTAACCCGAGGAGGGAACTTGTTGGGTCACCAAAAATTTGAAATTGACTCACCGATGTTTTCCCTAACAATCCTACTTAGAATATTTTAGTTTGGTTCTTTACATGACTTGTACAAAATAGCAACTGTTCGGTGAAGTCGAAGATCAACCGAAACCAAGCTTGAAGACTCTCTACTTGTGGAAAATAGAAGACTCCTCTCAACAAACAAACAAGTCATCATCCACCGAAGTTGTCCTCACAATTCGGTGGACATCATCTCCACCGATGAAGACATCAAAAATCGGTGGACATCTTCCACCGAAGTGTTCTTAAAAAAATCGGTGGACTTCATCCCACTGATGAGATACTTAAATCGGTGGGATCTTTGTGAAAATGTTTTTCTTTGTAGATGGTCCAAAAGATCTATGACAATGATATCGGTGGAACTCCTTCGGTAAAAGTGTCTTGGAATACACATCAAGAAGATCATCTATTTTGGGACAAAATCTAGTGCCAGGAAAAAGTGAGCTTTTGTCCTTTTATCTATTTTTTAGAAGAGGTCCCTTTCAGCATGGGTTCTATTCCTTGTATCAAGGAAAAGGTGATTGTGACTTATCAACTTTACATAAGTCCATTGGTATGAAGCAAGTAACTGGAGGACATTCATACTAAGCATTTAATGCTCAGTACACTCATCCTCACTATAAAAGGAAGAAGACATCTCCATGCAAATCACGCTTTTCTGGATATCTCTCTCAGTGCAAGAAATTTCCATACTGCTCCAAAAACTTGATAGCTTTGTTCTAAGTGTTCTTAGTTGTTGTTGTTAGTATACTTTGTGCAAGATTGTTAGAATAGTTATCTGTTCTTTTCCGCAACAGTCTTAATTTTTCTGTGTGTAATTCTTGTTGAAAGATTTTCAATAATAGAATTAAAATTGTGAAAATTTTAAGTATTGTATTCAACCCCCCCCCCCCCCCCCCCCCCTCTACAATACTTGTTATAGCCATCTGGGACTAACAAGTGGTATCAGAGCAGAAAGTTTAACTCATAAACTTGATCTGCAATGGCTGCGTCCACTTCTTCAACTGTTGAAAATGCTTTTCAAAACAACATTTCTGAAAATGGTTCCATTAACAAACCTCCTAAGTTTAACCCCAACAACTTTTCTCTTTGGAAAATCCGTATGATGCTATTCATGGAAGGAGTGGATACTAGATATCCAACCATTCTCAAAGAGGGACCCATTATCCCTCGAGTCTGGGCTCGCTATGAAATACAGAGGCCTGGTAAGGAAACAGCTGACAAGGAGGACTCTAGTGACTCCGACACTTCTGAGCCTTCCGACAAAGAGAAAGCAAAGGGTACTAGACGTTATATTCTCAAAAATCCTAAGGAATATACTGATGAAGAAAAACGTCTAGTTACTCTTGATTCAAAGCTTAGATCTATCATTGCTCTCTCACTTCCTGATGAAGTCTATCATTCTCTAGTTAACTTTGAAACTGCTAAAGAGATGTGGACCACACTATGTGTTCTGTACGAAGGTACAGAGGAAGTGAAGAAATGCAAAAAGATTTCTCTCATAAGAAAATATGAACTCTTCACTCATGAAAAAGGTGAATCTCTTCCTAGCTACTATAATCGTTTTAACTCTCTTCTAAATGATATGAAGTTATTAGGCAGAATCTATGATAACGAGGAAGTTCTAAACAAGTTCATGGATTGTCTCCCTGATTT
Source organism: Saussurea involucrata (assembly GCA_033807775.1). Classification (NCBI taxonomy): domain Eukaryota; kingdom Viridiplantae; phylum Streptophyta; class Magnoliopsida; order Asterales; family Asteraceae; genus Saussurea; species Saussurea involucrata. The sequence continues at coordinate 21,987,835 of CM066322.1, forward strand.
CTGGGAGAACATATGCACTTGTATCAAAACTTCCAAGGACCTTGAGTACATGCCTCTAACTGTCTTATATGGAACTCTCTTCAACTTTGAACAAACCAAGTTACAAAGGAAATCTTTCATCAAAGAGATAAAGGGCACCTCTATTGCTCTTGTCAGTGAAAACTCCAGAAAATCTCAAAATGTTCCAAGAATCACCTATCCTTCATCAGATTATGACAATGAAACCCAAAGCAACTCTTCTCACCAATCGGAGGCATATCTAAGTGATGTCGATGATGAAGGTGAAGAAATCTCGGTTAAGCAGTTGTCTGATGAAATTGCTATGTTAGCTGGTTTTAAAAACAGATCTCGTTTTTCGAACAAATCCAAATCTTTCAGAAAACCCTTCTCTTCTACAAAAGCTTCCTCAACTGATAAGACAAACGAGGAATGTTTTAATTGTGGAAAGAAAGGTCACTTTGCAGCTGAGTGCAGAAGTAAGCGTGTGATGAACTTTTGAAATTCATCTTCAAACAAGTTTTCCTCAAATTATGAAAAACCCAAAAATAACTCTTTCAAATCAAACCTTGCCAAGAAAGAAACTCAGTCTTCAACCAAAGATCATCAAGAAAGGGCTGAGAAATACAAAGCCAAGTACAAGAAAGAAAAGGAGAGAAATGAGGGTCTCCTTAGAAAAGGAAAGGGTCTCATGGCCGAAATTCATGATTGGGAAGAAGAGACCTCTGACAGTGACAATAACTCTCCCAATAAGTGCTTTATGGCCATCTCAGAAGATGTGGAAGATTCAGAAAAAAGCTACCTCTCCAATGGCTCTTGTGTCGTCTGGGTGTTCGACATCATATGTTCAGGTACATCCCTTTAATGATATGACAGATAGGGAAAAGATAGATGCTTATGAATCTTTAACTAAAGACTTTCACTCTGTTAAGGATGGTAAGAAAATGAAATCTGTTCAGGTTAAAAATCTCACTTCTCAACTTGAAATCTGCATGTCTAAACTTGAAAAGTTTGAGGAAATCAAAGTTGAGCTTGAGGATCTGAAAACCATAAATCACATGATTTCCAAAGAGAAAAATAAATTTTTCAAGAAACTAAAAAGAGAACAAGAGGTTGTCAGAAAGTGGACAACTTCTTCAAAAAATCTTGAGCAACTTTTTCAGGACCAAATCGGTGGCAATAGCAAATATGGGCTAGGATTTGGAAAAGACTCTCCCAAAACTTCATCTCATGCACTCACTCCTTCCTCAAATGTATGGGATGATGCTTCAGAGTCTAGCTCTTGTGACTCTGTCTCTTTAAACTCTCTTGATCTAGGTGAAGCTTTAAAATATGGAATGTTCATAAAAGCAAAAGAATCTTCTTCAAATCAGTCCACTGCGAAACATGATTCCAATGATTTTTCAAAACCCATCCATGATCTTCTAAAGGTGTTAACTATTGATGAAGCTTCTTCCTCCAACTCTTCAAAGACCAAGTTTCTCAAAAGAGTTCATGACACCGATGTCTCTTCTTTCAGAAAGTCCTCAGATCTTGGAAAAGACCATTTCAAAAATACTTCTAAAAGTATTTCCAAATTTGCTATCACCTCTGGAAATGGAATTTTAAGTTTTCCTCCTCACATCTCATCTTTTGGTCCTAAAGCAATTCAAATTAATGTCTTAGAAAAGGGAAAAGAAAAGGAAATACTGCTAAAACCTAAAAAGACCTTTTGCCCTAGAGCCATTCAGCTAAATGCCTTAGGAAAAGGAAAAGAAAAGGTTCAAGAACCTAAAACGACTTTCATCTACAGAAAATGCTATAACTGTGGGGACACTTTTCATCTTGCCAAAGATTGTCCAAAAGAAAGAATGGACAGAACCAAACTTAAGGACTCATCCTCTTCTAACCCAAAAGGACCCATCTCTAAATGGGTACCAAAGAACTAATCTATTTGTGCATGCAGGTTTTTGAGCACCATCAAATATGGTATCTGGATAGTGGGTGCTCACGTCACATGACAGGAAATAAATCTCTACTAGTTAACTATGTGTCTGGAAAAGGTCCATCTGTAACTTTTGGAGATAATGCTAAAGGCTACACCAAAGGTTATGGAACTCTCACTAATGGATCTATCACATTCAATAAAGTGGCATTTGTTGAAGGCCTCGTGCATAATCTTCTAAGCATTAGCCAACTGTGTGATCTTGGATATAAAGTTATCTTTGAACTTTGTATCTGTACTGTTGTGGACAAGAACTTCAAAGTGGTGTTATCTGGAAAAAGGATGGAAAATGTTTATGTCATTGATATGGGACTAAGAAACAATTCATCCAATGTTTGCTTTGTGTCAGATGACACATCCAAAAGGAACTGGTTGTGGCATAAACGTCTCTCTCATCTAAATTTCAAAACCCTTCATAAAATCTCCAACAAAGAGCTGGTGACGGGTATGCCAAAGTTGAATTTTGTTAAGGAGAAGCTATGTGATGCTTGTGAAAAAGGGAAGCTTACCAAAACTTCTTTCAAGACCAAGTAATGCTCTTCCGTTACTCTTCCTCTTCAGATGCTGCACATGGATCTATGTGGACCAGTCAGCACTCCTAGTCTTGGTGGCAAAAGGTACATTCTTGTTATTGTTGATGAATTTACTAGATATACTTGGGTCTCTTTTCTCAGGTATAAAAGTGATGCAACTGAAGAAATCATCAACTTTGTCAAGAAAAATGAAGTTCTGAATGGTCAACTTGTTCGTTCCGTAAGAAGTGATAATGGCACTGAATTCAGAAACAGTGCTCTTGAAGACTTCTTCACTGAGAAAGGAATTTCTCAAAACTTCTCTGCAGTCCGGACTCCTCAGCAAAATGGAGTGGTGGAAAGGAAAAACAGAACTCTGTGTGAGGCTGCTAGATTCATGCTAAGTGAATCAAACCTTCCTACCTATTTTTGGGCTGAAGTTGTTAATACTGCCTGCTTTACCCAAAATAGGTCGGTGATATCCAAAAGACATGATAAAACCCCCTATTAAGTTTTCCATGGCAGAAAACCAAATATAGGTTTTCTTCATGTCTTTGGTTGTGTGTGCTTTATTCTAAATGATCGTGACAATCTTGGGAAGTTTGATCCCAAAGCTGATGAAGGAATCTTTGTTGGATACTCTTTATCCTCCAAAGCATATCGTGTGTACAATCTCAGAAGAAAATGCATTGATGAGTCCATTCATGTCAAATTTGATGATCTAAGATCATCATCTCTTTCAAATGATGATGATGAATTACACAGATGGATTTCCTCATGCATAGGTGATGCTCCCATAGTCAATCCCACCGATGCATCCTCTATTCCTTTGAACCCATCAAATCCTTCTACCTCAAATAACCAAGTTGGGTCACCTTCCTTAGTAATCTCTTCCACCGAAATTGACCATCCTCACATCGATGGGTTGCATCCCACCGAATCACCTACTTCAACTAATACACAGGCTTCTACCGATCCTACACCCACCACCGAAAATTCTGCCCTCCACCAAACTTCTGATCTCATAACATCAACTCATTTCACTCAACATATTCCATCACCTTTGCCTCCTGCCACAAAATGGACCAAAGATCACCCCATAGATCAAATCATCGGTGATCAACTAGCTGGTGTCCAAACACGTAGAGGAGTTGGAAATATTTGTCTCTATGTGAATTTTCTTTCTCTTATTGAACCCAAAAAGATTGATGAAGCTCTTGCAGATCCATGTTGGATCACAGCCATGCAAGAAGAACTTTCTCAGTTTGAGAGAAACAAAGTTTGGAGACTGGTTCCCAGACCCCGAAAGAAGACAATCATTGGAACCAAATGGATCTTCAGAAACAAAATGGATGAAGATGGTACAGTTATCAGAAATAAGGCCAGATTAGTTGCTCAAGGATACCGACAGGAAGAAGGCATTGATTATGATGAAACTTTTGCCCCTGTTGCAAGACTTGAAGCAATTAGAATCTTTCTCGCTCATGCTGCCTACCGAAATTTCAGAGTCTTTCAAATGGATGTCAAAAGTGCCTTCCTCAATGGGGAACTTGCAGAGGAAGTCTTTGTAAAACAACCTCCTGGCTTTGAAGACCCAGCTCATCCAGACTATGTGTACAGACTTGACAAAGCTCTTTATGGTCTCAAGCAAGCTCCACGTGCCTGGTATGACACTCTTGCCAACTTTCTTCTAAAGCATGGATACTCCAGAGGTAAAATTGACAACACCCTCTTTATCAAGCAAACCTCAGGTAATCTTATTCTTGTCCAAATCTATGTTGATGACATCATCTTTGGTGCCACTAATGAATCACTTTGTGATGAGTTTGCTTCTCTCATGATGAGTGAATATGAGATGAGCATGATGGGAGAGCTTACATTCTTTTTAGGCCTTCAGGTCAAACAATCTTCAGAAGGGATCTTTTTAAACCAAAGTAAATACATTCGTGACCTTCTGAAAAAATTTAACTTTTCAGATAGCTCTCCTATGAAAACTCCCATGGCACCACCTTTGAAACTCAATGCTGATCTTAAAGGTGAATCTGTGGACGTTACCCTTTATCGAGGAATGATTGGTTCTCTTCTGTACTTAACTGCTAGCAGACCGGATATTATGTTTGCTACTTGTCTATGTGCCCGTTATCAAGCCAATCCAAAAGTATCACATTTGAAGGCTGTAAACGGATTTTTCGGTATCTAAAGGGTACTCTGCACCTGGGTCTTTGGTATCCCAAAGACTCCGGTTTTGAACTAATTGGGTATTCGGATTCAGATTTTGCAGGTTCTCAGATTGATAGAAAAAGTACCACAGGTAGCTGTCAACTTCTTGGTGGAAAATTAGTAAGCTGGTCCAGCAAGAAACAGAACTCAGTCTCAACATCAACTGATGAGACTGAATATGTTGCTGCTGGAAGTTGCAGTGCCCAGATCCTGTGGATGAAAAATCAACTAAGGGATTACAATCAATTCTACTCCAAAGTCCCAATTCTGTGTGATAATTCGAGTGCAATTGCCATTGCAAATAATCCAGTTCTCCATTCCATATCAAAGCACATAGACATCAGATATCACTTCATCAGGGACCACATATCCAAAGGTTACATTGAGCTGCATTTCATTCCCACCGATCTACAACTTGCTGATTTGTTCACTAAACCCCTTGATGAAGCCAGGTTCAACTTTCTAATAAGTGAACTTGGAATGTGCAACTTCCAATAAATATGTGTCCTAAACCTCCACCGATCTCTCATCGGTGGACAATTTCTTCTGTTTCTTTCTACACCGAAATCTTTCATCTTGTCGGTAGCACTTCCTCTACCGAAATAGCTCACAACTTGGTCAAATACAACCACCGATTGATCCTCACCACCGATTCTCTTATATCGGTGGTATGCTCTTCTTCCTTCTTACTGAATTGTTTCTCATATCGGTGGTATGCTCTCAACAACATTATCGGCATCACTCTACCCCGAAGCAATCCTTCACCGAAATCACTGTTACACCGATACCCACTCACCACCGATTCTAAATCTTATCGAATACGCTTCCCCATGCTTCCATGAGCCTAAAAAACCCTAAGTGTCAGGATGAGAAGTGACCCTTCCCATTCTAAGACGCCCACGCTCACACATTCCCATATCCCATCATTACCCCATTTTTTAATCTTTAACCCTCAAACCGTTCCCTCTCCTTTTTAAAAATCATCAACCCTCCTCCTACTTCTCTATATATAAACCATCCCTAGCCATTCTCTCTCTCTCTCTCACTTTCTCTCCACGAAACCTGAAACCTTCCCCATCAAAATCTCTATTTTTTTCCGACAACAATGGCGCCCAACAAAATCCCTACGTGTTTTGAAGACCTCATCTTCAACCCTTGCAACCACGTCGCTCGTTTCGAATCCGATCCCGCACATCCCGAGTTCAACACCGTTATCAAGTTCTTAGCTCGCTCACCCCTTCTCCATGCTTTCTCTTGCAACCCTAAGATGAGCAAAGTGTTCATTGGCAAATTTTGGCTTTCCTGTGTGTATGATATTTCCAATGAAGCCATTCATGCCTCTATCTTTACTGACGAAGAGGGTGATCACGATGTTACTTTTGGCGTAGATGATGTCCGTAGTGCTCTCCCTTTTCAGAGTATGTTGACATTCATGTCGATAACTTCCTTGAGCAAGTCATAAGAACTCTTGGCTATATCCAACAATCTGAGGATAAAACTTCCAAGTCTTCTAAAGGACCAGGTACTCTTCTTCGCAAAAATATGGGTGGGGTTTGGAACTTCTTCTTTGCTCATGTGATCCATTGTCTATCCAGAAAGACAAGTGGTCAAGACCAATCCCCATCCTATATTAAAAAGCTTTCTCATGCACTAATTTTTCAAAGAAAGGTGGATTTTTCTCAGTATTTCTTTACTGAGTTGACTGAAGTAATCAAACAACCGAAAAAGTGCTATGTCGCATATCCTCGGTTCATCTCCATGATCCTTCAACACAAACTCGGTACTAAGTTGGATGCGGATCGCAAGTCTAAATCTCCCAGTTTCATCTACGATTGGTCATCACCCGTTGTTGGCCAAAAGACGCTCAATATTGGCCATCTCACTACTGATATTCCCTTACGCCGAGGTATGATTTCTTTCGCCTTATCTCCCGATCTTCACTGGGGTGATGGGGAAGCTCCCGGGTTTCAACACCCGGAAGTTCCCAAGGAACCCCAAGTTGTAGTGGCCCTTTCTTCCCGTCCTCGAGTGACGTCGGGTGGTGCTAAAAAGAAACAACAAAAGGCCACCGACACCTCCGCACCCGCTTCTCGAACCACGCTACCGAGAGATCCCTCGGAAGCTTCCCCGGTTCAAACCCCATCTCGAAAGCGGAGGCACTCATCTTCCCCTTCGCGATCTCTTTCAAAGAGGTCTCGAAAGCCTTCGGCCAAACCGACTAATCCAACTGTCGATTCTCAAAAATCGCCAGTTGTTGAAATTCACCCTTCCGGGCCAAGGGAATCCGTTATCATCCCTACCGTCTCCTCTGTTGCCTCTCAAAAGGCTTCAGTTGTACAATTGGAGGAACCACAACTTACCTTCCCACTCGTTTCTGAGGGTGGTGGAGATGACCTCGAGGTCTCTCCCCTCGAGGGTTCTGAATTCTCACTTCACAGCCTTACACCCGATCTCTTTAAGATTGATGATGCACAACCCGCTCAGGGTTCCCCCCCCCCCATTGAATCCCCCCCCAGGTAATTTCCTTGAGTTTCTTTTGGAGGACACTGGTTCTCCCCAAACCATCCCGTCCACCGAGGAAAACCCCACCGAGTCTCCCTCACCGAAGACTCAATTAACTCCCCGACGATCTACCTCTCCACACCGATCCCCTACCCCATGCCGATCGCCTACACCAATTAGAAAATATTCTCCCCTCCGAGATCCCCCTCCACCGAAAGTTCTCTATTCCGATGAAATGTCCATTTACCTCCCAAATCTCACTACCGACGCTGATCCACTACGCCTACGATTCACTCTCCCAGAAATCGGTGGCTATACCTCTCCAAGCATTGGGCGACACTCTGCATTTCTACAATCCACAATTTCCATGATTTCACAGGCCAACTCCAGAATCTCAGTTCTTGAATCCTAGATACCGCAGATACTTGCTGTTGCCCTTGCCAATGCACTTCGGCCCATGCATAATGAAATTGTTTCCTTGTCTTCCAAAGTGGAGTCCTTTACCAATGCTTCTACCACCGACCACTTGCAAGAGAAATCCCAATGGGAAATGGACTTGGGTGATTTCTCCCTGATCCCCGATGCCACCACTATAAGCTTGGCTTTTCTTCACTCAAAATTTGACAGTGTATTTAAACAGTTGGTTTTAAGGTTTCGGCTGCTGCTGAGGGGGAGAAGTCTGTTTATCAACCAAAATTACCTTCCATCAAGAAATATATCAGCAACAAGCCTCCACATTCCACCGATAAAACAGCATAGGTCACCAAAGATCAAGCTGTGTCACCACCGAAATCTCCATCGGTGGAAACCACAAATACAGGTACCACCGATCTTGTTGAGGGGGAGAAAATTCTTGCATCTTCTGAGGGGGAGCAAGTTTCTAAAACTCCCAAAGACAAAGGCAAGAAAGTTCTCTCGGCTGAAGAATTGGCAAAAGAAGAAAAGAAAAAGAAGGAATTGTCAAAGTATGGGGCCCGACCTGAGGATGCTCAATCTTTAAAACTCAAGCCTCCATCCCAAGAAACCACCACCGATCTCGGTCTTTCTCCTCAAGAAATTGAGGAAGCTAGACTTGCTCAAATTGATTTGGATAAATCTAAAGCTCTCTCTCTGAAAGCTGCACAAGAAGAGGCCAACAAAGCCAAGTCTGCCGATCACCTACTCACTCAAAAATCCATGCTAAGTGTCTTTGAAGAAGAAAGAAATGAAGAAATAAGTTGGTACAAAAAGACCATGCACCACCGACTTAGCAGATCCCCGATCTCGAATGTCAAAATTGCTACCTCCAGAGCCAACCCGAAGGATATCAGGCTGATCATCGATAGAGAAGACGGCTCAATGAAAGGTGTGAAAGATAGTCACCTCAAACAGTTCGGTCTTCCCGAATGGTATGAGATCTCTCAACACTTGGTCAGAAATGCAAACCCAAAGAAAGATATTTTTGTCAAATGTATTGAAGGATTGATGGAAAAGATGAAGGAGATTAAAAGGAAACACAACATCATTCTTTCTTCCGATGAAAGGGCAAAACTTCAATCGATGAAAGAAGAAATCTGTCTTCCTAAAGTCAAGAATCCTATCGACAAGGTGTTCAAGGAAATGGCAACTGAAGGGAAGATTCCAAATGTAAGCAACCTAAACTTGTCCCTCCCTACATCGGTGCCTCATCCTACTACGACTTTGAGTCTCTCACTGATTCCCGGGATGTTCTTCAATGATGGTTTTGGTTGTCGTTCCTTCTTCAGATTTGCACAAATTCCCATAGCCGACACTTTGTTTCTTCAAGGCCTCCACAACTTATTTCCTAATATCCCTGAAGCTCAGCCTTTCTACCGAAATTTGATGGATGAAATTAAGCGTCGACAGAAAATGAGAAAATGATCTATGTGTTTTACTGTTCATCACTCAAGTACTTGTAAAACTTCTCTTCATTTCAAAATGTATGAAAGTTTCGGTAATACAAGTACTTTTCTCCCATTTGAATTTTCTCTGTTGCACATAGTTACTTTACTTGTAAATACTGTATATAGTATACACACTCATACAAAAGAAAAAGATCAAAAAGAACAAAAAGAATGGTCTATGTGAAAAGAACCCAAAAAGAGTAAAAAGGGTCAAAATGCACTTTATTTTTTTTCAATACTCTTAAATATTCTAAGAAAGGAGCTCAAATACAAATAGGGGGAGATTGTTGGGTCACCAAAGATTTGAAATTGACTCACCGATGTTTTCCCTAACAATCCTACTTAGAATATTTTAGTTTGGTTCTTTACATGACTTGTACAAAATAGCAACTGTTCGGTGAAGTCGAAGATCAACCGAAACCAAGCTTGAAGACTCTCTACTTGTGGAAAATAGAAGACTCCTCTCAACAAACAAACAAGTCATCATCCACCGAAGTTGTCCTCACAATTCGGTGGACATCATCTCCACCGATGAAGACATCAAAAATCGGTGGACATCTTCCACCGAAGTGTTCTTAGAAAAATCGGTGGACTTCATCCCACTGATGAGATACTTAAATCGGTGGGATCTTTGTGAAAATGTTTTTCTTTGCAGATGGTCTAAAAGATCTATGACAATGATATCGGTGGAACTCCTTCGGTAAAAGTGTCTTGGAATACACATCAAGAATATCATCTATTTTGGGACAAAATCTAGTGTCAGGCAAAAGTGAGCTTTTGTCCTTTTATCTATTTTTTAGAAGAGGTCCCTTTCAGCATGGGTTCTATTCCTTGTATCAAGGAAAAGGTGATTGTGACTTATCAACTTTACATAAGTCCATTGGTATGAAGCAAGTAACTGGAGGACATTCGTACTAAGCATTTAATGCTCAGTACACTCATCCTCACTATAAAAGGAAGAAGACATCTCCATGCAAATCACGCTTTTCTGGATATCTCTCTCAGTGCTAGAAATTTCCATACTGCTCCAAAAACTTGATAGCTTTGTTCTAAGTGTTCTTAGTTGTTGTTGTTAGTACACTTTGTGCAAGATTGTTAGAATAGTTTATCTGTTCTTTTCCGCAACAGTCTTAAGTTTTCTGTGTGTAATTCTTATTGAAAGATTTTCAATAATAGAATTAAAATTGTGAAAATTTTAAGTATTGTATTCAACCCCCCCCCCCCCCTTCTACAATACTTGTTATAGCCATCTGGGACTAACAGAACTCTTAGGTGTGAGTTCGCCAGGAGGTGCAAGGGTGGCCTTGTGCCAAGTGGTCAGGAGAGTGATGGTTCCTGGTTTTAGAGTCTCGTTGTAGTGGCGGGGATTTTCCGCCAAGTTCCATCTTTTAAGGAAGTAAAGGGGTATGAGAGACCGTAAGTAGATGTGTTGAATAACCGTGAGTTCCGACGTGGGGACGAGAGCGAGCAAATGGAGGCGTAGGTGGCCTTGGATTCTTCTAGTGGTATTTAAGCGAGTATAGTATTCGGAGAGGTTGCAAGTAAATAGTGCAAGATGGCACGACATAGCAAAGTGGTGACTCGTCGAGGGCGGTCCCAATGTATGGCATACGTGTAACATCCCATATTTCATCTCTTGTGGTATTTAGTGCAGAAATAAGAATTCTGGGGCTCTTTTGTAAAAACCTGAAAGTTATGTGGCTGGAGTGTGATAGAGAGAAGTTTGATAAGACAAAACCCTTCAAAAACCCTATTTCCATTTCTTGTTTTCGGCTGGAACTTCTCTAGAGAGGAAAGGAGCTCAAGTTCCACCATTGAAGGTTTGGAGAAGGTGGATCAGCTAGAGATTGAAGAAGTTGCTGCTAAGGTATAACTCCACCCACCTTTCTTTAAGTTTTGTGTCTAGAATGGGGTTTAGATGCATGTTCTTGATCCCAATCTCTTCTCATTTTTGTATTTTGAGATGAAATCTTGTGGAAGGGTGTGTTGGATGAATCCCTTGAGGAGTTTGAGAACTCTTGGTGATAGTTCACCTTTTCAAGGGAGGTTTATAAGTTTTGTTCATCCATTTTGGGTGTTGATTCTAAAATATTGTTTTAGGAGAGCTGAATCTGATTTGGGGAAGTTTGGGGATGAGAAATCTTTGAGTTTTGGGAAGAAATCTCGTGCAGGAAAATCTGTCCAGGGGTCCGCGCCGATGGCGGCGCCGATGGACTGGCGCCAGCATCGGCGCCAGTCGCTGTTTCTTGTTTTTCCGTTTTTGCTTCGTTGGTCGTTTGGGCTTGGGTTCGAGGCTTGGTTTAGGGGATTGTCTTAGGACATTATGGAAAGTGTTTTAGAGCATGATTGGGGAGTCTAATACCTCATTTGTTAACCCCAATTCAGGTGACCGTTTGGTGTTTAAGCGAGCTCCCAAGTAGTGAGTCGTTTAGCCGAGCATCAGGTGAGTTCCCTTATGCATTATTTCTATCTTTTAAAATGAAATGCGAAGAATTGATATGTCTGAAAATGAGTTACTTGATTATCATGAATCTTATGTTTTCTTATGCATGAAAAGTGTTAGTTTGCAATGTGGAAGGAGGATATTCCTCGAGTAAGTTTAAAGCATGTTCTAAGTGTTTATGCTGGTGATAGAGTCGGGTTACACAGTGGAGGACCCCCGAGTTGCCGTCCCTGGCTTTGTAAGGTGATGAGTTACCGTCCCTGGCTTTGTAAGGTGATGAGTTGCCGTCCCTGGCTTTGTAAGGTGATGAGTTGCCGTGCCTGGCTTTGTAAGGTGTTATTGGTCCGTACCACTGTGTATACCCTTGTTTGAGCTCAAACTTGTCAAGTGTTATGTGTATGGAAAAGTGTTTTGTTTTTAATGTTTTGCAGTTACACTTTTAAGGAGGGAATTCACTAGACCTCATGGTCTAACCCTCGCTTTCAAAACTTAAAAACCATTTTCAGGAAAGGGTGACTTAGGTGCTTGTAGCAAGGGAAAGGAGAAGGCTTGAGACGGAGGTGCGAGATTAGAGACCGTCAAGTTCCAGTTTTTGTTTAGTTAGCATCTCGGTTGTATTTGCTTGAGGACCTTAATCAATGTAATTGATATTGGAGTTTATGATGTATTTGGGACCCTTATGGGCTTTTTGGCTAATGTTTTATGTTAAGCAGGCTTTGGGCTGTTACAAATGGTATCAGAGCCATAGTTTAAGGGATTTAGGTGACCGGATGGGCCTAAACTTAAACTTTGAGGATAGGGACACAACCGAGATATAGGAAGTCATTAGGAATGACCGTAAACATAGGATATCTTGACAATGGTAATGAGAACCCTCATGTAAGGTAAATTCAAGTAGCATCTGGCCAATGCTATTATGGATCTACAGGTGCATGGGTGTGACCAATCGCTATTGTCGGGATGAGTGGTGAGGGTGGTGGTATGTAGAGGGTTCTAACCTTGTGTTTGATAGCAAATAGTTGATGTGTCATGGAAGAGATTCCTTATGATGGGATGTCTGCAACTTCTAGAGGAAGTGTTGTCTAGAAGTAAATTTTCTAGGATTCAAATTAATTAATGGTGGTATGGGGGGGGGGGGGGAACGACTCCTAGTGTTAGTGGGTCCCCGCCCTTAGGATCGTGGGTCGGTCAGTTGAGTTAGGAGTGAGAATTATGCGGACATCCTGAAACCTTTAATTCGAGATCAAGTTAGGGAACCTAGTCTTGGATTCCCTAGTCAAGCGGTTTAGTGGCAAGATTAATGATTGCAAAAGATCAGTGTTGTTTTTGTGGTATGCATGTAAGAGTGGTCGATCAGGTAGGTTATGAAGCACTTGTGCTACAAGTTGTAGCATAAGTAAGGAAGCGGTTGTTGGTTATAGTATGGTACCAGTAAAGAGTTAAAGTGAGTGCAACGGTTGACTTAGTTAGGGTGAATAGCCTTCCTTCGTATATTGAATTCCATGCATTTTTGTTGTTAAACGCATTATACGAGATTCTTTCGTGATAAAAAGCATGTACGTGTATGATATGTTTTCTTGTTTTGGGAAATGAGTGACGCGTACGAGCGTGTTTTCTTTAAAGTAAAAGACAAACTTGTTTTCATCATACGATAAAGCTTTGAACTTAGTGATTTACGAATTATTTCACGTTTTTCTTGTGGAGAGAATCTTCGTTACGAAAATATGAAAGAACATCATTATTGCAAGGTTTGTTTTACAAACAAAATGAGTACTGACTCGTTATTTTCATGTAAACGAGTGTTGGAGTTGACAGACCCACTTTGGGTAAGTAATTTCGTTCGAAAATTTTCCGGCCATACGCGAAAGGGTTTCATTGGAGACAATCGTAGTGTCAGCACCGATTTGGATGGACAGGGTTACGAATTATCGTAAGAGTGCCTGTGAGTGATCTTTGCGATCGTTGTGTTTTACTATTCATTTTGAGTAATGTTGTTTCATGCATACTCAAACTCGCTTTATACTTTTGCATCTATCGTGTTTCTTAAAAGCGCGCAAAATGATTTCAATCGTTGTGTCATTATGCATGAAGGCTATGAACTCGCTAGGTCGGGGGGGGAGGATGTTACGATTTAAGCCAAGGAAAGGGCTTTGGGAGTTAAATTGCTAGTTGTATAAGATGTGGTCAAGTTATGACCATAGTGTTCCGTTAGAGTAAGTGGGTGAGTACCTGGAGTCTTGGGTAGTGAAGCTGGAATGTTGGTATGAGTGTAGTTTGAACTATTGTCGGGATATGTGAGAATAGTTTTAATCGCAGTAAAGTTGAAATGGCCAAAGTGTTTCTGTTGGTGGAATAGTAATCAGTAGCGTTACGTTACCTAATGTAATGTTTTCGGTTTCGAGTTGGAGTACTGAGATGGTTTGATAATTAGATCTTGCTAAGAAAGATCTTGTGTTTAGTCTCTCGAGGGAGAACGGTGGGGTATAAGTTGGTTATAAGGCGTAGGACGAAGTGGGTTATGTTAGGAATCCTAGATGGTCAGGAAAGAATGAAATCATCATGTAGTCCATTAATGTGGAGGTTTTGTCAGGAGATTGAAACGTGAGAGTGAACCCGTTGGGTGTGGGTGGATGAGGTCGTTGAATTGTGTAAATGGTATGGAATAGGAATACCTAGTGAAGGCATTGAGAGAACGGGAGATCACCGGTGTGAATGTAATGTCCATTGAGGCTTTGGATGATTAGCTTATGGGTAAGGTGTCTAGTACAGCGGAGATAAATTGCGAGGAGTTAACGAGGAGCGAGAACTGGTTCGGGAGTTAGGAGAAATAGATTCTTTCGAGAATCCTGATTCGTCGTGAGGCGACTGGGCAATTGCATGTCTATTATCGATGTCGAATCAGTGGCCGTTTGTTGGATAGTTGTCGGGAGGTTGGTATTGGAGAAGTAACTATAGTGTGGCTATCTTGTTGAGTTTTCTTACAAAGAGGCAAGAAGTTGTTTGGAGAAAGGTAGGTATCCGACGTGACGTTTGACCACTTTGTGTGGGTGTACAAAAGTAAGAGATCGTGATTGCTTAAGTGATTTTCTTATGGGGTATGATGATCCATTTAAGAACGAGACATTAGGGTAATCGAAACAGGTGTACCTTGAGTAATTGACCTTGTCAAGTGGTTCATTTAGACCCGGGAAGGGCAAAGTCGATTAACGTTTTGGCTTTGTTTGGTTTAGTGTTATGGGTGTCGTGAAGTAAGTAGTATCCTTTGTGTGTGTAAGGAAATCATGATAGCCTGATTGCAAAGTAGTCGTGTGGTGCGATAGTAGCATGAGGAAGTGGTAGCACTCGGAATCAAAGGAACGTGTAGGTCATAGATGTAATGTTGAATTGCTGTAATGTTGGAATAGTCAAAGGTAATGAGCATGCCTGGTTTAAGTGTGTGGTTTTGCGGGCGGTATACGTTAATACTAGGTTGAGATCAAGAGATTAAGTTGCGGTTGGTAACGAGATGACAGGAGAACCCTTGTCCTTTTCGATCCCATTGGATTTGGGTGAGTTTTCATGCTTCACTCGATTGTCGAGCAGGATAATGTACCCGTTAAGTTGTAGTGCTTCGTCGTGAAGTTTAGGCAAGAGCGTTGGAGTATTTCGTGGATGTAATGAATTAGAATGAGCGGGTCGGCGGTGTTGGAAAGTTAGGAACTCTTGGTAGTTCTTGGTGTTAAGTACCTCATGAGAACTTGGCTAAAGGTCTTGACTGATAAGTATGGAGAAGTTGTTCTGTTAGGCTGTAGCGGTGTGCGATGGAAAGTTTGTGTAAACATGAGAGAAGATGTTGACAGTATAAAAGATCAAGTATTGACAGACTCGCGGTAAGACGATGTCATGAGACGTTGATTGGGCGGACTATAGTTGAAGAACTGTTCTTTTTAAGGCATAAGATAAGGGATTGTTGTTATGTCTTGGTTAATGAGTTGAGAAAGCTAAGTTCATGCGACCGGTCTAAAAGTTGGTGCTTGTGGGTGAGTCATTCTTTTGAGGGATCTTTAATGTATCAGGTTAGGATGGGAACAGGTGGTCGAATGTGGTGCTCTAGTTGAGAGACCGTGGGTTTAGATGCGATATCGTCGAGGAGAATGTTTCACACGAGCGTGTTGATCAGTGTCCGATTAAGGGAGATAGTTAGAATGAGCTTGGTCACTCCTCCGTGTGAGAGGGCAAGTGAACGTTGGAGGCAGTTCCTAGTTAGTGGAACCATTCAGTGGATTTGAGCGAAGGACATGATTGTGTATAGAATGGAATTATGGCTTAGCGAATGTGGGGAGTTTGGATCGTTGATTTGTAACTGTTAAGGCACGTGTGATCGGTGATTTGAGGAAACACAATTGTGCCAGGTGAACGCTATTTTGGTAGGAGGGCGTTCTTCCTTTGATGAATGTAATGTGGTGGTGAGAAGGCGGTAACGTTATGAGAATGGTAGTGTTTAATGTCGACGAAAGGAGTGATAAGCCTCCGTTTAGAAATTCGGGTTATTGCGGTGTTAACTCGAGTAGAGTCGTATTCTATTAAAGAGAGTATTTTGGATGAGTAGTATGTTTGAACGAAGAGATTACAAGTGTGTGGCTGGGCGTGCTGCAGACCCGAGAGTGTAGTGGTTGGCCTAGGGACGATGTCAAAGAATACTGTACGTTGTCGATGCTGATCGGGAGTGGATGGATAGGTGAATGGAACTAAGATGATTGGATTAGAAGGTTCGAGCATTGTCAATCTCAAGTCGGGAGAACAGTTGGATGGGAAAATATTCCCATGGTTTGGAGTAGTGTGTTTCAATAGGAGATTGAATTGGACTACATTGTAATGGAGTAGTGGCAGTTTTCGAAAGAACTGGGAATTATTGATTTGTTTAGAGGCACTCGGTGAAAATCTAGAGTGCTTTTGGTATGTCTTAACCCATGTTTGGGGAATGTTGGTTGGGAAGAAGTTTGGTGTAGCTTCGCAGTCAGTGTGAGCAATTGAGGCCGGATGGTTGAGAATTGGACAGACAAAGAAGTTAGTTTGGTAGGGATGTAGTGGTAACTTCCTAAGAAAATTTTGAGGCAACATGGGAACCCGAGATCGATATGAGGGCAAGGTACCCGCACCTTTTCAGTGATGAGATTCCGGGGACAGAATCCTGTTAAGGGGGAGGTGATGTAACATCCCATATTTCATCTCTTGTGGTATTTAGTGCAGAAATAAGAATTATGGGGCTCTTTTGTAAAAACCTGAAAGTTATGTGGCTGGAGTGTGATAGAGAGAAGTTTATTAAGACAAAACCCTTCAAAAACCCTATTTCCATTTCTTGTTTTCGGCTGGAACTTCTCTAGAGAGGAAAGGAGCTCAAGTTCCACCATTGAAGGTTTGGAGAAGGTGGATCAGCTAGAGATTGAAGAAGTTGCTGCTAAGGTATAACTCCACCCACCTTTCTTTAAGTTTTGTGTCTAGAATGGGGTTTAGATGCATGTTCTTGATCCCAATCTCTTCTCATTTTTGTATTTTGAGATGAAATCTTGTGGAAGGGTGTGTTGGATGAATCCCTTGAGGAGTTTGAGAACTCTTGGTGATAGTTCACCTTTTCAAGGGAGGTTTATAAGTTTTGTTCATCCATTTTGGGTGTTGATTCTAAAATATTGTTTTAGGAGAGCTGAATCTGATTTGGGGAAGTTTGGGGATGAGAAATCTTTGAGTTTTGGGAAGAAATCTCGTGCAGGAAAATCTGTCCAGGGGTCCGCGCCGATGGCGGCGCCGATGGACTGGCGCCAGCATCGGCGCCAGTCGCTGTTTCTTGTTTTTCCGTTTTTGCTTCGTTGGTCGTTTGGGCTTGGGTTCGAGGTTTGGTTTAGGGGATTGTCTTAGGACATTATGGAAAGTGTTTTAGAGCATGATTGGGGAGTCTAATACCTCATTTGTTAACCCCAATTCAGGTGACCGTTTGGTGTTTAAGCGAGCTCCCAAGTAGTGAGTCGTTTAGCCGAGCATCAGGTGAGTTCCCTTATGCATTATTTCTATCTTTTAAAATGAAATGCGAAGAATTGATATGTCTGAAAATGAGTTACTTGATTATCATGAATCTTATGTTTTCTTATGCATGAAAAGTGTTAGTTTGCAATGTGGAAGGAGGATATTCCTCGAGTAAGTTTAAAGCATGTTCTAAGTGTTTATGCTGGTGATAGAGTCGGGTTACACAGTGGAGGACCCCCGAGTTGCCGTCCCTGGCTTTGTAAGGTGATGAGTTACCGTCCCTGGCTTTGTAAGGTGATGAGTTGCCGTCCCTGGCTTTGTAAGGTGATGAGTTGCCGTGCCTGGCTTTGTAAGGTGTTATTGGTCCGTACCACTGTGTATACCCTTGTTTGAGCTCAAACTTGTCAAGTGTTATGTGTATGGAAAAGTGTTTTGTTTTTAATGTTTTGCAGTTACACTTTTAAGGAGGGAATTCACTAGACCTCATGGTCTAACCCTCGCTTTCAAAACTTAAAAACCATTTTCAGGAAAGGGTGACTTAGGTGCTTGTAGCAAGGGAAAGGAGAAGGCTTGAGACGGAGGTGCGAGATTAGAGACCGTCAAGTTCCAGTTTTTGTTTAGTTAGCATCTCGGTTGTATTTGCTTGAGGACCTTAATCAATGTAATTGATATTGGAGTTTATGATGTATTTGGGACCCTTATGGCCTTTTTGGCTAATGTTTTATGTTAAGCAGGCTTTGGGCTGTTACAATACGGTTATGTTTCCCATCAGAATGGTTTGGGGTGACCGAGTAGAATTGAGATGGTTGGATTGAAGAACATAAGGCTTTTGAGCCTTGAAGTTTGAGAGAAAGGTAAGGTGGACTGATTCTGTGGATCCGTCGAAGTTATGAAAGTTGAATATATGGTGCGCGATCTTGAGGTACTCGATGAGATTTTGAGAAGAAAATTTTAGTGTGTTACACGTCTCTTTTGTGGAGAGCCGATGTGGCTATTCCGTAGGAAGATGTTAGTATTGACGAGAAATTTATGTACGAAGAGGAACCAATGGAAATCGTAGGCAGTTAAGTACGAAAGACGAGGAACAAAAAGATTCGTTTAGTGAAGGCTCAGTGGAGGTATCATAAGGGACGAGAGGCAACGTGGGAAGTAGAATCAGATATGAAGTCCAGGTACCCTCATCTTCTTGAAAATGGAATTCCGGGGACGAAATTCTCTTGAGGGGGGAGTGTTGTAACGACCAGGACTATTTTTGAGAAGTTTTATGTCTTATGTTAAGTTTTAATAAAAGTGGAAGTTGAGGGGCTAGTCGGTAAATAAGAGATGGAGTATAAATGGGCACAAAACCCTAGGGGAACATTCTATTCCTGATTGTTGATTGTTGTTGACGGCTGAAGAAGAAAGAATAGAGAGAAAGAACAAGAAGGAGAAAGGGAGAAGGAAAGAAGGAGGAAGAAAGAGAGTTAGAGCAAGTGAGAAGAAAGAGATTCCAGATTATTGGAGAGGAAAGGAAGGTGTTCTTCATTCTCAATCAAACAGGTAATCTCCTCTTTTCATCCATAATCTGTGGATTGTTGTTTAGATGTTTATCTTTTGAGGTTTTTGTTAAAAGTTGAGTTTGAAGTCAAGCGGGAGAGATTAAGCGTCAAATCGTGTATTTGCAGCTAAGGTTTCGGTATTAGTTGAGTTTAGTGATCTTAATATTGTTACCAATGTTTAATTCGTGGGATCTTAAGCTAATCTGTGATTTTCGATTCAATAAGGGGTCAGGTCGGCGTCCGGAAAGTCTTCTGGACGTCCGGATACGTTGAGCAGGTTGAATGTTTCCGGATGCGGAAACTGTCCGGATGAGAGGGGTATCTGGTAAGTGTTTGTCCGATAAGTATAAGTGTCCGGTGAGTCTAGTGTCCGGTAAGTAGGAAGTACCCGGGACTTAGTGATGTCCGGAATGTTATGTCGTCC
Organism: Saussurea involucrata; assembly: GCA_033807775.1. Lineage (NCBI taxonomy): Eukaryota > Viridiplantae > Streptophyta > Magnoliopsida > Asterales > Asteraceae > Saussurea > Saussurea involucrata. The sequence continues at coordinate 22,007,356 of CM066322.1, forward strand.
GGAAAGTGTGGTTGTCCGGGATATGGTGTCGTCCGGAAAGGAGTTGTGTCCGGAAAGATTAGTGATCAGCTTATGTTCTGTCTATTTATTCAGAAAAACCAATTGGGAGTCGGGAACAGATTAGAAAAGAGAAGTAAGAGCTTCAGGTGAGTTTTCTAACTAAAATGCGTGACTTTTAACGTGTTTTCTAAAACGAGTACATGGTGAGAAATGCCATGTTTTATTCTTGTGCTTTTGATTGCATGAAAGTTGTTTACAGTTTTAAATGGGATGTATGCATACATTGTTTGAGATGTAAATTGGCCAAGTCGGGGGGTGTGGCCCGCCAGCTCGTGTCGGGAGGTGTGACCCGTTTATGCCAGGGGTAGTGTGGCCCTGTAAGGCAGCATGAGACTGACTCGTTGTCACCCTAGGGTGACTTCAGGGTGCCGATTTACGGTGCGGATCTAATCCGTGAATGATTTATATGAACAGATTTGTGGATGATTTATATCGAAAATTATAAACTGTTTTTAAATGCTTTGATAACTGTTAAGAGGGACTCACTAGACCTCATGGTCTAACCCTCGCATTTTCAAATTAAAACATTTTCAGGGAAACAGGTAATGAAAGGCTCTGACAAGTAAGCAGGGCGGTTAGCGAGGAAGCTTGATAGTGTAGCGACATTATAGTTCAATTTAGAATTATTCTCAGTTGTGTAGATTGTTCCGCCAACCAAATTTTGGATGTTATGTAAGAAATTTTGGGACACGATTTTGAGATGTTTTAATTTTATGATTTGCATGTTTAAAATTGTTTGGGTTGTTATAGCTATGTGATTGATAATTTGAATCTATGCTTGTTACATATAAATATATAATGAATCATTACATCACCACAAGATTCATTATCAACCAATAATTTCAATATAAATGTCATTTATTATAAGATAAATGCACGATTTCAAAATATTGTTTGATCATCACACCTCATCCCCATTACATGATATTGGATTATCCACTTTACCGTCTTAGGTTTCAGCCTTTTGACAACTAAATATTAAACACCTCAATAGTTTCTGTAATTAAAATAATTCTTATTTATGTATGAATATATATCCACCTTTAAATTAAGAGGCACATCTTAATAGTTTTTATATAAAAGAAAGGAAAATAGTCCACTAGAAATCAAATTGGTACATAGAATAATACAACTTGCATCATTAACAAAAAGATAACAAAAGGTCCAAAAAACATGTTGGGGGTTCATTAAAAATTAAAATATATAATTTAAAAATTCATATTTGTTGTAGGATAAATGTGTCATCGTCTAAAGGATATGACGATAGAGATAAGAATAAAGATATATTAGAATTGAAATATCTTGTAGTTATCTACTTGTAACTCATCCATATATAAAGGGCATATGATTAATGAGAATTACGATTCATTCTGTCTATTCTATTGTGTTCTATTTAGCTTTCCCTTTAACACGTTATCAGCACGAGCTCCCAAAAGACCATTGAATTAAACATCGATGATGGAAACAAACGAAGGCGGAAAACGATAAATTTAAACGTTAATCGTTTATTAACTTGTGTTCAAAGCGATACTACAAGGTAAGTTATCTTTTCTCCGATACTTTATCAGCACGAGCTCCCAAAAGACCATTGAATTAACTTGTGTTTGTTCTTGAATATGGATGCAAACTTCTATGTTTTTTTATTTGGCTATTAACATGAGGTTTTTAATTGATCGATTTAATATACTCTGAGGAATTACTAAAGGAAATCAAAACTTCAAAAATGTAAAACTCTTTTACCAAATATATAGAACTTGTTTGGTAGGTGTTGTTTTGTTAATGGAAAAGGATATTATTGATATAATGCATTGAAGTTGTCGATATAATTATGAATAATTTAGTATAATATATTGGTAAGTTTCTTTTAACTTTCTGATTGTGTTTTCTTTTATTCAAGCATCAACAAGTAAGTTTCCATTATATTTAATTTCTTGTATACACATGTAAAAGTATATAATAGAACATAAATTCTAACGCCAATAAATCTTTTGCTTTCAAACGTGATGGGTTATGTTTTATGGATACATTATTCTTAATAAATTTTTGAGTTTTTACTATTTAACAAATTATCTTATTTTATGGATCAATCTCATGAATATTTAGTTATTAATATAGATTGTTATTTCATATCTATATTTGTTTGTTATAAATCTAGTATCAAGTCTTTTATTAGATAATAGTATTTTTATTAAATCAAGTATCAAGTCTTTTATATATGTTAATTGATTTTTATTTAACGTCATTTAGTTTTAACTAGATAATTCATTTTTTTTGGCTCGCTAATTTAATTTGCTCCATTTAAACTAGATTAATTATATTGTTATGAGATATAATAACAATTTAAAATGCTAATTTGTTTATCTGATTGAGTTTGTACGTAGTTTTATTTTCTTATTTAGATCTATTAACTTAAGTTAATTATATATTTTGTTCTTTTTATTTGCATTCCTCGTATAATTCAAATGTTTATTTAGTTTCTTAAATTAACTTTACCATATAATATTTAAATGTTTATCTTATATAAATGCTTATCTTATATAAATATTTTATTTTATTCAGTTGTTTATCTTATCTCATAATTGTAACAACTCACTCCAAAGCATGCCGAAATAAGACATCAATTATAATAAATCGCCAAGGCTTGGCCCAAGGTTCACACCATCAAAATTCATCATTTGGGTTTGCGGAATAACCCTAATTACAACTGAGAGTTTCTAATATAGGAACGTAAAGGAAGTCCACTAATGTCAAGCCACGCCCGCTCTCACGCCTTCTCTTTATCACTAGAGGAGTTGCCCTTAACCTGCTTACCTGAAAAGGGTTTCAGTTTTGAAAATGCGAGGGTTAGACCACGAGGTCTAGTGAGGTCCCTCAGTTACATCCACACCACATATAGCAATTAAAGAGTTTGCGAAACATAAATCAATAAACAGTTTGGCAAGTAACGTATGGGACCCCCCCCCCATAAACACCACACCCTGACATATGGGACACACCCCCCATAAGCGTCATACTATAACATATGGGACACCCCCCACCATAAGCATCATACTATAACATATGGGACACACCCCCCATATAGATCACACATATCGTATGGGACACCCCCCCCCCATATAGATCACGCCATGCATAAGTAATTTATATGCGACATACGTTAAGTAAACACACTTGTACAAGTAAATGAACAAGTATCATCAAGCTTTAGTTAGAAAAACTCACTTGGCACACTTACTTTCCTTTCCTACTCAGATAGGCACTTCCACTCGTTTTCCTTGAATGAATGGGCAAATCGTAAGTTGATTACTCAATTATCTGGACACACACACCTTTCCAGACAACAGCCTACCCGGACATCACCCTATCCGGACATCACCCTATCCGGAATATTCAAACATCCGGACACTCACACCTTTCCGGACACCAGCTTTCCGGACAACAACCTACCCGGACAGCACCCTATCCGGACATCACCCTATCCGGACATCACCCTATCCAGAATATCCAAACATCCAGACACACACGACTACCGGACATTTACCCGGAAACCTTTAACCGCTCAATGTGTCCGGACGTCCAGGAAGTTATCCGGACGTCGACCTGTCCCTTAATTGGTCCGATAAATCCCAGAAATGGCCGAAAACTCACAGATGAAGATTAACATCTACATCACGGTCGCTAAACTCAACAATTACTGAAATCTTGGCTGCCAAGAACACGATTTGGCGCCTAATTCCTCCCAAATAACTTAAAACTCAACTTTAACAAAAACCTCAAAAGATAAAATCATCCTAACCACATACCACAGATTAAGGATGAGTAGAAGAGAATTACCTGGATGACTTCTTGCAGAAATCGAATCCCCACACACCCTTTTCTTCTGATTTCCAAGCTTAAGGATCCTTTTTCTCCAAATTGCACAAGAACTCCCAACCCTTCTTTCTCCTCTCTATTCTTTCTTCAACCAGCCACCAACAACAATCCAATTCAGTAAAAGAATGCTCTCTCTAGGGTTTTTGTGCCCATTTATACCCTACCACATATTTATCAAAAAGCCCCTCAACTTTCATAAATATAAAAATTCTACCACACGGCTTGAAACTCTTTCTTTTTGGACACGGTTACTACAACACTCCCCCCTCAAAAGAATTCCGTCCCCGGAATTCCGTTCTCAAAAAGGTGAGGGTACCTGGACTTCATGACCGCTTCCACTTCCCAAGTAGCCTCTCGTCCTTTATGATACTTCCACTGGACCTTCACTAAACGAACTTCTTTGTTCCTCGTCTTTCGTATCTTACTATCTACGTTTTCCATTGGCTCCTCTTCATACCTCAATTTCTCATCAACACTAATGTCTTCCAACTGTACTGCCAAGGTTTCTTCGGCCAGGCACTTCCTCAAGTTCGACATAGGAAAAATCGAATGAACTCCCCGGAGCCCGTCAGATAGCTCCAACTTGTACACCACTTCTCCCACACGCTCAATGATAGCGAACGACCCATCATAACTGGGTATTGTTTCTCCTTTCTCTCCAACGCACAACGTCTTTTCATGACTAACCATAAGTATTGCACTGTCTCCCACACGGCATTCGATCAAACTCTTCCTTCTGCTTCCACCCTGTGGCGGTCTCGAGCCACGCTTAACTTCTCACGAAATGCATGACCTATCGGTGGTCAACCACACGACCTCCGGTCTCACCCAAAATCATTCACACATCTAGTCTCATGGTTTTAAAACGCGTCACACTAAGGGTTTCACACAAAATTTTACCTCCTTAAAAGAACGCCTTCTACCGAAGTTAATGCCACACATCCCGAAACCCTTATAAAATAACGACGCTCAATTCGCCAACCGATCACCGGGTCAACCTTGACTATCACCTCAATCCCGCAGTTAAGATTTTTCCTCCCCAGATTATACGCAACTCTACAATCACTCTTCTAACACAAAATACATCTAAGGCAGATAACACCTTCTTGCATTAAATGTGACGACCACAACCCATTGATAACAATCAATTCCCACACTTTTACTACAACGTCACTCCCATACTACTATCAAGTCCAATCCCATGGTCCTTCATCCGAGCACTACATTCGACTACTTTCTTCCACTTCCTTCTCAAACATAAAACACATTTCCAAAGAATAACTCACTAGAAGATACACACTCTTGATCAATCGCATAAGCTAGTTTTTCCTCCACGCTTAAACTACTCACGTACACACAAATCCCCTTTCTCATACTCTCACTAGAGTTCATGCACTCAATAGTGACGTTCTGAAACATTGCTTCCCTCTTTCCGAGAAACTTGTCACACTTTTTACTTTACACTTACTCTCTTATTCCATACTACCGCCCCTAATTACCTCAGGCTAACATGGAACATTTCTCCTTCAACGTTGACCACTCCATACACACAATTTCAACGGTTACTATGTCTAAACCCACAGTTTCACCACATCTCATACGAGAAATTTGACCAAGTCAAACCGGATCTCCACGCTACGTTCGAAGCGACCACACACTTCTCGTTCCTCAAACGATATTAACCCACTCCTTTGCATTCCTTTACACACAAGGATTAGTTCGGCATTCCCAAAGATCTCACATTTACTACGAAACACCATGAACTACCCAATCCAAGATCACACCATTTCCTTCTTAGCTAGCCACCAACTTCCATCCCCTTTTATTATCGGACAACAACACCACACACCACTTAGGCATCCATGCATCACCACACACAATTTTTCCACATTGAACAACTTATAAACAAATCCCGAGCAAGGATCTCCACTTTCGCTCGTCCCATACCAATACTAGACCATCACTAAACCTCACAACAACTCATTACCACCATGCCTCGCATGCTTACTAATTATAATTTATCGCCATCTTATCCATACAACCCCACACACTAGAGGTTCAATCATCACGATCATTTGTGCACACACTAGGCCATGCTTTCTCCACGCCAAACACAACATAGATTTGAAAGAGTTTGCGAAAACATTAAGCAATAATTAGTTTTGCAAATCATCATCCACACACATAACTGATTTCTGCCTGGTCACTACACACCTGTGACTTGATCTAGGGCACACACCCGCCCTTGGAAACAGACCAAGTCCGTTCGACTAATCCATATGGGACACACCCCCATATACATCACACCATGCCATATGCAATTAATATGCAACTACACATTTAAGTATGCACACATTTAAAATGACAATCATCTTTTGACACCTGCTATTGGCACACGCTATAGTCACACACACCGTGACAGCGCCAAAGAGCACACTCGCTATATATGAAACAAATTCATATATATATATATATATATATATATATATAATTAATATGGGACACACCCCCATTTTCTCGACAACGCCAGAGCACAATGCATAATCAATATGGGACACACCCCCCATTTTTCGACAATGCTAGAGCACGATGCATAATTAAAGCATGCATTCTACCACACACTTGTTCATAGCTTCATACTTAAGCAGTTGGAACCACGCGAATAGATAACAACCACACCACACACTTAATCATCGCTTTGTAATAAATGCAGCTGAGAAACACACAGTTATATAATAACTCTGTCACATTTGTATAAAATTTAGGTTCAGAAAGACTCACAACCTTGTATTTCTCCCATCTAAGCGAATCACAAATTATGACCGTCTACTACACTCGATTGAGTCCTTATTCCCGACCGACTCTTCGGGTCCACTTGAGGCACGCTCAAATAAATCAAACTATAAGACACATCCTTGCAAACCAACATAGTCTACGTGTCCCACATGAGTTGGGCTAACTACCTCGTTCGTAATTGACATAACAGTCACAAGGAAGAATCACTTATCCAACTAACACATCTCCATCTTCAGGATACTCACCAAAAAGGCGGTCCACCCTCTGGGCAGATACACACGTATCCCAACCGACCTCTTATCTCCGCGCACACACCCGCCAAATAAAAATCACACCAGGGCTAGCCTTTCAACTCTCAAATCTCCCGACAACGACTCAACACTCGTCGTTGACTTCCACACCAAATCCTGGCAATTAGCCTAAATACAACTTCTCCTCAACTCCGGCTCTACGCCGATACCGACTCATCCACATACCACAACGTTACCTTTCAAGGTATTTTTCCTACTTCGAAATCACCCGGGACACCCCCCCCCCCCCCCCCCCCCCCCGCCGTCAGTCTTATGCCTACTTACCGAAAAGAGCAAAGACTACCATCACACAAGCATTTCCACAGACAAAGACCGAGACTACAGGTAGGCACTGTCCTCCCTATACTGTAACACTAAGATCACAATTCAACCATCGACGACTCGACCACATTTTCCACTCTCGGAACTTCGCACATTCTTAGGCACGATATCCCTTACTACCTAGCGAGTTCATAACCTTCATGCATGACAACACAATGATTTAAATTGTTTTACACACTCAAAATATCACACAAAACAAGGTTTTGATATGCATGCCACGATACTCCCATAAGTTACCACCACACACACCGATCTCAAAGATCGCTCAAACGCAACCTTGTTCATCATTTGAAAGTGCATTCACTGAAACTCTCCTTGTGCAAAAATTTAAAAAAAATACTGCAATATCACCCATACTGGGATAGTCGACCGACTCTCACACTTGCTGATATGTCAACCACATGTTCATATCGTTTTCATCCATAAAACCATGCGATCAAATATTGTTACGATTTTTTTTACAACAAGGTTTAACTCACTCGCAAAAGAAGTGAAGTAACTCACTATTTCTCCGAGTTCGAAATTTATTACACCATGTAAACAAATTTATCTTTTCCTTCCAGCACACACTTGCACACGCCAACTCATTTTCAAAATTAGAAGTTTACAAGGCACATGCACACACTCACACATTTTGACATCGAGGACTTATGTAACCGGTTTGAAAACGTAATGCATGACTCACTTTACATTGAAGGCTATTCGCTCAAGCAGGGTTAACCTTTTTGCAGTTACAACAAATCAACGCCGACACCCTACTTCCCACTACACCATCAGGTTCCTTACGTTTGAAACAACCTTCGGTATTGATACTCCCCCACACACTTGGATGTTCCAACCTCACAGTCACCACCTGACTATTAATTGTAAAATATACGGCTTCCTCTCGGTCCCAAATTGGTTAACCGACACCAATGTTACCAATCCATACATCTATCACTTTTCAACCACTCTTGTCACTATTCCACTAACTAAAGGGTAAGAAAGCACCTCTACACTATCCGATCCTTGAGTTGAAACTCTCAAGATTTCAATTCACCGGCATCGGGAATCTCCCAGAATAAAGACTCATTAGAGAATAGGAGCTCACCTCCAAACACTTATTTCCCTTAAGAACCCTAAAGGTTCTACTTCACACGGACACTCATACCAAACATTCAAACGATGCTTCTTCTAGATAGTATCATAAATCACGCCAAGAATAATCTGCACAACACACTAAACCGTTGCCATAATGACAAGATTAAACTTTACACACAAAACAGATTAACAACCGTCCCAAAATAACAAGGCAAGAATGATCACCGTCATGCACCTGTAAATTCACAATTACACTGGCCAGGTGTAATCCCGAACTTACCTTACATGATAGTTCTCACCAACCTATTATTCACACTCCCCAGTGAGGTCTTCCTAGGCCTTCCTACATTCTCAGTTGTACTCCTACAGTTTAAGTTTAGGCCCATCCGGTCACGTAAATCCCTTAAACTGTGACTCTGATACCAACTGTAACAACCCACTCCAAAGCATGCAAAAATAAGACATCAATTATAATAAATCGCCAAGGCTTGGCCCAAGGTTCACACCATCAAAATTCATCATTTGGGTTTGCGGAATAACCCTAATTACAACTAAGAGTTTCTAATATAGGAACGTAAAGGAAGTCCACTAATGTCAAGCCACGCCCGCTCTCACGCCTTCTCTTTATCACTAGAGGAGCTGCCCTTAACCTGCTTACCTGAAAAGGGTTTCAGTTTTGAAAATGCGAGGGTTAGACCACGAGGTCTAGTGAGGTCCCTCAGTTACATCCACACCACATATAGCAATTAAAGAGTTTGCGAAACATAAATCAATAAACAGTTTGGCAAGTAACGTATGGGACACACCCCCCATAAACACCACACCCTGACATATGGGACACACCCCCCATAAGCGTCATACTATAACATATGGGACACCCCCCCCCATAAGCATCATACTATAACATATGGGACACACCCCCCATATAGATCACACATATCGTATGGGACACACCCCCCATATAGATCACGCCATGCATAAGTAATTTATATGCGACATACGTTAAGTAAACACACTTGTACAAGTAAATGAACAAGTACCATCAAGCTTTAGTTAGAAAAACTCACCTGGCACGCTTACTTTCCTTTCCTACTCAGATAGGCACTTCCACTCGTTTTCCCTGAATGAATGGGCAAATCGTAAGTTGATTACTCAATTATCTGGACACACACACCTTTCCGGACACCAGCTTTCCGGACAACAGCCTACCCGGACATCACCCTATCCGGACATCACCCTATCCGGACATCACCCTATCCGGAATATTCAAACATCCGGACACTCACACCTTTCCGGACACCAGCTTTCCGGACAACAACCTACCCGGACAGCACCCTATCCGGACATCACCCTATCCGGAATATCCAAACATCCGGACACACACACGACTACCGGACATTTACCCGGAAACCTTTAACCGCTCAATGTGTCCGGACGTCCAGGAAGTTATCCGGACGTCGACCTGTCCCTTAATTGGTCCGATAAATCCCAGAAATGGCCGAAAACTCACAGATGAAGATTAACATCTACATCACGGTCGCTAAACTCAACAATTACTGAAATCTTGGCTGCCAAGAACACGATTTGGCGCCTAATTCCTCCCAAATAACTTAAAACTCAACTTTAACAAAAACCTCAAAAGATAAAATCATCCTAACCACATACCACAGATTAAGGATGAGTAGAAGAGAATTACCTGGATGACTTCTTGCAGAAATCGAATCCCCACACACCCTTTTCTTCTGATTTCCAAGCTTAAGGATCCTTTTTCTCCAAATTGCACAAGAACTCCCAACCCTTCTTTCTCCTCTCTATTCTTTCTTCAACCAGCCACCAACAACAATCCAATTCAGTAAAAGAATGCTCTCTCTAGGGTTTTTGTGCCCATTTATACCCTACCACATATTTATCAAAAAGCCCCTCAACTTTCATAAATATAAAAATTCTACCACACGGCTTGAAACTCTTTCTTTTTGGACACGGTTACTACAATAATTGTTATAATTAAATTCAAATGTTTATCTTGACATGAGTTCCTACTCATTTTTCTCAATCTTATAATTAAATTTGGAAGTTACACTTCCACCCCCATATATTTTGGTATTTTACCAAAAGCTCCAAAAATAACATGAAAATGTTAAAATATTAATCAAATGTTTATCTTGATTATGAGTTCCTACTCATTAATTTCAATCTTACAACTAATTTTCGGAAGTTACATTTCCAACCCCCATACATTTTGGTCTCTTACCAAAAGATCCATAAATACTATTAAGATGTTAAAAGTTTGAATTTGACTTTATGTCAAAAAAAAACTAATATTGATTTGTTTAATGACAAAATCTCTTAAAATAGTATTAAGGTATTGAAACATTGAAATTGGTTTCATAAGCCAAACTCATATTCATTTTGGCATCTTGCCAAAAGCTCTATAATTAACAATGTTATATTCAAATTAATTAAATCGCAAGATATCGATTTGGATTTTGTCAAACGAGTGTAAATAACCCTAAGGTTTGTAGGGACTTAAGAAATCAACGTGATTCCCCTACTACCTGGAGATCCAATAGATTGAGTGGTTTTTATTCACAAATTGAAATGTTGATGAAATATTATCAATAAAATGTAAGAGTACAAAAATCCAATACTATTATGATAATGAAATTTCATGCATAACATAATAAGTATAAACCATAATTAACTATTTTATAAAATAATATGTTATCCATTTTCTACGACATCTTTGAATCAAAAGTACTTGATTACCATAAGATAGGTTCGAAAAAACACAAGAAAATACGCAAAAGTCATCGAACCATTTTGACCCTAAAGAGAAAAAAAAACACTAGATGTTAAGATACAATTAAATACTTTAAAATTTTTGAGACGATACATCAGTCACAACCTTCAGAGAGAATAACTAGAAACCTCCAAGAACCGTGGGTAGTCCCAAAAAGGAAATTCGGGAATATTCAGTACCATATACTTCTCAAACTAATCATACAGTTGAAAGAAACCTACTTACTTGATTACAAGAAGGTAACTGATTTTGACAAAGAAATGTCATGTCTCAAAAATACATCTCAATCTTTGTGGCAAGGAACTCACAAAAGATTATGTGAATCATAACATCTTTTCATCTTTCCTATATCACCAATCATACTAATGAAAGAGTATAAGCTGCAATATAACCTTTAACAAACTCATTAACTTAATGCAAGTGGTTAAGAGTTGTAGCAATGTTTTTTTTAACAACGCTAGACATACCCGGATAAAGAAAATTCTTGGGGTTAATAAGGCAAGCGTTGGAGGTGGAAAGAACTCCAAAGGATAGTGAGTTGAACATATTAATCCACACACATATGCTAAATATGTACCATATGGACAAGGTTGTGGAAAGGGTCAAATTCATGGGAAGAGTCGGAAACGAACTCCTAATAAAAAGAACAGTGAAAACGAGAGAGAGAGAGAGAGAGAGAGAGAGAGAGAGAGAGAGGGGCCGATAGAAAGAACAAATGCAAAACTCTCAATGTTCTTCGTTCCATGTAGGAATGTATCGAGGAGAACTTGATTGTTTTTGTGACATATCATACAATCATAAGAAATAGATTGTTATTCATTGAATTAATAATTTTTAATTCCTCCAAATACGTAGACGATGGACTGTCATTTTCTTGTTTATACAAGATTAATAGTTACCAATGCACTATATTAATAAGAACCTTGTTAAGATATTTGTACCAATGTGAAATTATATTATAAGAATGAAAATTGGTATATCAACTCTAATGATATGAAAGCAACATACGTTAGAGAAATTAATGGATTATCTATGTCGTTAAAACATATTTTGTCACCAATAAAGAACTTTGGGACAATGACACATATATGTTTCGGCATGACCACGTGGGACACCATGGTCATGACATAGTGGTCTATGTATTGGAAAATACACACAGGCACATTCTCTTTCAAGTGAAAGACAAAACGAGAGAATTAACCAAATTGCAATCGTTGACTTCCAATGCACAAGAAGCAACACCACCATCATAATATGCCCTCTCCAATACCTCGAACTTTTGTATACCCTGATTTGTACAAAAAGTTGATACCGACAACCCCAACCGGCCCACAATCGGCTGCTTATCCATAATGTCGGGGGCATACAAGACTCACTCAGCGGTTGTGGCTATGGGGATGTCTTGGGCTAAATTTTTTCATGAAAGACAACAAAATTTAATTAGACCAAAACTAAAACAATATAAAGATAACAACCCAAAAAAAAGAAAACAACAAACACCCAAACAAACAAAAAGACAACAAAACATATACGAAGCGCTCCTACAAATACAACTGAATCAAGAATAAAAACCTGAAACCATACTTCGGGATGCAAATCCACTAAGTGTGAGTTGATCCCGACTAAGGGGGTGTTTGGGAGTGCTTTTTGAGTCCAAAAGTGCTTTTGGCCAAAAGTGTTTATTGACTTATTGCTTTTGGAAAAGGAGTTTTTAAAAAAAGTGTTTGGATTAGCTTTTGTGGTAGAAAAAGTCAATAAGTCAATAAGTTATTTTTTAAAGTGTTTGGTTTAGCTTATACATGTAAAATGACCAAAAAGGACATGCCTATATATTTTTAGACAAAAAATATTTTTTTTAACAAATATGAGAATTTTAGGTTAAAAAAATTGAGGTTATTTTTGTAATTTTGGTGGCCAAAAGCTGTTTTTCAATCCAAAAGTCAGGAAGAGGTGACTTCTTTCAAATCGCGTTTGCAATATAATCCAAATGGAGTTTCAAAAGTGCTTTTGCATTTGCCAAACAAGCTTTTTAACTTATTGACTTCTTGAAAAGCCAATAAGTCAATAAGTTGTTTTAAAACACACTCCCAAACACCCCCTAAAGAAAGCGAAACACGAATTGAGGAAATTAAAAGCTAGTAAATTACAAAACAATATATAATATTGAAATAAACGAATAAAAACTAAATCTTTGTATATTTATTTGATTGATTAAGATTTAAAAATTACTATGTATAGAATAAATATAATGTTAATATGACATGTAAATGAAAAAATAGTAATAATTATTTATGTAATAAAACAAAATTAAGAAAATTTGTTGAAATCATAATAGTTGTTTTATTAATACAAAGAAGAGTATATTTCAATTTTGGTGTTTTAAAGTGGGATCCAAATTTTGATAAGTCTAGAAATTATTCTTGTAATTTCCATTTTATTTTAATTGTGATCTATAATCAACAACTTTGTTTATTTTATCAATCAGGACGAGAAATATTTAAGTCTTTACATTAAAACTTTAACTTTCTTTTAGAAGATGATATAATTTTTTTTAATATTTTTTTTAAAATAACAAAATTTAGATTGAGGATGCGGGTGAGAAATTTTATGATTAAATGAAATACAACATATAGAATAAATATTAGATAATATAGTTTGGTTTTCGAGTCTGTTTTTAAAACAAATTTTATTCTTGAGTTTGGTTCGTAAGGAAGCCCGGTTTTTTAGTTTGGGCAGCGGGATGACTTCGGGGTCATGCGGGGTGGGCTACGGGGCGAGCGGGAAGGGATGGAATCCGGGGATGGGATCCCGATCCATCCCGAAGGGTTTTTAAAAAAAAAAATTTAATTAAATTTTTAAAAATAATGTCGTTCAACGGCTCTTTTACTAAAAAAAATTATTTTTCTCAATTTAATCCCACTATATATTTAACCCTCAACCTCTTATTTCTCACACCTTTCAACCTCTTATTTTTCACACCTCTCAAATTCTCTCAACCTCTTATTTCTCACACCTCTCAAACTCTCTCAAACACTCTTCCATTCTCTATATTTTAAACAATATGGATTCGCCACAACCCGGTTCGCCAACCGCATCATAAACCGGGACACTCATAATAACCTTCGGTCGGATTTGGTCGAACATATTTGGCGTATCCAAGTTCCCAACAATGACGACGAGTAGATTTTTAAATTTATTTTGTAATTTTTATTTTTAATGAATGATATGAATTTTAATTTTTATTATTTATCTTATTTTTATTTATTAAAAAATATATAAATATTTTTATTTTGTTAAATAATTAAATGTATAAATAAAAGAATTAAAATAAATGAGGTGGCAAAAGGGTTTGAGGGAATGGGGTACGGGTGTTTAGGGATCGTTAGGGATCGAGTGAGGGATGAAAGAAAAGCTGATGTGGCGCTGATGTGGAGTGGAATATTTGAAAGATTCCCTCCATGGGGTACTGATGGCCTAAGGAAGTCCGGTTTTTAAGTTTGGACGTTGAAGGCAGCAAATTTGGTTTCCAAGTTTGGTTTGAAGGCAGGTCCGAATTCAAGGCTTTTGAAGCATCTAAATTTTTGAGTATGATTAAGGTTTTTATTATTATTTAGATTTAGGGTCTGATTTAAGAATGTTCTAGAATAAGAATTTGGAAGCCAACGAATCTTTGAGTGTATAAATCACATGAGGTGCATATGACTGACGTAAAGGGGCATTCTTTAACGACGTTAATAAGAGAGACTACATTAGGCTACGAAACACGAAAAATGGACTAAGGGGCCATTTACTAAACGCTTACTCGGGTAAGTGCTTACCAAGTCACATTAGCTTACTTGATGAATATGGCAAGGACTAAGAATCTTACCCGGTAAGAGCGGAAGCAAGGACCGAGAGTCTTACCCGGTAAGTGAGTGCGACGGATCTTACCACAGTTAGCGCTTACCGGCTAAATTGTTGCATACGATGCCATTTTGGTAGACTAAAATTGTTGAATTTCCCCAACCCAATATCATATTTACAGAATCTCGTATAGCTTTTTTTTCCTCATAAACAATGTAGATTTTATTTGTTTAATATCAATTATGTAGTTATAAATTATGCTATAGAAGAATTATATTTAACGAAAATGAAACCATTTCCCTCTTCTGTCAAGGTCATCCACCATCTACTTTAGTGGTCGTATTCCAATAAAATTGGTTTTTTAAGACATTAAAGATGTTTAAATATTATGATAAACTCGACTTCAATTTATAGGACTCAACAATTGTCAATTATGTTTCATGCGTTACAATAAGATGTTGAGACCTATTTAAACATCCTAACAAGTTTTTGAAGAAAATTTGTATAAATTGTTAAACAATCTTTTGTTGTTAGATTTATAATATTTTCTTAATTTTCATTTGAGGAATGTATTTATATAAATGGTTGTGTTTTCAAAAACCTTAATGCTAATACTTTATTTAGTTACACTTTTTACCAGCTTTTTTCTGCAAATTTTTTTATGTATATATCTTATCACTGTTCTAAAAAACTCGTCGCACAGTCGTCATGGCACCAAGGCTTGTGTCTCACGCCACGTTAAGCCCGTGACACGTCATGGCCTAATGTGCAGTTTTCGTAATGCGATATTTGATTTTTCTTTACGTTTTTAATGTCTTATTTTATGTTTTTTTTTAATATGTGACCTAATTTAACTTGCTTATTACTATTGACTCGTTGAGTAACACTACAAAACATATTTTTTCTATATAATATTATATATGAACTAGAACTTTGACGCCATAAGTCACGCCTTGAAAATGCCATGACATCACCATGGCTCCTAAGACTTAAGGCTTGGTCTCACCGCCACGTCACGCCTCACGCCATTTAGATACTTGTATTTTATTATATGGCATATACAAAGGATAAGGTGTTGGACGAACTGAATGAAGAAGTTATGGGCAAATAAATTTTATTTAGTTTTTAAAATTACAATGTATATATTATATTATATATAAGAAAGGGGGGGAAAAACTTGCGGTGGCCTCAATAATTAATCACTTCATGTTGCATGCTTACATCACAAGAATATACGCCACATATATAACAATATTATATATAACTATGGGTATTGCAATAAAATACATGTAATTTATTAATATACATATAATATCTAAAATTATATAATAAAAATAGACTACATATCATATATTTCAACATTTTTTTACTTCACAGTTTTATTAAATAAGTATTTGGACAAAAAGTTGATTATCGATAACATCAACCGACCCCATACGATTAAAGCATATTCTGTTATTGCTTTCGTATTCAACATTATCGTACGCAATGGATATATAATTTTAGGGTATTACGATAAATTAACTGTTTACTTATTTAACATTGATAATTTTAAAATTTTGAATCAAAATTCACTCGTCTATGCCTATCTCACGATCACCGGTGGTTGTCAACATAACAAAATACAAAAGAAGAAAATAATATAAATCTAAATCTCCACCTCTAGTCATCACTATAAAAATAGAGGACTTTTACCAACATAAAAATTCGTCGGTTATCTGTCATGAAAGTCAGATTCATTGGTAATTTATCGATGAAAGTCTGTCGGATAGAATATGGTGGGTAAATGCATGACCGACAATCACAATCATCGACAGTTTGAGCTCGTCGAGATACCGACATCGTTTATTACCGACGGATCACCGCCGGCCAATTCAAAGTTACCAAATTATTTTTTGTTAATTTTAACAGGTTAGGAAGTAAAACATAGGAAAATAGTTATTTGAGCCAACATACAAAAGTCGGTTCCTTAAAAATAATTCAGAGATGAAATTTGTAATTTTAAGCCAACATATAAGAGCCAATACCTTAAGGGTACGTTTGGTACGCAGAACAGGGTGGAACAGAACATGTAACAACCCAATCCAAAACAAGACATATAATAATAAAACGCCAAAACATGGCCCAAGGTTCACACCATCAAAATTCAAAACTTTGGGTTCACGGAACAACCCTAATTACAACTGAGAGTTTCTAACAACAAAAATGTAAAGGAAGTCCACTAATGCCAAGCCATGCCCGCTCTCACGCCTTCTCTTTACCACTAGAGGAACTGCCCTTAACTTGATTACCTGAAAAGAGTTTCAGTTTTGAAAATGCGAGGGTTAGACCACAAGGTCTAGTGAGATCCCTCGGTTACAATCACACCACATTTATCATTTAAAACTTTGCGAAACATAAATCAATATGAAGTTTGGCAAATAACATATGGGTCACACCCCCCATAAACATCACACTATGACATATGGGTCACACCCCCCATAAACATCACACTATGACATATGGGACACACCCCCCATAAGCGTCATACCATCATATATGGGTCACACCCCCCATAAGTAACACCTCAGATCGTATGGGACACACCCCCCATAAAGTTCACATCATGCATAAGTAGCATACATGCACATACATTAAGTAAACACACTTGTACAAGTAAACAAACAAGTACCATCAGGCTTTGGCTAGAAAAACTCACCTGATTTGCTTACGTCCTCCTCCTACTCTGACCCGCACTTCCAAACGACCTACCTGAGCGAAAGGATGAAAACGCATAAGCCGACTGCATCACTAATCTGGACAAAACCCCTTTTTCGGACAACACCCCTTTTCCGGACAACACCCATTTTCCGGACAACGCCCATTTTCCGGACAACACCCATTTTCCGGACAACACAATACCCGGACAACTCTATACCCGGACAACTCTCCAATCGGACAACATCACATCCGGACAACTCCTATCCGGATGACATTATATCCGGAAAACTCCTATCCGGACACACACATCCGACTGACGAACACTTACCCGGAAACCTTCATCCGAACAACGTGTCCGGACGTCCAGGGAGGTTTCCGGACGTCGACCTGCTCCTTAATTCGGAGCTGAATTTACTAAATAGATCGAAATACTCGAAAAGAAGATTAGCAGCAATACCAGAGTCATTAACCTCAAAAGTTCCTGAAATCCTAGCAGCTAAATCACACTACAGGGTCCAAACTCTCCCATTTAGTCTCATAACCCACTTTCAACACCAAAACCCCAAAATAAGCATTCTGATAATCAAACCACAGATTCGAGATGAAAATGAGAGTTTACCTGGTGATTTCCTGCTGCAAATTTGAATCCCAAACACACCCTGGCTTTAGATTTCCAAGCACCAAGCTTCTTCTTCTCCAAAATTCACAAGAGCTCCAAAAACCCTTTTCCCTTATCTTTCTCCAAAACACAGCCGATACACACACTCTAAATCAGCCAAAATGGAATGTTTCTAGGGTTTTGTGCCCATTATATACCTTGTCCCATTTTACAAAATACTACCCTCAACTTCCATTTATTTTAAAAAAATCCACCACAAGACTTGGAACCCTTCCTTTTTGGACACGGTTACTACAGAACAGAACAGAACAGGGTTGTCCCATGTTTGGCGTGTCTTTAGATGGAACACACTGGAACTAACTTGCACAAGCATGGAACACGCGTGTTCCCCCTCCCCCCTGGAACTAACTAGAACAAGCCCATCATGACCAATATACCCCTGATTTCTTTCTCACAATTTGATTTCTTTCATCACGCCTCCAGATTAAATCGAATCCCCTACCTGCGATTTCTTCATCTTCAACCTCCTATACCTGCGATTTCTTCATCTTCAACAATCTCCAGAGTAAATCGAATCCCTCGTATCGGTCGTCTTCATCTTCAAACATCCCAGATTTGTAAATCGATTTCTTCATCTTCAACCTCATATACCTGCGATTTATTCATCTTCAACAATCTCCAGTCCAATCGATAACCCTTCTGCATCGTCTTCTCCAACTGAATCGAATCGACCTTCTCCAACAGGTAAATCGATTTTGATTTTGTCTTTGATATCTCGATTTCTCCAACAGGTAAATCATTTTGATTTCTCATATTTGATTTCTCGATTTCTGCCACTTTATTATTTTGGGTACCGTGGTGTTTTTAACCTGTTGGAGCTTGCCACGATTTCTCCAACAGGTCTGATTTTGTATGTTTATTTGATTTGGACCTGCAACTTGTATTCCATGATTTGGACCTGCAACTTGTATTCCATGACTTTGTATCCAATTCTCGATTTGTATTTCATGATTTTGTATCCAATTCTCGATTTGAACCTGCAACCTGTGAACCTGCAATACATGTTTTTTGTTTGTGATTCTAGGGGTAAATTGGTCATTTAACGTGTTATGTTCTGTCATGTCCAGTCCTATTTGTGTCTTACCAAACACTGAACAGCTGTTCTGTCATGTCCTGTCCTGCAACCAAACGCACCCTAAATGTTACAACAATCAATCCAAATCTTCTAACATGATATTCGTATTAAATGACCAATAACCATTATTAGTAAAAGAATTGATAAGGTAAATCTAGAAATAAATGGTTGCCGGTCTTTTCATATGAATATCATGTTAGAAGATTTGAATTGAAATTGATATGCTACAAAATATCATAATTATATTAGATGTTTAAAACGTAACTACCAACAATTTAATTCTAATATAATGAGTAATAGATTTTTGTAAATCCAACTTGCATAATTTCATAATATTATTGCATGACGTATCTGCATCACAAATACACATCATCATCAATAATAACAAATGATTTAAATAGTTGTCCCTGTGGTTTACCTAAAGGGTTATTCTATCCCCAACCCTGCAAGTTTTCACACCCTCTTCCTTTCAAGCCCTTAATTTTTTTAATTTTTAGTTTTTAAAGTTACATTTCACACCCTTGAACTTATTTAGTTAATTTACTTTATACCTTTTAGTTTCTTATTTTTTATTTTACACTTTCATTATATTAACAAATATAATAGTAATATTAACTAAAATATGTTAAAAAATACTTTTAAATTTTAACAAGTTACGTAATCATAATCGTCTCGTCGATACCTTCGAAATGAACTCAATATTAAATATTTTTTTATATTCAACCGATTAAGCTTATGTGACCAAACTTAATATCTATATTATATTATAAATTACTTTACAAAAACTCTTAAAATAACTTATTAATACATATTTCTTAAATTTGTTACATGTTACCTACGACATCTTCAAATCTAAATAATCATAAATTTAATTAAAATTTTAATTAAATAAATTATACCCAAAAACAAACAATTTTTCTTTTAAATTTGAGATATATATTTTTATAATTTTTAATTAGTTTTTCAGAATTTTTATTACGTGTATATTTACATGAGTATGTTAATGCCAAACATCTGTTATATTGTAAATTATTTACAAATTTTCTTAAAATATACTAAAACTCAAACTTCCAACCTCTTACCATAATGATAATTTTTTATAGTTCTATATTTAAACTTTGTACACATATACATACCACCCATATTATGTTCTCACAACATCTACAACAGTTTTGTTATAATTTTTCTAAAATATATTATTAAAAGTTAAATTTTAACGGTTACTTTATTTTAACAGTTGTATTGTTAACTATTATTTTTAGTAAAATATTATGTTTTTCTTCTAAATATTTTTTTTAGTATAACTTATTGGTGGAAAAAAAATTAAAATACTATTTCTTTTTGGGAAATTAATTAAAATGTCACAAGTTCATTTTTCACTTGCACAAATATCTCATCCTTCTCCTGATTTGCAAAAATGCCCCAAGATCATGCGATCTAACCCGTGATCGCGGAGCCGTGCATTTGGTCCTCGATATAATTTTTTTGGTGCCCTCGATCGAGGAATGCATTAATTGGTCCTCGATTTTTTTGGATTTAACTTAAAGGAAACTCAAGTGTGTCCTCGAGGACATCCCTTTCTTTTTTGTATATAAAGTTTGTAGAGACGTCTCTAATTTTGAAGACTTCCAAAATTTTCTTTCTTTCTATTTCTTTTTTCCTCTTCTACCATACAATACAACAAAGTTATTGTAACACATAATTCTCACACAACCACTAAAGGGTCATTTGGTTCATAGAATTAGAATAACAAATTCTTTTGAGCAATCGATTTTGAGGATGAATTCAATCAAATGAGAGATTGATGAAACCGAAAATAAGTTTAAAATTTTAAAAACATTTCGACCGACTATAATTTTCGATTTTCTAAAGATAATTAGATAAATAAATATGTTTATATAACATTTAAAATATATATTTATATTATTTCGGGTTTTCGGATTTTCGGATTTCGGGGTATTCGGGTATTGCAAAAACATCTAAATTTTGGTTCGGGTTCGGGTTCAGATTTCGGATAATTCGGGTTTTGCACACCCCTAATTATAACCGTTCATCAAAACCTTTAAAATGAGCACAAATGTTATGGGTTTGAAGACCCCACTATCGAAGGAATTTTTTTCCAATTTTTTGACAAATTAACCATATTGACCTTTAATTTTATACATCTGATATGCGATTTAAAAGCGAATAAATATGAAATGAAACAAAATTATTTTTTCAAATTCTCGGTTTTAGATTCGAAATACTTCGTGCCGCATCCCGCGCGGGTATGTATCTAGTTTTAGTTAATATATGATTATTATGTTAATATGATAAGAGTGCAAAACAAAATTGAAAAAGTAAAAGATGTACCATAAATTAAATAATTAACTATAAGAGTATGAATTGTAAATATAAAAAATATTTAAGTAGTGTATATGATACATAATAAAATAATTAAATAAAAAAATATTCAATATTGGGCTCATTTCAAACGTATCGAAGAGACGATTATAATGGTGTAATTTGTTAAAATTAAAACGTATTTTTAACGTATTTTAGCTAATATACGATTATATGTGTTAATACAATGAAGGTGTAAAATGAAAAATTAGAAAAGTAAAAGGTATAAAGTAAACTAATTAAATAAGTATAAGGGTGTAAAATGTAATTTTCAAATAAAAAAATAAAAAAATAATTAGGCTATTTTGGCAAACTAGCTGATAAGCTAGCTTATGACTTATAAGCTAGCTGGTAGCTGATAAGCTAGCTGTTGACTGGTAAGCTAGCTGGTAGCTGATAAGCTAGCTGATGAAAAAGTCACGTTTGGCAAAAAGTAGCTTATAAACATTTAAATGACCAAAAAGTACATATTAAAAAAATAGTTAATAAATAATAATTAATATTAATGAGAACATAATTGGAATATTTACAAAAAGTTACTCATAAGCTACTCCAAGTAGCTTTTCAAAAAGCTAGCTTATGGTCATCCAAACATGTACCCTAAGTTAAGCTAGCTTTTTTTTGCCAAACAATGCCTTAGTGTGTGAGTGTGAGTAGGTTGTAGTAGGGGGTAGGAGGGGTATACAAATTTTGCAGGGGGTAGGGATAGTAACCCCCTACCTAAAAGTTAGATTTGGTCCTTAAAGTACACTATCTACGGTGGTGGTCCTCAACTTTTTGATTTACTTTCCCTCATCGTCCTTCTATGATAAATATATGAAGACAATGGGTGAAAGTAAATTAAACACAAGAGGAGTATGAGTGAAAGTAAATTAAACATAGGAGAACCATGAGTGAAAGTAAATTAAAAAGTTAGGTATCACCACTGTAGATAGTGTACTTTAAGAACCAAATCCAAAATTCGGGTAAACCATAGGGACCACCGATGTAATTCACTCAAAAAAAATATTAACATGCAACTCATTAAATTTGTTGGGGGCCTTTGACCCAAGGCCCAACCCTGAATATTTGTGCAATATATGGTTAATAACGGGCAATCTCCAACCTGACCCATACCGTCCTTTCTTAGCTTTTAGTCGGGTTTTATTTCCTATATCTTTTGCTTAAAAAATAAATTCACACCAAGGCATATATGCAAACGACGTCGTGCAACTGAGAATTGCTATGTTGATCCAGGGCAGATTTTGGGCCACAAAAAGCCCACATATTTGGAAGTCTGCTACACCGAGGTCCAAAAGCTACATTCCAATTCTTCCTCCCAAAATACTTTTGTCCTAAGAGTGAATTTACCCAAAATTTGGATTTGATCCCTAAAGTACTTATCTACGGTGGTGATTCTTATCTTTTTAATTTACTTTTGGTTCTTTTATGTTTGATTACTTTCACTCATGGCCCTTCTATATTTATCATAGAAGAACAATGAGTGAAATTAAATCAAAAAGTTAAGGACCACCATCATAGATAGTGTACTTTGGGATTCAAATCCAAAATTTGAGTAAATCACAGGGACGACCGGTGTAATTCACTGTTTTCATACATGTTTTTATTAGACTTTAATGCAGCAACAAATAAAATTTTAGTGTAAACAGAGAAAAAATAATTTATTTCTCGCTAGAATTAAAATTAAAACTTTTATTAAATATATTTATCAGTTGGTTTTAATGAGTTAAAAATATATAACGTGATATATATATATATATATATATGTAGTAAAAAGTTATAAATTTGAATTTTAAGAGATTAGAAATTAATGTGTTGTACCTGATACTTTCACAACGCTATTTCAAAGAGTAGATACCAAATGTACGTCTTACTATATAATTAAAATAAGTGTATTCATACGATGCAATAAAACGTAAAATATAATAAGGCTCGTTACTCACATTTTATAAGCCATGTGTGAGATGTTAAAATGGATCCTAGATAAATACAAAATTATTTTCGATATATTGTTTTAATCATCAAAAATAACATTTCTATTAGTTCATATAAAATCGTTTTTCCCAATATCACTAGGCACAAAATCAATCAACGGTTTTCTAAATTAATATAAAAATAACATTTTTATATAATATTGAAATCTTTTCTACCGTCAAACGCATCTTACGATATACATTTAATATATAAATTGACATCATTTGAGGTCACAAATATTGACTATTCAAGTAACACTTTATAAATCAATATAAATCAGTTGAGTTTCCATGTCACCTTATGTTAATTTTTTATCACCATTGCTAACTTTTAAGGTTGAAACAAACTTTTTAAAAACCATTAATCTTATAATCAAAAGCCCCGTGTTGGTTATAGCTTGAGTTGTTATTTATTTTTTAAAGATAGGATAATACTTAAAATTTATATACTCAATATTAGGTAATGGGAAGTTCATAACGTATAAAAAAGATTGTTTTGAAATCCTAAATATAGATATAAGTTGGTTCGTCTCCTATAGTTGTATTTTTTCTTAAAAGTTGGGAGTGTTATTAGTTAGTAACAAGAAATCAACTAAATTCTTTTTGCGTCATATTAGATATTAAAAAAATTGTTTCTACTAATTTTTTGAACTACTAATATATTGGGTATACTAAAAAATTTGGACGCTTATTTTTTATGAGCCTTGGACGTACGTCCAACCGACCCACCCGGCTCGACCCTGAATATAATTGTAACCAAAAGTTGAATTGTTTTAAATTTATTTTTTATTTATGATTCTTTGTTTTATGGAAATAGATTAATTGTGAGATGAAGTTCACAAAAGTCTCGAATATTTGGTGTTTATATGATTGACTGACCTTGTATTTGTAATGGGTAGTAGAAGTTTCTAAGCACTTTATTCTATAACATTTAAAAAAAACATTTTTTATCAATACCAAAATTATATCCATTAATAAGTTAGGACGATAATCAATGAAAAACACAAATATGTTATAAATCCGTGTGTATTAATATAAAAATATTATTTTACATGATTTTGTTAAAACCTATGATTTAAGATATATTTTATCATATATGTTCGTGTTCACTTTGCGAAAAATTACACGTGGAATGTTTTTTTGATTCACTTAGTGAAATGAAAAATACACGTACAAAATACACATGGTGAAACAAATCTATGTGAAACTATCATATTATGAAACAAATATATGTGAAGCAAAATATCTTAAAAATAAATTTTAAATAAAAAACAGGGTCGGGCCTTGTTTTTAGATGAAATTCGTATCCGGTTAATGGTCGTCGGGCCATAACCGCTCCCTACCGGGTGGGGCCGGTCTCGGTCCCGGGCCGAGCTGAGCCCATTTGGCCATCTCTAATTTAGTAAGTACATAATAAGATGGGGTTTTTTTCCAACAAATCTTAGTTGTCGTTTATCTAGCAATTACCGGGTAAGCATTTACCGCTAATAGTTAGCATTATCACTAAACTTATTGGATAAAATTTTAGTCATTAAAACGGCATGGTTTGCAGCATTTTTATTCAGTAAATTTTTACAGGGTAAGATGTAGTAACCGTGTCCAAATAAAAAGAGTTTCAAGCCTTGTGGTGGAAATGTAATAAGATGGAAGTTGAGGGGCTATTTGTTAATAATTGGGATGAGGTATATAAGGGCACAAAACCCTAGAAACATTCCATTTTGGCTGAAAATCTGTGTGCGTCGGCTGTGTTCTTGGAGAAAAGAAAGAGAGGAGGGTTTTGGGGGCTCTTGTGGATTTTGGGAGAAGAAGGAGCTTGGTGTTGGAAATCAGAAGAAGGATTGTTGGGGAATTCGTTTCTGGCAAGCATTTGAGCAGGTAAACTCTCAATCCATTACTCCATTTAATGAGGTTGTTGATTGTAGAGTATTGAGAAGTTTAGTTGGATAATAGTATTGCCAAAACTCTTGTGGAAGGTTTAAGCTCCTCTTGTTTATGTTTTTATGGATGTATATTGTGGGGTTTGGTTCTAGTACGTTTTTGGTAGTTGTTATTGCCTAATCGTTGCTTTGGCGGAGCTCAGGACGGGATTTTCGAGTGAAAAACTCGAACAACGCCCCGTCCGGATACCTTCAATAGAAGAAGGTGTCCGGGTAAGCACCCGGAGATCATGTTGTCCGGATAGAAGTGTTGTCCGGATAGAAGTGTTGTCCGGATGAGTGTGTTGTCCGGATGGGTATGTTGTCCGGATAGAAGCGTTGTCCGGATGAGTGTGTTGTCCGGATAGAAGTGTTGTCCGGATGAGTGTGTTGTCCGGATGGGTATGTTGTCCGGATAGGGTGTTGTCCGGATAAGGGTGCTGTCCGGATAAGGGTGTTGTCCGGATAGGTGTGTTGTCCGGATAGGTGTGTTGTTCGGATAGAGGTGTCGTCCGGATAGGTGTTGTCCGGATAAAGGTGTTGTCCGGATAGGGTAGTGTGTCCGGATAGTTGAGCTGTCAACTTATGCGTTTACCCTTTCGCTCAGGTAGACCATCTGGAAGTGCAGGTCAGAGTAGGAAAGGATCGTAAGCGTAACAGGTGAGTTTTCTAACTGAAGCTTGATGGTACTTGTTTATTTACTCGTACATGTGCGTTTGCTTAATATATGTTGCATATAAATTACTTATGCTTGGTGCGAGGTATATGGGGGGGCGTGTCCCAATCATTAAGGTGTGATGCTTATGGGGGTGTGTCCCATCTGTTGTGGTATGACGCTCATGGGGGGGGTGACCCATATGTCATAGTGTGATGCTTATGGGGGGTGTGTCCCATATGTTGTGGTATGACGCTCGGTGTGACCCATATGTCATAGTGTTATATGTTGTGGTATGACGCTCATGGGGGGTGTGACCCATATGTCATAGTGTGATGCTTATAGGGGGGTGTGTCCCATATGTTGTGGTATGACGCTTATGGGGGTGTGACCCATATGTCATAGTGTGATGCTTATGGGGGGGGTGTCCCATCTGTTGTGGTATGACGCTTATGGGGGGGTGTCACCCATATGACACGGTGTGACGGATATATGGGGGGTGCGTCCCATACGAGGGTGATTGA
This sequence comes from Saussurea involucrata, assembly GCA_033807775.1. NCBI lineage: Eukaryota > Viridiplantae > Streptophyta > Magnoliopsida > Asterales > Asteraceae > Saussurea > Saussurea involucrata. The sequence continues at coordinate 22,034,344 of CM066322.1, forward strand.
GCGCCCTGGGATCAAGCCACGGGTGTGTGTGACTGGATGGACGATTTGGTCAATTGTGTGAATGTTATTAACCAAACTTCATATTGATTTATGTTTCGCATAACTCTTTAATTGCTATATGTGGTGTGGATGTAACTGAGGGATCTCACTAGACCTTGTGGTCTAACCCTCGCATTTTCAAAACTGAAACCCTTTTTCAGGTAAGCAGGTTAAGTGCGGTTCCTCTAGTGGTAAAGAGAAGGCGTAAGGGTGGGCGTGGCTTGCATTAGTGGACTTCCCTACACTTCAGTATTTAGATACTCTCAGTTGGAATAGGGTTATTTCCGCAAACCCAAATTTTGGAATTTTGATGATGTGAACCTTTGGTCATGTTTTGGCGATATATATAATGTCTTAAATTTGGCATGCTTTGGAGTGGGTTGTTACAGTTGGTATCAGAGCCGTAGTTTAAGGGATTTAGGTGACCGGATGGGCCTAATCTTAAACTGTAGAAGTACAACTGAGAATGTAGGAAAGCCTAGGAAGACCTCACTGGGAAGCGTGAATAACAGGGTGGTGAAAACTATCATGTAAGGTAAGTTCGGGATTACACCTGGCCAGTGTAATTGTGAATTTACAGGTGCATGACGGCGATCATTCTTGCCTTGTTATTTTGGGACGGTTGTTAATCTGTGTTGTGTGTAAAGTTTAACCTTGTCATTATGGCAACGGTTTAGTGTGTTGTGCAGATTATTCTTGGCGTGATTGATGATACTACCTAGAAGAGGCATCATATTCGATATGAGTGTCTGTGTGAAGTAGAACCTTTAGAGTTCTTAAGGGAAATAAATGATTGGAGAATGAGCTCCTAATCTCTGATGAGTCCTTATTCTAGGAGTCCCCGATGTCGGCGAATTGAGATCTTGAGAGTTTCAACTCAAGGATCGGATAGTGGAGATGTGTCGTCTCACTCTCGAGTTAGTGGAAGAGTGACAGGAGTGGATGAGAAGTGATAGATGCATGGATTGGTAACACTGGTGTCGGCCAACCATTTTGGACCGAGGTGAAGCCGTATTTATAGTCAAGTGGACTGTGGGGTTGGAGCATCCAGGTGTGAAGGAAAGTATCGGTACCGAAGGTTGTTTCTAATGTAAGGAACCGAATGGTTTGGTTGGAAGTAGGGTGTCGGCGTCGAATTGTTGTAACCGCAAAAAGGTTAACCCTGCTGGAGCAAATAGCCTTCAATGCTAAGTGAGTCATACATTGTTCGAGGTGTAAATTGGCTAAGTCGGGGGGTGTGGTCCGCCAGCTCGTGTCGGGAGGTGTGACCCGTTTATGCTAAGGGTAGTGTGGCCCTGTAAGGCAGCATGAGACTGACTCGTTATCACCCTAGGGTGACTGTAGGGTGCCAATTATAAAGGGGCGGACCTTATTCCGTGGATGTTTTATAAAGGGGCGGACCTTATTCCGTGGATGTTTAATAAAGGGGCGGACCTTATTCCGTGGATGTTTTATAAAGGGGCGGACCTTATTCCGTGAATGTTATATAAAGGGGCGGACCTTATTCCGTGAATGTTTTATAAAGGGGCGGACCTATATCCGTGTATGATTTTATGAACTCGCTAGGTAGTAAGCGATATCGGGCCTAAGAAGGTGCGAAGTTCCGGGAGTGGAAAATGTGGTTGAGTCGTCGATGGTTGATTTGTGATCTTAGTGTTACAGTATAGGGAGGACCGTATCTACCTGTAGTCTTGGTCTTTGACCATAGAAATGCTTGTGTGGTGGGAGTCCTTACTCTTTTGGTAAGTTGACATATGACTGTCGACGGGGGAGGTGTGTCCCGGGTGATTTCGAAGTAGACAAATTACTTTGAAAGGTAACGTCGTGGTATGTGAATGAAACGGTATCGGCATGAAGCCGGGGTCGTGGTTAACTTGCCTTTAGACTAATTGTCAGGCATTGAGGTTGAAGTCAGCGGCGGGTGTTGAATTCGTTGTCGAGAGATTTGAATTTGAAAGGTTGCCTTTGAGTGATCACTTTGTCGGGTATGTGCGCGGAGATGAGAGGTCGGTGTGGAAAGGTATGCATCTGTCAAGAGGATGGGCCGCCTTTTGTAAATATCCTGAAAGTGGAGATGTGTTAGTAGGATAAGTGATTCATCCTATATGGTGATTATGTCATTTGCGAAGGAGGTGGTTAGCTAACTAATGTGGGACAAGTAGACTATGTTGGATTGCAAGGGTGTGTCTTATAGTTTGATTTACTTGAGCGTGTCTCAAGTGGATCCGAAGAGTCGGTCGGAATTTAGGGCTCGGTTGAGTGAGGTAGACGGTCATAAATTTTTGGTTCATCTAGATGAGAGGAAGGCAAAGTTGGGAGTTTCTAAATCAAAGCTTGGTAGTACCTGTTTGTTAGTTGAACGTGCATACTTATTATTGTGTGTTTGCATTTGGTTTATATAAGTGTGTAAATCTCAGGTTGATGGTGTAAAATACATGGGGGGTGCGTCCCATGTGGTTTGTTCGAATAGACTTGGTCTGTTCCCAAGGGCGGGTGTGAGCCCTAGTTCAGGTCACAGGTGTGTAGTGACCAGCCAGGAATTTCCGTTATTCGTGTGAGGATGTTGAGTTGCAAGATTAGTTATTGCATAATGTTTTCGCCAACTCTTTCAAATATATGTGATGTTTGGCGGGAGAAAGCATGGCCTAGTGAGCGGACAGTAGTCGTGAGGATAGAACCTCTAGTGTGTGGGGTTGTGTAGATATGAAGGTGGTAACTTATATTTAGTAAGCATGCGAAGCATGGGGGGAATGAAGTGTTGTGAGGTTAAGTGGTGGATTAGTGTTGTTATGAGATGAGCGTAAGTGGAGATCCTTGCTCGGGATTTGTTGATAAGTTGTTCTATGTGGCTAGAGTTGGGTGTGGTGCTTTTATCCGAAAACAAGAGATTGGGGTGGAAGTTGGTGGCTAGCTAAGAGGGAGATGGTGTGATCTTGGATTGAGTAGTTTACAGTGTTTCGTTGTAAATATGAAATCTTTGGGTATACTGGGCTAATCCTTGTTTATAAAGGAAATGCAAAGGGGTGAGTTAATATCTTTGAGGAATGAGAAATGTGTGGTCGCTTCGAACATCGAGTGTGTTTCGGATTGACTGGGTGGAGTTTCTCGTATGAAAGATGGTGAAACTGTTGGTTGGGCATAGTAACCGTTGAAATTGCGTGTATGGAGTGGTAAATGTTGGATGAGAAATGTCCATAGGGTAATTGGGACGGTAGGTTGGGATGGGTGTGTAAGCGTGAAGTAGAAGGTGTGGCAAGTGGCACGAAAAGTGGAAGCAATGTTTTCAAGAACGTCACCGTCGGGTGCATGAACTCCTAGTGGGAGTATGAGAAAGGGGGATTGACATGTATGTGATTGGTTTTCGAGTCAAGGAAAGTCAGCTTGTGTGGTTGATCAAGAGTGTGCACCTTCCCGTGAGACGATCTTTGGAATCGTGTTTTAGGAGTGAAAAGGAAGTGGAAGGATGTAGTCGAAAGTAGTGTTCGCGAAAAGGACCATTGGAGTTGACTTGGTAGTAGTGTGAGAAATGTTCCAAGTAAACTTTGTCGTTCAGTGTTAAGCTAGTAAGAATATTTTTGTGTGAGCATAGTTGCTCCTTGCTGGTAGCGAGTGAACCCTGAATTATCTCACATGTGGATGGACGACTGTTAGATGCAAGGAGAATTCGGATGCGTGACTTCAAGATTGGTTCGGGTTGGATTGATGGGTACGTCAGATGTTAAAGTGTGGAGGTTTCTACTTTTGGCTCTGTATAGTGTGGGGGTGTTGCTATGTCGAAAGGGTGTGAATTGTTTATTATTGATGAACCGTGGGCAACACAGTTCAGGTGAGAAAGTGTTATCTGCCTTATACGTGTATTGAGATGGGGAAAGTGATCGTAGAATTGTGTGTTATCAGTCGAAGAGGATTATGTCTGTGATCTAAGGTGATACTCGAGGTTGGTCTTGTGCTAGGTTGGTGAATTGAAGGTTCGTTAAGAAATGGATGTTGTTGTGGCCCTAACCGTTGTAACTTGTGCTGTCACGGGATTGAAGTTGTGGACGAAAATTCTAAATTTGTTGCAACCGTGCGTCTAAGTGTGTGGACGGTACCATGTACCGTTGACCTGAGGCGTCATAGTTGTGGTACGCAAATTTCCTAGAGTAGGAGTTGTAATCATTCGAAAGTGTGGAAATTGTTGGCGTACGCTTTGTTGTTGAAGGGTTATGCAAGTGGAAGTAAGAGAATCCTTAGAAAAGCAAAGGGGTTGGCATGTGCAGTTATCTGTGAACTTTCCGTGAGTAAAGATGTATCGCGAGAAATTGGGGTACGAAGAGGAACCAATAGTTAATGTGGACAGTAAGGTCCGGAAATCAAGAAATAGGGAGACTCGTCTAGTGAGGGTTCAGTGGAGGTATCATAAGGGACAAGAGGCTACGTGGGAAGTGGAGTCGGATATGATGTCCAGGTACCCTCATCTTTTCGAGAATGGAATTCCAGGGACGGAATTCTTTTGAGGGGGAGTGTTGTAGTAACCGTGTCCAAATAAAAAGAGTTTCAAGCCTTGTGGTGGAAATGTAATAAGATGGAAGTTGAGGGGCTATTTGTTAATAATTGGGATGAGGTATATAAGGGCACAAAACCCTAGAAACATTCCATTGTGGCTGAAAATCTGTGTGTGTCGGCTGTGTTCTTGGAGAAAAGAAAGAGAGGAGGGTTTTGGGGGCTCTTGTGGATTTTGGGAGAAGAAGGAGCTTGGTGTTGGAAATCAGAAGAAGGATTGTTGGGGAATTCGTTTCTGGCAAGCATTTGAGCAGGTAAACTCTCAATCCATTACTCCATTTAATGAGGTTGTTGATTGTAGAGTATTGAGAAGTTTAATTGGATAATAGTATTGCCAAAACTCTTGTGGAAGGTTTAAGCTCCTCTTGTTTATGTTTTTATGGATGTATATTGTGGGGTTTGGTTCTAGTACGTTTTTGGTAGTTGTTATTGCCTAATCGTTGCTTTGGCGGAGCTCAGGACGGGATTTTCGAGTGAAAAACTCGAACAGCGCCCCGTCCGGATACCTTCAATAGAAGAAGGTGTCCGGGTAAGCACCCGGATATCATGTTGTCCGGATAGAAGTGTTGTCCGGATAGAAGTGTTGTCCGGATGAGTGTGTTGTCCGGATGGGTATGTTGTCCGGATAGAAGCGTTGTCCGGATAGAAGTGTTGTCCGGATGAGTGTGTTGTCCGGATGGGTATGTTGTCCGGATAGGGTGTTGTCCGGATAAGGGTGATGTCCGGATAAGGGTGTTGTCCGGATAGGTGTGTTGTCCGTATAGGTGTGTTGTCCGGATAGAGGTGTCGTCCGGATAGGTGTTGTCCGGATAAAGGTGTTGTCCGGATAGGGTAGTGTGTCCGGATAGTTGAGCTGTCAACTTATGCGTTTACCCTTTCGCTCAGGTAGACCATCTGGAAGTGCAGGTCAGAGTAGGAAAGGATCGTAAGCGTAACAGGTGAGTTTTCTAACTGAAGCTTGATGGTACTTGTTTATTTACTCGTACATGTGCGTTTGCTTAATATATGTTGCATATAAATTACTTATGCTTGGTGCGAGGTATATGGGGGGGCGTGTCCCAATCATTAAGGTGTGATGCTTATGGGGGGGTGTCCCATCTGTTGTGGTATGACGCTCATGGGGGGGTGTGACCCATATGTCATAGTGTGATGCTTATGGGGGGGGGGGGGGGGTGTCCCATATGTTGTGGTATGACGCTCATGGGGGTGTGACCCATATGTCATAGTGTGATGCTTATGGGGGGGGTGTCCCATATGTTGTGGTATGGCGCTTATGGGGGGTGTGACCCATATGTCATAGTGTGATGCTTATGGGGGGGGGGGGGGGGGGGGTGTCCCATCTGTTGTGGTATGACGCTTATGGGGGGTGTCACCCATATGACACGGTGTGACGGATATATGGGGGGTGCGTCCCATACGAGGGTGATTGAGCGCCCTGGGATCAAGCCACGGGTGTGTGTGACTGGATGGACGATTTGGTCAATTGTGTGAATGTTATTAACCAAACTTCATATTGATTTATGTTTCGCATAACTCTTTAATTGCTATATGTGGTGTGGATGTAACTGAGGGATCTCACTAGACCTTGTGGTCTAACTCTCGCATTTTCAAAACTGAAACCCTTTTTCAGGTAAGCAGGTTAAGTGCGGTTCCTCTAGTGGTAAAGAGAAGGCGTAAGGGCGGGCGTGGCTTGCATTAGTGGACTTCCCTACACTTCAGTATTTAGATACTCTCAGTTGGAATAGGGTTATTTCCGCAAACCCAAATTTTGGAATTTTGATGATGTAAACCTTTGGTCATGTTTTGGCGATATATATAATGTCTTAAATTTGGCATGCTTTGGAGTGGGTTAAAAAACAGTTTGGGCCGGGCCTATGACCGGTTAAAAAACACATAGACCGACCCTTGGGCTTTTGGTCGAGACTGGACCGGGATTGATTACAGAAAGCCATTTTGTGTCTAAGTTAATGTGACTTGGTAAGCACTTACCGAGGTAAGCGTTTTGTAAACGACCCCTAAGACTTATTATAATGTCATAGTCGCGTATATTGGAACGTGCAAAGTTAACATCCTTGAACTTATTAAATGTACCAGGGCCATAATTGGTAATTTAAAATAAGTTCGCATCTATGTTTATTTTCATAAGGGTGTCTTAGACTATATCCAAACTAATCATGACAAAAATCAATCCTTATAAATTTGATGGCCATAGATACTGTCGATATTTCACCACATCACCTAGGATCTCATCCACAGCCCCACAACCTTGTGGTTTATATTTGTAGTTTTATCATAATAACTATATGAAAATATTTGAAATCATTTATCATCTTGTATTTTATTTTTTATTTTTGTATTTTAATAAATATAATAATTAATTTAAAGTAACAATAACCATTTGGTGCGTATGTATTGAGAAGTGATGACAGAGAGCATTATTGTTGTGGCCCTAAAAAACGAGTACATGGGAAAAAAAAGCTACTCAGAATTTGGTTTCTTTTGGCAAAGATCATGAAAATCTTGAGTAGGGCACCAGTTATAAATTGCTACAACAATAAAAATAATAATAAAAAGAAAAACCGACCAACTGTTTGGGGATAAAAATCGTAGATTTGGGATTCTGGAAAACAATCGTTTCTTGTAAAACCTGTTAGGCCATCTTGGATTCGTTGGTACCAAACATTTACACACACACAAAAAAAACATCGTAAAAGTCCAATGTTTCATTTTGAAAGCTTAGTGTTTTGAAGATTTGTTAGTTGTGAAAATAGAAAACTATGATTGACACACTTTTAATAGAAATTAAAGAGTATTAATCTCTATTCATTAATTTGGTTTTGTCGGTTCAAATAAGTTATTTAAATCCGAAAACTTAGAGTTGTGTATTTAATGTAGCATAAACCCTAATAATTCTATGTTACAGAGTGATTAATTAATTTACAAAAGTGACAATAACAATGTATTTGAATATTCTAACACAACGGATAATAATGCAACTACGTGTGATTTTGATGTTTATTTTCAAAAGATATATGTAAGGTCGCAACAAAGGTACACAATGTTATCATAATGCAACGTACTATGTTCAATTCATGGCCATATATAAGCTAGGACATGCACGGGCCACGAAACCCGATCTAAAATGAATTATTTGATAAATAACCATAAATTAATATCTACACACTAAAATGAGGAAGAACTACCAATTATACATAAATTAATTGATGAACGTTAAACCTAAAATAGAAAATGATAATTAAAACCAACAAAATAAAATAATGAGTAAATTATGGATTTGGTCCCGTGGTTTTTTTAAAATTTGGATTGGGTCCCTCTAAAGAATTAATTACAATCTTGGTCATCGTGGTTTATTTTTGTAGCGAAGTGGGTCCCTCATTAACTTCACTTATATATATATATAGAGAGAGAGAGAGAGATAGACCTTACTTCTTTCGCAAGTGCCACATCAGCTTTGCAATAACACATTTCACACACATGCAAGACCAAACTCCTTTCTAAACTAATAAATTATAATATAAATAAACTCTACTTTTGGTCCTTAAGGTATATTGATTTCTTTGAAACAAGGACCTATGGTTTCATAATTAGACTTTTCGTCCTCATGGTTTTGATTTTGCTCTAGAATTAGGACCTTGCCACTAACCCCGTTAAAAACCTCCGTTAGAGTCAGAGGTATTTTCGTCCAATATAGTTTTATTCCTCTTTTTGCAATTCCTTTTGTTTTTTCTTATTTTTGTGAAACACATAGAGCTTCAGGACATGTTATGTCTATCTCTCTCTCTCTCTCTCTCTCTATATATATATATATATATATATATGTATATAGGGACAGGTTCAAACGAGAAGACAGTCCATTTGCAAGAAGGCGAGAAAGAATGTGGGCCACATACTTCATTATTTAAAAAATAACATAAAAAATAAAAAATATTTTAGAAATTAGGATAATTATCATTTTAAATTGGATAAATCTTTAAATATCTCAATATTTTTTAATTTTATTTATTTTTTAATTTTAATAAATTCATATTTTTATCAACTTTTAAATTTTTTTCTAGATACACTTTTGATTAAAAAATCATAATTTTCATCAAATATCATATGTGAGTTCCACCATCAATTTATTATCTTTTTCATCATTTTATATCTAGTTTCTTGATCCACGTTTTTAATCACATGCGATTAACTTTGTTTAATATATTATCTGTTATGTATCACATATGATCCAATATGTGAATTTTTGTATATATCACATATGATAATATACCTCCGAATATAAAAGACGTATAATCACATATGATGATATTTACATCATAAAAAGATCTATTAATATAAATATACATAATCACATATGATTAACTAAAATATCTACAATAATCACATGTGATAATATGCATAATCACATGTATGATATGTACAAAAATTAACATATAGTGAATCATATTTGATAATATGCATATCACATGTGATAATATACATAATCACATGTGATAATATGCATAATCACATGTGATAATATGATATGTACAAAAATTAACATACAGTGAATCATATGTGATACGTAATAAATCATTTGTTAACTTAAGTTAATCACATGTAATTCAAAATCCAAAAAATAGAAAAAAAAATGTGAAAAGCAATAATGAATTGATTATGGATATCATATGTGATATTTGATCTAAATTGTGATTTTTTTATTAAAAGCGTATCCAGATTTTTTATTACATAAAACTTAATTAAAAAAATAATGAATTAATTGAAATTAAAATATAAGTAAATCTAAAAGATATAATGAAACTTTAAGAGTTTATCCAATTTAAAATGGTAATTATCCTAATATCTACATTTATTTTTAATTTTTAATTTATGGTAATTTTTTAATTAATGAATTTTGTGGTTCATATTCATTCTTGCCTTCTCGCATATCGCTTTGCTTCTCGCATGATCCTCCTTCTATGTATATATATATATATATATATATATCAATCCTTCCATTACCCTGTACCATTAAAATGGCAAAAGCTTGCTTTTTACTTCACTTTCCCCTCTTAAAAGATTAGGGTGGCTGTTTATCTCATTGTCATACATACATACATACAGATATGTATGTATGAAAAATTGGTTTCAAATTGAATGACAGCGTATTTATAGTTAGTTATGTATCCATGATTCTTACTCAAATCTTTTATACCACCGGGTATAATGGCTATAGAGACATGGTTACCACCCTTTTTTAACTATTCATGATGAATCCATCAATGTGATATGGTCACAAAATGGGTGATAATTCTAACTTTGTAAAATATTTTAAGATTCCCAAATGAAAATCATTTCAATGGCGATAAATAAGAGAGAAGCAAGTATATAGAAACAAGAGGTTTCTTGCATTGAAACTGATCCAAAGATAAACAACATATCATCATCATCATCTAAAACAGGCCAAATGATTAAAAAAACTAAATTCCAATTTTCAATTTAACTACAGTTACAGACATAGATGAATAACAAACATTCATCATTACAGTAACCTAATCTGCTTTCTTTGGAGATTTAGTAGCTTTAGATGGTGATTTAGGCTCCTTTGCAGCTGTCTTCTTTGGTAACAGAACTGGGTTTATGTTGGGAAGAACACCACCATGTGCAATTGTGACTCCAGCCAATAGTTTTCCAAGCTCATCATCATTCCTAATCGCCAAAAGAACATGTCTTGGGATTATTCTGTTCTTCTTGTTATCCCTTGAGAAGAAAAGATGTAATCCAAGTAAAGATTGATGAGCAACAAATCAAAAGATGAAATCCAAATAAACGAATCAGGGCTTCTCATCTATATAACATAACCTAGATGTGAAGAAACGAGATGAAATCCACAGATCAATGAATTCCACAAATGAAACTAATCCCAGGTTCGATTAAATCAAGACCAGAGATGAAAATGAGAGCGATAAGCTAAAAAAACCCTAAAAACGAACCTAGAGGTGTGTGTGCAGGGATGAGTCTATATATATATATACACACACACACAAATATAAAACCCTCTGTGATATATATATATATATATATAATATAGTTAAATACATAACATGTCCTTATAGTTTGATGGTTTTTGTAAAAGTAAGGAAAAACAAAACAATGTACAAAATGAGAGACAAAATGGTGAAAAGACGAAAATACCCCCGACTCTAACAGAGGTTTTTAACGGGGTTAGTGACAAGGTCCTGATTCTAGAGCAAAATCAAAACCATGTGGACGAAAAGTCTAATTATGAAACCATAGGTCCTTGTTTCAAAGAAATCAATATACCTTAAGGACCAAAAGTAGAGTTTACTCTATAAATAATTATAATATAAATAATATAGATAATTATAATAGGGAAATTAATTAAAATGCCACAAGTTTGACTTTGCTTTACCAAAATGCCACAAATCTCGTTCAGTTTGCAAAAATACCATTTTTTCCGCGATAAAAGCCCGCGATCGCGGGCCAATGGCAATTTTGTAATTTTTACCCCGCGATCACCCCGCGTACACGCGTGATAGTTCAATTTGGCCAATTTTGATGAATTTTGATTTGATATTTACACTTTCACCCCCTATACTTATTTACTTACTTTACTTTATACCTTTTACTTTCATAATTTTAATTTTACATTTAGCACATATAATCGTTTATTAACTATAATACGTTAAAAAATACGTTTTAATTTTAACAAGTTACACCATTATAATCGTCTCTTCGATACGTTCGAAATGAGCCAAATATTGAATTTTTTTGGATTTATATATTTTAATATATATCATATAAACTACATAAAATTATTTTTTATATTTAAAATTCATTTTTAACGTATTTTTAATTTTGTTTTACACTCCTATCGCATTAACATAATAATCATATATTAACTAATTCATTAAATCGTTTTAAATTATTATTATTTGAATGTGTTTATATATATCGTGAATGGCAATAGGACAAGGTTTCACGAGAAGAATATGAAATGGGGTTTTGACGAGTTGGTTACACTGAACTCATTTAAGATTGTGAAAATGGGTATTTGACGAATGATGATTCATGTGTGTTTGGAGCTGAAGTATTTGCAGTTACAGAGTATGCACAAAAGAATCGATGTCTGTCCATCACAAAGCCTCCACCAATTTTTAATATTTACACTTGGACCATCGATAATAAAATAAATAAAACGTATTTTAACTATAAGAGTACCAAAAATTAAATAATTAACTATAAGAATATGAATTTTAAATATATAAAATAATTTTATGTAGTTTATATGATATATATTAAAATATATAAATCCAAAAAAATTCAATGTTGAGCTCATTTCGAACGTATCGAAGAGACGATTATAATGGTGTAACTTGTTAAAATTAAAACGTATTTTTTTAACGTATTATAGTTAATAAACGATTATGTGTTAAATGTAAAATTAAAATTATGAAAGTAAAAGGTATAAAGTAAAGTAAGTAAATAAGTATAGGGGGTGAAAGTGTAAATATCAAATCAAAATTCATCAAAATTGGCCAAATTGAACCATCACGGGCTGTACGCGGGGTAAAAATTACAAAATTGCCATTGGCCCGCGATCGCGGGCTCTTATCGTGGAAAAAATGGCATTTTTGCAAACTGAACGAGATTTGTGGCATTTTGGTAAAGCAAAGTCAAACTTGTGGCATTTTAATTAATTTCCCATTATAATATAACTAATAAATTAATTATAAAATATAGATAACTAAAATTTACTTTTGTTTCTTTATTATATTTTGTGTAAATATAATTTAGCAGTTTAAATAAAAAATCATTACATAAAAATATCATTTTTTTAAAAATAAAGCGTGGGTAAATTTTTTTAATAAAAATATTAAAAAAATAATAATGTTCAAATAAATTAATAAATGAATTAAATTTAATAAACATATTAATAATAATTAATGTTAACAAATTAAATTAAAAAATGTTTTTGATTAATATATTTAATTTGTTGAAAGACCTTGCAAGTTGAACAAGATGGGGTGGTCTTGAAAGGTCTTGCAAGCCACATGGCATGCCATGTTATCTTGCAAGGGCTCTTGCAAGACGTGTGTGGATGCTCTAACCTCCCCTCACATGTTTTGAAGTTATTGAGGGACCCAGTTCGCTACAAAACATAAACCACGATGACCAAGATTGTAATTAATTGTTTAGACGGCCCCAATCCAAAATTTCAGAAAACCACAGGGACCAAATCCGTAATTTACTCTAAAATAATATATAAAAATATTCAACATAATGTCATTTTGTTTGATGCATATACACATTTTTAATTCTTTAATTAATTAATTAATTATATATATATATATATATAAAAGAAGATTGAAAATTCAAAATATAAGAAACTAGTTGGAGCATGAAACAAGCAGAGCTATCACCATCATTTAGTACTATATGGAATCAATAATTTGGAACCAATAACACCACAACCACATGTTCTTCCTTCAACCAAATTCAATGGATTTAACTACCTGCAATTTTCATCACAAGATTTATATGCTTCTTAATTTTCAAAATCAATAAAAACCTAGCAAACTGGTTGCACAAAATGTGAGCTAGCTTCTTGAATAAATATAGAATACTCCTTAAAATTTCCAACACATGAATCCATATCATGATTATGTATACATATTCTGGAGTTTTATACAAGTTAAATACGGTTTCGGTTTAAAGTAACTGTGGAAAAATCTCGACTTCCCTGTCTAGTTCAAAGGAAAAGTCGTACCCGGCCTTTCTCCCCCACCACTACAAGAAAACATGAAACCCATAATTTACAGCAAATAGTAGGCCCCAAATTACCACCAAAAGTTTGTGAAATGGCCATCACATTTTATTCTCGACATAACTAAATACTAAGAATATATTCAGGGGAAAACTTTAAAAAAAACAGAAAACTGAGAAACACCCTGATAGCCTTCATCTGGACAGTATGCACTTGTGCATACAAGTAATTTGTAACATGGACACGTACGTATGCACAAATGTATAATGTCTTGTGCATAAAAACAACTTCATTTATTTGTATGCATGAAAACCAAAGTGTTCCTCAATTTTTCATTTTTTTTGAGGTTTTCCACTGATCCACCCTTTCTATGTTTGGATTTAGGTGTATATATAAATCAAAACGGGTAGGTTACAAGTGTTTTGAATGCATAATTAACCAAATCAATGGAGGTGATCAGTATATATATATATATCCCACTTAGGATGTATACCCTAATTGAGCGTACAATCAACAAGATGCCAAGATTGAAGTGAACAAGATACCAGAACTAACTTAACATTTATTTCGTTCAAATGATTGGCGAGTTTACTGTAAACCATATCCAAATCTCCCCTTTTTCAGATGGGTTTCATGTCTTAAAAGGATAAGAGATTTACACCGATCCGTACAAAAAGCTAGATCTGTAACAAGAAAAGGAGAATTAATTAAGCTATATATTAATTGATCTCGTATCAACTAATACTTGAAGCAAACTTGATGGATCAGATCAATAGAATTACGACAATGGCTGATTTAACACAACCCCAGATACGATTCTTGCATAAAGACTCCATTGATGGACTTGAATTTGCTTTCTTTCTGCAGATCTTGTAATTCAATCGTGTGGTTAATTTTTTTCTTTATGAAATCAGATCGATATTCGTAGTTTGGGCTAAAAAAACATGCAGGTTAACAATATAATGGTGTATAATTATCATGGAAATTTTTGTATGACCTAAAACCGTATTTTTTCCACTTATATAAACTGAACAAAGAAAAAAGATACATCGACAAGAAAGTCAAAACACCACAGAATTAATTACACATCAAGCTAGCATTAGAAAATTAATCAATTACCAAAAAATCATCAATAAGATCACAATACCACTTCTATGGATCCAACTATCCAAGACTATGAATCATAAAAAATCACAACAAAACGGGGGTTTTAACGATAGTCAGTATATATATATATATATATATCAAGAAGGATTACCTTTTCTATATAGGAATGTTCAAACATAATGATGGCCGATGCGCTGAATTTTGATGCTGTCAATTGATTTCAGATGCAGCATCATCAAGATTCTCATTTCCGAGAGGCATGTGAATCTTGAAGATGCCGCACCAGTAAACAATGACATTTGATGTTAGTAGTTAGCAATTGGTTTTGAGGAATGAATGCTGACTTGGCATCATGTTATTGGATGCAGAGAAACCCTAATTATGGTGAAAAGGTGATAGATGAGTGAAGAAAGAAAGGGTGTGGTTATGGAGAAGGAATTGAAGGAATGAAGAAAGGGTTAGGGTTGGGGGAAGAAGATATAGAGTGGAAAAAGCGTTCAGAGTGTGGGGCCCATGTGATGTGGAATCCAATTTTCATATTGGACCTTCAAAAGATCTTTTTTTACGTAGGGATGATCTAAGGATGATCATAAGGACCGTTTTCTCGAACCGAATCGGTACTGAACTGGTACGATTTATTTAGGGGCCGTTTACCAAAACACTTATTCGGGTAAGTGCTTATCGGTAAAATTCAACACTATCATCTACTTTCCGGGTAAGATTTTAGTCTACCAAAATGACATCGTATGCTACAATTTAGCAGGTAAGCGCTAACCGTGGTAAGAGTCGTCACACTCACTTACCGGGTAAGATTCTTGGTCCTTGCCATATTCATCCGGTAAGCTAATATGACTTGCTAAGCACTTACCCGGGTAAGCGTTTTGTAAACGGCCCCTTAGTCCGGTTTTCGGTTCCATATAATCTTCAAATTCGGTAATATTCCGGTATTCGGTAAGAGGATTTTCTCGAAAATACTGAAACCGAACCGGAATTTTAAAAGTGATTGTTTTTAAAAAAAATAGTATGCATATCATCTCCTAAATAAACTAAACTTATTTTGCTAATCAAGATATATCATCTTCTAAACTAACCAAACCTTCTCCATAAACCCAAAAAATCGACCCCCCCCCATACATAACTATCAAAAAATCGGTACCCTTACAAACGCATCAAAAACTCGACAAATTTGGGATTCGGGAATTGTTTTGAAACATTACGAAGATATTTTGGTTTGCGGTCGATTTTGATACACATTCGATACATTTTCATATTTTCGGTCCTAAGTGGTCCTAGTACCGATTTTCCCGTCCCGAAACCGAAACTGAACCGGTACGTACGGTTCGGTTTTCCGGTACCACTTTTTAGTCCCAAAAAATTTCGATACCAACCGGTCCGGTCTCGATGTCATCCCTACATGTAATATATATTCAACATATATGAATTTCAATCATCATATATTATAACTTTGCTGAACCTAAACCGTTACAAAGATTTGTCGAAATAGTATATTATGTTAAGACCAATATTCTAAATTTAATTTTTTAAAGGAAGTTAGAGAAAAACCTTAAAAAATGAAAAACTAATGAACACTATGGTATATGCTTATATCGATGGTGAGTACATGTGCATACAAATAATCGGAGTTGTTTTATGGTTTTATGCATGTGTGCATGTTATGCACATGTGCAAAAAAATTGGAGATATTTTTATGGTTTTTATTCACGTGTGAATTCTACAAATTACTTGTATGTTTTTTTGTTTTTATGCATGTGTACATGCTACAAATTACATATATATATATACACATATGCATACCGTCCAGATGAACGGTTGTCACGGTGTACAAAATTTTTTTGTTGAGGTTTTTCCTTGAACTGAGCCTTATATATGGAGTCAGGTTTATTGGAAAACCGTAAAAAAAATAAAAACCGAGTAAAACTCACGTAAACATTCATCTGAACGGGGTGCACGTATACATACAAATAATTTGTAAGCAATATGCCTGATAGGGGTGCTCAAATTTCCGACCAACCCGACCAACCCGGCCAACCCAACCCAACCCGAGGCAAAAAAAACCGAACCGTACGAACCCGATGTAGCATCGATAATTTTTTGAGTAAACCGCATGTATTGGGTTGATAACGGGTTAGGCCCAAAAATTTCCGGCCCAACCCGCGAACCCGTGAGAAAATCGCAACTTGTATCAGGTTTTTCATATTGCCAATGCCGCCTCCTGCCTCTCCTCTCTCGTTTTCATTTTCCTCCAAAATTTAATTTCACCTCTGATAAATCGAAGTTGTTGGCTCATCTTCTTCGTGAATCTTCGACTTAGTTGTTGGTAAGTTCGTCTTCTTCTTGAATCCTCTTCTTGAATCGATTTCTTGAACAGCCCTCTGTTACTTATCTGGATCATTAATCCTCGAAATTTGTATGCTTTTTGTTATAGTATAACGTTCAAAAAGATGATAAAAGGGGAAGTCGGGGTTCAATTTCGATTTATATTAATTGTTTTGATTTGGGGATCGAGATGGTTCTTTTAGTATTAGATGGAATATTCTAAACCAGTCATTATATCGCAGTACTGCTAACAAATTGTTGATTAGAGTTCAGTGTATTAACAACTTAGAAATTGGTTCATTTGATCACAAAAGCTAATTCTTTACTCTGTTGGTGGAAAATATGGAAAAATAGATGGGTAGGACATTAGGGTTTTGCAATTAATCTATGTGGATACTTAAATTAGTAGAAATACTCGTATTGTTTAATCCTAGAATTCCAGGAAAAAAAATACAAGTGTATGATATTCTTAGACAGACAACTTATTTTGTTTTCCTTTTCTTTTCTTTAGGTTGTGTTGTTCTTACACATATCTAGGCCCCATTGTGTTGATTTCGTGGTTGAGTTGTTTTTCCTTACACTTTATGGCATAAGAAACATGTAAATTTTACTTGAATGTTAAGCTCTTTAGTGTTTGTGGAATGTTGTTCAATGGTTCTCATGTGTTCATTTCATATCTTCTATTGATCGGCTGTATCTATCTTTCTTCACTGATACTTGTAAGATACTTTAAGCTGTTTGTAAGATTTATAGCACTTTTGTTTTCGTATATACCTATTAACTTATTAGTTTTACGTTTAGAAATGTGACAGTCAAGGTTGAGATGGTTCTGATCATTCGTAGCGGCAAAGCGTTGCAATGCTTCTAGTCCTGTAGTGCCTTTCTTGTTTTAATGGGCTGCTTTCATTCTACAGTGAGAAAACAGGTTCCTGGGCACGAGAACCCAACTATGGTTGCTTCTCAAAGACTCAAACGGCTTGTAAGTTGATAATTGTTTCATCAATCATGTTTATCTTTGTTGCAAAATAGTATCCACCTTCATTGGTACATGTTGCTTATGCTCGCTTTAATAACTGCCTTTTGTCTCTCCAGTCAGTGTCAGCGAAGTTGAAGCTCTATTTGAGCTATTCAAGAGCATCAGCAGTTCGTTTTAATAACCCGACCAACCCAACCCAACCCGAACGGTTTGGGTTGGGTTGGGTTGCACTTCTAATTGGGTTGGGTTGGGTTGGGTTGAGAATTTTCAAACCGCAATGATTGGGTTGGGTTGTTAAAGTGCCGTCAAACCGGCCAACCCAACCCGTGAGCACCCCTAATGCCTGATATGTACATGTGCATAACATGCGTACGTGCATAAAAACAAAAAACAACTACAATTACTTGCATAATACATCCGGATAAACGGTTACCACTTACCAGCGTGTTACTCAATTTTTTATTTTTTTGGGTTTTCGACTGAATCTCGTATATTTATTGGGAGAGACCAAATGCAAACCACCCTAATAAAATACATATTAGTTTTATGGCATACCAACACTACAATGAAACCGAGTTTATAGAATTTATAGGACATGTACAAAAAGTGTTTTGATATTGTAAAATTACTTTATAAGACATAGGTTTAAAGGATCAAATATTTGTGTGTAATATCTAAAAGTGTTAATTATAATAAGTTTCTACAACGTTTTTGAGCATTTTGCCAAGAATTTTAAAACATTTTTGAAAAAAATTGTCTTATTAGCATTTTTATATGACACTTATTTTATAAGACATTATTTCAAATAATGTCATAAAAATGCTAACAAGACACTTAATTTCAAAAGTTTCCTACAAATTTGTTAATACGTCCAAAATCATCTAATAAGCTTATTATAACATTTTTACATAATGCACAAAGGCCATGTATTGGTGTAACAACGCATCCCAAACATACATCATATAACACAATTCACATCTCGTCGTAAGATAACAAAATACATATTATATCACATAGGTCTCTTGGTCCCAACTATACAATACATATTTCGGTACAAATTTTTCGCTAATATTTTACATTACAAACCACCAAAAACTATTCATACAACATTTCAGGGAAACTACTTAGTCACAAACAGTTTTCGAAAGCATATCACATTTTATCCTTTCCTTTGCCCTTACTTGTTCCTTGACCTGGAATACATATTTTAGAAAACAAAATGAGGGTTAGACCAAGTAGTCTAACTGAGAAAATCCCCGTCAGTTTAATAATCATTTTGTAAGACACATATATACAACAAGTATATAAATACCAAACAGGGCTCGTATGCACTGTGTACAACTCTTTCACATGGTCATATTAGTTGGTTGCGCTAAATCAACTAATCAATTTACTCCGCTGCACTAAAATACAACCAACTCTGATGTCCCTCCGTACAGCCAAACTCCATCGGCCCTAAGTCCGGCCAACATGCAATCGTGTAATGTAATGCATATATAAATACCACATACATCTCAATATATCATATTTCAATCATAAGCACACATCATCACACTACCTACCGCATACTTATCCATTATATATGTATTCCAGTTTGAAAATGATTAAATTAAAACTCACCTGAAAGAACTAACACAACTAACTCCTTCTCTTGAAAATCACGGAGATTTTACTTTTCAATAAACTCAACCGAATCTGAATTACACAAAATACATATAACCATTTATCACATAAAACTACTCGACGGGTTGAGAATCCTAAATAAGCCTAGCATACCCTTACCCAAAAAACACTGACAAATGTCCCTCTTCGGCGACTTAGCACGGAACCCAAATCCGGGAAATAATTATCCGGATAAACCACCCGGAAATCCATCCGGAATTTACCCGAAAATCCCAATAATACGGATACTCCCGGTCCAGACAACGAGAATCTGGTAATTAAATTCATATACCATCCGGGAATTAATCTACCCTGAAAACACTGGAACTCGGGAAAATTCGAATCCGAAAACCAAAGAATCCGGACAACTGATCGAAACCCCAAACTCGATCGAAACTACTAAAAATCATGAAATTGACAAATCTAAACCGACAGAAATGGTCTACTAATAGATACAAACATAATTTGAAAAGAAGCTATAACTCAAATCTTCTCAAACGAATTAAATCTTCGGCCCTAATCGAACGAACCTCTTCCTCTGCTATCTCTCTTTCTCTCGACTCTTCCCACACACATACAGGAAACCGAATGGAATAAAAATAGAAGGCGGTTCAATTTATAAGGTTGTCAAATTGCGATTGAGGGTCTAACTTTACTAAAACAACATATACACCCTTAAACTTTTAAACCAACACAATATACCCTAAACTAATAAACATAAATTAAATAAATAACACGGAACGAAAATAATAGCTAACGAACTTACCCGATCCATTACAATTGGCAAGTTAATAAGGTGTTTTGGAATAGGACTCTCAAATTTTTTGGGGCCCAATTTACCGCAATCTATAGTTACAAAATAAAATGAAGATTAAAAACGGGAACTATGATATACACAACATCGTGTTTGCCTATTTTTAGTTTTAGGGGTAAAAAAGAATGTGACAACCAAAAGGAATATGGAAGGCTATTCCATTTCTGAAATAATCTTAATTATTATTTAAGGGAATTTTATTATATATTTTATTTGAGCAAAAAGTTGATAACCAACAATTTCAATCGGGTCCACACGGAACCCGCCTTCAAAAACATTAATGCGATGTGGCATTTTTTGGGCTCATTTGATTATTATGTGTCATATTAAACTTTATATAAAATTGTATAACATTTTAATTGTGGAGACCTATTTTAATACAAGCCGTACAAGTCGAAACAAGGTCTCCAAAAAGATTCGAACGACCCTGATAATGCATTTAAGTGTTTGGTCTATAAGGTAGTTTATTTGTACACGTGAAGATTTTTGGTGTTATATAAAGACGAATTTGTTTAGTAACATATATATATTCATCCTGTTGTCCTTGGCAAAAAGTAATTCACAAAAACCTTTATCAATGGTAATGGTTCGTGGAGAATCACCGGTTTCTATGGGTTTCCCAAAAGAACCCGCCGACGTGATTCTTGGAACCTTCTGCGATCTCTTGCGGAACCTTCTACCCGCCCTTGGGTGGTTATGGGAGATTTCAATGATCTCATCTCTCAAAATGAAAAACGGGGCCTTAACGAACACCTAGATTGGTGCATCCATGGCTTTCGTGAGGCTCTTTCCGATTGCCATTTATCGGACCTCCCAATGCACGGTTTTCCGTTTACTTGGTGTCGTCATAAAGGAAGACCAAATGAAATTTATGAACGTCTCGATCGAGCGGTGGGAAACCTTCAATGGTTAAACCTTTTCCCCGATTATAGGGTGGAAAACCTTGTTGCACCAATTTCGAATCACTCCCCGATTGCTCTCCATACTCAGGTTCGGCTCCCTTCCCATCACAAAAATATTTTCAGATTTGAAAACAAATGGTTGCAGGAAGAGACGTTTGATCAAGTCTTCCTCGAAGCTTGGACAAATACGAGTCAATCCGACCTTCTCCCCAAACTGGCGAAGCTTGCACGAAGCCTTAATAAATGGGGAAGAGACCTCAATTCTTCGTACAAAAAAGATATTCGAGAGGCTTATGCAAAACTAAAGACTCTCCGGCAATCTCGGGAACACTTGGCCACGGCGGCGTATGAAGAGGAAAGGACCCGTATTCTAAACACTCTCCTTAAAGAAGAAGCACATTGGAAACAAAGAGCGAAAACACATTGGCTTAAGGAAGGGGACCTCAACACAAAAAAAAAATCACGCCTACGCCAATGGCCGAAGGAAGATCAATAGAATTTCGAATTTAAAAGACTCAAATGGCAACTGGGTTGATGATCCATCGGCACTACGTGATCTTGTAACGGAACACTTCAACCTTACTTATTCGGCCGGCTCGGGTCATCCGGAAGAGATCACTCGTTTTGTGAGAAATAAATTTTCCGTGCAGGATATTGCTCGCCTTGATCTTCCTTTTACTAAAGAAGAGTTTAGACTGGCCCTTTTCCAAATGCACCCGGATAAATCCCCGGGTCCGGATGGGTTCAACCCTCGGTTTTTTCAAAAGAAGTGGGAGTTTTTGGGTGACGATATTTTTAAGGCCGGAAAATCTTGGCTTGAAAATGGTGTTCTTCCGGCGGGAGTCAATGACACCATCATAGCTCTTATCCCCAAATTTGATTCCCCCTCGACCCTCAAAGATTATAGGCTTATTGCGCTTTGCAACGTGGTCTTGAAGATTATCACCAAGGTTTTGGCTAATCGGATTAAGACTTTTCTCCCGTCTATAATCTCGGAAAATCAAACGGCTTTCGTTAAAGACCGATTGATTACGGACAACATCATCATTGCCTTCGAGATGATTCACTCCATGCATCGTAATACCCGCAAGAAAAGTGGGGAAGTGGCCCTTAAAATCGACATAAGCAAAGCCTATGACCGATTAAATTGGGCTTATTTGTGTCATATTTTAGTGGCCCTCGGTTTCCCCCCGCGATGGATCAACATGATCATGATGTGTGTCGAGTCCGTTAAATATTTTGTTAAAGTAAACAATGAGTTAATCGACCCTATCACTCCCAAGCGGGGCATTCGTCAAGGCGACCCTCTCTCCCTGTATCTTTTTATAATGTGTATGGAAGGTCTCTCGGCTTTCTTGAATCATGAGGAATTGGAGGGTCGTATTCATGGGTGCCAAACGGCTAGAGGAGCCCCCCCCCCCCCCCCCCCCCCCCAATCTCTCGCCTCTTTTTTGCGGATGACGCTTTTTTGTTTTGCAGGGCATCGATCGAAGAAATCCGTCATCTTAAATCCATTCTCACCATTTATGAAGAAGCGTCGGGACAAGCAATTAATTACTCTAAATCGGGTATCATGGGAAGCAATAATTTAGCTCCCGATCTTATGCTTGGATTTTCCCACATCCTCGGAATAAGCAACTCTATAAATACGGGACGCTACCTGGGCCTCCCTTCTCTAGTGGGGCGTTCAAAGAAAAATATTTTCCGGCACATTCGAGACAGATTATGGCTCAAACTTCAGAACTGGAAGAAAAAGCCCATTTCTTCCGCCGGTAAAGCCACCCTCATCAAAGCCGCGGCCCAAGCCATCCCAGTCTACTACATGAATGTGTTCCTTATCCCGGCTTCAACCATCCAGAATATGGAACGTACGATAAAATCTTTTTGGTGGAGCCGAAAAGCGGAGGGTCCCCGCTCTATTAATTGACTTTCTTGGGATAAACTTTGTACTCCTCAATATTATGGTGGCCTTGGATTTCGAGACTTTACCGCTTTTAATCTCGCTATGCTTGGAAAACAAGGGTGGCGACTTTTGTCAAACCCCTCTTCCCTCGTGAGTCGCATTTTAAAATCTAAATATTACCCGCGTGGGAATTTTTTGGAAGCCAAATTGGGTCACTCCCCCAGTTTTATTTGGCGAAGTATTTGGCAATCGCAACTTGTTCTTCAAGCGGGTATCCGATGGAAGGTCGGGAACGGTCTCTCAATCAACGTTTGGAAAGACCCTTGGTTAAGGGATGATGATAATTTCTGAGTGGTAACGCCTTTGGATCCAACCCGGACCACTTTATCGGTGGGCGATTTGATAGACCCTCAATCTCGAGGCTGGAACATGGACCTGATCAACCAACTCTTCCATCCTCATGATCGAGCTAGGATTCTGTAACTCCCGCCCCCTTCCGGTTCTCTCCCGGATAAACTCATTTGGCATTGGGACGGTAATGGAATTTACTCAGTCAAGTCTAGCTATAGAACCATTACGGAAAAAATAGCTCCCACGTCCCATCTATTTATTGAGGGTGATTGGAAGAGAGTTTGGAAAGCGATTATTCCGAACAAAGTAAAAGTTTTTATATGGCGTGCTTTGCGTGATATCCTCCCCACTCGGAGTGCCCTCCAATCTAGAGGAATCCGGGTCCCCCCCTTTGCCCACTTTGCAACACTAATCTGGAAAATACGTGGCACGCCCTTATCGATTGTCCCTTGGTGCGGCCGGTGTGGATAGAAGCGGGTTTTTGGCCGGAGATTGATGCTCGTGCCCCCGATGCCATCTCCTTTGCGGACCTTCTCTTCAAGATATTACAGGTAAACCCGGGCTCGGTTGGCGATAATCTACTTATGACCATGTGGAGTATATGGTACCGACGTAATGATATTATTTGGAATAATGGCCCCCGGGACCCGACTGCGTGTGTTAGACGAGGCTTATGCCTCCTTTCAGAATGGAAAACCTCTAAGAGTTTGACACCGCATGATTCCAACGCAAACGTTCAACGCCGTTCTCCCGTTTGGATCCCTCCGCGGAGAGAGTACCTTAAGTGTAATGCCGATGCTTCGGTTTCGGATCCGCCTTCCGCAGCGGGTTACGGTGCGGTAATACGAAACCACAACGGTGAATTTATTTCGGAAAAAGCATCTCCCATAAGCTTCCTTCCGACCGTTCGTGAGTGTGAAGCCCTTGCCATTCGAGACGCCCTTTATTGGGTTTCCTATCGGGGAGACCATAATGTTATTTTTGAAACTGACGCAAAGGTGGTGGTGGACGCCATCTACGACTTTTCCACTGACGACTCCGAGTTTGGAGATATCATTAAAGACATCCGAAACATCCTCAACTCAAACCGGAACTTCTCCGTCCATGCCATTGGCCGCCAAGCGAACGAAACGGCGCATTTGACGGCGCGGCATTCCCGTTCGTTATCTCGTCCGATTATTTTCAATGTTATTCCTGACTTTCTTGAGCCTTGTATGAACAATCATTGTACTTCCTTTTCGATTAATGAAACGAATGGTGCTCGTGCGGGTGATGGCAATGCCGAAGCTCACTAGAGTTCTCATTCCTTTTCTTTCAAAAAAAAAAAGTCGAGAGTATTCACAAACACATATACATCTCTACTCTCTTGGGGTAAGGATCGGATTAATCTGGTATACATCGAAGAATCGATATCATACTTTTAAATTAGTTTACCTTATGAGAAAATAAACAAGTATAAAGTTACAAGTTAAATATAATTCGAACCACAGAAAATCTACAGAAATACCAAATGAAGAATACGTCCATGATATGAAATGTTAAAAAAATGTAACCAAATTTATATTAATTATTATGTAATGTAATAGGGTTTTCTATTAATGTTATATATAATTGTCTAACTTTTTCTATTTTGCTCCAACGACAATCTCTTTTTATTATATGTGTGAAAAACAAGGTAATTAAACCTTCGGTAAACTTCATTTATGGTCTTTAACGTTTGTCAATTTCAATAAATATTGTTCATAAACATTGAAAACTTATATTTGGCCCCCATGTTTGTCATTTCACGAGAGTTTTGGTCTTTTCTCTTAACGATCGTTACCTTTTTTATTAAATCAAGTTAAATGAGGGTATTTTGGTCATTTTAAATAATTTTCTAATGGCTAAATTACCTCTTATTTAACCGGGTGGTGATGAAATTAACTGAAAAGTGTTTAAAATGACTAAAATACCCTTCATTTATGACGGCTTAACGAAAAAAAGTTAACGACCGATAGAAGGAAGGACCAAAACCGTTATCAAATGACAAATACGAGAGATCAAATGCGAATTCTTAAAGTATATGGACGATATTTGCTGAAATTAACAAACATTAGGGACCAAAAGTGAAGTTTACTTTTAAACCTTAATTACGAATATTGGGCTTATCAATGTCGAGACTATATTTGGCAAACTATTTAATAAGGTAATTGTTGAAAAGTGTAATATTAGACGATTATTAATTTAAAAAAAAATACGAGTAAATAATATATAGTAATATAGATCACTCGTAATCTCGATTCAACCAAATATGTTCAACCAAGTCAAAGCAGAGTTGATGATAAATTTCATTTGAGCGCATCTTATAGTTTCTTTCAATATATTCTTGGAATTCATAGATGAAATTTCGAAATATTTGTGTCGGATCATCTGCATCATTTGAAAAATAAGTGAAAATTTTGTTTTGCACAATACTACCATTATTCCAAAATTTGTATCATATTGGTGTCAAACGATACACAATTAACTATTAATATTATTAATAGTCATCGTCAATGGTGTTAGCATTCGTAACGAATATTTAATTTGCATATCAAGGTTGATTCTATTTGAAAAAATGTAATTTATTTGTCAAATCGACACAATTAACTTTTCCTAGGTTAAACCGCGATTTTACAGACCTTTGATCCACCTTAAAGTTGCACTCAGTTAAAGAAATTCCTAGATCCCACCACTATTGATACTCATCATTAATGATGTAAACATTTGTAATGAATACTGTACAAAAATCACGTATAGTACGTATCCATGATGAATGAGGAAAAATAACATGTGTTGGGCTCTCAACCTTTCTTTCGTCCTTCGATTCAGCAAATGAACTCCACCCCCCCTCCACGGGCCTCTCTTTATATATAATATATATAGGTGAATGATCGTGTGAAAAGTTGAGATTAACATGAGAAGTGGACTTGAACCATTGATCACTTTTAACCAAATGCCTATTGGCGGATGTAGTGTATATTTAGTGGGGGGATGGGACCCATTAAAAAGAAAAAAAAATTGAAAATTTTAGTTTAAAAACATGGAATTTTCGACTTTCTATCTTAATGCTCTCCCAGTAGTTTCTTGTCCGGGACCCCATCAACTAAAAAAATGTTTCGAAATCAACCAAAAAACCAGACATCCTCTCGAAATCGACTAAAAAACAAAAAAAAATCTCTCGAAATCGACAAAAATACTTAAAAATCTCTTAAAATCTAACAAAAAACTTAAAAACCCTCGAAACATTGGATTTAGGCTAAAATATATCGAGCAATTTTACAGACATTTAAGCTACCTTAAAAGGGACCCCAATAGAAAAAATTCCTGCAAATGCCCTTCCATGAATTGTGATTTAGAAGGGAATTCAAAATGACAATTAACTAAACAATATATTATTAATACTACCAATAAACAATATTGTCATTTTGTTCGGTTAATAATATTATGTTGATAAGTTTGTTTGGTATAAAATTGTGAGCCCTATTTCAATTCTTCAATTTGTGTCATACCAACAAGAAGTAGTATTGTCAATCAGGTTGTAGCGCAGTGGTTGATCGCTTTGGGTGATGTGGTAGAATATCCCATCTACCCAGGGTTCGATTCCAGGCATCCTCAACATTGATAAGACATCTTTAAGTTTCAAAATTGCCAGGGATTAATCCGGGTTGTGCCTGAAATACCCTTTCCAAAAAAACAAGAAGTAGTATTTGCTAGAAGAAACTATATATGCTTTTATCTACATATGTTTGTTTTAATGAAGACCATACTTTTGTCATTAAGAAATACACTAATTGATGTTTTTTCAAATTATCGATTCCTGATTATAAGTTCTTTAAAAAATAAACAAAACATTTATCGGTTGTAATGATCATCTAAAATTACACAAACTATTTCTTTTATTTACTAAAGGGTATTATATATATTATATAGGGAAAAGACCAACAGAAAACTTTGAGAAAAGAGAGCCGAAGAACTATAAAAAAAAACAGATTAAAAATATATATAAAAATAAATGTCAAATGATTATAAAATGGTCCGTTTTTGGGTATAGTTTGTTTCACTTCAATTTTTTGTTGTATTTTGCCAATTTTTGATTTAAAAAATATGGGGTAAATATTTTTTTTAAATAAAGTGGTTATAACCACTATTTAATAATTAGTATTGAATCATCTTAATTTAATAACTTCGATGTTCGGTTTTTTCTTTTTTCATAGTTCTCTTCCGATCTTATATATATATATACATATATATATATAGAGAGAGAGAGAGAGAGAGTGCGTTTCAGTTACAAACCAAGCAATTTATACAAATTTTGCAAACCACTATATTAGAAAACAACATATATATTTATGGTAATTATTATGTTTCATTAATAATGATTATGATATATATGAAAGGTGATAACGTTCATTAATTATGATTATGACTTTAGATTAGAAAATATAATAAAATCATATATTGATTAGAGTTAATGAACGGCTAAGATTGGTTTGCAGGGTTTGTACAATCTATTTGGTTTGTAACGGAAACGGACTATATATATATATATATATATATTCATCTAATCAAATTACACATCAAAATAAATGAATTAGTTTAATCAAAATTAAAACAATAAAACTTTATTTAGAAAAAGTCAATGAAAAAAAAAATTAGATTCCATTCAATTATTTTTTTTTCTAATTTTTAAAGGTGATCAATCTACTCCTCTAATGGTGGCCAACAACCTTGTACCACTTTGATGTATATCCTTCTTTTTATGAATATGTTATTGCTTTTAACTTTTGCAATTTTCAAGTCTAAAATTAAATATATAATTTTAAAAAAAAAATTAATGATTTTTAATCCTTTTTCTTAATAATTATTATTATATGAAAAGGATAATCTTGATTTTGTATTATAAGGTTTCTTTATTGTTTTTTATTAATAAATTAGACATTTATTTGATAATTAAATTATTCAAATAAGTATTATCACTAAATTATATTATAAGTTAAACATTGTATTCTTTTCATTAAATGACAAGTACGTTTGAGATGCCAATCGTTACATAAGCTTGTTCATGTGAGGTGGACTACTAAATCATGTGAGGGATAATCAACAACACAACTCACAACTGGAAATTACTAAATCAGCTAAAGCGTATGTCAAGATTATTGTTGAAGATCATATACTTGATCGCAAAGAAAAATGTAGCCCTATACAAAGCAGTTGAAAAATATTAAAAAGAATAGAAAATAGAATAACAAGAATGTGAACAATTGTGTCTTTTCATACGAGAATACCCTCATGCACAAAATATTTTGTAACTTCTACGAATATTTTTGCATTAATTAATTAACACCGCACTATTTTAACTATTTATTAACACGATTACGGATAACTTTGTTATTTGAAATTTTTTTACCTTCCGAATCATAAGTTTACGACTTGTCTTGGAGTAAGAATTGGCATTTTGGATTGATATTTTTGTGCAAGTGGTGTGTAGACATACAAGATGTCAAGTGGAAGATAAATTGCATACTTATACTTCATTTTGACGTCCCGGATGAAGAAAACCTCGAACCGAGTGAATGAGTGAAGAAAACCGAAAAACCTGACTCCATGCTAAAGTGTCTTGCAAAGGTGACATGTATCACTTTCGACGGCATAATTGCACAGAGTGTACCACGAGGGCGTGGTTCTGAGCGAAAGTGTCCCGCAAAAGTGATACTGTCACATTCGCATGTCTCACGATTGGGGTATGAGACTATAAAAGGCTGCAAAATCTTTAGGGTTATCTCGGGATTGTTGAAGGCTAGACACATAGGGGAGTTGTTCTAATGGTTTTGGAGCTGAAAAGAAGGCATTGCATTGATTTGGGAAGGTGGAAACACTAATTGGAGCTACAAATTGGTGGTTGGTATCATTGATTGAGGGAGACTTTCATTCGATTGTATTTTTTTTTTTGAGAAATAATGTTTTTGGGTGTTGTTGTCTTCTCTTCTATGATGTTTTTTTGCTACTAGTGAGTAGTGACGTGAGCTAAACATTTTGAGATTGAGGAAGTGATGAATTTTGGATTTCTACCATTAAACATATGATTATTGCATTTATTTAGTAATTAGTTTATTACATGTTGTTGGTTGAGTTTATCTTTCTTGTTCTTCTTGTTTGTGAGATTGACCATCTTGCTAATCATTTGGTTGTAATTCCTTGTGAGAAGTTGGTTTTATAACTTGATAAAAGTTGGATAAACCTAGGGTGAGACATTTAATAGAAATATGTGAAGTGAACTCTAGTTATGTGTTTTGCAATTCTTGTGCTTAATGAGTTGAATGTTTATGTTTATTAATTAAGAGACTTTAATATATATTGCAAGGTACATTCTTGCTATTGCTTAAAAGAAGTAGTGAGTATTTATGAAATTGTTATATTTGACCTTGCGTATTAACTCATGGATGTGTGATGTTTATTTGTTGATGGAGTCCAAATGAAATCCAGCACCTTGTCTTTCCTAATCAATTAAGTAATTTATTTGTGGTTTTTGAATCGTTGTTTGCTTCGTATTTTCGTGCTTACTTTCGGCTCTTTGCTTCTTTAGATAAGTAGTTTAATCAATCATACTCAAATCACTTACCAACAATCCAACACTACTACATAAATGACTTTATTACACGCCTATTTTTACACGGTTTTCAAAAAATCGTGTAAAAATGTACCCGTGTTTTTTTAAAGACTTTTTACACTGTTTTTTTTGTAACATAACCGTGTAAAAAGGTTTGAATACATTTTTACACGGTTGTTTCTAAAACCGTGTAAAAATGTGTTATTATTTTACACGGTAATTTGAAAAAAACCGTTTAAAAAAGTCTCAAAACATTTTTACACGGTTTTTTAAAATAACCGTGTAAAAACATATATATTTTTACACGGTTTTGGAAGAGGGTCCGTGTAAAAAAGAAGTCTTTTTACACGGTTTTTTAAAATAACCGTGTAACAAACATATATATTTTTACACGGTTTTCGAAGAGGATCCGTGTAAACTGACTATTTTAACGGTTATTTTTTTACACGGTTTTAGACCTTTTTATACAGTTGCTTTTCAAAAACCGTGTGAAAAATATAATTTTTACTATATTGGATTTATGGTATATATGTTAACTTAGTAGTGTAAAAATGTTCAAAAATTATTTTCATAAGATATTAGGTAGGTATATCTTTTTTTTAAAGTATATATGATTATCTTTTAGAATATATATAATTATCTTTTAGAATTATTACAAAATAAATATATCAATATATAAAGTACGAAGTATATGGTATAAAAAAAATAATATATCTCCTTTAAATATACTAATACATATGGTGCAAAATATATTAATACCCTTTTTCAAAGAACTTTAGAATAAATATGGTTTTCTTAAAACTTATTACAAATAAATATATTAATAAAATATCATACCAAGTATATGGGTTTAGAAAATTATTACTGAAGAACACCCTGGTGGCCCTTCATATCTGGACGGTATGTACTTGTGCATATAGGTAAATAGTTGGCTTTTTGGTTTTATGCACAAGTGCATTATGCATTTGTGCATATATGCACAAATGCATGTTACAAATAACCTATATGCACAAGTGCATACCGTCCAGATGAAGGGCTACCAGAGTGTTCTTTAGTTTTTCGTTTATTTGAGGTTTTCCCTTGAACCAGACCCTATATATATATATCCCTTTTGAAGAATATATATAGAGAGAGAGAGATGGAGGGTTCAAACGAGAACGCTAACTATTTAAGAAAACACGAGAACGACCGCCCATGTACAAAATCATATGTGATTTTACACTAACTGTAAAAAATCGGACGCGGACGACTTTTGTAACAACCAGGTTTTTCTAGAAAATGTGAAAGTTTGGTGGCCGAAGTCTAAAGAATGAAAGTTGGTGTTGAGGGACTTATTGGCAATTTATGAGAAGTATAAATTGGATCAAATCCCTAGGGCATCATCTAGGATATTCAGTATCATTCTCTTATCTTTGTGTTTTGGCGGCTAGAGGAAGAGGAAGGAAGAGAAGGAGAATCAATTGGAGAAATCTGATGGTGAAGAAATCATTAAAGGTAATCTCACCTAAAATCCTTCTCCTTGCTACTTCATGTTTTCTTTTCTGTGGTGTTCATCAGATTGTTGGAAAACCTTGTGTTTCACTGTGTTCACCATATTAATGCCATGAAAGGAAAATATTTGGGTTTTGATTAGTAAGTATCGGTTTAGAGGTAAAGAAATGGAATAAATGAGTGTTTATGATTGGTGGACGAACCCTTATGTTGTCTAATCGCGCTTATAGCAAAAAAATCAGTTTTTTTAATCACTTTTGGAAAAGGGGTTTTCGTCCAGTTCGTAGTTACCGGATGTTGCAGTAGTTACCGGGTAAGATGTATGTTCCCGGGTAGGAATCCTAGTGAAGTTACCGGACAGATAGTCTTACCGGGTAGTTTGGGTTACCGGGTGCTTAGTACCCGGTAAGGTGTGTGGTGTCCGGAAAGTCCATTGTACCCGGTAAGTTCTGGTAACCGGTAAGTAGGGTATATCCGGTAAGTTCTGGTAACCGGTAAGTAGGGTATATCCGGTAAGTTCTTGTAACCGGTAAGTAGGGTATACCCGGTAAGGGGGTAGTACCCGGTAAGTCTTGTGTCCAGATAGTAATGTTCGGATTTCTAGCTGATTGAGAAATGTCTAATCTCTTAGGTACCAAGCTTGGTTAACTCGAGAGTAGAACAAAAGTGCGTTCAATACCATCGCAAGGTGAGTCCCCTAAACCTTTTTATGACGTACTATGTTTTACTGATTATGGTTTCGTTTGCAAGCATGAACTGTTTTATAACCGTCACACATGCTTTCCATGAACTGCATGTTTTATTTAAAGAGGTTTATTCAGCAAATGAAATGATGTTTAAAGTTTTCATGCATGTGTTTACGATACGTTATGTGTATGCTATGTGGAGTCGGTTTACACAGTGGGATCAGGGTACCTTGGGATTCGATAATCCTTTGGGCATATGTGGTCAGCTTGTATGATGGAATTTGTTTCCTTCCTACTCGGATAGAAGGGGGTCTACTTGGACTCCGGTGTAGCCGAGAGGGTGTCCGTTAGGCCTCGATCGTGGTAGCTTATGCGATCCTTGAACCCTGTGTTGAACCTTGAATGATGATTATATGAAGAATGTGAACTGTTTTAAATAAAATGAATTCATACTGTGATGTATGTTTTATGGGGGGAATTCACTAGACCTTTTGGTCTAACCGTCGCTTTTCAAAAACTAAACCATTTTCAGGTAAGCGTACAGCTGGTTCTTCCGGTAAGAACTAGGAGAGGACACTCGAAGGATTGGAGCTTAGAGAGACTCCAAGTTTTGGATGATATAGTTATAGATAGAAACTCTCGGCTGTGGACTAGAAGTTCCGCTGCCCAATTTTTGTCTAGTTTAGAATCATGAATGTTTAAAGACAAGTTTATTTATGTAATTCGAATGATTATTCTATTGATATTGCATGCTATGTTTTATGGGACGTTACAACTTTGGTCGAGACATAAAAGTCGCGTGAATCATATATGATTTTGTATGTAAATCATGTATGATTTTCTACATGTGCGGTCGTTCTCGTGTTTTCTTAAATAGTTAGCTTTCTCGTTTGAACCCACCTATCTATCTATCTATATATATATGTGTGTGTGTGTGTGTGATTATCTTAAAAATGGTTTTAAAATAAATACAATGACTTTCATCTTGATTATTTAATGTGGGTCGTCCTTTTTATGGATCTAATGTGTTGGTGCAAGTGTACCCAGCTTTAAATATTGTGTTGTGATATATTTTTGGTACACATAAAATCACATCTCCATATTTATTTTGATGATTACAAAACACACCGCATTTTTTGTTATCTAATATTTTATCTGAGTGTGCAGATATTTAAATGATCTCGATAATTTTTATCTGAAGAATCCAAGTCTGAAGAGTTTCGTCATTTTATTTTAAAAAGATAAACACCCTAAAATATTTTATCACTTGGATATTTCGTATCTATATAAATATATTTGAATCAAATATATATATACAATATTTTTTTATATATATTAAATCACTTGATATATACATATATGTTATTAAAATCAAATCTTCTTTTTACTGTTCATCATTTAATTGCGAAGTGTGATCAGCCGAAGTAACCCTGCGTTGCCATGCTCTCATTGGACAGAATTTCAGGCGGTATACCGCCAAGGTCTTCGCGGTATACCGCGTCACTATTCACCCGTCAGTTCTTCTGCATATGAAGCTTCCCATGTCAGAACTTTTTTCAGGCGGTATACCGCCATGTGCAACGCGGTATACCGCGGGTACACAATTCCGTTTGTTTTTGCAGGGTTGACCTTCTCCTTGCAGTGTCCTTTTTTCTGACGCAGGTATACCGCGATGGTTTGGCGGTATACCGCGAAATCCTCAAGACTGTTGATCATCCAGTATAAATACTTGCATCCACCAGCCTTCAATACTACACCAACTTCAGCAATAAATTCTCCCTCAGCATTTGATTATTATTCTGCTGCTTTCTTACTCACACTAAATCACTTAAACTGATAAAATTAATTTTTGAGCAAGAAATCTTGAGTTGATAGCAGATTAAAATCTCTCGATTAGTTGAATCAGCAACACAACTCAAGTGATCAAACTCTCTAAAAATATCCAAGTGATAAACCTTATTCAAGAGTGATTATTCATATTAAAATTTATACCCTCTTGTAAGTGTTTGAATTAGAGTGAGTGATCCACATTAATCTCTCAAAGTAGAGTGTTTCGCGTTTGTTGTATTAAGGTTTGTGTTTCTACCGTAAAGAACACGTTTCGTATTGGATCTCCGAGAAGTGTTATTTTCTCGAGGTGGACTAGCCAACTTTGTGTTTGGTGAACCACTTTAAAAATACCGTTGTCAAGTATTCTCTTTCCCTTATCTATTTACATTTCCGCTGTGCATTTAAATTATATCTGTTTATATAATTGTTGTATACTTATTTATTTATACTCTGCTTTATTTATTCTGTATTTATTTGTAAAAAGAATTTTTTGAAAGTAAAAGATTTAAAATACAACCTTACCCCCCCCTTAGGTTGTCCAACATTTGGTATCAGAGCAGGTCTTTCAAAAATTTTCTGCATAATTTTCTCTTATTCTTCTAAATGGCTCAACAAACTAATATCGTGTTTTCAAAACCTCCTTTGATAGATACTGAAAAGTTTGGCATTTGGGCCGAGCTATTTGAATGTCACGTGCGTGGCAAAAATCAAAAGATTTGGAATATTATAGAAAAAGGGAATTTTAAACCCACCATTGTGAAAGATGATGTTTATATTGATAAACCTATAGATGACTGGACTACTTCTGATGAAGCTCATTTTTGTTTAAACTTTGAAGCTAAGAATATATTATATGCTGCTTTAACAACTGATGAGATTGAAAGAGTATATACATATAAAACTGCAAATCAAATATGGGAAAGTTTAAATAATACTCATCGTGGAAACACGGAGGTTAAATCTAGTAAAGTAAATATTTTAGTTCACGATTATGAACTATTCGAAATGAAACAAGATGAGTCAATTGACTCAATGTTTAAAAGATTTAACCTTATTGTGACTACTTTGAAAGGTTTGGATCGCACTTATCCTAACGAGGACTATATAAGGAAAATCCTACGAGCCCTTCCTTCGGAGTGGATGCAAAAGATAACATCCTTAGAAGACTCCCGTGACCTTTCCATAATGAAGATAGATGACTTGATCGGTAATCTTAAAGTGCATGAAATTGCACTTAAAAGAAACAAAGATCGGGAGCAAGTTAAAAAGAAATCAATCGCTCTCAATGTCTCAACACCAAAAGATGAGAAGAAAAAGGAGAAAGCTAGCTCCTCGAAAGATCCATCCGAAACTCTCGATGAAGTCGCCATGTTGGTAAGAAACTTTTCCAAATTTCTTAATAATAATAATAAATTTTCTAACAATGGCAGATTTCAAAGAAACGGTAACTACCGTCGTGGTGGTGAAAATCGAAGTCGTAAGTTCCATAAACGAGACGAAAAAATTAAGAAAAATGGCGACTCGAGTGAAGACGATAAAGCTAAGCCAAAGAGAGGCTTTTGCTACTCATGTGGTGACAAAGACCACTACGCCAATGAATGTCCGAAAAAGAACAAGTTCCAAAAGAAGAAGGAGAAAGCCTTCATTGGAGGCGCGTGGAGCGAGAGTGAAGAAGAAGATGACTATCAAGCCATTTGTCTTATGGCCGAAAGCGACGACGAGGTAAAATCTTCTTACTCAGATTACGATAGTGATTATGAAAGTGATAATGAAAATAATCTTGAAGAATTATATGAATCTTTTCATAAAATGGCCGCTCTTGCAAATCGTTACCAAGATGAGAATGCTATGTTAAAAGAAACTGTAAATGCATGTAAAAAGGAAATAAAAAATGTTAAACAAAAATCTGAAAATGATATGGATATAATTGCTAAATTAGAAACTAAATTAGGAGAAAAAGATTTTTGTAAATCTTGTGATGCTTTAAATAAAGAAATTGCATTCTTAAATAAAAAATCACATGAAAATATTATTTGTACAAAATGTGATATTCTTGATAATGAGATTACATGTTTAAAGGCTAAATGTGCTTCATATGAAAAAGATAACATGCTAGCTAAAGCCTTTGAAAGTAGTAATGAGAAAGTTCTTAACATGCTTAATATGCCTAACCGTATAAAATGTAGAAAAGGCATTGGTTCCAATACTTGTGTTGATAAATGTTCATGTATACCCATCAAAAGATTTTATGAATCACCTAAAGTAAATACAAGAAATCAATATGTGCAAAAACCTCCGTATGTGCGTAAAATAAATAATGTAAATTATAATACGAGAAAACCGTATGCTCGCATGTACCATGATAAATATTCTAAACCTAATAATAATGCGAATGTAAATGCCTGTTTTTATGTGTATGATAAATATAATCGCAAAATTAAAATGGTAAATAAATGGATTCCAAAAGGAATGTTTAGTAATGATAATCCCGGTGGTATGCGTTTATGGTTTTAAATGTGTTATGTATATGTGTTATATATTATATATAAGTAAAATATTGTTATTTGTACTTTTTATACTATTCATATATATATATATACATACGTACTGCACATATATATATATATACATTTTTTTTTTAATTCTTATATATATATATTTTGTTTGACTTGACATGTGTTATATATATATATTTGTGTTTGATATATTATATATTAAAGTTGTGTAATGTATTATATATGTATATATTCTGTTTGACTTTATATATATGCATGTTGGTTGACTTTGAAACTAATTGTCAAGGACCCACGAGAAATGGGGACCATAAAAGTTACATCTTCATTATTGTAGATTGACCTTGATATGGACTGGATACTCGATAGTGGTTGCACACGTCACATGACCGGAAACAATAATCTCTTTTCATCATATAAGTCATGTGATGGTGGACAGGTAATTTTTGGAGGAAACTCCAAAGGAAATATAATTGGTAGAGGTACAGTTTCTTGCAATAATGTTCAATTTCTTAATGTTAATCATGTTGATAATTTACACTTTAATTTGTTAAGTGTTCGCCAATTGTGTAAAAATAATACAACTGTTGTCTTCGAAGAAGATTCTTGTAAAATCATAAAAAATGGTAAAGTTCTTTTAAATGGTTTTGTAAAAGGAAATTTATATATTTGTAAAACTGTTGTATCTGAAAATGTATGCTTATCTTCTATTAATGATGTTTCTACTTTATGGCATAGGCGTTTAGGTCACGCTAATCTAAGGTTAATGCAAAACTTAAAAAATAAGGAGCTTGTGAGTGACCTGCCAAAATTAAAGTTTGATAATCATTTTTGTGATGCTTGTCGTGTCGGCAAACAACATCACGTTTCTCATAAATCAAAAAATGTTATTTCTACTCAAAGAGTTTTAGAACTTTTACATATGGATCTTTTTGGCCCGATGGCTATTCAAAGTTTTGGAGGAAATTTTTATACTTTGGTTATTGTGGATGATTATTCCCGTTATACTTGGACTTTATTTTTGAGACATAAAAATGAGGCTTTTGAAAAGTTTAAAATTTTGGGAAAACGAATTCAAAACCAACAAGGTTGTACGATTGTTTCCATACGTACGGACCATGGACGAGAATTCGATAATGATGTACAATTTGGTGCCTTTTGTGATAAACATGGTATAACTCATAACTTTTCGGCTCCTCGAACTCCTCAATCTAACGGGGTTGTTGAAAGGAAAAATCGAACGCTGCAAGAAATGAGTAGAACTATGCTAAACGAACATCAAGTTCCCCAAAAGTTTTGGTGTGATGCCGTTGCTACCGCGACCTATGTGCTTAACCGTGTCCTAATTAGAGGTATCCTAAATAAGACACCCTATGAACTTTACCGAGGTAGAAAACCTTCCCTAGCTCACCTAAAAGTTTTTGGTTGTAAATGTTTCATTTTAAACACCAAATCCTACCTAACCAAATTTGACCCCAAAGCCTATGAGGGAGTTTTCCTAGGTTACTCTTGGAATAGCAAAGCCTATAGAATCCTAAATAAGGAAACCATGGTAGTGGAAGAATCCTTAAATGTTAGCTTTGACGAGAGTTCTCCCAAACCGAGTGCACCCTTAGCAAATGATAATATCCGTGAAGGAGATGTCTTAGCCCAACAACTTAGTACCTTGGATTTAGGTACCCAACCTTCCACAAATAATATTGAATCTAGCGATGCCCCTCCATGCTTTATTCCACAAGGTATAGATGATCCTAACCTTAGAACCGCTCGAGGCCATCCCGTAGATCAAATTATAGGTGACCTAAACCAAAGGACAACTAGATCACAGATCCATACCCATTGTGCTTTCCATGCCTTTATCTCAACCATAGAACCTAAAACCATAGATGAAGCTTTAGGTGATGAGGATTGGATATTGGCCATGCAAGAAGAGTTAAACCAATTTACTAGGAATGATGTGTGGGACTTAGTACCTAGCCCTAGTAGTCAAACCATTTTTGGCACAAGATGGGTCTTCCGAAACAAGGTAGACGAGAACGGTGGAGTCACACGAAACAAGGCACGTTTAGTTGCCAAGGGGTACAGTCAACAAGAAGGTATAGATTATGACGAAACCTTTGCACCGGTTGCAAGGTTGGAGTCTATTCGAATGCTTCTCGCTTTTGCAAATGCTAAAGATTTTAAGTTATTTCAAATGGATGTTAAAAGTGCTTTCTTAAATGGTATTATAAATGAGGAGGTATACGTTTCTCAACCTCCCGGTTTTGAAAGTTTTGAAAACCCGACACATGTTTATAAATTAAAAAAGGCGCTTTATGGTTTAAAGCAGGCTCCGCGTGCTTGGTATGATAGATTAAAAACCTTTTTAATTGTTAGTGGTTATATTATGGGTAAAATTGATAATACTTTATTTGTGAAATATGTTCAAAATGATATTGTGGTTGTGCAAGTATATGTTGATGATATTATTTTTGGTTCCACTAATGAAAAACTGTGTAATGAATTTTCTGCGA
The DNA here is from genome assembly GCA_033807775.1 of Saussurea involucrata. Classification (NCBI taxonomy): domain Eukaryota; kingdom Viridiplantae; phylum Streptophyta; class Magnoliopsida; order Asterales; family Asteraceae; genus Saussurea; species Saussurea involucrata. The sequence goes on from CM066322.1 coordinate 22,073,420, forward strand.
AAATGACAAGCGAGTTTGAAATGAGCATGATGGGAGAGTTAAAATACTTCTTAGGATTGCAAATAAAACAATGTGAAACTGGTATTTTTATTAGTCAATCTAAATATTGTAAAGATATGTTGAAAAAGTTTAACTTTGAAAATGTCAAACCCGTTGAAACTCCAATGACCACAAATTTACAATTATCTCGTGACGAGGAGGGAAACGATTTTAATGAAAAGATTTATCGTGGTATGATTGGTAGTTTATTATATTTAACTGCTAGTAGACCTGATATTATGTTTAGTGTATGTTTATGTGCTCGTTTTCAATCTTCACCTAAACAATCTCACTATGAAGCTGTCAAGCGTATTTTTCGATATTTACGAGGTACTACTAATCTTGGCTTATGGTACGCAAAGAAACCCGAGTTAGAAGTAACGTGTTTCGCCGATTCCGATCTTGGTGGATCTATTGTTGACCGAAAAAGTACTAGTGGGGTATGTGCCTTTATAGGTCTCTCACTTGTATCTTGGTTCTCTAAGAAACAACAATCCGTAGCTTTGTCTACCACCGAAGCGGAATATGTAGCCGCCGCAAGAGCATGTGCTCAAGTCCTATGGATGAAACACACACTTACCGATTTTGAGGTACACCTAACCAAAATTCCAATTATGTGTGATAACTCAAGTGCCATAAACTTAAGTAAAAATCCCGTTTTACATTCTCGTACCAAACATATTGAATTGAGACATCACTTTTTACGAGATAATGTTCAAAAAGGCAAAATCGTGCTTGAAAAGGTTGATTCGGAAGATAATTTGGCCGATATTTTCACAAAAGCTCTTAACAAAAAAGCGTTCTTTAAATTAAGACTTGGTTTAGGCATGCTTGAGTATAACCCTTGATAAATACTAACTCTCAAATATTTCATATTTTGAGGGGGAGCATCTTTCGAGGGGGAGCATAAGCGACTTTCTTAAACCCTTTTTTCTTCGACAAAAGGGGGAGAGAAACCGAGTATGCTCTCGTGTTTAGCGTTGTGTTTGTCATCATCAAAAAGGGGGAGATTGTTGGTGCAAGTGTACCCAGCTTTAAATATTGTGTTGTGATATATTTTTGGTACACATAAAATCACATCTCCATATTTATTTTGATGATTACAAAACACACCGCATTTTTTGTTATCTAATATTTTATCTGAGTGTGCAGATATTTAAATGATCTCGATAATTTTTATCTGAAGAATCCAAGTCTGAAGAGTTTCGTCATTTTATTTTAAAAAGATAAACACCCTAAAATATTTTATCACTTGGATATTTCGTATCTATATAAATATATTTGAATCAAATATATATATACAATATTTTTTTATATATATTAAATCACTTGATATATACATATATGTTATTAAAATCAAATCTTCTTTTTACTGTTCATCATTTAATTGCGAAGTGTGATCAGCCGAAGTAACCCTGCGTTGCCATGCTCTCATTGGACAGAATTTCAGGCGGTATACCGCCAAGGTCTTCGCGGTATACCGCGTCACTATTCACCCGTCAGTTCTTCTGCATATGAAGCTTCCCATGTCAGAACTTTTTTCAGGCGGTATACCGCCATGTGCAACGCGGTATACCGCGGGTACACAATTCCGTTTGTTTTTGCAGGGTTGACCTTCTCCTTGCAGTGTCCTTTTTTCTGACGCAGGTATACCGCGATGGTTTGGCGGTATACCGCGAAATCCTCAAGACTGTTGATCATCCAGTATAAATACTTGCATCCACCAGCCTTCAATACTACACCAACTTCAGCAATAAATTCTCCCTCAGCATTTGATTATTATTCTGCTGCTTTCTTACTCACACTAAATCACTTAAACTGATAAAATTAATTTTTGAGCAAGAAATCTTGAGTTGATAGCAGATTAAAATCTCTCGATTAGTTGAATCAGCAACACAACTCAAGTGATCAAACTCTCTAAAAATATCCAAGTGATAAACCTTATTCAAGAGTGATTATTCATATTAAAATTTATACCCTCTTGTAAGTGTTTGAATTAGAGTGAGTGATCCACATTAATCTCTCAAAGTAGAGTGTTTCGCGTTTGTTGTATTAAGGTTTGTGTTTCTACCGTAAAGAACACGTTTCGTATTGGATCTCCGAGAAGTGTTATTTTCTCGAGGTGGACTAGCCAACTTTGTGTTTGGTGAACCACTTTAAAAATACCGTTGTCAAGTATTCTCTTTCCCTTATCTATTTACATTTCCGCTGTGCATTTAAATTATATCTGTTTATATAATTGTTGTATACTTATTTATTTATACTCTGCTTTATTTATTCTGTATTTATTTGTAAAAAGAATTTTTTGAAAGTAAAAGATTTAAAATACAACCTTACCCCCCCCCTTAGGTTGTCCAACATAATGGTTTCCTCTTAATTTGTATATGCACGTATGTATTACATACATGCATACAAACACATAATAAATCAGTGTTAGTGTTATTGGGCTTTAATAAGTGATAAAATGTCTTGTTGGGCTATAATGAATCTTAATAGGCTTTAGTAGTTTTTAATAGGCTATAGTGGGCCTTAATATTCTTATAGAATCTAATACACACCACATACATATATGAAGTACATACATGCATACAACCATGTAATAAGCCACCATTGGCATTATTGGGCCTTGATAGATCATGAAGTATCTTATTGATCTATAATGGCTCTTATTAAATTTTGGTGGTTCTAAATAGACTATAGTGGTTTTTAATGGTCTTATAGAGCTCGATAAACATCACATGCATATATGCATTACATACATGCACAAAAACGCGTAATAAGTTTTTTTTAGTGTTATTGGGCTTTGATAAGTAATAAATGTCTTGTTGGGCTATACTCATTCTTGATTGTGTTTAGTGGTTCTTAATAGGTTATAGTGGCTCTTAGTGATCTTATAGAACCCAATACATACCACATGCATATATGCAGTACATACATGCATACAAACATGAAAAGGGTCTTATTGGGGCTTTATTTAATGGATCTTGGCGGGATTTAATGAACTTTATTGGGCTTTAAGCGGTTTTATTGGCTCTAAAAGGTTTTATTGGCTTTAAAAGATTTTATTAGGCTTTAAGTGGTTTTATTAGGTTATAACTATAATAATAATGGTTTTTGAGCTATAATAGGCTTTATTAGACTTATCGAGTCCAATACACATCACATGCATATATGTAGCACATATCTGCATACAAACACATAATAAGTCATCATTGGTGTCATTGGACTTTAATAAGTCACCATATCGTTATGAACCGACCTGGTTTTTTATTTAAAATATATTTTTATATTTATTTTTAAGTATGTTTTTAAATAAATACATATTTGTAAGTGTATTTGGTTGACCAATTATAGCAAAATATATTTTTTAAACGTACATTTTAAAAAGTATTTTTCTTGTATATTTGATTGATCCAATTATAATAAAAACGTATTTGTTAATGTATTTATTGACCCAATAATAATAAAAAACGTATTTGTTATTATATTTGATTGACCTAATTATAATAAAAACGTATTTTTTAGTGTATGTGATTGACCAAATTATTCAAAAATATTTTTATAAGTTCAAAATCAATTCAAAAAAATAAAAAAAAATTAAGTGGGATTGGTTTGGGCCCGCCCCGAAACCAGGACCTGTTCTCATAACCGAGCCTTCGTATTTAGGTCGAGATCGGGACCGGTTACGGAATTGGCCCGGCCTAACCCGATCAAGATCGACTTTTAATCATCTCTATTAAAAAAATTTATCATTAAAATTAACAATTTACAATTCCCAAAAGTTTATTAAAAGGCAATTTAAATTAAATGTTATTAAAAGATAATTTAAATGAAAAGAAAATTTAAATTAAATTTTATTAAAGGCGGCCTTTATTAAAAGACAATTTAAAATTCCCAGAAAATTAAATACTCCTTCCCTCCTTTTCAATTCAATTCGGCAGACCAATTGTTAAAATTTTTAAAGGGTGTTCCTATTGATACCCCTGAGTATTCCACACCCCTCCATGCAACTTGTTCCCCAATCGATTCCTTCTCACAAACCAAATTAAAGTTTAATATTTACATTTAACCCCTGTACTTATTTAATAAATTTATTTTATACCTTTTATTTTTCAATTTTCATTTTACACCTTAATCATATTAACACATAAAATCGTATATTACCTAAAATACGTTAAAAAAATACGTTTTAATTTTAACAAATTACACCATTATAATCGTCTCTTCGATACGTTCGAAATGAGCTCAATATTGAATATTTTTGATTTAATTATTTAATTATATATCATATATACTACATAAAAATATTTTAGAACGAAATCTTAATATTTTTTAACATGAAAATAAAATTGTTGTATTGTTTTATAAGTAAAATATTTATCTTTTAAGTATTTTTTTTCTAAAAATGTTAAAATGTACAATTATTATATATACAAAAAAATCAGTTTTTATCTTAAGTACATGGATCGACCCATAAAAACGTAGATTAGATATGTATACAGAATATATAGAGCGTACTCGTACTCGTGAATATATTGATTTAAATGAGTAATCAGAGTTGGAATTTGTTGAATATTTTTTAACGTATTTTAGTTAATATTTGCCTTATTTTGAAATAATATAATTAATTCAAAAAATAAGAAGATATCGATGAATAATAATATAATTAAATCCAAAAATAACGTAAACGTATGACATATAATAATATAATTAAATAAAAAATATTCAATATCAAAAAATAACGTAAACGTATGACATATAATAATATAATTAAATCAAAAATATTTAATATTGGGTTCATTTCGAACGTGTCGAAGAGACGATTATAATGATGTAATTTGTTAAAATTAAAACGTAATTTTTTAACGTATTTTAATTAATATACGATTATATGTGTTAATATAATGAAGGTGTAAAATGAAAATTAGAAAACTAAAAGGTATAAAGTAAATTATATAAAAAAGTTTAAGGGTATAAAGTGTAAATTTGAAATTAAAAATAATAAAAAAAAAGTTGTAAGAGGAAGGGGGTGCACGAATTGTTGCAGGGGTGGAGAAAGAATTTCCCTTTTTAAAACCCTCAAATTTTCTCCTATTTACTTTCCCTCATATTCATTTAGAGCCACAATTTTTAAACCCTAAAATTTGTAGGGCCGTCATTCCATTCCATAACTTGTTTGAAGATTTAGCCATATCCATTGCTAATATGTTTTGTTTTTTGTTTTTGTCCAGGTTTCCGTGTTTCATCCATGGTTGCTGGCGTTTGGTCTACGAAGATTTAGCCATGCCTACCGTAAATATGTTTTATCTATCACGGATCTGGTTTTTTGTAAAAAAAACCATCAAACTACCCATGTATAGTTTCCTATAAAGAACCATTTAGTTACTCTCTCCTATGAAGATCTACTTTTTCGTTGCCTTCTAATCAAACACATGTATTTTATTCTGATTTTTTGGTGGCTACTCATATCTGGTTCTTTGGATTTTTAATGGATTTTTTGGTTCTTAAGGTCGTGAAATCGTTATAAAAAAAATATCGGTGGGTTTTCTTTAGATTCACTCATCTCACTCTCACCTTCATCATCATTGGTGCTTTAACCTTACATAAAAAACTAACCCCTTTAGAACATCCACAACAAGGATTTCATTAGGATTTCATTTGGATTGCAAAAGTGTCATGTAGGATTGCTAAATTAGAAATTGTAGTGGTTATGAGTATGATTGTTAAATTAGAAATTGGTTTTGGTAATTTGCAAATGTCAAATCAGTATTTTTTGCTGATGTGGCAGTGAATAGTATAAGAAATTGTAGGGAATAATTTCTAAATTAGAAATTGTTTTATGTCAAATCATGTTTTGTAGAGAGTATTTAATTGTATTTTTGTAGAGAGTATTTAATTATAGTTATTTAATTAATAAAATATTTCATATTAAATTATAGTAAAGAGTATTTAATTGTAGTTTTGTTGTTATTTGATTAAAATATAGTTTTTTATGATGATGTGTCATTTTAGAAAGTGGGTGAAATTTCATTGTTGTGAGGAATAATTTCAAAATAATTGCAAAGCTGATGTGGCGCTGATATGGTCCATTTGCAATTGGAATGAAATTTCATTGTTGTTGATGCTCTTATAAATCTTCTTTTATTGGCCTCACTTTACCTTATAGAAACATATTGTATTATTTTATTAGAACAAATATATATCTTGGCTATTAGGCCATCAGTACCCCATGGAGGGAATCTTTCAAATATTCCACTCCACATCAGCGCCACATCAGCTTTTCTCTCATCCCTCACTCAATCCCTAACAATCCCTAAACACCCGTACCCCATTCCCTAACCCACTCCCTCTCATTTCTCACCTGGGACCCACCTCTCCTCCTCACATTTTCTTCGGGATGAAACGGGATGGGGATCCCGCATCCCATCCCTTCCCGCCGATCCCGCAGATGCCGTAGCCCACCCCGCTCCATCCCGCCCTCCATCCTGCCCTCCATCCCGCTGGGCTACGGATGGCCTTAACCTTGTTTTCAATTTTGTTTTCTCAGGTACACACATCTTTTCTACTGGATCACATTTGCTAGTGAGCAGCTTATGTAAAGTCTTTGACCGAAGATGTTTTTTGTGACCAATATATAAATGTGTATTTGTATTGGAAATATATATTTGTATAAATATATAAATGTGTATTTGTATTGGAAATGTATATTTGTATATGTATTGGGAATGTATATTTGTATATATAAATGTACGTGTACGTATTTGAAAGAGTGAAATTTAAATAAATTGAATAGAAGTTTCAATTAATTATTTTTTTTGAAAACAATTAGAACTTTTGACGTATTAGTGGTGTTTTGCCGCTAATTAAAAAAGTAATTCATTAATCATAATTATTTAAATAATTAATTTTATGGCGTATTATTCGTCAGTAATTTAATTAAAAAAATTAAAATAAATTTATATTTTGGAAATAAAATATAATATTAAAAAAACTAATTAAAATATCGACGGATTATTTGCTAGAAATCTTAACACGGTTTTTATTAGCAACCGTGTAAAAAGAGATGATTTTTTTACACGATTTTGCCAAACAACCGTGTATAAAAGTTTATCTTTTGACACGGTTTTACCTAATAACCGTGTAAAATTGATTTTTTACACGTTTTTTGTTACTTTTTACACGGTTTGTAACCGTGTAAAAAAGGGACATTTTTACACGGTTTCAAAACCGTGTAAAAATGTCCCGTACTTTTTTACACGGTGAGCTTTTACACGGTTCCAAAACCATGTAAAAAGTCCTTTACAACCGTGTAAAAATATCTTTTCTGTAGTAGTGCAATTAGATGTAACCTTTGTGGTACTTAATCTCGTAGTTTCGTGGATCGATACTCGTACTTAGTACGTATTACTTGATTGACAGCGTACACTTGCGGTTGATTTGGAGGGTTGCATAAACCAACTATCAATTACTCTCACCTTTTAAAGACTATTTATAACTAACAAATACAAAAAAAGATTAAAAAAACTTTTTATAAATACAGTTTCAATACTCGACCATCAAAAGTTATGCATGCAACAACATGTTCATATGTATGACGAAGAATCGTATGAGAAGTTGATGTTAACGTACAAATCGTGAGAAGTGGATCTGAATCGTTGATCACTTTTAATAAAGTGTTCTCGCATGAATTACGGCTAAGAAGAGAATTGATCTGGTACGTACATCTCGGAGCATCTTATCTTGGTGCATCTCATTCTAATTAACGTGTATCAATTTCTCATCCAAAGATTAATAATCACTTCTCACGTTTTCACGTTAACCTCAATTTTTTTATCGGAACTCAACCTCATGTATATACGTATAACTAATTCAATATTCATGTGTTTGCTAATGACATTAAATGATCCCTGGAATCTTGGAAAGTGTCATGTTAAACCTCCGAACTGATATTAAATATTATCAATTATTTTTGTCGAGACATGCTTGTATCTGGAGAATCTTTACAACAGAGCATACCACTAACATATAAGAAATAAAATATTGTTGGTTTAAATTTAAAAAAATAAAAAAATTGATAATATTTAATCCCAATTTCATATTGCAAATCTTATCTTGAGGAGTTGTTTCAAATCTTAATGTTGGGTTGTTTTTAAGGTATCTATAATACTTTTCCAAGGTAAAATTTGGTGTATATGTAGTAATCGTGTTATAATAACTTGTAATTTGTGCATTGTTGTTTGTACATTGCTCTAAGTTTGTCTAGTTTTGTTGTGGAAACAAGCATAATTAAAACCATGGGCGGATTAAGCATTTATTAATCATACTTAATCTCATGTGTACTATCTACGAAAGAATCATTTAATTTGTATTTTATTTATTTATTCGTAATCAAATCTTTTCTGACAACGGATATTTTTATATCATGTTAACCTATAATTAACATGTGTGATATTTATTAAATAAATATTTATTTCAATATTCAAAATACAAATGCTTTTTGACATTTTCTTATAAAATATTAGTGTGATATATTGTGTTTTACGATTCTTACTAATATTATTATATTATTAATTAATTAATAAATTTATAATATATTTATTAAATAATATGTGAAATCAATCTTTTCAAAAAATACAATGTTGTGGTAAGAAATAGGCATGGCAACGGGGCGGGGTTCTCCATCCCCTCCCCCGGCCCTGGCCCCGACCCCGGGCGGGTACAGGGTTACCAACCCCGTCCCCGGTCAACTTTCGGTCAAGACCCGGTCAACATCCGTCCCCGGTTTGTATCCGGTTCCCCGACCCGGTTGGTATTTTTTTGGCTTTTTTAACAAATATTTTGCTGCTGTATTTTTAAAATTGGGAAAAAAATAAATTTTTTTAACAACTATCTGAGATGATTACAAATTAGAAATGAATAAATATTTTTAAAATTTATTATATATTTTAAATATATAAAATAAATAAAATTTTAATTATATATATATATATATACCGGGTCGGGGGATGGTCATCCCGACCCCGGTTTTTTGAAAGTGGGTTTCCCCGGCCCCGGTACCCGGTTTGGCGGGAAATCCCCGGTCCCGATCAGGTCGGGTGGACCGGGTTCCCCACCAGGTCGGGTCAAATTGCCATGCCTAGTAAGAAATAAGAGCATCCACAACAAGGATTTCATTTGCATATCATTTGGATTGCAAAACTGCCAACTAGGATTTCTATCTTAGAAATCGGAGTGGTTGTGAGTATGATTGCTAAATTAGAAATTGGTTTTGGTAATTTACAAATATCAAATCAGTACTTTTTGCTGATGTGGCAGTGAATAGTATAAAAATTGTAGAGAATAATTTCTAAATTAGAAATTGTTTTATGTCAAATCATGTTTTGTGATGTTTTGTAGAGTATGTTTATGAAAAAATGTATGAATAATTTTATTTGTTAATAAAATATTAAATTTTCTTTTGAAAGACATAAATATTAAAAAAATGCAAAATATAATTTATATTAAAGTACAATAAATTAAATTACATATTAAAAGAATACAAACTTAACACATAAATATACATCATTGTTCATTTAGAAGTTCTTCAAGTTGATGTTCGTACAATCTCCGTTGTGGTTCGCTTATTGTTGTGGGATCCATTTCCATCAACTTCATGATCATTTTCCGATTTTCCCGTTTGTTCTTAAGTTTTTCTGTTTCCACAAATGATGTGTAGAATTCTTTCATCACCTGTATTTTCTTTTTCAATATTCAGGCGTTCTAATTGGGCTACAACTCGTGAAGTCAATTCCATTACCTCAATCTCCAAAACATCGACTATTTGCAAAGAAACAAGAGGCTGCTAGGAAAGATGTAGAGAGAGCGTTTGGGGTACTCAAATCACGTTTCGCTATTATATGTGGGTCATCTCGTAGGTGGTGCAAAGAGATAATTGGAGAAATAATGAGAGCATGCATAATCATGCACAACATGATCGTCGAAGATGAACGTCATATTTATATTCGTCAATTTGATGATATAAACGATGATGTTAATTTTACTATAAATACGCCTCAAATCTCTCGTAGCATACTTCCCGAGTACGAAAACTATCTCCAAAATCACATACAAGTACGTAATCGGTCAACGAATCATTGTTTACAATCAGATTTGATTGAAGAGATTTGGCAAAGATTTAGATAAGAAGAAAATGATGATTAATGTAATATTTTTACTTTGTATTTTAATTTAATGTTTTATAAATTAAATATTTATTTTATTTATTTATTTTATTTTATTTTATTATAATTATTTAATTAATAAAATATTTCGTATTAAATTATAGTAAAGAATATTTAATTGTAGTTTTGTTGTTATTTGATTAAAATATAGTTTTTTATGATGAGATGTCACTTTAGAAAGTGGTTGAAATTTCATTGTTATGGAGGATAATTTCAAGATAATTGCAAAACTGATGTGGCGCTGATGTGACACATTTGCAATTGTAATGAAATTTCATTGTTGTGAATGCTCTAACACCTCAACTGCATGTTGACATCAGGGGTGGAGGCAACTAATAGCAAGGGTTAGCAACGGCTAACCCTCAAATTTTCAAAATCATATTTGATATAATACTTTTTTAATTTATTTCTATTTAATTGGGTTTTGGGCCCACAAAGGCATTAATTTAATATTGGGTTGAATTTTTAATTAGGTATCCCATTAACCGTACATACATGTGTATTAGTTTTTAAAGAATAAAGTCTACATGAAAAAAAGTCTCCCAAATTAAAATCCCAAATTTCAGCGGAGACGTCGATTCCAAGTTTTCAGGTTTTAACCCTTGTACTTTATCAAAGTTTTCTAACTTAAAAAGAAATCAGTGATCTTGCACAAAAAATGATTGAAACAAAAAGGGATAAAATGTTTTCTCTCTTATATTTGCTTATAAAAATAGCAATGATGTTACATGTCGCGACTGTAACAATTGAAAGGGCATTTTCAGCTATGAACATTGTGAAGAATATGTAGCGCATGGATGGACAATTGCTTGATTTCTTATTGAAAAGAATGCCTTTGTTGAGGTAGACAATAAAAACATCATAGATAAATTTCAGAAAATGAGAAATGTCATTGTTGAAATTTTATAGGTTGGAGTTTTGAGAATACTAGTTGAGTACCCGCGCAATGCGGCGGGGATGTTATATATAAGTGAAATACAACAAAGAGAAGATTGATCGGAGCTACATAGAGTTTGTAGACAACAAGGGGACATCCTAGTGAGAACGTTGTACATATAAATTTATATGATTTGCTTTTCTTTGAATCAAAATATGTTTGGAATCAGCCCATGCCTGCCTTTTCAACGTCAAAGGCTTAATAAGTAAGGCCCTAACTCAGATTGGTGAATTTTAAAGCAACTTGGAGTTGATGTTTGTGGTCCTGGATCAATTTTCAGAGAAGTAGGTAGGTTTAATGGCTTTCTTTCAAAGTCACTGTATTGTATGTACTCAGTTGTATTAATAGTAACAAAAATCAACAACTAACAGCAAAGAAACTGCAAAGAGGCAGGGTAAATGCAAACCTACCTACTAATTTTCTCCGGTGCATGTACCAACATAAAAACTAACCTTTTACATTTTCAATGTATGATACATAGCAATATTAAGATTGAAAGCTCTGGTTATGTATCATCATACTAAGATTGATATTGCCTTACCTGAAAAGTAAAAGCTCTGGTTATGTATCATCATATCTAGTGTGGCCTTTAAATCATTTAAACCCACTCCCCATCACAACAAGCTTTCAATCTTAATATTTCCATAAAATTATATATCAAGCAGTGAAAGTATGAGATCAGTTATAAACTTAACAAAACAATTCGAGTTGCCTGTTGAACATCCAATCCCCTGGCCCAGACATCTGTGGTAATAAGAACACGGGTGACACCAGATCGAAATTCTTCCATTATAGCATCTCGCTCCTTCTGAGGCATGTCTCCATGCATGGCCGATAAAGTAAAGTTGTTCTCCCGCATCTTCTCAGTTAGCCAATCCACATACACCGGCACAAAATGAGACAAAGTTAAATCTAAACATAAATTCACCCAAGTAGATGTTATCTTAACTGCATTCATTCCCAAAAGGTGACTCATAAGTGATAACCCGAAAGGGTTATACACTCCACATAGAACAAACAGCAACGGTGGATTGCTATCATCACACTAAACAGAATATTTTCCATGATATACAAAAAAAAGAAAAAGAGACGAATCAAGTATTACCTTTCGCTTTGTATTACAGAAAATTACAGCCTGGGTAATTGTAAGAGTATCATATAGATCACAGAGAGTTCTTCTCTTCCAATTTTCTCTTTCTACCGCAACGAAAAATTGTTTTATGCCCTGCCATGGTAAAATAGGCGAATTAAGAGAAGACATCTTGGCAGCCAGGGTAGTTGTATCAAAGCAAGAAGCATATGTCTTACCTCAAGAGTAAACTCATCATGTTTTACAAGGATTCGAACAGGATCAGTCATGAAAATGTCCTTAAACTACAAAGCCAACAAATCCAAAAATAATGATTCACATTTAACACGAAATCATTTTGCTGGAATCAGTCTTCTACACTACAAAAGCAACATGAACAAAAGCAACATTATACAAGAATCCAGTCTAACTAAAAGGGCTTCAAGATCCTAAATGCTAACAAACCTAGTCAATAAAATACAATACAGTTACAAATCTGTTGTTGGAAACAACATACAGGATCCTTTAAGCTCCAATAAACAGGTCTTTAAATAACTGCAAAACCAAAAAAAGAAAAGAACAATTTGGCTACGGCCTATGCAAGACTAAAATTAACAGGTCCAAAAGCCACAACTTGACAAATAAAAATAGACGTCAGACATAAATTCAAACTATAGTCAAGCAGGTCACATTAAAACATACATCTAATATGATCTGATACTCCAACATTGAATTGATACCAATTGAAAAAAACCCTTATCTGAATAGAACTGGTATTTATTCATCGTCTAGACAAAGCGAGAATAATAAAGTAGAAACCATTTGGAGGTTTGTAATTCTCAAGTAAATCACTACAAAAAACTCCTGTGAATATTGAACAATCATGGCTATAAACAATAAACTCTGAATCTTGAACTTTTGTGTGCATATTGAATATGCATCAACCATTCCATAACAAATTGAAAGCAACCAATTTAAAACTCACCTGTGCAGAGGACTGAGACACTTCGAGCTCCACCAGATTGTATATCAAAGATCCATCGATCATCTATACATAAAAATGGTATCATCATAAAGGAATAGTTTCTCTAGTGCATTATATAAAGTCCCAACACTATCTGAATCGCATCAAAACATTGCCTAGAAGTGAGACCACGAAAGAAAATCAGATAAAGATGAAAAAAGACAAAAGGGTATAAGGGTTGGCTTTAACAAATTGTACTTCTTGCATAAAAGCTTGTGATTAAAGGAGGAAAAGCATTTTTTAAAGAAAGCATGTCTGTGCCATTCTAGTTCATTGGTTGCATATGTATGATTTCTAAGACAAAAAACAGCTCCTAATGCAACCCCCTAAAACATCACCTGACCCTTATCTACCTTAACTTATAATCCTTAAAAAACAACTTCATTTTTCTAAAAAAAAGAGTCGGACAATCGTAAAAAGCTATTATATAGCCAGAAGCCTTATTCAGGAGACAGAACAAAATACAACCCAGCACACCATCAAGGCGGCTATCTTGAAAAGAAAATATATCAAAAGCTACAATAAAACATGCATTTGAAATAAATTAATCGACAACTACGCCATTTCCTTCAAAAGAGAATCCACTAACAAAAGAATGTAATAAATTTGATACCGAAAAAGAGTCAAGAAGGAACCACACAACGAATAAATAATCTCAATCGATGAAGCAATAACAATAAAATAATAAAATACTAAATCCACAAAAAAACCTCAACATGAGTTTACCAACAAGAGACATTTATATATTGGGGTGATTGAGTCTTCTTGAAAGTCATCCTTTAAAGCCAGGTACTCCATAGTGAAAAATATTTCATATAAATAGCATTACCTTTGTGCATCAAAGCAATCATCCACAAACCACAGTGACCTACAAATATTTAAAATAAATTGCAGTATCTGTAAGATTTATAGAAAATAAGTGCTTGGATGAATGATAATTCAACCATAAAAAGTTTCGAAGACGCGCTTTTTTTTCTTTTCTTTCTCAAATCCAACAACACAGCAGGTAGGGATCAAACTGCACATGTAAATCTACAATAAATAAAATAAATATACCATTTATTTAAACAAAGAAAGAAGCAACCAAGGAAGATATTGAACCTGGTAAGTGAGAGAATGACTCTTACCCGGTAGCATACGATACAATTTTGATAGATTATAATCTTACAAGGTAAATTAAGTTTGAGTGTTGACTCATCCATGTAAACATTTGGGTAAAAGGCCCTAACGTTGTATTCTCTAATCAGGAGAGAAAAGAAAAGAAAAGAAATGGATGGAAAAAAGTGAGGGAAAAGAAATGAAAGGAAATAAACAAGAAAAAACAGTCAGAGCAAACAAAATCATCAAAATTGAACATGTTTATAACCCCAAAACAGATATTGAATAATTTGGCCTATGGCCATTGCAACAATACCAAACAACTTTAGAGAACCACCTAAAGTGAACCAATTTGACCTGTAGAAGAAAACCAGTTCAACTCCAATCCACCATCCTAATTTCTCCATTAAGCTACCTGCTCTTAACCCTAGAATTCCAAATTAACCAAACAAATAGCAGCTTTAAGGTAAAAACATTTTCAGCAAATTGTTAGAAACCAAAAAAAAACAGCAAACTTAATTGAAACCCCAAAATATCAATATACAAATCTATGCTTCTTTGAAAGAATTTGTACAAAAATATTCACAGATTTTGTAACATATCAACTTACTTTCTTCCCAATTGTAGTTTAGATCTCAGCTTCCTCTCCCTTTTATCTCTAACACTTCTCCATCTATCCAAGCAATTGATGCGCCTTCCCTTTTATCTCTAACAAAGCACCATATGAAAGTAGCACAAAATGAATGTTGTCCTTCATTTAAAAGCTATATAATATCCCTTTTTTAACCACCCCCCAATCAGTAATACCTTGATTGAGCAAACAAAAAATATGAACATGGTAAGACTGAGAATCATCACAATAAGCAGGCAAAATTCTTATGTAAAAGCACATAAAAACCTGTAAATATGAAGTACAAAAAATGTGTTAAGAACCGATAAGAACCTATAAAGATGAACTACAAAAAATGTGTTAGAAAGAAATATAAAACTGAAGTCGATGTAACCATCAAAGAAGTCGAAAGTGAGAAAACTACCTTTTATAGCTCTGGAATCCATGATTACACACTGACAGCATGGAACAGTTTGAACACATGTGAGAAGCAAATAGAAGACAGAGTTATTGAAACACCAAATTTTGAAGTTGAAGAAGAATAGATATGAAGGAGAATCCTCAAACAAGAAAGAATTATTGGGTTAACAACTATGTATGAGGTTTGAAATCTTTTGAGCAGGAATTAATGGGTTAGCAGCTATGTTCTCTCTCGGAAACAAAATCTTTCTCCATAAATCGAACATTCTTTTCTGCAAAATAAAGAACCAAAAACATCATTTAGGTCCCAAAATATAACCCATTTGAACAAATCAGGAGCAAATATAAGATGGAAATGCCAAGTTTGAAATTGAAGGAGAATTGTTTGGAAAAGAGAATTGTTTAAATGTGCATATACTTCTTTTCAACAACTTGGTGGGGGAATTGTGGTCCTGGAGTTGAATCGCTTGTTGAAATACAAACAGTATACAAGTCTGAACGCATTGTTTTTTGGTGGTTATGGGAAAGACAGTATACAAACAGAACCCAAATCGACATACTGATAAAACAGAACCCAAACAGAAACCCAGATTGAGAAGAAACTGTGAAACCCTGAGAAGAAATTGTGAAGCCGTGAATCGATTTGAAACCATGAAACCCTAAATTGAATCGATGTGATAAAGAAACTGATTAAACCTAAGCCCAAATCGATGAGCAAAAATAATTCGTGCAAACCGAACCAAAAAATAAACCCAAATGTACCTGAAATGGTGAAACCCTGAGAAAAAACCGTGAGATGAAGCTGATTTGAATCGATCGATAGGAGCAAAAGGAGCGGCAAATCGAGTACTATAATACATAATCAAAATCCAAATGTGAGACGATAAAACCCCCTAAAAAACAGCTTATACGATTAGATGGGTAAAGAGTAGATGGATACCTCATACCTCTGCTTTGTTGTTCTTGAAACACTCTGTGAGGTGGAGAAATCAAGAGGAGCTTCAATCGTCTTCTCGGAGAAATCAACTTGGAGAGGAAAACTGATATACATCGGAAACCTAGCAAGCGTGGTCTTGAAAAAAGAAATGGCAGATTACGGGAAGGAGTGTTTTTAATGATGGACTTGCTGTAGATGTGCAGTATTCTTCTCACTCTAAAATTTTAAAATTTTCAAGAGGGAAGTGTTGGTACAGGGGAGAGAGATTTTAATTTTGAATTGGTGTTTGAATTATTATTGGATGGATAAAAGATAAAAGAAAATGTTTTAAGACTTTAAGACTTTAAGACAAAAGTCTTACATGCTTTATAAGGTAGTATAGATATGATCGTTATTTATAATTACTGCTCCTCCTAGATCAAAATCATGGCTCCGCCACTGGTTGACATCCCACGTGAATAATGGCGTGAGATGGAAACCTGGACACTTGTACCACGACATCCTAGTTCAGTTAAAAAAAGTAACCCGCTAGTATAAGAGCATCTCCAACAGCTTCTCTAAAATAGAGAAAAACACAATTTTGTTCTCTAAAATGCTCCAACAGATTCTCTATCCCATTCTCTAAAATAGAGAATCATGAGAAAAACTCCACATATAGAGAATTCTCTATATGTCTAAAAAGAAGTGAAAAGAAGAGAGATAAATATTATTTTAATGAGTTTCAACAAAAAAAAATTGATTGTTAAAATATATTAAATATTTTAATAATATAAGTAATGATGGGTTCTCTAAAATAGAGAAGCTGTTGGAGTTGGAAAATTTTTGTTTTAGAGATTTTGACTTTTCATTCTCTATTTTAGAGAAATTATGCTCTAACAAATTAATTTTTTAAAGTATAATACATTAATGCTCTGATTAAAAATAATGTGGAAGTATTTTGTTGTACTAATGGACAACGAAGATACAATGACATAATAAACTTCCTTTATAAAAGTGAGTTTTTAAAATTATTTCGTGAATTTAGCCGATAAAGGTATTCATTTTCATAATGTGCCAGATGCGGTTAATGTAAAATCATGGTTTGCTTTAAAAATATGTTATTTTAAAGGATTTAAAATACTATTTTCTTTATAAAAATGTCGGATATAAAAAAACATCAAAAAAGTACTCACTTTTTCAAATCTATGAGTATTTACTTGAATATTTACAGGTAGCTGAGTTGAGAGAGAACATGACAAATATAGAGGAGGTGGCGAATGAGGCGAAGGTACAGCAGAAACATTACTTGCCCTAGTTGGAGACCGGGAAGAAACGTAACGCAGATCTGGAGGTACGACAGAACAGACAGACTGCCAACTTAGCTAAGCAGATCATTTGTCGCATCACTTTACTACTTTTATGCAACAGAGATACATTTTCCCCCATTCCGACCCTCCTCCTAGTTAGATTGTTACATATCTCTCGTGTTGTATTTTGAATTGTATGAATATGAAGTTTTAAATTGTATAAATTGATTATTTTGTATTTGTTGAACTGTTTTGTTTTGTTATGTTTAATTTATAGGCGGGTTATGCACAGGAAATACATATTTTTATTTAATTTTTTTAAAATGTTTTAAAAAATCAGCGATGGAAACATGTCGCTAAAAGTGGGTGGGTCTGTCAGTAGTTTTTTGCTAAATGGGAATCGTCGCTAAAAGACCCTCTGCCCCACGAACTATCAGCAACAGAATTCAACCTAGACCAGGTACAAAATTCGTAGTGATTGTTCTAGCAGTAAGAAGCTGGTAATTCAACGTGGGTTCAAACACGTGCATCACCCACGTGCCTTTTAGGTAGCGTTTGGTACGCAGATTGGATGAGACGGGACGGGAAGGAACTGGACGGGACTGGACTGGATGGGATGGGACGGGACGAGACTGGAGGAGATAATTTTAATCTAGGTTACGTTGGAAAAAAGGGGTATTTTAGTAATCTTATGTTTTAGTCCCATGTTGTTCCACCTATTTTGGTGGAACAAAAAATCTTAAGTTTTGTCCCATGAAAACTTGTTTTTGTCCCATGTTGTCTCATCTGATTTTTGTCCCATGACATACCAAACATGTGACTGTTTTTTTTGTCCCGTCCCGTCCCATCCAGTCTGCGTACCAAACGCACCTTAGTGCACCAAATTTTTCTTATCTCAAAGGAACTCATGTACGTAAAATGTATATATATCAAATAAAATATGTTTTTGGACATTTACACCAATATATCACAATATTGTGTGATAAATCTCAACCATTGGATTTGTACATAATACATATAGACATCCAAAGATTAAACGCTTAGAAATAAATTTTTTTCAATTGCCAACAAAAACAAGTCCAATCCGATATTCTCTCAAGATGGAATCAAACCTATGAACAATCGCATTTAATGTATTTGAAATAGAAGTCACAATCCGATGAAAGCTCTTAAACAACCATCCAATTGTTACTCCCATCGGATTTTCATACTTCTTTGAATTATTCCATGCATTTAATATCCAACAAAACTATCAATCACAAACGTCTATAACCGGTAACTGTATATCTTATACTTCATAATAGACAAATATGATTTTTACTTGTAAAAGTTTGTTACTATCTGTATTGTTCCAAGAGTAAAAAACATTCAGCAAAATTGAAGATTAGTTGAAAAGTGTCAGATAGTCCCCCAAGCGGATTGGTTTGTCGTCTAACAAAAGAAGAGCAATATAGGATACATTCAGTATGTAGTCTAACAAATACTACTACTGACAACCCGAATTTCAAATGCAAACTTGACCAACAAGTTTGGTTCATCAACTCTTCTTGACTCTCATCCTAAAGTATGGGAACATATAAAAGAGTGTCAGTATTAAGTATGTTCCAAAGTATTATTACTTGTCATACTTTATTGTTTCCTCTACACACAAAAGGATGAGAAGGTTAACATTTGTCTACATCAACACAAAAGGCTGAAATGAAAAGTACAAATATGCATGGAACAAAAAATCTAAAGGAGACACGTGTTAATTTTGAATGAGAGCATTGAATGCAATTAAGGCTATAAAATTACTTCATTATGTTAACATGCAAATCACTCATTTTGAAAAAACTTGTCAGTGAAAAGCTTCAAAGTAACTTTGGCGTCAATTTCTGAGAGATATATTTATCTCTCAGATCTGAAAGAGAAACAATCTTCTTTTCTTTTTCAATGTGTGTAAGTTTGTCACCCTCGGATAATTTAGGATCCTAGTTTTCGCAACTTATTTATAATTTTATGTTTGAAATAAACTGAAATGACTTGCACAAACTATGATGGTTCTTTAACCAAACCCCCTTGGTTAAAATAATAATTACCATATTTAAAAAAGAAAACGATTCCAATTCAATAGTGCGATATTTAATTCGAGTTAAAACTGCCACTAAAACCTTATAAATCATTTATTCTATTCATATTGGCATCAGATATCAAGTCTTAACTATTATTGCTAAACAACAAATATCATTAATCATTTAACATATGCTTGGATGACATTGTCTATCAATTAAGGTACCTAGAATATATGCTATGGATTTGTTTTTGTTTTTTTAATCATCTATCATATATTTTTATATTTTGAGTACAGTTGAACAGTTAGTTGTCTTTCTGATGAAAAATTACAACAATTGAAGTAAATGAATAATATTTTTCCAATAGCTTTCTTAATGAAAATACAAATAAAATAAAATATGAAAATATTATTTATTACATAGTTACTATACACACATTTTTCTGCAGAGATGGGAAAGTACAAGGGAGCGAGGGACCGTTTCTTTTAGTTTGTGAAAGCATATATATATATATATATATATATATATAGAGAGAGAGAGAGAGAGAGGGGAAGATATTAACTAAAATACGTTAAAAAAATACTTTTTAATTTTAATAAGTTACACTATTATAATCGTCTCGTCGATATCTTCGAAATGAGCCCAGTATTGAATATTTTTTTATTTAATTATATTACTATATGATTTTTTGATTTAGTTATATTATTATTCGTCGATACCTTCTTATTTTTTAAACAAATTTATAAAAAATTTTGATCGTTTTTTTCAAAACCAATTAAAATAATTTAGAACATTAAAGTTGAAATATTTATAATATAATATATACACATATATAAATCGTTCGGCGGGAAGTTCGTTTATGTTCGTTTATTTAATAAATGAACGAACATGAACACATTTTTTTTTGTTCGTTTAGTTAAATGAACGAACATGAACAATGGTCTCGTTCGTTCGTTTATGTTCGTTAATGTCCGTTCGTTTACGTTCGTTTATGTTCGTTTATGTCTGCTTATAATAAACATATTAATATAATATTTTTTGATTTAATTATTTTATTATATGTCATATATACTAGGGGTGCTCAAATTTCCAACTAACCCGACCAACCCAACCCAACCCGAGGCAAAAAAACTCAAACCAAGCCAACCCGATGTATAATCGATACTATTTTTCACCAACCCGCATATATTGGGTTGATAACGGGTTAACCCAAGCCAAACCGACCCAACCCGGCAACCCGTGATGTCGCATTTATAAACAAAATATTTATAAGAAATATTTTGATTGGGTTGGCGGGTTGGGTCGGTTTGGCTTCAAATTTCTTAACGTATTTAAACGTAATTATGTATGTTAATGTGATATGTTAAAACGTATTTTTTTTAAACATATTTTAGTTAATATATGATTATTATGTTAATGTGATAAAAGTGTAAAACAAAAATTGAAAAAGTAAGAGATGTACTATAAATGATATATAATTAAATAATTAAATCAAAAAAATTCAATATTAGGCTCATTTCGAACGTATCGAAGAGACGATTATAATGGTGTAACTTGTTAAAATTAAAACATATTTTTAACGTATTTTAACTAATATACGATTATATGTGTTAATATAATAAATGTGTAAAATGAAAATTAAAAAAGTAAAAGGTATAAAGTAAATAAATTATATAAGTTTAGGGGTATAAAATGTAAATGTTAATTTGTTTTTGGTTTGTGAGAGAGGAGAAGGGTGGCCGACACATTGCAGGGGGGTATGAAGCTTGCAGGGGGGTAGGCTTAGTAACCCCCTTTAAAAAAACACGAGAACGATTGTCCATGTAAAAAATCATATGTGATTTTGCACTAACAGCAAAAAACTAGACGCGGGAGACTTTGCTGCGACTTAAAAGTCGCGGGGTAAGTCGCGTGAATCATATATGATTTTGTACATGAGCGATCGTTCTCGTGTTTTCTCAAATAGTTAGCGTTCTCGTTTGAACACCTATATATATGCCCCTTATCTTGTAAACTCAAAAATGGGTCTTTTTTCCTAACTTTGTACTTTTAGGAATAAGTCATATTTTTAGAAACAATTAACTTTCTTAATTTTCTCAATTTTCTTCATCTCTTTCTATCTCCACCATCACCATCTAGCTCCGGCGACCTCCTTCCACTACGGTGAACTGAGATACGACTCTGTTTCAGAGTTTTGCAACTGTGAAATCTGATTATTCATATGAGAGAAAAAATATGAAGCTTAAAAATCTTGAACATTTCGAAAATATATGATTATTTAAAAATCTAATTATTCATATGGGATAAAATATTTGAGACTTAAAATATGTATATTCATATGGTAGAAAAATATATGAAACTTCGAAAAATATATGATTATTTCGAAAAAAAAATCTGATTATTCATATGAAAAAAATATATGAAACTTAAAAATTCAACAAACAGTTTATGAAACCACTTATGAAACTTGAAAATTTCGAAAAAACTGCTTATTAAACTTAAAAATCTTGAAATTTAAAAAAAAAACAGTTTATGAAACTTAAAAATCTTGAAAATTTTGAAAAAACAGTTTATGAAACACAAACAAACAGATTATGAACTTGAAAATTTCAAAAATCCGGTTTATGGAAGTTGAAAGTTTCATATAGTCAACAAAAAAAATCATAAACTCGCCGAAATTGGGGGAGGTAGCCGGAGTGGGAGGGGGTCGCCAAAGTTTTATGAGAGAGAGAGAGTGCGTGTGTGAGAGTGAGAGAGAGTGAATGTGTGTGTGTGTGAGAGAGAGAGAGAGTGAGAGTGAGTGCATGCGTGTGTGAGTGAGAGAGAGAGAGTGTGTGTGAGAGAGTGAGAGAGTGTGTATGTGTGTGTGTCAGAGAGAGAGAGAGAGAGTGTGTGTGTGTGTGAGAGTGAGAGAGAGAGAGAGATATGAAGATAATTGAGATAATTAAGGAGAGAATATAACCAAAATTAGATAAATTCAAATTAATTATTAAAATTAAAATTATTTAAAACCTATTCCCAAACTACCCTTTTCCTATTTTTTTTAATAAATTTTAATCCATAAATTTCTCAACCGTCGATCAAGATAATGGATAGATTGGTTTACATAGTTTAAGAATAATATGGGTTTACAAAATAAGCTCTCTCTCTCTCTCTATATATATATATGTAATATATTGTTTAATAAAATAATATAATGAAGGAGAAAATGGATGGTCCAACAAAAAGGTTATTGACCAAGTGGCACGGTTTATTGATAGAGCCTACTTTTTAAGGAGGTGGTCGTGGGCTCGTGGCTTCAAATCTCACAAAAAATAGAAGTATACGTAATTGTAGTATAGAGGAAAGTTCGGTCGATAACTTGTTTTTGGTTGGGAATCTAATCTGTATTCAAAACGAATATTCATCATGAATAATATGTTCATTATGAATATGTAAGTATTATTCATCATAGTCACATATTCATAGTGGATATAAATATTCTATTTATCATGAATCATACATGTATGATTAATAGCTCACACGTCGTGTTATGGCGACTATTAGTTCTTAATAAAAATTAGGTTTCTAACAGGACATGTATCTTGTAGTGTAGGGGGTAGGGTAGGGTAGGGTAGGGGGGGGGGGGTCAAATGAAAATGAAAAAAGGTTACAAATACAAATAAAAAACATTTTACCATAATTTTTTCATCAAAAGCTACGATTTGAGTTAGTGTTTCACAAATTTTTGTTTCATAATGTGATAGTTTCGTTTCACCATGTTAAAAAACTTATTTACTGCATTTTCCGTTTCATCATGTGAACCGAAAAAAAGTTTCACATGTAGAGTTTTCACTACCTGAGCACAAACATATGTGAAATAATACCTTAAATTATACATTTTAATAAAAAAATCATGAAAAAAACATTTTCGTATGTTGGCTCTCACAAGTTTATAATAGTTTTTTGTTTTCATTTGATTATTATTGATTGTTATGTATATATACTCTACAAAAGAAGCGCTGAAAACGGGTAGATTTTGGTACAAATTAAGGGGTTGTTTGTTTACCTCTTAATAGTTTCATTAAAGAGGCAACCTCTGAATCGCTAAGAGATGAATCTTGTTTGGCAAAAAAATAGGCTGGTTCTTAATGGTTCTAAAACCCTCTGAATGATTTTGTATCCTAGACCTCCCTTAACCATTAAGCGCCCTGATTTCATTCTAAACAATTACAAAACAACCATATTTCACTTTGAACTATATCATATGAACCTCTTAATCATTCTGCACTAAACCTATCAACATGTAGTTGTCTATTGTCTTTAGTTATATAAATACGTAATATATTAAATATGATAAAAGAATATTATTAAGAATATACTTATAGTAAAATAACATTGTTTTTTAATAAATTAATTAGAATGTTAAGCATTAAAATATATACTATAATAAAAACTGGATTTATAGGACACACAAAACGTATGTGTCCAAATATTCTAATATATTATTTTATATATGTATTTAAATATAAATGATTAAACAATAGTACTTTTTATATAAAAGAGTTGCCAAATCTATATAACGTTTTTCAATATCTTGATAATTTTTTCATGCACTTTTAAAATAAAATCTTATATTGACTTTTTAATAAAACACTTTTAACATTAAATAATAGCATCATTAAACATCGTAAAACTCAATATTGGTTATACTTAGGGGGATTCAATTCCGATTTCAGAAGTAAAATATCAGCTTGTTTAATTAAGGTTAAATAATTAAACTGCTCCAACACAGGTTTGCTTGTTTTTGCTTTTCGTAGCGTTTAATTAAATTACACTTTTATATAAATGTAACAACCCAAAATAACCAAAGCAATAACATAGACAAAAAGCCCATAAGCGTCCCAAATTACATCAAAGGTTAATAACATTCTCAATGTTTAAAGGTTCACATACGAATACAACCGAGATGTCTAACTGGGTGTTTGGGAGTGCTTATATTTTTAACTTATGCTTATTTGCTTATGTGGTGAGGAAAAACAGTTTTTAAAAAATGTTTGTTAAAAATTGAGGGTAAAAAGGTAATTTGGATAGATAAGAAAATAAGGAGAAGTAAATAAGTAGGTATGAATTGACTTATAAAAAACAACTTATTTGTGGTGAGGAGAAGCAAATAAGCACTTTTGATTTTTTCTATCCAAACACTCCAAACTGCTTATTTGCGGTGGGGAGAAGCTATAAGCAAATAAGTCAAAAATATAAGCACTCCCAAACACCCCCTAACTAACAAAATAAGAGTAGTGACGGTCTCTACTCCCATCCCAACGTTCGCTAAGCCTTCTCTTTTCCCTTAGAAACAGCTCCTAAACCGTCCTTACCTGAAAATGGTTTTTAATTTGAAAGCGAGGTTAGACCATAAGGTCTAGTGAATTCCCCTTTGAAAACGTGTTCAAGCAAGTCATTTAAAAATACAATGCCGTTCCATAAATAACAGTAACATTTGACATGAATCCAAACAAGGGTGTAGCACAGTGGTCTCCACGTCCATCACCTCATATGAGGTCAACACGCGGGCCCCCCACAGTAGATCCCCTCGGCCCTCGGTCAATGCCATATCCGTGTGCACACGAAACGAATTCGAGGCACACGGTCTATCTCAATCACCGAAAATTCTCAACAATCCATGGTCCAACACCACTGTGCAACCCGACTCCACACATAGCAATAACCATAAAAGCATGCAACTAATCGTACTTGAGGATATACATCCGTCAATAGAAATTTATTACATTTTCATTTCAAAAGTAACTTATGCTTGTAATCATTTTATAAACCAAATTCAGTTATTTAAAACCTTCACAAATCATTTTAAATGAGATAGAGTGTAAAAGGAACTCACCTGAAACTCGGCTAATTGACACCTTAACCGATGCTCACTTTCCCACTAACCGAACACCTGAATTGGGGTAATAGAAGTGATGTTAAACTTCCTAATTATGCCCCAAAACATCCCTAATAATCTCCTAAGATAAGCCCTTAAACAATGCCTCGATTCCAGGCCCGAATGAAAAACGAAGCAAAACGGAGGGCGCACTCAACAGAGAGTTGCGCGACTTTCCTCGCGGCTTCAAACCACGTGGGAAACCGCGTAAGTTTCTGTTCGAGACTCCCTCATCTGCACAGCACAACTCAGTTCGAAATTCAATCCAATACCCCAAAAAATGTTCCCAAATGCTTGATAACTTCCATAAACGAAGATTTAAGCTGTACATACTCTAAGGGATCAAAACCCATACTAAAACATTAAATTCCTCAACAAAATTAAACCATAGTTCTTCCTTGCTAATATAAAATCCCAATAATGAACAAAACCTAGAAACCTCTATTGGAAGGGTGCAAGTTCTTCAAGAGAAACTCACAACTCACCAAGGGATTCATTAATCCCACCCCTCCAAGTGGTTTCTTCCCAAAAAATACTTAGAAGGAGATTGCATCAAAGTGATACACCTCCAAAACCTCCATTCAAGTAGCAAAGTGAAGAAATGAAGAGAGTATTATACCTTGATGATGATTTCTTTCAAGTTCTTGATGAATTCCTCCTTCTCCAAGCCTTCAATTGATGATTCTTTGAGACTCCTCCTCTTCCACTCTCTTAGCCGACACAATGAAGAGAATGAGGGTTTTCATCTTATTTAACTTCTTCATTTCACCCCCTTGGCACTTAAGTCCCAAGTTTCACACTTTGGCCCCTAAAGTCTTATTTATTCTAAATTGCAACAAGAAATAATATGATGTGTTACATCACCTCCCCCTTAATAGAATTCCGTCCCCGGAATTCCATCATTGAAAAGGTGCGGGTACTTTGCCCTCATCTCGGATTCGGTTTCCCATGTCGCCTCCTGACCCTTGTGAAATCGCCAATGCACCTTCACCAGATTAATTTCTTTGTTCCTCAGTTTCTTGACTTTACGGTCAGTGATAGCCTCGGGTTCCTCAACAAAGTTTAATTTCTCATCAACTTGCACTTCATGCAACGGTATAGCCATATCAACTTCCGCTAAGCATTTCCTTAGATTTGACACGTGAAAGGTGTTGCGAATTCTTTGCAACTCTTCGGGTAGTTCCAACTTATACGCTACCTCCCCAATGCGCTCGATAATCTCAAATGGTCCAATGTAACGGGGACTCAACTTTCCTCTCTTCCCGAATCGAATCACTCCTTTCCAAGGAGATACCTTTAGTATCACTTTGTCCCCAATTTGGAATTCGATGTCCTTACGCCTCTTGTTCGCATAACTCTTTTGTCGATCACGCGCAACTTTCAATCTTTCTCTCACTTGAACGATCTTATCTGCAGTCAACTGTACTATCTCGGGCCCGGTCAGTTGCTTCTCTCCGACCTCATTCTAACAAAGAGTTGTCCGACACTTCCTACCGTAGAGCACTTCATAAGGTGCAGCCTTTATGCTCGCATGATAACTATTGTTATATTCAAATTCGATCAACGGTAGACGATTCTCCCACGAGCCTTGGAAATCTAACGCGCAAGCCCTCAACATATCTTTCAGAGTTTGGATAGTCCGTTCGCTCTGGCCATCGGTCTGAGGATGATATGCGGTGCTCATCTTTATTTGAGATCCCATTTCTCGTTGAAAGCTCCTCCAAAAAGTCGAGGTGAATCGGCTATCGCGATCTGAAACTATTGATGACGGTACACCATGGCGGGTTACTATCTCGTCAATGTACAACTTTGCCAACCTCTCCATCGAATACGATTCTTTTTTAGGTAAGAAGTGCGCCGATTTGGTGAGCCGATCCACAATCACCCAAAGGCGTCAAATCCCCTTGGAGTTTTAGGCAACTTCGTCACGAAGTCCATCGTGATTTGATCGCACTTCCAAATCAGAATTTCCAAAGGTTGGAGTTTACCGTACGGTCGTTGATGCTCCACTTTTACTCGCAGGCAAGTGGTACACCTCTCCACGAAATATGCTATATCCTTCTTCATACCTGGCCACCAATAATTTTGTCGCAGATCTCCAAACATCTTATTGGTTCCTGGATGGATGGAGTACTTTGACTTGTGAGCCTCCTCCAATATTAGTTTTCGGACATCACCCAGCTTTGGAACCCAGATTCTACCATTGAGGCATTTTAACCCTTGACTGTCTTCCATCAAAGAGTCCACTTTTCCCACCACCCTTTCTTTCTTAAGATTCTCGACCGCTAACGCTTTCGTTTGCCATTTCTTTATCTCCCCCAACAGGTTAACGTGACTTCGGCTCTTAAGGCTAAGATTTTTGCAACTTCTCCCCTTTCTTTACGGCTCAAGGCATCGGCCAACACGTTGGCCTTTCCGGGATGATACTCGATCTCAAAGTCGTAATCAGTCAACAATTCCATCCACCTACGCTGCCGCATATTTAACTCTTTTTGATCAAAGATGTGACGAAGGCTTTTATGATCTGTGAAGATTTGACACTTCGTCCCATTCAAGTAATGTCTCCAAATCTTTAAGGCAAAAACAACAGCCGCCAATTCCAGATCGTGTGTGGGGTATCGTTTCTCGTGTTCCTTCAATTGCCTGGATGCATAAGCAATCACCTTCCCACGCTGCATCAAGACACATCCCAAACCTAACTTGGATGCGTCGCTATACACCACAAAGTCTTCTGTTCCGTCCGATAAGGTTAGAATCGGAGCACTACTCAACATTTCTTTTAACCTCCGAAAGGCTTCTTCTTGGCTTCCGGTCCAACTGAACTTGACGTTTTTCTTAGTCAAGGAAGTCAACGGAGTAGCAATCCTTGAAAAATCTTTGATAAACTTCCGGTAATACCCCGCTAACCCAAGAAAGCTACGGACTTCTGACGGCGTCCGAGGCGGTTCCCAGTTCCTAATGGCTTCCACTTTTGTTGGATCAACTTTAATTCCACTTTGGGACACTACGTGTCCTAAGAACTGCACTTCCCGAAGCCAAAATTCACATTTTGAAAACTTGGCGAAAAGCTTTTCCCGCTTCAATAACTCCAACACAACCCTTAAATGCTCTTCGTGCTCTTTTTCCGACTTCGGATAGATAAGAATATCGTCTATGAAGACGATCACAAATTTATCCAAGTAGGGTTGGCACACCCTATTGATAACTCTATTTTTAGAGTTATTATTTCCTTTTATTTTACATTTTATTTTGTCAATTTTAACCATTTTCACTTCTCAAAACCCCCATTCTTGGTATATTTCACGAAAACGAGCAAAAGGACTGAACCATAGTCTTTAATAAATTATTTGGTAGAATTTGGTTGTTTTTCATGTTTTATCCGCAGTGACTTGCGGAGTGCCCACTCCGGATCCCACTATCAAGCTGACGAAAAGACAAAGGAAAAAGAAACTACTAGTTGGGATGTAAATATTCTGGAGAAATGAAGGTTCAAATGGCAGGGAAAAATGAGCTGGAAGTAGTACAAGTATTCTTTAAAAAAAGATAGCAAAAGTACACTTTGTACCTTAAAGTAACTTTTGGCAAAAGGTGAAGAGACCACTTGGGTAAAATCACTATTCAAAGAGCTGATCTTCAGTTTGTTACTATTCATTGGACAACCCCATTGTTTGTACCCATGCTCCCTCTCCTAGTATATAAAGGAGGTGTTGGGCACCATTTATTGTAATCTTTTCTACAAGTGTGAATCTTGGGAAAGTCTTAATTTCTCTCAACTACTACATTAGTGATAGCTTTAGTTCTTTATTTTACTGCAGTAGTTAACTTTAATTTTCTGTATTTTACTTTCTTAGTTTAATTTGTAGTTCGACATACACAGTGACAGGGACGAATTCTCGTTCCCCACTGTGGGTTCTATTCAAGTCACTTTCAGTTTAGTTATGTGCAACTTCTACTCGTTTGCTTTCTTTACTTTAGTTATGGGCTAAACACCTTTTGGGATGTAGGAAGGAGAAGTACCTGGATTTTATTAAAAATGCTTGAGTAATCTTTATACTTGGAATAATTGTTGTTTTGGTTATTCATTCTCGATTTATGCACAAGGATGCGAACAAGCCGATCACTTGTAAGGATCTAAAGTCTAGTTCTCAACTCAGAAATGGGTAGAACGCAGTGACACGAGCTTGGATGATGCTAGGGAATTCGAAAGAATTCTTATGACGCTTACGAAAGTGAGGTCGGCACAGTGAGCTAATCTCATCCCACTGGAGTAGTAGGCAAGCTAGTTGGTGTATCTAAAAACACTTAGAGTATTTGTCTCTACACATTCCATCGAGGCCTGAAAAGATCCATTTTTGAGATTACCATTGACAAAACAATAAATACTAAGAGTATGGGATTTTTATCTAAACGGTGTGAGTATTTTGTAACCGGGCTTTTCTAGCGAAAATGCTTACCTCGAATACAAGGATCACTTTTATGACCGAGTATTTAGTATAAAATCTAGGGAAAATCTAACCTACATTCCTCCTTTTAAAATCTTAGTAAAATCGTCAAAGTAACTATTTCACCAAACAAACCAAACTATTGCTTCCTCTCTAATTGAAACTTGCAAAAGGAGCTCATGAGAACCATATTGTCTTGATTGTCCAGTCTCTGTGGATTCGATTCTGGTATTTTACCAACTATTACTTGATGTGACGATCATAGTGGACAGTGTACACTTGCACTTCCCACTGTGGACAGTTTGCAACCCACTGCGATTAAAATACATATTTCGCACGTACCAAGTTTTTGGCGCCGTTGCCGGGGACTGGCGTGATTTTAAATCTCAAGACATTAGTTTTTGTTCGAGCCCGAGTAACTCGTTTTTCTAAGCTGTTCGTGTTGTATGCCAAGGCGACAACACGAGCCTTTGGTGCCAATCGATCTTGAAATAGAAAAGACTTTTAGAAGAAGACGTAAAAACAAAACTCGACAACCCCCTGTGAACCCCACTGTAAACATGGTCGAAAGACCACCTGCAGTGGAGACCACAATGACGATTGCCGATAGCAAAGATCGAAAAATACGGGACTATGCTACTTCCGGAGCTAATGACCTAAGCTCCGGGATTCTAAGGCCCAATATTGTTGCACAACATTTTGAACTCAAACCTGTGATGTTTCAAATGATCCAAGCCATGGGTCAGTTTGGAGGATCACCGGTAGAGGATCCACACTCGCACTTAAAATCTTTTTTGGAAATGACTGATTCCTTTCAACTGCAAGGTGTGAGTGATGAAACGTTAAGGCTAAGGCTTTTACCTTTTTCATTAAGGGATAAGGCTAAAGCTTGGCTAAACTCACATGCACCTCACTCGATAACCACTTGGCAAGAACTTGCCGATAAATTCTTGCAAAAATACTTTCCTCCCACAAGGAATGTAAGGTTTCGAAATGATATTATTTTGTTTAGACAAGAAGATGATGAGGCTGTTTCGGATGCATGGGAGCGATTTAAAGATTTACTTCGAAAGTGCCCACACCATGGCATCCCACATTGCATACAATTGGAGACCTTTTACAATGGTCTTTCCAATGCGGCCAAAATCATCTTAGATGCAACAGCCGGTGGAACATTCACGAGTAAGACTTACAATGAGGGATATCAAATTTTAGAAAAAGTGTCCAACAACAATACCGAGTGGTCCAACCCTAGAGCGACCATACCAAAGACCAACACCATCGATTCCGAAGCACTCAAAACCATGAATGCGCAATTAGTGGCCTTGACCAAACTAGCTTTAAATCAAAATAGAGGCCAAGTCAATTCCGCAACTCATATAGCCGAAAACTGCTCCCTCTGTGGAGAAGAGCATGTTTTTGACTATTGTCCCGCAAATCCCGAAGCCGTTAATGTTGTAGGAACCAACCCAAGGAACAACCCATATTCACAGACTTATAATCCAGGTTGGAGAAATCATCCAAATTTCTCATGGACTGGAAATCAAGGACTCCAACCCC
This sequence comes from Saussurea involucrata, assembly GCA_033807775.1. Taxonomy (NCBI): domain Eukaryota; kingdom Viridiplantae; phylum Streptophyta; class Magnoliopsida; order Asterales; family Asteraceae; genus Saussurea; species Saussurea involucrata. The sequence continues at coordinate 22,105,033 of CM066322.1, forward strand.
ATGGCCCGAGTCATATCCAGCAAAGACCACACAACCCCCTGGATTTCAACAACATCACAGTGGGCAACCCCCACAGAACTTTCACCAAGGGCAGTCCAAACAACAGTACCAACCACGAGCGACTCAACCCGCTGAGACTCCCCAATCACTCGAATCAATTCTCAAAGGTTTTATGAATCAAACTCAAGCAGCCATTAGGAACATAGAGACTCAAGTAGGACAACTAGCCGTTGAAGTTAAGAATAGACCACCAGGGACGTTACCTAGTGATACCGAACACGCTAGGGTGATAGGAAAAGAACAAGTCAAGTCAATAACACTTAGGAGTGGAAAGGATCTGAAAGATATCAATTTTGATTCTGATGATTCGCCTCAAGTCACTGTGATCCCCATAGTGGGCACTCCTCAAGTCACTGTGATCCCCACTGTGGGGACCGACATCCCTGACCTTCCCACTTTTGGACCTGTTCCAAAACCTACTATTCCAAAGCCAATACCACAGTCAGCTCAAATTGACCCACGAAGTATTCCTTTTCCTGAAAGAATGAAGCCTAAACATGTCGATGTTCAATTTAAAAAATTCTTAGACATTTTTAAACAACTTCACATTAACATACCCTTGGTAGAGGCTCTCGAGCAAATGCCAAGCTATGTTAAATTTTTAAAGGATATTTTGAACAAAAAGAGAAAGTTGGGTGAGTTTGAGACTGTGGCTTTGACCGAGGAATGTAGTGCCCTCCTTACTAGCAAGATTCCACCTAAGTTGAAAGACCCGGGTAGTTTCACCATTCCATGCACAATAGGAGGACAAGAAGTAGGTCAAGCACTCTGTGATTTAGGAGCTAGTATCAACTTGATGCCATTGTCCATTTTTAACAAGTTAGGTATTGGAGAGGCTAGACCCACAACCGTGACATTACAACTAGCCGACCGGTCCATTGCCTACCCAAAAGGAAAAATAGAAGACGTCTTGGTCCAAGTGGATAAATTTATCTTCCCCGCCGATTTTCTAGTTTTAGATTATGAGGCCGATAAAGATATCCCAATCATCTTAGGACGTCCGTTTCTTGCAACCGGACGAACTTTGATTGATGTGCACAAAGGAGAACTCACGATGAGAGTTAATGACCAAGAAGTAACATTCAATGTCTTCAAGTCCCTTAAGTATATAGACACCGAAGACTGCTTTGCTTTAAGTTCGATTTATGGATCCTACAGTCTTTACACAGTGCCCACAGTGGGACGTACAGTGCCCACAGTGGGGAGTGAGAGTGAGCACTCCGACCTTGAGAGTGATGACACTTTTGAGGATGAGTGTAACGAAATAGTGACAACCTTTGAACCTTTGGATTTTAAGGACATAAATGTCCAGCCCCCTTCAATAGAACAACCTCCCGAGTTAGAACTTAAACCATTGCCTTCCCACTTGAAATATGCTTATCTCGCTAAGGATAATAAACTTCCCGTTATTATCTCTTCCAAACTTAGCGAGAAACAAGAACAACGTCTGATTGATTTGTTGATGAAGCATAAGAAAGCAATTGGTTGGACCATAGCGGACATTAGAGGTATTAGCCCCTCTTTATGTCAACATAAGATTAACTTGGAGAGTGACCACCCTGCAAAAGTTCAACCTCAAAGAAGGTTGAATCCCATAATGAAGGAGGTAGTTAAGAAAGAAGTTTTGAAGTGGTTAGACGCCGGTATCATCTACCCAATAGCTAGTAGTAGTTGGGTAAGCCCCGTCCAATGTGTCCCTAAAAAGGGAGGGACGACCGTAGTGAAGAACGAAAAGAACGAACTCACCCCCACTAGGATGTCACGGGGTGGCGAATATGCATGGACTATAGACAACTCAACTTGGCCACTAAGAAAGACCATTTTCCCTTACCTTTCATCGACCAAATGCTTGATAGGTTAGCGGGAAATGAATTTTACTGTTTTCTAGATGGATACTCCGGATACAACCAAATCCATATCGCCCCCGAGGACCAAGAAAAGACCACCTTTACTTGTCCCTAAGGTACTTTTGCATTCCGGAGGATGCCATTTGGATTGTGTAATGCCCCCGCCACTTTCCAACGTTGTATGATGGCCATTTTTACCGACATGATAGAGGACACCATAGAAGTTTTTATGGATGACTTTTCTGTGATAGGGACATCGTTCGACAACTGCCTAGGAAATTTAGAAAAAAGCCTAGTGAGATGCGAGACCCACGACCTTATTTTAAATTGGGAAAAATGCCATTTTATGGTAGAAGAGGGTATTGTCCTAGGTCATCTTGTTTCAAAAAGAGGGTTGGAAGTTGACAAAGCCAAGTTTGAGGTAGTGGCACAACTTCCCGAACCCACAACTGTAAAAGGCATTCGAAGCTTTTTGGGTCATGCAGGTTTTTATAGGAGGTTCATCAAAGATTTTTCAAAAATAACAAAACCCCTATGTAACCTGTTACAGCATGAAAAAGAATTCATTTTTACCCAAGAATGTCGAGATGCTTTCGAAAAAATCAAAACAGCTTTAGTCACAGCGCCCATAGTGACCACTCCTGACTGGTCACTCCCATTCGAAGTGATGTGTGATGCCAGCGAGTGGGCTGTGGGAGCTGTTCTCGGTCAAAGAAAGAACAAGGTTTTTCACCCCATTTATTTTGCAAGTAAAACACTGATTGAAGCTTAGATTAATTATACTGTCACTGAAAAAGAATTACTTGCGGTGGTGTTTGCTTTTGATCGTTTCAGGTCGTACTTGATAGGGACGAAGGTCATAGTGCACACTGATCATGCAGCAATAAAATACTTAATCACCAAGGCTGATTCCAAGCCTCGGTTGATTAGGTGGGTTTTATTGCTACAAGAATTCGACCTTGAGATCATTGATAGAAAAGGAACAAGCAATCAGGTAGCCGGTCATTTATCCAGGCTCGAGAAGATAGTGGGCACTGTTGATCCCACTCCGGTCAAAGAGAATTTTCCCGATGAGCAATTGTTAGCAGCTCAACATCACGAAAATAATATTCCTTGGTATGCTGACATTGCAAACTTTTTAGCAAGTGGACTAAAGCCCCACGGGATGAGTGGACAACCATTTAAAAAGTTTTTACATGATACCCGTCAATATGTTTAGGACGACCCTTTCTTATATAAGATAGGGACGGACCAAATATTGAGGCGTTGTGTCCATGGGAGTGAGCAATATAATATACTCCAAGGTTGTCACGCATCCCACTACGGTGGCCACTTTGGTGGAAACCGCACCGCTGCAAAATTTTTGCAAAGTGGTTTCTTTTGGCCCACTGTATTTAAAGACTCTTTTGCATTTGTGAAAAATTGTGAGCAATGTCAACGCACCGGGAACATTTCACAAAGGAACGAAATGCCTCTTAACAACATTTTAGAGGTAGAACTTTTTGATGTTTGGAGGATCGATTTCATGGGTCCTTTTCCAAATTCAAACAATAATTTTTATATCTTGGTAGCGGTAGACTATGTTTCGAAATGGGTGGAAGCCGTTGCATGTCACTCTAATGATGCCAACACCGTGGTGAAATTTTTGCATAAAAATATTTTCACTCGATTTGGAACACCACAGGCATTAATTAGTGATGAAGGCACCCATTTTGTAAATAAAGTCATGAGCTCGGTCCTTGCTAAATACGATATACATCATAGAGTGGCCACCGCGTACCACCCGCAAACCAACGGTTTAGCCGAACTTTCAAATCGTGAAATCAAAAGTATTTTAGAAAAAGTCGTTAAACCACATCGTAAAAATTGGTCAACCAAACTTGATGATGCTCTTTGGGCCTATCGCACGGCCTATAAAACTCCTTTGGGAATGTCTCCATTTAAATTAGTTTTTGGCAAAGCTTGCCATTTACCGATTGAATTGGAGCATAAGACATTTTGGGCCCTTAAAGAGCTTAACATGAGTGAGGGTGTTGCGGGAATTAAGAGGAGTTTACAATTGCATGAGCTAGAAGAGTTACGATACCATTCTTATGAAAATGCAAAGTTATACAAAGAAAATACCAAGATGTGGCATGATCGAAGAATCAACCATAGGGAATTCATGGAAGGCCAGCAGGTCTTATTGTTCAATTCCCGTCTTAAACTCTTTCCGGGTAAACTAAAATCACGATGGACGGGACCATATACCATTGTCAAGGTGAGTCCTTTTGGAACAGTGGAGTTAAAGTCCCCACAGTCTGGTCAAACGTTTAAAGTCAATGGACAGAGGGTGAAACATTTTCTGAATGAAAGTGCTCACATTCCATCCCACTCTCCACCCCACTATGGTTAAGAAAAGTCGAACCGCTTGTAAATATTTTATTTCAGTTATTTGCTGCCTTTTTATTATTTTTAGTCTTTTTAATTCTGCATGGTAGTTTGTTTTAATGTGTGTAGGAGAGATTTTCAACTTTCGAAGGAAAAGTCAAGAGAAAGCTTCGCAGTGGGCAGATGCAAGTCCCTGCGTTCCCCAGTTCCAATCTGACGGACGATAGGACAGTTTTTGGGGGGCCCAAGGCTGACACACATCAACTTTTCTTACACAAGGTGTCACCTTTTTGCTGCCACATGTCCTATTGCCTTGTCCCAAGAAAAAGCCATCATTTCTTTTCTTTTTCTATCTGTCCCAACCGTTCCCTCCAATACCAAAAGAAAAACAAAACATCTTCAATTCCAAAAACCACTTAACTCCTAAAAACTACTTTCACTTCCAAATATTCAAAAAGACTGTTCTTCTCCATTCTCTCAAAGACACCGAACCACCCACAATATTCTTCCAAAAAAAAACCCTAGAAATGGCCAGAAGCAAAAGATTGACCACTCACCCTGAAGAACCCAACCGTGCGGCGGTCCGCTGTAGAACCGCCGAGAGCCACCCGCCGAAAACCATCACCGGCGATTTAAACGAACCGCCGCCGGTCTCCGGCGAAAATCCGATAGTCGTTGATATTCCAGACACGGGTTCTTCCAAGCAAGAAAGTCCGAGGGCTGTGTCTTCATCACGGGTCTCGGACACCAATCAAAGCCATCTTGATGAAGAGGCATTAAAGGCCGAGGAGGAAGAAAGGAGATTGGAAGAGGAGTTCAACCTAAGAATGACTGCCATTCGAAAAAGAAAAGAAGAAGTCGAGAAACGGCGGCGAGCGGAAGAGGAAAGGGTGCGAAAAGAGGAGGAAGAAAGGAGATTGGAAGAAGCAAGGATTAAGGCCGAAAAAGAGAGGATATTCGAGGAAGAAAGAAAAAGGGCAGAGGCTGAAGTGTTCCATGAAGAAGAAGAGTTGAGAAGAAAGGTAGAGGAAGAATACCAACACCGTTACAACCAAATGGACAATACCGTGGATATGGAAGCACTGCGGAAGGCTGCCCACAGTGGGGAGAACCCCATCATTCGGGCTATGAGGAAAAGAGGTATGGTCACCAGGTCTAGGGTGACCATGTCGCAGAAATCACCAACCAAAAAGCCGCGAAGACAATCGTCGGGGAAAGAGGATCAATGGCTCGTTTCAATGAGCAACATTAGCGTTCTAACCATCAAGAAGATGGGCCGAGCGATCACCACTCCTCCCCGAGAGCATGCCGATGATGATCCCACTGTGAGGATCGCTGATGATCACACTGTGAGAACCGCTAGTATCCCACTCCGTCAGCCCACTGCAGGTAGTTCAAGCAACCCCATGGCCGAGATCTTGTCTGAACTGAAGAAGCTCACGTACCGCGTCGAGCTCATGGAAGCCCAGCAGAAGTATCAGAACAGGGCGACCCAATCTTTTTGGATGTATACACGAGACCGGGATGAAGTCATTAACAAGATGTTAGAAGGTGCCAATCCTGAATTAGCGGCACAACTCCCCGACTTCCCCGGAGATATCTGCCCAACAAATGCCAGTGATGATGAACTCGATGAAGACTCCGCTGCAAGTTCACCGCAAGCAACCCCGACCCATTGAATGGTTTGTTAAAACTTTGGTTTCCACTCATGATGCTCCCAAAAAAATTTTTAATTTCTGTTTGGTTTGATTTTATGCCTATGGCTAGGCTTTTGACACTTTGCTGAATTCTTATTTTGGTTCGTAATGCATGAAATCCTACCGCTCGGTAGGTACTTTTGGGTACTAACGTATTTGTTGTTTGAATGCTTGTTTGATCTCGTTTCCATTTCAAGGTACAACTTTCGGCTTCCGACTTAAAAAGGTCACCTTTGTAAGTACAAATCTCAACTTGTCCCGTGAAATGATATAGGCCGTTTTTCGCATCCAAACATGACCCTTTTTGTACCCACAACCACCTCTTTCGGTCCATATTTCCATGTCACAGTGGGGACACTGTAAACTCTTAAGTTTTAGGTGGGGATTTCCAGAGTGACTTCCAGTCTTCCCACAGTGGGGACACTGAGAAGTCTAAGATTGAGGTGGGTAAGCCATACCCCCCTCCCAAAAAATAAAAACAAACAAAAATACAAAAACAAAAGAAAATCGGAATGTCACTAACAAAATTGATGGTGTGCCTTTTCTGGACCATCAAAGTACTCACTCCTAGAAAAAGATGGTGTGCCTATTCTGGACCATCCGAATACCCACTCTCACAAAAATAGCCATACCCAAAATAAAGCCTGAAAGTGTACGTACTTATCCTTGCAAAATACAAAACACCCACTTCTTGAAATAAAAATCTCAAAGCGAGATTTTCGGTCCATGTTTGGAAATACTTGCCAAAACCCTTGGGAAAATATTCAAAGCCATAAACCCTTCGAACCCAAGAAAGTCCTATTGATTAATGGTAAACAAGGGAAAGATTTCGTCAAGTACAAAAGTGAAGTTTTCAAGTTTGGAACCGAAGGAAGTATCGGAGGAAGGAGATCAACGCCCATTCAAAGCGAGAAATAAGTAAGTACCTGAAACTCATAGTGCACAATTTCATTTTATTTCTTTCTTTTTATTATTTGGGGACAAGTAATGGTTTAAGTTTGAGGCTGTGATAACTCTATTTTTAGAGTTATTATTTCCTTTTATTTTACATTTTATTTTGTCAATTTTAGCCATTTTCACTTCTCAAAACCCCCATTCTTGGTATATTTCACGAAAACGAGCAAAAGGACTGAACCATAGTCTTTAATAAATTATTTGGTAAAATTTGGTTGTTTTTCACGTTTTATCCGCAGTGACTTGCGGAGTGCCCACTCCGGATCCCACTATCAAGCTGACGAAAAGACAAAGGAAAAAGAAACTACTAGTTGGGATGTAAATATTCTGGAGAAAGGAAGGTTCAAATGGCAGGGAAAAATGAGCTGGAAGTAGTACAAGTCTTCTTTAAAAAAGATAGCAAAAGTACACTTTGTACCTTAAAGTAACTTTTGGCAAAAGGTGAAGAGACCACTTGGGTAAAAGCACTATTCGAAGAGCTGATCTTCAGTTTGTTACTATTCATTGGACAACCCCATTGTTTGTACCCATGCTCCCTCTCCTAGTATATAAAGGAGGTGTTGGGCACCATTTATTGTAATCTTTTCTACAAGTGTGAATCTTGGGAAAGTATTAATTTCTCTCAACTACTACATTAGTGATAGCTTTAGTTCTTTATTTTACTGCAGTAGTTAACTTTAATTTTCTGTATTTTACTTTCTTAGTTTAATTTGTAGTTCGACATACACAGTGACAGGGACGAATTCTCGTTCCCCACTGTGGGTTTATTCAAGTCACTTTCAGTTTAGTTATGTGCAACTTCTACTCTTTTGCTTTCTTTACTTTAGTTATGGGCTAAACATCTTTTGGGATGTAGGAAGGAGAAGTACCTGAATTTTATTAAAAATGTTTGAGTAATCTTTATACTTGGAATAATTGTTGTTTTGGTTATTCATTCTCGATTTATGCCCAAGGATGCGAACAAGCCGATCACTGTAAGGATCTAAAGTCTAGTTCTCAACTCAGAAATGGGTAGAACGCAGTGACACGAGCTTGGATGATGCTAGGGAATTCGAAAGAATTCTTATGACGCTTACGAAAGTGAGGTCGGCACAGTGAGCTAATCTCATCCCACTGGAGTAGTAGGCAAGCTAGTTGGTGTATCTAAAAACACTTAGGGCCTGTTTGGCAGAAACTGAATGATTTAGTGCAGAATGATTAAGTGGTCAGAATGGTTAAGAGACTCTGTATGATTGAGTGTCAGATAGAAAATGATTTTTTGGAAACCGCTCTGAATCAACGGTCTGAATGATGTAAAATTACCATTTTACCCCCAGTCTTATGTTTAATAAAAATTAACAATTGACAAAAGTTATGAAGGAAATTTCTAAATTAACAATTGACAAAACTACATGATATGATATCAATCCGAATAAAACAACCACAAGTGCTTAGTCTTCCCTTTTATTGAAATGGTCAATCTAGTTCATATTATTCCAGAAATACTTTCATAGATTCATATTTTCCAAATGCTTATTGAAATGGTTAATCTAGTTCTCTTAAGCATTTTGAGATCCCAGAAACAAGTAATCAATCCAATAACATTAAAGTGTCCACCTCTATATTCAATGAATCAATCAAGCTCACACAATACAATGAAGAACAAATCAAGTGTGTGTGGCTAGTGTGTGTAGGTGACTCTTATGCCCTAATTAGGAAGAAAGCAAACAATATATACCTAGGGTAAAGAATCACCCTATTACAAAATAGGCCCCTCTACTTAGTACAACTAGAATTTAGGAACTAACATTCTCCCCCTTTGTACAAGTAGAGGCAAAGAAATTAGACATCTACTGGTGTCACAATTTGTTTACGGAGACCAAAGATGAGTTCGAATCGGCGCAGTTCCAGGCGGTAGTCTTTCCGGTAAGAAATAGCTTTCAGCACATGGTTGATCAGGTCCTTTTCTTTGTCAGTGAGCTTTACCAATCCATTGGCATCCAGACGAAGCCTGCTTTCCAGATGAACTGAGATGATCTTCAAGGTACCCTCACAGAACTTGTTCATTTCGATGACTCGCAAAAACCTTTTCGTTGAGTCAGGTTCAACATAAACAACCCCAAGTTCTGGCTTGCTTAGAACGGTGTAAGCGGGGAAACCTTCAATATCAGATAGTTTTCTGTTCGGTCTTTTCAGGTTCACACTCTCTTGAAAGGATTCCAGGCCCATCTGAAAGTCAGTAAGATAAGAGAACTTGAGAATGTTCTTCATAAAGTTCTTCACACTTCGGAAGGCAGCTCTGTATTGTATTCTGTTCTCAGGACTCTTCAGCTCCGGATGATCAACAAGAAGGTTGAAAAGACTCAGAAGATCGTTCAGCCTCAGACTCTTGAAATCAGCTTCAGAAAATACGCTTTCAGACCCATCTGATCTCAAGACGGTGAACTCTGGATAGAAGACATCAAACAACTTCTGAGATTCAACTTTCATCACTTTCATAATCATGTTGTCTGATTTGACGGCTTCTGATCCTCTGTCTTTATGCTTCACAATGTACAGAAACTCGACTTTCTTCAGTGAAGGCCAGTCTTCAATTCCATACACCTTCTCCAAGTTGATCTTCTGAATATCCCGTACATATAACTCTTTCCGTATGGTCTCTAGATAAGGAGTATGTATCGGCACTCTGTCTCCAGTGGCCACGTACCTTGGTTCAGCATCGACTAAACTCTGAAATACCCGGAGTTCTGCTTCAAGTACTTTATCTTTGATCTTCCCATCAGGTATAAACGGTGTTAGAGGAGCTAAAATACTTGAACTTGGACCTGCAGATTCGACATTTGTTGGAGCATTTTCTAGCATGACCGGAACATCTTCTTCGGACTCTATATCCATATCCTGAACCCCAGTTTCTGTCTCATAGTCTAGTTCATCTAAGGCTTCAATCATTTCCTCTTTGATCTTGAAATTTAGAAGTTCAGGTTCTTCATCAGAATCAATGTTTATGAATTCGGTTCTATTGCCAACAGCCGCAGGCTTTTCAACCCCAGCTAGAACTAATGTGTCTTCCACGTTCTCCATCACAACATCCGTTCCACCTGTTCCCTTACCCTGATTCCCTTCTGGTTGGTCTGAGCCCTCAATATTTTCAGTGGCTGTTCCGCTAGATTCACCAACCCCTGTAGATCTCTTCTCCCCCTCATGTTGATCAGGCGGATCCTGATCATCATGTCTTCTTTTCCGTGAGGCTTCGGCTTGAATACCACATCTTTCTTCGATTACCGTTACCCGTGTAGCTAGAGATTGATATCCAGCAAGTAGGGCGCTAGTCATTTATGTGAAAGCTTCGGTCATCTTCTTGATTTGTTCCCCTGTGGATATTGCTTGAGATTGGGTTTGCTGTCGAAGTAAACTGACAAGTTCTACATCTTCAGTGGGATTGGGGTCGGATTTGGCAAATAAACGGGCAAGCAGCTCAGATTTGAGCTGGTCTTCAGGAATTAGATGTACCGGAATAGATGATGGGTGTCGTGGGTCAGGTTGAGCTTCGGTAGATTTTGCAATGCCTTTTCCTTTCACAGCTCTGGTTACATCTTGAGACAACTTCTTCATTTCGGCCTTCATGTCGTTCACATGAGCTTGATATGAGTTACTCAAGGACTTGATAGCTAGCTGCAAAAGAGGTACTGTCACAAGGTTATCCGGTCCATATGAAGATCGTGCATGTTCAGCTTCTTGGGAACTAACACCCAAACCACTTAGGTTACTGGTTGAAGTAGCGGTTGAAGCAACCGTACTGCCTGTGTTCAAAGCTGGCATAGTGTTAGCAATGACAGGACTTCCACCCGATCCTCATGGGTTACCAATAAATGGCATCCGCACTCTAGGTGTTCTGGTTGGGGCACGGAAGCCCGCAACTTGGTGTTGTGCCAACATTCGTGTCCTAGGGAAGGATGTAGTACCAAAAAGCTCTAGACTCTGTGTGCTTTGAAAGAACGGCGGTGGCCGGGGCGGGAGCCCACCTTTTTCAATACCAGCAGACACCGAGTGTGTCGCCGATAGAGTTTGTGCTAAATCCCCTGTGGAAAATAAAACATCAGCAAATTGAGATGCCGATGAGTGGCTGAGTGGGGTTGTGCATTGCATGGCTGGGTCCACCATGGCTGTTTCAATACGCAACGGCGACGAACGCACGTCGGTAGTAGATGTGGCTACCTGGCTAGTAACAGTTTGGGAAGGATCAGTAGTTAAAACTTTATCTGTCCCTGTCACAGCTTCACTCAATTCTTTTTCTCCCTCATTCTCACCACTAGCTAAAACTACATCTGCTTCTACTTCTTCGTTTACAGTACCGGTTGTAGTCTCAGCAGGTTCCATATTCCGTGTAGATTCATCAGAAGAAACTACCATTCTCGATCTTTTTCCTATAAATCGTGGAATCAAGTTCGTATTGGGATCGTGATCAGAATCATCGTCATCATCATCAAATGGAGGTATAGCGGTATTCTCCTCAGCTTCTTTGTTAACAACTTCATCATCGGGAGATGATGCAACATTGGCATCAACAGAGTTCAATGAAACGTCATCGGCGAAAACATTTACTTGAGGTACCTTCGGTGGTCGTTTAGATGATGCTTCACCAACAGTCCGTATTCTTCTCCCGACTCTCTTTCTTTTAGTTCTTCTCACCCCTCGTTGTTCAGGAACACCCCCTGTTCCTGAACCCCCTCGACTATTGGACCCTCACCTCCTAAAGGATTTGCATCGTGGGTAGGTCCCTCCGGCTCTGGCTGGACCGGCAATGCATTTTCTATCCTATACTGCCTAACTACCCTAGACTGTTGGTCGGCATAAGCGAGTAAGTCTTCACGTAGAACGGCAATGTGAGCAAAATTCATCGCTTTGGGCATTCTAAGAACATGCATGTACTGGCTTGGCCCTCTGGGATGTTGCTCTCGTCGTGGGATCTGGTCGTTGTCTATCATTGCTTGATGGATCAAGATCTGGAAGAAACGCTGAAATGGGACGAAGTTACGTCTCATCTTGGGTTTTAACTGATCAACAGCAAGTTCAACCATTTCATTCCAAATCAAGACAGCGTAGTCGATATTGTGGTTGAAGACAAACGCGTGAAACATGCGTAAAGTGGCTAAGTTGGTCTTGTCTAATCCAGTATGCTTTGAAGTCATACACCTGTTGAAAATAGAGCATATGGAATAGTAGAGTGGCGGGAGGAAATTACGTCTGAAAGTGGAAGATCCAGTCAGTGGAGCATTTTCTGGTGGTTGATAACCTAGACTTCGAATGTCATCAAGTAGCTGAGATTCAGGAACCGGATTCTGAAGATTGTCACTGGGAAGGTCTAGAGATCGTCTGAGTCCCCGTAGTGTGAATCGGACATCGAAGTGGTCAAGCTTTGCTGTAAACTTTGGTACTTGATCAGTTGGTCGGTAGGCTAATGTATTCCAGAACTGTTTAAGGTAGATCGCGGGCACGAGCTCAACTTTCGTCAACGCAGTCAGAACCGGATGACGGCGGATGATTTCAATGATGATTTGATGAGCAAAAGGAACTGCAAGATCTAGATGATGGTTGTTATCTAGAAACTGCACATCCGGACTCGTCCTCGGATATATCTCCTCGTCTAAGTCATGCGCGTTAACTGACGGATGTGACGAACGATGCGAACGGATGATGGTATTTTCATCCGAAGCATATTCATCGTGATCAACCATCTGGAATAGTACACAGTTAAGAATCGGACCAAAATCGAGTTTGCTTTGAAAAACTTTTCCAAAAAATTTTCTAAGTGTTGGCCAAGTCGCAATCAACTAGAAATAGCATGTCACAGACCACTGCGACATCGCAATGGGAAGAGGATGAGACCAGGTGAAGTCGCAATACAAGATTGCGATTTGGTCCTCAAGTCGCAATGAACGATTGCGACTCGGATGAATATGTGACCACTGCGACTTGCTTGAACATATGAAGGTCAGTGGACTGCGACTTCGATGAACACAGAGATAATCCTAAGTGTTTAAACCCTAAAATTCTTGTTTTTCGCACAACAGATGTTAAAACTACCACAGACAGACTCGTATATGTATCGTGAGTAAACCCTAACCACTTAAAATTCCTATCTAACAACAACAAATAGATTTTAGGCAGATTCAAGCAAAACCGAACCTAAAACCCTAAAATCAATCATATCAGACGAATTAATGGATGAAATCAAGGAGAATCGAGATACAATACCTCGATGATGATCTGAAATTGTTCCACGAACCAGAAACTCGATAAACACACGAATCGAAATACGCAGTTGAGAGAGACTTCGAAAGGGTTTAAGGTATTTTTGAAATTTGAAAAGTCAAACTCTCATTTTATACGAATTGAATACGGTGACACGTGGCACAATTTGATTGGTCCAAAGATTTGACCTGCCACGTGTCATCAAGTCGCAATGAACAAATCACGAGTTGATAACTTTTGAAGTCGCAATAGACCATTGCGATTCGGAACTGTTCATTACTGTTCACATGACCAAGTCGCAGTGTACGGTTGCGATTTTGCAATACTCAAACCTCCAAGTCGCAATAGGCCATTGCGATTTGGCACTGTTCAAACCTCCAAGTCGCAATAGACCATTGCGATTTGGCACTGTTCAAACCTCCAAGTCGCAATACACCATTGCGATTTGGCACTATTCAAACCTCCAAGTCGCAATACACCATTGCGATTTGGTTGCAATTCAAACCTCCAAGTCGCAATACACCATTGCGATTTGGTTGCAATTTAAGCTCATTGAGAAGTCGCAATAGAAGGCTGCGACAACTCACTGTTCACATGTGAAATCGCAAGCGATATTGATGTAATTTGGACATTTTTCAGATAACAAAAGAAAGATTTTATCACATTGGAAGATGTCCAACTTCCAATTGATTAAGCACTTAAGGTTTTAAAACACGGTTTTCACTCCCCCTTAAATGATGCAAAGATTTTGCAAGTAGATTTTCATCATTTAAAAGCAAGTGGTTTAAATATGAGTTAGAGTACTTACCTTAACTCCTCAGAAATTGTTAAACACAACAGATCAACACTCACATGATGTGTATGCACACTCCCCCTAGATTTGTGCATAGGATGAAATCTGTTTACTCCCCCTGAAATCATGAACAAACCTTTCGTGCAGATATAGATAGCATAACATATCATAAATAAGACAAATTAAACGAACTGAGAAAAGAAGAACAAATTGAAGAAATATATAAAATACAACGAGGATATGACAATTTAAATAACATATAATAAAAATAGAATATGATGAAAATTTTAGTGTATTAATCTAGAAGCAAAGTCTAGATTAAGATACAAATATTTCCATCTATTATATGTTTAATATATGGAAGTTAAACTTTCATATTAAGCATGCCGAGCTTGGATACAAGAAAATTGAAACGTTTTTCATCCAAGGCTTTGGTAAAGAGATCGGCAAGCTGAAACTCAGTTGTAACAAAATATAATTCAACAGTTCCTTTCTCAACATGATCTTTTATGAAATGATACCTGATGTCGATATGCTTGGTTTTGGTGTGTTGGAAAGGATTAGCAGATATGGCGATTGCACTTTTACTGTCACAGTAAATGGGGATTTTCTCATATTTATATCCATAGTCTATGAGTTGGGTCTTCATCCAAAGAACTTGTGAACAACAACTCGCAGTGGCAACGTATTCTGCTTCCGCTGTAGAAGTGGAAACACAATTTTGCTTCTTTGATGACCAACTCACGAGCTTGTCACCCAAAAACTGAATATGACCAGAAGTACTCTTTCTGTCCAACATGCTTCCTCCGTGATCAACATCTGAGTATGCGGTGAGTTCGAAACCGGTTCCCTTGGGATACCACAGTCCGAGATACGGAGTGCCTTTCAAGTATCGAAAAATTCTTTTGACGGCGCCAAGGTGTGACATTTAAGGATTAGCTTGAAATCTAGCACAGAGACAAGTCGAAAACATTATATCTGGACGACTAGCTGTCAGGTACGTTAGAGACCCAATCATTCCTCTATAAAGTTTTACATCAGCATCAACACCATGTGGATCAGGACCAATTTTGGACTGATGACCCATAGGTGTACCAATCGAAGTGCAGTTCTCCATCTTGAATTTCTTCAAAATGTCAAACACATACTTTGACTGATTGATGAAGATACCAGTTGAAAATTGTTTCACTTGTAATCCGAGAAAGAAATTAATCTCTCCCATCATACTCATTTGGAATTGAGTCATCATAATGCCCGAAAACCAAGTACAAAGTCCATGATTAGTCGAACCAAAAATAATATCATCAACGTAAATCAGAACTAAGAGAATATCACCTTCCTTGCGTAGAGTAAATAGAGTTGTGTCGATTTTACCTTTCTCAAAGCCAGCTTTTAGTAGAAAGGTTGATAGTACTTCATACCAGGCACGGGGGGGCTTGCTTCAGACCGTAAAGTGCTTTGTCAAGAATGTAGACGTGATCTGGATGTTCTTTGTCCACAAAGCCTTCAGGTTGAGACACGTACACCTCCTCCTTAAGAACACCATTCAAGAAAGCAGTCTTCACGTCCATTTGATAGACAGTGAAGTTCTTGAAAGCGGCATACGAAAGAAACATCCGAATTGCCTCAAGACGAGCAACCGACGCGTACGTCTCATCATAATCTATCCCCTCCTGTTGCCTATACCCTTTAGCTACCAATCTAGCTTTGTTTCGCACAATTACTCCGTCTTCATCTTTCTTGTTCTTTAGGACCCACTTCGTACCAATAACTGTTTTACCCTTGGGTCGCGGAACTAATCTTCACACTTTTAAAGCTTCGAACTGATTCAGTTCTTCTTGCATCGCAATCAACCAGTCAGGATCTTCTAAAGCCTGTTGAACTGTTGAAGGTTCAACCTGACTTAAGAATAGCGCGTATAAGATTTCATTTGCGGTTGCAGAAGCGGATCTTGTCTTTACTGGTTCAGATACATCACCAATCACCTGATCAATTGGGTGACTGCGTGTCCACTTGGTAGAGTGTGGATGGAGAGATACAGCACCATCATTGGGGTCTACAAGGGTAGGATCCGCATCAAAGTTCAACTCGATCGTTAGTGTCGGTTCCGGATTTGAGACGGGTTGCCTGTCAGAATTGACAATCGGCACAGCCTCGGGAACTGATTCGGTAGAATTGTCATTTGAAGTTGTTCCAGATGAAGAAGCACCACTTGTAGATATTTGTTGTCGTGCTTGTGGAGAATCTGTTGATGTGTTCCTTGAAGAAATTACAGGAGTAGTTGAACCAGTATTTGGTGTAGTCAGTACCGGTGAAGGACCTGACATAGAAGTTTGTACTGGCGGGGTTACAACTTGAATCCTGTCATTTACAAATGAAGATGATTTGTCACTGTTAAAATAGTCATCATAAAAATATTCAAACAATAAATCAAGTTCATTAGGAGTAGAGTTAGAAGTAGAAGCTTGATCCTTGTTTGACGATCTAGTCATCATTGGACGAAATTTTCCAGATGCTAGAATACCAGATAACTCGGGTTCTGTACTGTTTTGCACAGAAGCCATTGCTTCAGTCTCGTCGAATTTGACATTAATGCTTTCCATCACGTTCCTGGAAGATTTGAGGTAGATCCTGTAAGCTTTTGATGTGAGAGAGTATCCGATGAAGTAGCCCTCAAGACCTTTAGGACTGAATTTGTTCAGGTTGTCCTTATCATTCAGCACAATACACCTGCATCCAAAAACACGGAAGTAGTGTATCACAGGTTTTCTATTATTCATTAACTCATATGGAGTTTTACCAAACCGTCGATGAATGATTGAGCGGTTTTGTGTATAGCATGCCGTTGCAACAGCTTCTGCCCATAGGAATAGTGGTAGACCAGCATAGGACAACATCGTTCTTGCGGCTTCAACAAGTGTGCGATTTCGCCTTTCAACAACTCCGTTCTGTTGAGGAGTTCTGGCCGCTGAGTACTGATGAGTTATACCTAATGACTTGAAGAAGTCATCAAGAGTCTTGTTCTTGAACTCTGTTCCATTATCTGATCTAACCGTCTGAACTAATTGTTGACGATTCACTTGAAGCTGTTTGATTAACGAGATGATCAAGTCAGGAGTTTCATCTTTTGAGCGTAGGAACTTGACCCAAGTGTATCTCGAATAATCATCGACAATCACTAACACGTAACGTTTGGCATTGATACTTTGAGTCTTCATCGGACCACAGAGATCCATATGAAGGATTTCCAAAGCTTGTCTTGTGCTGGGCTCGGGTTTTGGTGGATGAGGAGCACGCTTCATCTTCCCTTTCTCACAAGCAATACATAAATTATCTTTCTCAAATGTCAGAACTTGTAGACCTATGACTGAATCACCTAACATCAACTTTTGAATGTAACGGAAATTGAGATGAGATAGTCGTCTATGCCATAACCAACTTTTCTCTAACGACCCTTTTGACATCAAACATATGTCGTTCTTCGGTTTAAGAGTGGATAGGTCAATGGTATACAGGTTTGACTTCCTAGAACCAACAAGAAGTTCGTCACCTCCATCGGTAAGAACAACACAATGGGTCTTCTTGAAATGAACCTCTAGGTCTTTGTCACAGAATTGACCTATACTAAATAAGTTGTAACCTAAGCCCTCGACATAATTGACTTTTGTAATCCTTACATTGTCTTTTACAATGTCCCCATAACCCAAAATTGAAGCATACTGATCATTTCCAAACTTCACTTTTCCACAATCCTGTTCTACAAAATTAACT
Source organism: Saussurea involucrata (assembly GCA_033807775.1). Lineage (NCBI taxonomy): Eukaryota > Viridiplantae > Streptophyta > Magnoliopsida > Asterales > Asteraceae > Saussurea > Saussurea involucrata. Next base: position 22,122,756 of record CM066322.1, read on the forward strand.
AGCAGCTCTTTTCTTCCAGTCATGTGTTTTGTGCACCCTGAATCTAAATACCATACATGACTGGGCTGCAAAATGGAAATTAAACAGTTTTAGGTACCCACTGCCAATCGGGTCCTTTTGGGTTAGTAGGCTTGGGTTTCACATTTTGCTTTCTATAATCGGATTTAAAATAAACATTTGAGTAAAACCAACGATTATAGTCAGATTTGCAGATAAAATCATCCACACCACAAGAAGCACAACAAATTTGATCTCTTGCCAAATTAATCAGTTGTCGCATTGAATAAACCTTGTAAGGAACTACAAGTTTTTGTCTATTGCCAACATCATAATTAATAACATTTGAAACAAAATCGTCTTTCTTGGAATTTAAAACATTTGAATTGACGTGGGATGATTTGATCTGGGCCACATCCTGTGTGGACGCCTTTATTCTCCACTCTAGTCGCGTGTTGTTTCTCAAATTACGATCTGAAAAACCAGACAAATATGAGTTGTAAGCTTTTGAATATTGAGTCTGAAAAGAATTAACACGCTTCTTTCTTTTTGTTTTTCTTTTCTTTTTCTGTAATGATGGTTTTGATTTTGATTTGGAATGATCATCATTAACAGAAACTTTCTCAGCTGATTTTGAAGATTTTCCTTCCAAGATAATTTTTTTAGGTTCCTCTTCATTTATTAGAAAATCAGAATGATCTGGAAGTTTGGCACTGAAATCAAATTGAACAGGCACTTCACATACACCTTTACCTTTGTCCTTACCAACATTCTCGCTTTCAAGATCAATATCAATATCAGTATCAGTATCATATGATGGACTATCATTATCATCAGACTTGGGAAAAAGAAAGTCATTATATTCTTTTCGAAAGATTTTATCTTCTTCTGTTGGAAAATATATAGGACGATCATTATCAAACTGATCTTCCAAATCCCAAGGTTCATAATCATCTTGGTCATTGGTTGTCCAGTCTCTCAAAAGAGCATTTCCTATAAAAGCTTTGCATGAGGAAACATCTGAATCTGAAGATTGTTTTTCTTTTAAAACTTTTTCTTTAGACATTTCTTCAAGTTTGACTTTCATTCCTTTTAAGATTTCTGAAAATACAGTGAACAAAACTTCCTTCTCAATCTCAAAAACAAGTTTCTCGTCATTTCTAACTTTTTGAATCGTACTTTGAAACTTGTTTTCGAGGTCCATGAGTTTTTGTTCAAGAACCATTGGTGGAAAGTATCTTTTACCTTCAAAAACTGGTTTGTCAGTTTCAACCTTTTGAGTATTTCTTTTTTCCTCTGGTTCTTTAACAACATGTCTCTCAAAATAATTGTTTGGTAAGGTTTTCTTAGAATTTAATGCCTCTGCATTGTCTGGACCATACCAAAAAGGAAGTTGCATTTTAACTGTGGTTTTCCTTTTTATTTCTTCTTCCGCCTTATAGTCTTCATCATCCATCTTAATTTGAAAGTTTGAATGTACGGCAAGTTCAATCCATTCAAATTTGTACAAAGTGGGAGATTTTGTTATAGCATTACTTAGGTATTAGGGATTGTCATACCCGATTCCCCACTTTGAGTTGAAATATCTAAACTTGTTTGGTTTATGCATGTGAATTGTTTGTTCAGTTTGACCTGCTTTGTACAATTTATTTTCCAGATCTTTAACTTGTTCAGACAATTCATCATTTCTATTTTTGTAAGCATGTAAAAGACTCTCAAACTCGCTATTCTTGACTTGCGAACTCAATAATTTATCCGATAGTTCAGTCATTCTATCTTGAAAATAAGCATGACCAATCTCGAATTCAGCCTTTTTCTTTTTAAAACCCTTTAATTGATTGTCTTGTTCAATTAGTCTTGCCTTTTGAGTGGAAATTATTTCATTTGCTCTATCTTGATCTTTTGTAAGGTTTTCTAATCTTTTAGTTAAACAAGCCTGTTGAGAAAAGAATTGATTATAAAGATCGGAATATACCTCATTGGAAGTAGACTCTGAATCTTCACCATCAGTGTTCTTGGTCATGAAGCACAGCTTTGTCTGATCATCTTTCTCACCTTCAGCTTCATTATCAGAAAGATCAAGCCAATATTCTTCTTCAACCATTAGCACTATCCCTGCTTCTTTCTTCTCGGCAAGTAGCAACTTGTTCTTGTAGTATGTAGAATCCCTGACTTTCGGCTTCCAACACTCTTTTGAGAAGTGACCAGGCTTCCCGCAATTGTAGCATGTCGGAACTTCCTCTTTCTTTTCGAACACCCTTTTCTCTTCCGGCTTCTTATACTCAGGCTTCTTGTACTCCTCTCTCTTGTACTCAACCTTCTTATCATCAAACCTTCTACTCGACTCAACATTCGCCTTGTGTTCAAAATTCTTAGAACCAGACGCATACCTTTGATTGTTGGACCCGGGAGATTTTCCAAACTTTCTCTGAAAAGAGTTAGTAAGAAGTGCCATTGCTCGCTTCATACTTTCAACATCATCTGTATCACCATCTTCACCCTGTTCATCATCAGAATGCTTTGAATAATTTCTATTTGGTTTGACAGACACCAAAGCAAGCGGATCTAGTTCTTCTTCCTTCTTATCCTCTCTTTTCTCTTCCCTCTTGTCCTTCTTCTGTTTCTTTGCCCTCTTGGCTTCAGCATCTTCTTCATCATGTTTCAAAGTCTCGTACATCTCTTGAAGAGGCAAAACATTCAGCCTTGAATTTTGTTTCATACGATGAGCATACATCTTCCACTCAGGTTGAAGTACGTTCAAAAACTTCACATTATGCTCAATTATCGATTTGTTGATGCTGTATCTGTTCAGCTCGTTCAAGATAGTAGTAAAACGATCGTATGTGGAATCAAGAGCTTCACCATCCTTCTGTTTAAAACTCTCATACAGATTAATAGCATTTGAAATTCTCATCTGGTTTTCAATCTCAGAACCTTGATAAAGTTTTGTCAGCTCATCAAACATGGCTTTCCCGGAGTGATTCTAGCTATCTACCTTTCGGTAAATATCATTAGTCAACGCTTGAATTACAAGGGACTTTGCCATCTTATCCCCATTATATTTCTTCTTCTCTTCAGGGTCATAGTGAATTGGTAAAACTTCAACAAGATCTGGAACTGGTTCACCATCGATAAGAATTCCTCTTCTATATACCTTTCCCATTGGCCCATTAATCAATGAATGTGAAATGTATTCCCCGTTCTCTTGTCTTTCCACATAATCCATAAAACGGTCTTTCCAAATTTTGAATTCTTTAGGAAACAGAACCGGTGGTTTATCCTTAGATCCAATCAATAGCATATCTCTTGCAGTCATATTGAATTACTTGTCGTTGATCGTTTGTATTCTTTAGATTTGATTAGAAAAAAAAATCAAACTGAAGTCTCAACACACTTAAGTCGCAATAGGTTTGAAATCGCAATGCAATGAAGTCGCAATACTTGAAGTCGCAACAGTTGGAATCACAACAAATGAAGTCGCAATAATTGGAATCGCAACACTTGGAGTCGCAATGAAATGGAATCGCAACAGAGTAAAAAATTCACTCGAGTCGCAATAGAGGATTGCGATTTGGTACTGTTCACGGGGTAATGGACTGCGATTCGGGATCGAAGTCGCAATAGGTCACTGCGATTTGGGAGTCAAGTCGCAATAGGTCACTGCGACTTGGAACTGTTCACTCAACGTTCACTGCGATTTCGATGAATATCAGACGATTGCGATTTCGATGAATATCATGATTGCGATTTCGATGAAGATTCAAATGATCGGGAGTTGATTCTTCAATAATGATCCAAATGATCTGAAAATTGGTAGGTAAGGTCGAAATACGATTCTGGACAGATTTACTACTTCAAGTTTTGTCCAAAAACCACTAGAACAGTGATTTTCGATCCAAAACAGTAGGTTTTTGCTCAAAAGTCCGAAAATCCGAGTTTGCACGATTTGAGATCGATTCTGGTGTGATTATGGAATCAAAACACGCAAAAATGAATATCAAACACTTCTAGATCGATCCTAATCCATTTGAAGAACTCGAATGATCAAAATCAATAAGAAATGGATGAAAACTTGAAGAACACTCAAAATGAAAAAACTCTCAATAAAATCTAATCTGATCTAGATGAATACATTGCTCTGATACCAATTGAGATCCCAGAAACAAGTAATCAATCCAATAACATTAAAGTATCCACCTCTATATTAAATGAATCAATCAAGCTCACACAATACAATGAAGAACAAATCAAGTGTGTGTGGCTAGTGTGTGTAGGTGACTCTTATGCCCTAATTAGGAAGAAAACAAACAATATATACCTAGGGTAAAGAATCACCCTATTACAAAATAGGCCCCTCTACTTAGGACAACTAGAATTTAGGCACTAACACATTTCATCATACACTTGGTAGACGAACCTTGAAATAAATTCAAGGCATGTAAACTCATCTTAAAAAAACTATTCTTAACCAATCAAAGTAGCAAGCATATAAAAAAAGAACAAAAACAGAACAGATTGCACATAAACTCGAATCATCAAACCCAAAACAACGAAGACAAAGAAATATCAAACCTAATCAACGTTGAACATATAATGTTATAAGGAAAAGAGTTCTTACCAAAATTGAGAGCTATGAGAGGATCAAGAGCCTGTTATTGTGGTCAATTTCATAATCGAGAGTGCACCTTAACCAGAATCGAGAGTTCGGGAGATGATTGATTGCTGGTGGAACTTGGGAAAAGAACCCGAGAGAATGAAGAGAATCGATTGTTGGTGGAATGTCGGAGAAAACGAGAATGAAGAAGATCGATTGTTGCTGGAATGTCGGAGAAAACGAGGATGAAGAAGATCGATTGTTGCTGGAGAATGAAGAAGCGAGAAATGGAGGGCATCATGGGAAAACATGGGATCTGAATGGTTTGGTGGATGGATTGTTGATGGAGCGAATCAGACTTGTTTACTCATTCAGACCTGTTAATTTGTTTTGCCAAACAAGATAATATCTGACCGATTCAGATGTTTTCATCTCTATGGCATCATTAAGAGGTAAACAAACACACCCTTAGAGTATTTGTCTCTACACATTCCATCGAGGCCTGAAAAGGTCCATTTTTGAGATTACCATTGACAAAACAATAAATACTAAGAGTATGAGATTTTTATCTAAACGGTGTGAGTATTTTGTAACCGGGCTTTTCTAGCGAAAATGCTTACCTCGAATACAAGGATCACTTTTAGGACCGAGTATTTAGTATAAAATCTAGGGAAAATCTAACCTACATTCCTCCTTTTAAAATCTTAGTACAATCGTCAAAGTAGCTATTTCACCAAACAAACCAAACTATTGCTTCCTCTCTAATTGAAACTTGCAAAAGGAGCTCATGAGAACCATATTGTCTTGATTGTCCAGTCTCTGTGGATTCGATTCTGGTATTTTACCAACTATTACTTGCTGTGACGATCATAGTGGACAGTGTACACTTGCACTTCCCACCGTGGACAGTTTGCAACCCACTGCGATTAAAATACATATTTCGCACGTACCACCTATTCATCAAATCTATAAAAGCAGCGGGGGCATTCGTCAGTCCGAACGGCATCACTAAAAATTCATAATGGCCGTATCGAGTTCGGAAGGCTGTCTTTGGAATGTCTTCTTCGCGTACTTTGAGCTGATGGTATCCAGATCTCAAATCTATTTTCGAGAAGTAGATAGCCCCTTGCAACTGATCAAATAAGTCGTCAATTCTGGGAAGTGGATACCTGTTCTTAACGGTGACTTTATTGAGTTCACGGTAATCGATACATATCCTCATTGTTCCGTCCTTCTTCTTCACGAAGAGCACCGGTGCACCCCACGGTGAGGTACTCGGTCTCACGAACCCCTTGTCTAACAACTCTTGAAGTTGGGTCATCATCTCCTTCATTTCGGATGGTGCCAACCGATATGGTGCGCGGGCTATTGAAGCGGCTCCCGGCACCAAGTCGATCCGAAACTCGATTTGACGATCCGGTGGTAGATCGCTCAAGTCATCCGGAAATACTTTCGGGTACTCTCCCACTATTGGCACTTCCTCTACCCCACGCTTTTCCTTTTTCGCATCCACAACATAGGCTAGATAACTTTGACATCCCTTCCTTAAACATTTGGTAGCTTTAATCATAGAAACAAGGGTAGACTTCCTATTTCGACGATTCCCATAAATCACTGTTGGTGATTTTAGTGAAATCATCAAGTTCATTTTGTGTAATTGGATTCACAAAGGTAATAATGGGGTTGTTAGCTAAGCTATAACACGAGTTAGGAGGTGTGGAGTGCACACTCGTGTAAGCTAACTAGAACCCGGGATTGTTGGACGGTTAAGATTGGGATGTTACAAAGTAGTTTTTTAAGCTGGGCGTCGGGGCCAGTGCTGGCGCCAGTTGGCTGGCACCAAGACTGGCACCAGACACTGGATTGTGTGTTGGCGCTGATGCCGGCGCCAGTTGGCTGGCGCGGAGACTGGCGCCAGCGTCTGGAAAGTCTTTTCACGTTTGTAACTACCCTCATTAAGTCCACAATCAATCTCATTAAATGAGATATTATTTCCTGAATCAATATGCTGAAGGTTACTATTCCTAAGGTGTATAAGAATGAGTTGATTTCTGCCTTAATCAACACACAAAAACATAGAGATTATCCTCCAGAAAATTTCGTGATACCCGGGCAGAATAGGGTCGAAATATCTCTTACGGAAAGCGAGCTCTCACGCGATCTATGTCGTTTATCCAAGTTACAATCGTCACTCTGTTTCTCTCTCTCGATATTGTTCCGAAATCCCCCAACAATCGTAAGAGATATTTGTCTTCGTGAAGAGAGATGGCGGGTGATCATTCCGTGAGAGACATGACTTCCAAGTTCACAAAACTTGAGAAGTTTGAAGGCGTTGATTTACGTAGATGGCAGAAGAAGATGCATTTCTTGCTGACGACATTGAAGGTCGTGTACGTGCTTAGCACCCCGATACCGGAGCTGATGGAAAACGAGACATTGGAGGTGACCCGACGTCGCGGCAAATGGGAGAATGACGACTACATCTGTCGTGGCCACATCTTAAATGGTATGTGTGACTCCCTCTTCGATATCTATCAAAACGTTCAATCTGCCAAAGAGCTATGGGACTCTCTCGAGTCCAAATACATGGCGGAGGATGCTTCTAGTAAGAAGTTCCTGGTTAGTAATTTTAATAATTATAAGATGGTGGACTCAAGGCCGGTGATGGAGCAATACAATGAGCTCCTTCGCATTCTCGGCCAATATGCTCAACATGATATGAAGATGGACGAATCCATCTCCGTATCGAGTATTATTGATAAACTGCCCCCCTCTTGGAAAGACTTTAAACATATGTTGAAACACAAGAAGGAAGAGTTGTCCCTTGTACAACTCGGTAGTCACTTGCGCATAAAGGAATCTGTTCGGGCACAAGAGGCTGAGAAACCTGAGATAAAGGAGGTTTCTGCACCTTCGGTGAACATGGTTGAAGAGGGAAAGACTAACAACTTCAAGGGAAAACGTAAGTTCAATGAAGCCAAGAAAGGGCCCAATAAAAAGGTTAAATTAACCTATTGGACCTATGGGATGACCGGCCATCTCAAGCGGGATTGTCGGGTTGTCAAGAGTAAGAATGGAGCAAGCACAAATGGTGGTGGGCAAGGATCCAAGGATCAAAACCCACGGCAAGGTCAGAATTTTGACTTTGGTTTTAATTCTAGTTTGAATTATGTACCACTAATATTCGAATCTTTTTACGTGCAGGATGATGATGTCGCTTGGTGGATCGACTCGGGTGCTACAAGTCATGTGTGCAAAGATCGCCGTTGGTTCACCTCCTTGGAACCGGTTGAAGACGGATCAATGCTACGCATGGGGAACGAGTCGGTTGCTCCCATTCTTGGACGTGGCTTAGTTAGGCTGGAATTTAGTTCTGGCAAAATAGTTGAACTTTTAGATGTTTTGTTTGTACCACGAATTCGAAAGAATTTGGTTTCCGGTAGCATCTTGAATAAGTTAGAATATAGGCAAGTTTATGAGTCCGACAAGTTTATCTTGTCAAAGGGTGGCTCTTTTGTAGGATTTGGTTTTATGTTGAATAACATGTTTAAGTTAAATTTGAATAAAAAGAGTTTTGTTTCAAATTCTGTTTATGTTGCAAATAAATTGCTTTATGAATTGCTTTATGTTGCAAATGAATTACTTGATGGATTTTGGGGTGAAGCCATGCTAACGGCTTGTTATTTGCTGAATCAAGTTCCCAATAAAAGGCAAGATTACCCCATATGAACTTTGGTTCAAGAAAAAGCCGAACTTGAGTTATAATCGAGTTTGGGGCTGTCGAGCGGTTGTTCGACTACCCGAACCCAAAAGAAAGACTTTGGGTGAGAAAGGCATTGACTGCATCTTTGTTGGATATGTCGAGCATTCCAAAGCTTATAGGTTCTACGTTATTGAACCTAATGATTCTATAGCGATTCACACCGTTATAGAATCGAGAGATGTAATTTTTGATGAGACTAGATTCTCTTCAATGCCGAGGCCAAAGGACATAGCTTCAAGTACTAGTGAAACTAGTGAGGTTGAAGAACTAGCAATTGTTCCAACCGAATCTCCGATGCTTCGAAGGAGCAAAAGAGGAAGGATTGAAAAATCCTTTGGTCCCGATTTCCAAGTATACTTGGTAGAGGGATTAAGAGATGAGATTGGATCCCAATTCCTTTACTGTTATAGTGTTGAGGAGGATCCAAAATCATTTGATGAGGCTATTGTTAATGCCAAAAATCGCACAAAAGTACAACTTGAGGTTGATTGTGGAACTTAACAACTAAAGAAAGAAATCTTTCGACAAAGCGTGCGACAAAGACAAAAATGTAAATGGGACAGAGAATTTTGGTGACGCGGGAAAAACCTCAACGAGGAAAAAACCCGCGGACGACTGTGGAAGTCGCCGCTGCACTATGGTCGCCAAACAGGGGCGATGTCCTTATGTTTCTGGTGTCGATCGTACAGAGATTACAATACAAGCGAAAGATAGACTTTGAAATGTAAAGTAACAAGTGTTTTGAATGTAAAAACAGTGTGCGTCGTGTGTAAAAACTTTGTGTCGAGCATAAATGTCGTGCGTCGAGAGCGATTCTTCGGGAGTGAATTCTTTGCTACGAATGTTCTTCGGTGCTCAGATGATTATGCTGTGTTCGTTATCTGTTGTGTGATGCGATGCCTCTCAAATGAAGGTTGAGCCTCCGCTTTTATAGTCTTTGAGTGCTTTAATTGGTTCCTGTAACTGTCGTATCGGTTTTGCTGACTTGAATGCTCATAACTAACCTCGTCGGTTATAGCTGTTGATCATGAATGATGTTGACTCCTGCATTAAAACACTGAATAAACGTAACAGTCATAGTATATGTTAGTCGATCGAGGTCGCGTGGTTTTATGTGACGGTTGATAACAATAGGCGACGTCGTGGTCGAGTGTCGTGAGGTAAATAACTTTTCGATCTCAACTCCAATCAGGGGGTAAAGATGCTCATGATTTTATCTTACCAAAAAAAAAGGGAAGTAGGCGTTTTCCTTACCTCGGTCGTGGTCGAGACTGGTGAAATTTTTCCCAAACAGTTTGCCCCAAAATTTGAAAAAGTGGAATGGCAAATTCAAATTTCAAAAAGTTTTTTAAATTTTACTTTTCGGACGTCTGGGATCGCGACACGTGTCGAATAATTTACCTTGGTTGCTCTAGAACTGAATCGGTTCAATTCCAATTAGAGAGGGAAGTCGAAGAGAGGATAAGGTCGTGACGTCATGCTGACGCACGATCATGCTAAGCAGCTGTCGTTGCCAGGTGTCGGCGATCTAGGTGGTCATACGAAAAGACAGGACGCGTGTCCATCATCGAGGGACCCGATCTGACACGATCGTTTACATAAATAGAGACCACGATGGATCATTTTTTGTTTACGATTTTGGAGAGTTTTAAGCAGAGATTTCCTCTTGATTTTCTTGCTTTTCTTCGTCCGATCTTTTCTAAAACCTGCAAGAATCTCCAGACCAGTTTAGGATTTTCGTGGTCTAGAGCGCTTATATATATAAGGTACGATCTCTTTGATTTCTTGAGTCTGTTTTAGAAATGTCAATGGACCCTGAGAGTTCCATTCAAGAACAATCGAACCTTGATGACCTTAGAAGTTTAGCTAAAATCCCTGCTGGGGTTGAATTAATCTGCGCAGGTCAGACTCGATCAAATAAATGTCCCGAGGGGTATATCGTGATATACGAATATCCCTTTTAGATAGGTTTCGAATGGCCTTATTCGCCTATGGCTATGGCATTTATGTTAGAATTCGATTTAGCACCAAGCCAACTAATGCCCCAGTTTTGGCGAGTCGTACAAGTGATCGAGCGCCTCACTAAAAAATGGGAATCTCCCATGAATGTACGCGACCTCCTCTTGGCTTATCAAGCTAAAAAGGGTGGATGTCATCGCTGTAGCTTGTACTCCAGGATTAAAGGCAATCGTACCTTGGTCCTAAGGATCGTTGTAAACGATCGTAAATGGAAGACCAGATACGTATTTGTGCGTAGGTCGACCCTTGATTCTAAGAGCGGTTGGATTAGGGCCGGCTGGAATACGTCGGGTGAGACTTTGTAATTTCATTGTCGTTCGTCGTTTATGACCTTTTATTATCCTTTAACTTGCTCTTTCTATATCAACAGTTATAAAATTTGAAGACGTGAAGCCTTATGCGAACTCTCAAGCAAAGATTGACGCGTTTTTGGAGTTCGGCATTGTAGAACGGTCGTTTGTCGTACGACACTCGGTGGACGACGACGAAGACTTGGTCTTCTTGGGAGAGAATTGGGGGAAGGAACGTGAGGAAGAAGAGGAAGGAAAAGAGAAAGAGTCGAGAGAAGAAAGAGAAATGACTGGTGAGTGTAACTCCTCGATCCCTTCCGCATAATCTGAATTTTCTTATCTTATGCTCTTTCTTTTCTAGTTTCCAGGAGAATCTCAACCCACGATGCCGACTGTCTCTGCTAAAAGAGCAGCTCAGCTTGAACTTGCCCGTAAGGGCAAGGAAAGGAGGTTAAGGAGCTTGTCCACTGGCCCTGAGGTTCCGAAGAAGACGAGGACGACGATCCTGAGGGAGCCGTCTTTGGGGGTTCCTGACTTGTCTAGAGTCGTTACGCCCGAGAAGGTGAAGGTCGCGTCGCCCAAGAAGACGTCTTCTAGTGCGAACGCTGCGACACCTATCAGTTCTGCGCCTCCGGCGGAAACAACGAAGTCCCCGTCTGCCACGTCGGACCCTTCGTCGGCCGGCAAGTGCAAGGATCACCCGACGGGAGGGGCTAAGGTCACGACGGTTAATTTTACATTGCCGTCAGACTTTATGGTCGATAATGTCCTGGACGGGACGAACTTGTTTCCTCATCTGGGGAAATATCTTCTCCCATCTTTCAGGGAGCGTTTTGAGGGGTTCCCAATCGAGGAGACGGGAGCCCATGTAGCCGGGCTGGCGTTCATGGTAAGTCTTTCTTTAAAGACTTGTTTTATTTTGTCGATGTTTACGTTGTCGCATTTTTATTAACGATGCTTAGTTTATGATTCCACAGGCGTTTCAAGCCTCCTTGGCTTTGCGTGCCGAGACGGCAAAGATCAAGGGTCTAGTGTATGCTGCCCATGAGAGGGGGAATGCGGCGTTGGCTAGGGCGAACGTCGCCGTAGAGCGCAAAGAGGCTATGTCGAAACGTCTTGACGATGCCCGGAAACAGTTAGAGGTTGTCGGACGTGCCAAGGATGAGGCCAACCATCGCCTGATACAGTCCCTGTCCATGATTGCTGACCAGAGAGAGGAGATGGACAAGGTCAAGGAATCCTTGGCTGCGACCGCAAAGGAAGCTGAGGATTCTAAGTCCAGAGTGGTGGGTCTGGAGAAAGATGTGAAAGGCCTTAAGGACGAGGCTAAGTCCATTTTTTCCTTGGCTCGCCTGACTGCCAAGGCGGCAATTATGAGGCGACATCTGTCGGGGAAGAATCCTCTTGCCTCGGCATCGGAGGAGCTTGCCGTCTATCTGAAGGAGGTTGGATCTGCGAGAGACCTCGATTCAGATGACGAGAAGGATTTCGAGGAGGAAGAGGTAGACGCGGGTCTTCAGGGTGAAGCTTTGAGCAAGTTTGTGACTGATGTTCCTCCTCAAACCTAAAAATTCTTTTGTCTTTGTTTTTATCGATCGACCGTTGGGGGTCGGGTCTCGTTGGTGTAATTATATTTTAAGTATGAAGTTTTCGAACGTAAGATTTTTCATCGTCTACTACAAGCAATTTGTAGAGTATAAAACTAATCGTGTGAAAACATTTGTGGATCATATACAACCATAGATACATGCGACTGTTTGGGCAAAAAATCACGTCGCCCGACCACGACCAAAACAGATAAGACGCATGTCCTAAGCTATATCTTGTATTAAGATAAGGTCTCAACAAGAACCCAGAAAACATCCGTCGTCTCCCGTAAAAGGTAAGTCGTACGTCCCCCATGACGCTCGACCATAGCATCGCCCGTCCCGTACGACCATCGCGTAAAATCACTGCACCTTCGACCAAAGCTAACGTTAACCTTGACTGTTACGTTTGTTAAGTATTTAATGCAGGAGTCAAAGCCATTAACAGCAAGCAGCCGTAACGGACGAAGAACATTATGGATAATCACTCCGGCAACCGTTTCCAGCCATTGTAGCCGTTGATCAAAGCATTAATGGAGCTAATTAATGACGCGGAGACTATAAATACCAAGCTAAGTCTTCACATCAGCAATCATCAGTTAACATCCGATACACATCAGCAATCATCAGCGAACATCACCGAACAACAGAGAAAAACATTCAAGCTCATAGCTAAGAACCCTCAAACTCTGGAAATCAAGTATTGAAATCCAGAACCCTACAGCGAACTCAAGAACACTCGAAGAAAAGCTCAAGTCATCGCTCTCGACGCACGCCAACAGCTTTCGACCAACAGTTGTTTACACTTGTATTCACACGACAAACACCTGTTTTACACTTTAAACATTTGTACTTTACATTTCGAAGCATTTCCTTCATTTGTATTGTAATCATCGTACGACCGACGCCAGTACCAAGGACATCGCCCCTGATTGGCGACCATAGTGCAGCGACGACACCCCCTGTCGTCCGCAGGTTTTTTCCTCGATTGAGGTTTTTCCTGCGTCATCAAATCCCTTGTTTCTTTATTTTATTTATCGTCGCATGTCTCGTCGAAAGATTCTTTCTTTAGTTGTTTAAGTCCACATCGACCTTAAGTTGTCCCTTTGGTGCGATTTTTGGCATTAACAGTTTGGCACCATCCATGGGACTACATCTAGAGAAAATCCTCGACGAACGTGCATTCTACTAATAGTTTCTTGGAGTTTCTTCTATTTTCTGTTGCAGAAAAATGGCAGCCCCTGGAAATCCACAGCAAGCCGTCGCTCAGATGTATCAGGAGCTCGAGGTTGCCAGGAATCAACTCAATGCAATGGCAGAGCAGAATCGTAGAGCAGCTGAAGAGATCGCGCGGCTAAGGAATCCTTTTGGACCCCAGAATGGTCCTAGACCATTCATCCAGAATCCAGGTCCGGGACCAGGCCCGTCCGCGTAGAATCAGCATCTAGGTCCATTCATGCAGAATCAGCAGCCGGGTCCGTTCATTCCGAATCCCCAGTCTGGGCAGATTCCCCCTCAGCACATCCGACCACCACCCTTGAACAACGGATCCCAACCATTGCAAGGTGGCGCCCAGCCGTTTCAGAATGGATCCCAGCCGTTTTCTCAGCCGTTCCAAAGTGGTTCGCAACCTTTCCAGCAAGGATCGCAATCTTTCCAGCAGAGATCGCAGCCATTTCAGCATGGACCACAATCGTTTCAGAATGGACCGCAACAATTCCACTATGGGTCGCAGCTATATTTTGTTCCATTCAACGGGGACACCAATGGTTCGTCGCATGGTAATGGCACTAGTCCAGGGACCAATCCCTCGACAGGGGAAAATCCTGATCTTAACGATCCCGCCGCCCAGCGTTTGAAGATGTTAGAAGACCAAAATGAGCGCGTCCTGTCCTTGCTCGCCAAATTGCCTGGGGCAGCCGTGCCTGTCGACGTCGAGCCTCACTCGGGGTATCAGGCATCGCACTTCATCGACGAGATCTCCACCATCGAGGTCCCAAAGAAGTATAACATTCCTGCCTTCACTCCCAAATATTCGGGTGTGACCGATCCAACCGAGCATGTCGCGCAATATAAGCAACTCACGTGGACAATCTCGATTCCACACATGTACCAGGAAGTATGCATGTGCAAGAGTTTCGGGGCGACTCTCACTGGTCCAGCTCTCCAGTGGTTGATCAATCTCAAACCCAAATCTATCGGGTCGTTCGCTGAATTGGTCAACCAATTCTCCCGGCAATTCGCCAGTAGTCGTAAGATGGAAAAGCAGACTAGTGATCTGTACTATGTCGTGCAGAAGACCAATGAGTCTATTCAAAGTTATTTCAATAGATTCAATGCCGAAATGATCAGTATCCACAATTGTGACATCAAAACTGCGATCGAAGCTTATAAGCGTGGTCTAGACGATAGTTCAGGTCTATATATCGATCTGACCAAGTATCCCCCAGAGACTTTCGAAGACGTCCGAGCTCGAACCTTAGCATATATGAGGGTCGAAGATGATGCCGCCTTTCGTCGCAAGCACACTGACGACAAGAAGTCGTTAGGCGTCAGAAAGCCAGAGTTCAAGACAAAGGTTGTTTCCAGAATAGAGCCAGCGTGCCAAATTTCAAATGTTTGTTTCAAGACGAAAGCAGAGGCCAAGACCGCGACTAAGTTCACTCAGTACCCCAAGATATCCTCTTACGGATTCAAAGGATCTGCAAAGGACTTAGTCGGAGCTCTGAAGACCGCTCAAGCTACCATTCGATGGCCAAAGAAGTCCGACCTGGACGATGCTAAGAAAGACAAATCAAAGTGGTGCGACTTCCATGCCGATCATGGTCATGCGATAGACGACTGTATCGCATTGAAGAAGGAACTAGCATATCATTTTCCGAAAGGAAATCTCAAAGATATCATCGACGATGTCGCTATTTCAGCTAACGGACATCGAACGACGACCCCCGAGCATGCGAAGGTCGTCAATTGCATCATCGGTGGTTCATATGTGTGTGGTCTGACGTATTCAACGACCAAGCGTCATGCCAGTCAGGCGCCCGATGATCGGCCTATTCCTCGCTCGTCTAGACCCAAAGGAGATTTGGAGCTAGAAGCCATGAAGATTGTGTTCGACCACGTCGACCTTGGCGACTCGTATCAGAAGCATCACGACGGGTTGATCATTCAGATCACGGTCGGTAACTGTCTAACGCGTCGAGTCTTGATCGACGGGGGCAGCTCAGCAAATGTTATTTTTCTCAACACCCTCAAAGCCATGGGAATCGATCGCTCGGAAATCACCCGACGTTCGACGACTTTGGTCGGTTTCAATGGAGAAGCAACGAGCACCTTCGGAGAGATAATCTTGCCCGTCTACGCCGGAGGAGTCAATAAGCAGACCAAGTTCAGTGTCATCGATTGTGCGTCGACCTATAACATCATCTTAGGACGACCATGGATCCATGATATGAAAGCCGTTCCCTCGACGTATCATCAAATGTTGAAATTCCCTACGCCATGAAGAATCCAGGAGATTAAGAATGAGCCAAAAGTCGCTCGTGAGTGCTACAAGTCTACTTTGAAGCCGCAAAAATAAACCAAAGTCACAAGATCAGGCTCTCGACAGGTTCGTTCCTCTATCCCTAAATTAATATATTTTTCACAGAGATAAGTCTACTACGGTGCCCGGTCGCACGACAACATAGTCAACGCAGGACAATATTTCTCCGTGTCATTCTGTCATTTAAAACCTATCTTTTCCTCCCAAAAAGAATAAGGTAATAAATGACAGGGGGCAAATAGAGAAAGTCTGAAATGGTACGTTCTCTAACTCTTTTTCATACGATTTTTTCTCACAAAACGTTTACTGACTTAAGCATCGGAGGGTCGTTGGCTAGCCAACGACCAACCCCCGACATCGTTTTATCGCATAATCGCACGACAGATTATCGCAGAATCGCACGGCAGTAATCATTAAGTCTACTAGATGACTTTAAATTCGCAGAATCGCACGACATAAACAATCAGGATTTTCTTCCCTGACCATCCCTCCACAGGGGCATACGACGCAAATTCCTCGTACGATCTCGTCGTACAATCGCAAAGCCTAAATAAATTACATCTAAGTTTCTTAGCTTTTATACCCTGAATGGATGCTTTAATCGCGTGTTTTTATTTGTTTTACGTTCTTATTATCGTATTACAATGAGTGCCTTAGTCACATGATTTCATATGTATCTTATGTTCGACTTTATAATCAAATGTGATTCGAATAAAGCATAAGCAAAAGATATATTCATTAAGTAAACCATTATATACATACTCGATCCCTGATTGGTCGAATGGCAAAACAAACAAGGAAAGGAAAATTCTAGACGGCAGGGGGAACATCAGTCGTATCCCTGCTCGAAGTCCCGACCCGAGGACCTTCATCTGCCACTCCTCCCGCACGAATCTCCTGCAATTCATACTGAGCATCGAAAAGATGGATGGCTAGCTCGTCAGCACGCGCCAAGGCAAACCTCTCCCTATCTAAAGCCGCCTTCTCTCTCTCCAACGCCACAACTTCTCTTTCAAGGGCAGACGCCATCAACCCTTCAACTTTCGACATCCCAGCGTGTAATGCCAAAGACGACTGGAACGTCTGAAAAATAACACAAGAAAATATTAGATGACTAAACGAACGAGACAAGTCATGAAAGATTGACACTCACCGTGAACGCCAGACTGGCAACTTGAGATCCAATCTCTCCGGCCGGAACTCTACGAAAACGCTCCCCGAAAGACGGGAGCAAATACTTCCCCAGATGAGGGAACGACGTCGTCCCGTCTAGGACACTATCCGCCATAAAGTCAGACGGCAATGTAAAATTGACCGTCATAACTTCGGCCGATGATCCCTCGCCCCTGTCAGCAGACGTTGGGATCGACACTTTGGACATCGGCTTCGTCACCGTCGCCAGAAGCGCAGAACTTGCTGGTGTCGCGTCCGTTACGCCAAAACGGCTAGATGACGCCCTCGCCTCCTTAGGCAGAACAACTCCCGGTGAGTTATCAACCCTAGACGACGGTTCCCTCAGGATTGTCCTCCGGGTTCTCTTTTCGCTCGACCCAGCTGTCGAAATATTTTCACCCCGAAGGGCACGCATAACCTGCTCCCTTCTCGCCCTAGAGACCGATTTCCTCTTGGTCGGCACTGATCAGGAAATACATGAAGCGTCAGGCGGATAGAGTAAACAAAGTAAAATAAAAACTACGGTACTGACACGTGTGAATGGTACATGCGAAATAAACCACAATGGGTTGTAATCTGTCCACAGTGGGCAGCGCAGGTGTACACTGTCCACTATGATCGTCACGGCAAGTAATAATCGGTAAAATACCGGAATCGTATCCACAGAGACTGGGCTATCAAGACAATATGGTTTTTGTGAGTTTCTTTCACGAGTTTCAATTAGAGAGGAAACAATATTTTGAGTTGGTTTGCGAAAAGCTAATTTGAAATTACAATGATTTAAAAAGAGGGATGCAAGTCGGATTTTCCCTAGATTTTATGCTAAATACTTGATCCTAAGATGATCCTTGTAATTGAGACCGGTCTTTGGAAAAGCTTGGTTACAAAATACTCACAATCTTAGACTAAAAACCCATTTTATTGGTAATTATCATTTTGTCAATGAGTCTTCTCAAATGGACTCTTTCGAGCCTCGATGGAATGTGTAGAGACAAATACTCTAAGTGTTTTTAATACACCAACTAGCTTGCCAACTACTCCAGTGGGGAGAGAAGAGCTCACTGTGCTGACCTCACTTTCGTAAGTGTCGTAAGAATTCTTTCGAACTCCCTAGCATCATCCAAGCTCGTGTCACTGCGTTCTACTTATTTCTAAGTTAAGAACTAGACTTTAAATCCTTGCAAGTGATCAGCTTGTTCGCATCCTTGGGAAAAATCGAGAATGAATGACCAAAACGATAACTACTTCAAAAATAAAGATTACTCAAGCATTTTTTTCTAAAATCCAGGTACTTCTCGTTCCTACATCCCGAAGGGTGTTTAGCCTACCATTACTGAAAATATAAGAACGAAAGATGAAAAAATTTTCATAAGATAACTAGGCGTGGATTGAAATTATCCTCACAGTGGGGAACGTAAGTTGCCCACTGCTCGAAACTACAACCGAAAGCAATACGTGAATTTAAATCTAAATTACTGCAGAAAAAGAAAAGTTAACTATCACAAAGCTAGACTACGAAATTAAGAGTGTTACACTAAGAAAATGGTAATGACAAGCTCTAAGATGCTAGATCCAAGAGATGAAGATGATCCTTTCAATGAATGCCCATGGTCTTCTTTTATAGCTGAAATTTGGCAACTTGGGTATTGACTTCTTCTTTGCAAATCTGGAGGTTAAGGGAACATAAAATCCTATGCTTAGCTCCTTAACCCTTGACCTCCATCTTTACCCAATAGTTCTTCCAAAAAGTTGGTCTCTAGGCATGTAGGTTTGATTTGTTTATTCTTTTTGTCATGATTTTCCATTGCATGCCTAGATTAAAATATTCTCATTCTTTTAACCTGCCCCTGAAGCTTCCATGCTTTTGCAACCATGCTTTTCATCAAAATCCTTCTTTTTGTCTTTATCCAGTATCGGCAGTGGGCAGTTTGGAGTGGGCACTGTTCATCTCACTGCGAATAAAATGTGAAAACCACCCAAAATCCACCAAATAATTTGTTTGACACTAAAACTCACCTCGTTTGCCCTTTTTATAAAAATGTGCCAAGAATGGGGGTTTTAAGAAGTGAAATGGCTAAAATTGACAAAATAAAATGTAAAATAAAAGGAAATAATAACTCTAAAAATAGAGTTATCACAACCTCAAACTTAAACCATTACTTGTCCCCAAGTAATAAAAAGAAATAAATAAATTGAGAAACAATGCATATGAACCTTGAGGGACTTACATACTTCTTGACTTAAATGGGCGTTGGTCTCCTTCCTTCGATACTTCCTTCGGTCCCAACTTAAAAACTTCACTTTTATACTTGCCGAAATCTTTCCCTTGTTTACCATTTGATCAATAGGGCTTTCTTGGGTTTGAAGGGTTTATGGCTTTGAATTTTCCCAAGGGTTTTGGCAAGAATTTCCAAACATGGATCGAAGATCTCGCTTTGAGATTTTTATTTCAAGAAGTGGGTGTTTAGTATTTTGCAATGATAAGTACGTACACTTTCAGGCTTTATTTGGGTATGGCTATTTTTTCTTCTGATGGTCCAGAATGGGCACACCATCGTTTTCTAGGAGTGGGCACTTTGATGGTCCAGAAAAGGCACACCATCAATTTTGACAGTGACACTCCGATTTTCTTCTTGTTTTTGTATTTTTGTGTTGTTCTCTTTGTTTTTTTTTGGGAGGGGGTATGGCTTACCCACCTCAAACTTGGACTTCACAGTGTCCCCACTGTGGGCAGACTGGTAGTCACTCTGGAAATCCCCACCTCAAACTTAAGATCTCACAGTGTCCCCACTGTGACATAGAAAAATGGACCGAAGGAGGTGGTGGTGGGTACAAAAAGGGTCGTGTTTGGATGCGAAAAATGGCCTATATCATTTTATGGGACAAGTTGAGATTTGTACTTACAAAAGGGACCTTTTTAAGTCGGAAGCCGAAAGTTGTACCTTGAAATGGAAACGAGATCAAACAAGCATTCAAACAACAATTACGTTAGTACCCAAAAGTACCTACCTAGTGGTAGGATTTCATGCATTACAAACCAAAATAAGAATTCAGCAAAGTGTCAAAAGCCTAGCCAAAGGCATCACCATACACAAAAAAAATGTTTTTGCGGCAAACCAAAGAGTGAGATTAATGTTTCACAAACCATTCAATGAGTTGGGGTTGCAGGGGATGAACCACCCTCATCATCATCTTCCATCTCGTCTTCACTGCCCAAAGTTGGACAAACACCTTCGGGGAAATTTGGGATCTGCGCTGCAAGCAATGGATCAGCCGCCAAGTACATCTGATTGATTACTTCATCTCTATCGCGCATGTACATCCATACTCTCTCCTGATCACGTGTGGAATGTTGTTGCTGAGCAGTTAACAGATCCACCTTGTATGTAAGTTTTTTGATGGCCTTCAGTATTTCTGATAGTTGGTTGGTTGGGGTTGAACTTGGTCCTGCAGTGGGCTGGCGGGATGGTGTCTCCTTCTTCCCCGCAGTGGGCGTGACATTGCCCACTACGTGCTCTTCAGCAATAAACACATTGGGTTGCTGCTCCTCTGGTTCTTCAGACGGGCCTCGGATGGCCCTCCCCATTTTCTTAATCGTTTGCACGCTGATGTTGCGTGTGGAGGTCAACCATTGGTCATCTGCAGCAGTGGGCACTCCCGCATCTATTAGTAATGTGGTAATAGTACAAGGGAGTGGAAGAATTACCTTCTTTCGAGTCCGGGCCGTATGGATGGCAGCATGCATAACTATCCCCAAGTTGATTTTTATACCCGTGAGCAAACAGTAGAGCAGAGCACACTTGTGCATTGAGAGAGTGGTGTCATGGGTAGTTGGGGACACTGATGCCCTTATGAACTGGAACCAAACCGCAGCTTCTGTTGTGAGGGAGCCAGCCGGCAAACATCTCCTAATACCATCTTTTCCCCATGGTTTACCTACTGCAGCAATCTCCTTTAATATTACCTCCTCATCTCCCTCCGTCATCTTTTCTAAAAATTTAGCAAACGCACAAACCCCCGTGGTTGGCCGTCCCAAAACCCTGTTTATTTCACTCGGGGTATACCTCACAATCTTGCCCCTTACTCGCACAACGGGATCCTTAGTTTGGGATGCTTCAGCGTAAAATTCCTTAACAAGGGAGGCATTGACACGCCGATTGGCCGCGGCTATTGTCGACCAATCTTGCGCATCAATCCTTGACCGCACAAAAGGGTTAGCTTCAACAAATTCTGGATCAAACCCTCTCTCTAGGTTCAGCTTGTGACCAGCAATAAAAGTGAAATGTTCGGCAGCACCAGGAGTGGTGAACTGCCGAGGCACCCCACTGGGGGCATGATCTGTCCCCATAGTGGACTGATGGGGGTGCTCAGCTGCAGGCTGCTCACTTTCCAATTCAAAAGATGAATCACTAGAAGAGGGTACAATAACTTTACCTTTTCCCGAGAGTTTCTTGGCAGGCTTCTTGGTGGGTGTTTTTCGCGTTATTCCAGACCGAGTAGTTGCCCCTTGACTCCGGAGAGTCCTTAGTCTGGGCTCCTCCCCACTGTGGGCAGAAGTCTGCGTGGGATCGATACTAACCTGGGTTGATTTTCCTACAGTCTGAACCTGCTCCTCTGCCTTGTCTTCCTCTTGCTTCTTTCCCATTTCTTCCTCCACAGCCCTGACCTCTTCTTCGGCTTTCCTCTTTTCCTCGATTTCTTTCCTCCCCCTTTCTTGTTTTTCGATTTCCTCCTTTTCTTTCCTTAACCTTTCCTGTTCCTCTTGCTCTTTTCGGATTCTCTCCTCCTCCTCTTGTTTCAATCGTTCCTCTTCCTCCCGTCGTACCCTTTCTTCTTCCTCTTTTCGGCGACGTTCGGCTTCCTCCTTTTTCTTCTTTATGGCCGAAAGTTTCATCTGATATTCTTCAGCCAAACGACGCTCCTCCTCGTCGGCTTGCATTGCTTCCTCCTCAAAAAGGTTCGTACTGGAGTCGACACCTTTCGAGGAGGAGACGGCCTTCGGGCTGGGTTGCTTTGACGAGGCAGAATCGGTAGTGTTGGTGGCAAGCAGTGGTTCGCCGGAAAGTGGTGGGGGCTCGTTAAGATCGCCGGTGACAACCTCCGGTGGTGGATCTTCGGCAGTCCGACGACGGATTTGTGGGCGTTGGGGTCCCTCCGGAAAGGTTATCGGTCGTTTGCTTCGTGCCATTAGGGTTTGGGAAGTTCTTGGGTGAAAGACAACCGAGAGAGAGAGAGCTATGAGAATAAAGACTTGGCTAAAAGATTTTGGAAGGAAAATCGGTGGTTTTGTGTGCAATTGGATAAAGAGGAAATCCAAGGGTTTAATTTGGTGTAATTTGAATTAAGGAGAGAGAGAGGGAACGGTTATTGAGGGAAAAAGGAAGAAATGATGGTTAAGCCTTGAAAATTGGGGGTGAATGACATGTGGCAGAAAAGTAGGCGGCTATGTGTAAGAGAAAGTGATGGCTTGGCAGTCATTGGGCCCCACCCGAGTCACTTGATTCGTCAGGCAAAGGAGTGGGGAACGGAGTGACGAGTGGCTTCCCCACTGCGCCTTTTTCTTGGTTTTTCCTGCTAAAAGGGCTGCCACGCGTCCTACACATATCAAAACTAACAACCATGCAGAATTAAAAAGCACTAAAATAACTAAAAATTATCAAAAAGTTAAAATAAAATTATTTACAAAAGATCTCGGACTTTCCTAACCAGAGTGAGATGAGGAGTGGACAGGGATGTGGGCACTCTCATGCAGAAAGTGTTTCACCCTTTGCCCATTAACCTTAAAAGTTTGTCCCGATTGCGGGGATCGCAATTCCACTGTTCCGAATGGGCTCACACTCACAATGGTGTATGGTCCAGTCCATCTTGACTTGAGCTTACCCGGAAAAAGTTTTAGACGAGAGTTGAACAATAATACCTGCTGTCCTTCAAAAAATTCCCGATGATTGATCCTTCGGTCATGCCACATCTTGGTCTTTTCCTTGTATTACTTTGCATTTTCATATGCGTGAAAGCGCATTTCCTCAAGTTCATGCAATTGCAAGGTTCTTTTAATTCCCGCGGCATCTTCACTCATGTTGAGTTCTTTTAAAGCCCAAAAGGCTTTATGTTCCAATTCGATTGGTAAATGGCAAGCTTTGCCAAATACCAACTTAAATGGAGACATTCCCAAAGGGGTCTTATACGCCGTGCGATACGCCCAAAGAGCGTCATCAAGCTTGATGGACCAATCCTTTCGATGGGGTTTCACCACCTTTTCCAAAATTCCCTTGATTTCTCGGTTTGAAAGCTCCGCCAAACCATTAGTTTGGGGGTGGTAGGCGGTTGCTACCCTATGATGAATATCATATTTAGCAAGGACCGCACTCATGACTTTGTTAACAAAATGGAATCCTTCATCACTAATTATTGCTCGTGGTGTTCCAAAACGAGTGAAAATATTTTTTTGCAAAAACTTCACCACAGTGTTAGCGTCATTAGTGTGACAAGCAGCAGCTTCTACCCATTTTGAAACATAATCTACCGCCACTAAGATGTAAAAATTGTTGTTGGAATTTGGAAAGGGTCCCATAAAATCTATTCCCCACACATCAAAAATTTCCACCTCAAGGATATTGTTGAGGGGCATTTCATTTCGTTTCGATATATTCCCAGTGCACTGACACTGCTCACAGTGACGAACAAACTCGTGAGAGTCTTTGAACACAGTGGGCCAAAAGAACCCACTCTGCAAAATTTTCGCAGCAGTGCGTGTTCCTCCTAAATGACCTCCATAGTGGGATGTGTGACAGCCTTGGAGTAAATGTTGTTGATCACTCCCATGAACACATCGCCTCAACACTTGGTCCGTTCCTATCTTATATAAGAAAGGATCGCCCCAAATGTATTGACGAGTATCATGCAAGAATTTTTTAAAAGGCTGTCCACTCATTCCATGGGGTCGTAATCCACTTGCTAAAAAGTTAGCTATGTCAGCATACCAAGGAATATCATGATGTTGGGCGACTAACAATTGTTCATCAGGAAAATTTTCTTTTACCGGAGTGGGATCTACAGTGCCCACTGTGGGCTCAAGTCTGGAAAGATGATCAACGACCTGGTTACTTGTTCCTTTTCTATCGATGATCTCAAGGTCGAATTCCTGCAGCAACAGCACCCATCTGATCAACCTCGGTTTAGAGTCAGCCTTGTTGATCAAATATTTGATGGCTGCGTGATCGGTGTGTACTATGACCTTTGCTCCAATTAAGTAAGACCTGAAACGATCAAAAGCAAAAACCACTGCAAGTAATTCTTTTTCGGTTACAGTGTAGTTGATTTGAGCCTCGATCAAAGTCTTGCTTGCATAGTATATCGGATGAAAAATCTTATCTTTTCGTTGGCCTAGTACTGCACCTATAGCCCAATCGCTGGCGTCACACATGACTTCAAATGGGAGTGACCAGTCAGGAGTGGTCACTATGGGTGCAGTAACTAAGGCATTTTTGATTATTTCAAATGCGTCTCTACATTCTTTGGTAAAAACAAACTCTCTTTCATGTTGCAGCAGGTTACATAGGGGTTTAGTTATTTTGGAAAAATCTTTTATGAACCTCCTATAGAAACCTGCGTGACCTAAAAAACTGCGAATGCCTTTTACCGTTGTGGGCTCGGGAAGTTGGGAGATTACTTCTAGTTTTGCCTTATCAACTTCCAAACCCTTTTTCGACACAAGATGACCCAAAACAATGCCCTCTTCGACCATGAAATGACATTTTTCCCAATTTAGAATAAGGTCGTGGGTTTCACATCTCACCAAACTTTTTTCTAGATTCCTCAAACAGTTATCAAATGATGTGCCGATTACAGAAAAATCGTCCATAAAAACTTCTATGGTATCTTCTATCATATCAGTAAAAATGGCCATCATACAGCGTTGAAAAGTAGCGGGAGCATTACATAAACCAAAAGGCATTCTCCGGAATGCAAAAGTACCATATGGACAAGTAAAGGTGGTCTTTTCTTGGTCCTCAGGTGCGATGTGGATTTGGTTATATCCGGAGTATCCATCTAGAAAACAATAAAATTCCTTTCCCGCTAATCTATCAAGCATTTGATCAATAAAAGGTAACGGGAAATGGTCTTTCTTTGTTGCTAGATTCAGTTGCCTATAGTCCATGCATATTCTCCATCCCGTAACAGTCCTAGTTGGAATGAGTTCGTTCTTTTCATTTGTGACTACTGTTGTTCCTCCCTTTTTAGGGACACATTGAACGGGGCTCACCCAACTACTACTGGCAATGGGATAGATAATACCAGCATCTAACCACTTCAAAATCTCTTTCTTAACTACTTCCTTCATGATGGGGTTCAACCTTCTTTGAGGTTGGACTTTTCCTGGGTGGTCACTTTCTAAGTTGATCTTATGTTGACATAAAGAGGGGCTAATTCCTCTAATGTCTGCTATGGTCCAACCAATTGCCTTCTTATGCTTCATCAACAATTCGATTAAAAGTTGTTCTTGATTTTCGCTAAGTTTGGACGAGATGATAACATGAAGTTTGTTATTCTCGGCGAGATAAGCATATTTCAAATGAGGAGGCAATGGTTTAAGCTCTAACTCGGGAGGTTGTTCGATGGATGGTGTTTAGATCGTCCTATCCTTAAAGTCCAAAGGTTCAATAGATGCCACCATTTCGTTACACTCATCCTCAAAAGTATCTTCTGAGTCAGAGTGTTCACTCTCACTGCCCACTGTGGACAGTGAGTCGAAACAGTGGGATCCATAAATCGTACTCACAGCAAGGCAGTCCTCGGTGTCTATGTATTTAAGGGATTTGAAAACATTAAACTTTACCTCCTGGTCGTTGACTCTCATGGTGAGTTCTCCTTTGTGCACATCAATCAAAGTTCGTCCTGTCGCAAGGAAAGGACGTCCTAGAATGATTGGGATGTCTTTGTCGGCCTCATAGTCTAAAATCAGAAAGTCGGCAGGGAAGATGAATTTATCCACTTGGACCAAAACATCTTCAATCTTCCCTCTTGGGTAGGCAATGGATCGATCGGCTAATTGTAAGGTCACGGTGGTGGGTCTAGCCTCTCCAATACCTAATCTCTTAAAAATTGACAAAGGCATCAAATTTATACTAGCGCCTAAATCACAAAGTGCTTGACCTACTTCTTGTCCTCCTATCGTGCATGGAATTGTGAAACTACCCGGGTCTTTCAACTTAGGGGGAATCTTGCTTGTGAGAAGGGCACTACATTCTTCGATCAACGCCACAGTTTCAAACTCACCCAACTTTCGTTTTTTGTTCAAAATATCTTTTAAAAACTTAACATAGCTTGGCATTTGCTCAAGAGCTTCTACCAAGGGTATGTTAATGTGAAGCTGTTTAAAAATGTCTAAAAACTTTTTAAATTGAACATCAACATTTTTAGGCTTCATTCTTTCAGGAAAAGGTACACTTTTTGGGTCGATGTGAGTCTGAAGCGGAGTTAACTTTGGAATGGTAGGTTTAGGCAATGGACCAAAAGTGGGGAGTTCAGGGACTTCCGTCCCCACTGTGGGGATCACAGTGACTTGAGGAGTGCCCACTGTGGGATGAGGTACAGTGGTGATTTGAGGCGATTCTTCAGAATCGAAAACGATATCTTTCAGATCCTTTCCACTCCTAAGTGTTATGGCTTTGATTTGTTCTGGTCCCTTTCCTATTACCCTAGCATTTTCGGTATCACTAGGTAATGTCCCCGGTGGTCTATTCTTGACTTCGACGGCTAGTTGTCCTACTTGAGTTTCTATGTTCCTAATGGCCGCTTGAGTTTGGTTCATGAATCCTTTGAGCATTGATTCGAGTGATGGTTGAGCCTCAGCATTATGAGATGGTCGTGGTTGGAATTGTTGGGAGGATTGACCTTGGTGAAAGTTTTGTGGGGAGTGCCCACTGTGATGATGCTGAAATCCAGGGGGGTTATGTGGTCTTTGAGCATGACTCGCCCCGTGGGGTTGGAGTCCTTGGTTTCCAGACCACGAGAAATTTGGATGATTCCTCCAACCTGGATTATAGGTCTGTGAGTATGGGTTGTTTCGTGGGTTGGTTCCTATGACATTAACAGCCTCTGGATTTGCTGGACAAAAATCAAAAACATGCTCGTCCCCACAGTAAGAGCAGTTCTCAGTGAGATGTGCAGTACCCACTGTGGGATTAAGTTGTCCTCGATTTTGGTTCAACACTATTTTTGTTAAGGCCACTAACTGTGCATTCATGGTTTTAAGTGCCTCATTATCAATGTTGGTGGACTTTGGTGCAGGCGTTCTCGGGTTGGACCAGTCGGTGTTGTTATTGGACACTTTCTCTAAAATCTGATATCCTTCATTATAGGTTTTACTTGTGAAAGTTCCTCCTGCTGTTGCATCTAAGATGATTTTGGCTGCGTTGGACAGACCATTGTAAAAGGTCTCCAACTGAATGCAATGTGGGATGCCATGGTATGGGCACTTTCGGAGTAAATCTTTAAACCGCTCCCATGCATCCGAAACAGCCTCATCTTCGTCTTGTCTAAACAAAACAATATCATTTCTCAGCCTCATGTTTTTGGTTGGAGGAAAATACTTTTGTAAAAATTTATCCGCAAGCTCTTGCCACATGGTTATTGAATGAGGTGCATGCGCATTTAGCCATGACTTAGCCTTGTCCCTTAAAGTAAAAGGAAAAAGTCTTAGCCTTAAAGCTTCCTCACTCACACCTTGTAGCTGAAAAGAGTCGGTCATTTCCAAAAATGATTTTAAGTGTGAATGCGGATCCTCAGATGGTGATCCTCCAAACTGACCCATGGCTTGGATCATTTGAAACATCACCGGTTTGAGTTCAAAGTGTGGTGTTTGAAGGTTGGGTCTTAGAATCCCGGAGCTTAAATCACTAACTCCAGTAGTTGCATAGTCCCTTATCCCTCGATCTTTGCTATCAGCAATCGTCACTGTGGTTTCCACTAATGGAGGGGGTGGTGGTTGACCGCCCACTCCTGCCATATTTGCGGGGGGGTTCACAGGGAGTTGTTGATTTTTCTTCTTGTTTTTACGTCTTTTTCGAAAAGTCCTTTCTATTTCAAGATCGATTGGTTCCAAAGGTCCGTGTTGTTGCCTTGGCATACAACACGAACGGTGCTAGAAAAACGAGTTACTCGGGCTCGAACAAAAACTAATGTCTTGAGATTTAAAAATCACGCCAGTCCCCGACAACGGCGCCAAAAACTTGACACGTGTGAATACATGCGAAATAAACCACAGCGGGTTGTAATCTGTCCACAGTGGGCAGCGCAAGTGTACACTGTCCACTATGATCGTCACGGCAAGTAATAATCGGTAAAATACCGGAATCGTATCCATAGAGACTGGGCTATCAAGACAATACGGTTTTTGTGAGTTTCTTTCACGAGTTTCAATTAGAGAGGAAACAATATTTTGAGTTGGTTTGCGAAAAGATAATTTGAAATTACAATGATTTAAAAAGAGGGATGCAAGTCGGATTTTCCCTAGATTTTATGCTAAATACTTGATCCTAAGATGATCCTTGTAATTGAGACCGGTCTTTGGAAAAGCTTGGTTACAAAATACTCACAATCTTAGACTAAAAACCCATTTTATTGGTAATTATCATTTTGTCAATGAGTCTTCTCAAATGGACTCTTTCGAGCCTCGATGGAATGTGTAGAGACAAATACTCTAAGTGTTTTTAATACACCAACTAGCTTGCCAACTACTCCAGTGGGGAGAGAAGAGCTCACTGTGCTGACCTCACTTTCGTAAGTGTCGTAAGAATTCTTTCGAACTCCCTAGCATCATCCAAGCTCGTGTCACTGCGTTCTACTTATTTCTAAGTTAAGAACTAGACTTTAAATCCTTGCAAGTGATCAGCTTGTTCGCATCCTTGGGCAAAATCGAGAATGAATGACCAAAACGATAACTACTTCAAAAATAAAGATTACTCAAGCATTTTTTCTAAAATCCAGGTACTTCTCGTTCCTACATCCCGAAGGGTGTTTAGCCTACCATTACTGAAAATATAAGAACGAAAGATGAAAAAGTTTTCATAAGATAACTAGGCGTGGATTGAAATTATCCTCACAGTGGGGAACGTAAGTTGCCCACTGCTCGAAACTACAACTGAAAGCAATACGTGAATTTAAATCTAAATTACTGCAGAAAAAGAAAAGTTAACTATCACAAAGCTAGACTACGAAATTAAGAGTGTTACACTAAGAAAATGGTAATGACAAGCTCTAAGATGCTAGATCCAAGAGATGAAGATGATCCTTTCAATGAATGCCCATGGTCTTCTTTTATAGCTGAAATTTGGCAACTTGGGTATTGACTTCTTCTTTGCAAATCTGGAGGTTAGGGGAACATAAAATCCTATGCTTAGCTCCTTAACCCTTGACCTCCATCTTTACCCAATAGTTCTTCCAAAAAGTTGGTCTCTAGGCATGTAGGTTTGATTTGTTTATTCTTTTTGTCATGCTTTTCCTTTGCATGCCTAGATTAAAATATTCCCATTCTTTTAACCTGCCCCTGAAGCTTCCATGTTTTTGCAACCATGCTTTTCATCAAAATCCTTCTTTTTGTCTTTATCCAGTATCGGCAGTGGGCAGTTTGGAGTGGGCACTGTTCATCTCACTGCGAATAAAATGTGAAAACCACCCAAAATCCACCAAATAATTTGTTTGACACTAAAACTCACCCCGTTTGCCCTTTTTATAAAAATGTGCCAAGAATGGGGGTTTTAAGAAGTGAAATGGCTAAAATTGACAAAATAAAATGTAAAATAAAAGGAAATAATAACTCTAAAAATAGAGTTATCAGGTACGTTTACCAGTCGCTTCTTCCCTCTCATCCTCCTCTCCCTCTTCTTCAGAATCTCCCATCGCGTCCTCGTTCTCGGCCGCCGGTTGCCATGTGACGAAAGATCGATCATCAGTACTATAACTCAGGAATCTGTCGACCTTGGCTCGAGAACCTTCGTTCGGGTGCAAGGCGTCGTACTGAATCTCTGAAGACGACAAAAAGCAATGAGTAAATAGAAAGTTCAAGAACCAAACAGTGACATATATCGAAAAAGCATACCTCCCATGTTCCAGTCAGGACGAATCCATTTGCTATTGATGTCAAGCAAGTCAGTACGCACGAATACATACCTCGATTTCCACCCACTATCATTGACGCCAGTTCCCAAAACCAGGGTGCGGTCACCCTTAAATTTTGAATACGGACTGTAACGCCAATTCTTGTCTCTCTTAACATGATAAGCCAACCAAAAATCATTCAAGGTTATAGGTGGATCCCACTTTGCAGACAATCGCTCGATAACCAGAAAAACCCGCCAAAGTTGGGGCATCAACTGCCCTGGTGACAGGCCAAAATATCGCATGAAATTCTTAGATAAAACCGAATACGACCACTCAAACCCTATTTTGAAGGGATACTCGTATATCACGAAGCATCCTTCGGGACAATTCTCAGAACGTATATCCCCTGGAATGGTTAACTCTACTTCCGCAGGGATCTTCGCTAGACGCCTAAAGGCATCTAAATCCTCCTGACTCACGATAGAACTCTCTGGTTCAATCGACATTGTTTATCAAACGAAGGAGACAATCGATAAAAACCAAAGCGGAAGAGCAATGCGTTATATAAACACTCTAAACCTCGAACAATCTCTACTAGGCCGAAGATTTGCAATGATTCGAGTAAGTTCGGACGAAGAATGGAAAGGAATCAAGGCGAAATCTCTTCCCAAATAAACACTTCGAAATATAGCAAGAAAAGATCCGTCGTGATCTTTATTTATACAAACAATCGCATCAAATCGAATCCCTGGATGACCGCGCATCCCCGTCCTTTCGCATGCCCGCCCAGATCTTCGACACCTGTCCTCGACAACTGGTAAGCATCATCGTACGTCAGCATGACGTCACGACCTCGTTCCTCTTTCGACTTCTCGTTCAGTTAGAAGCGGACTAGTCTAGTTCCAAGACGATTAAAGGTAATTTTCCCTTGCCTTATTTTCTCACGCGTCTGATTGACAAAATTTAAACTCGAATTTGCCATCCTTCTTTCAAAATTTGGGGGCAAACTGTTTGGGCAAAAAATCACGTCGCCCGACCACGACCAAAACAGGTAAGACGCATGTCCTAAGCTATATATTGTATTAAGATAAGGTCTCAACAAGAACCCAGAAAACATCTGTCGTCTCCCGTAAAAGGTAAGTCGTACGTCCCCCATGACGCTCGACCATAGCATCGCCCGTCCCGTACGACCATCGCGTAAAATCACTGCACCTTCGACCAAAGCTAACGTTAACCTTGACTGTTACGTTTGTTAAATATTTAATGCAGGAGTCAAAGCCATTAACAGCAAGCAGCCGTAACGGACGAAGAACATTATGGATAATCACTTCGGCAACCGTTTCCAGCCGTTGTAGCCGTTGATCAAAGCATTAATAGAGCTAATTAACGACGCGAAGACTGTAAATACCAAGCTAAGTCTTCACATCAGCAATCATCAGTTAACATCCGATACACATCAGCAATCATCAGCGAACATCACCGAACAGCAGAGAAAAACATTCAAGCTCATAGCTAAGAACCCTCAAACTCTGGAAATCAAGTATTGAAAGCCAGAACCCTACAGCGAACTCAAGAACACTCGAAGAAAAGCTCAAGTCATCGCTCTCGACGCACGCCAACAGCTTTCGACCAACAGTTGTTTACACTTGTATTCACACGACAAACACCTGTTTTACACTTTAAACATTTGTACTTTACATTTCGAAAAGCATTTCCTTCATTTGTATTGTAATCATCGTACGACCGACGCCAGTACCAAGGACATCGCCCCTGATTGGCGACCATAGTGCAGCGACGACACCCCCTGTCGTCCGCAGGTTTTTTCCTCGATTGAGGTTTTTCCTGCGTCATCAAATCCCTTGTTTCTTTATTTTATTTATCGTCGCCCGTCTCGTCGAAAGATTCTTTCTTTAGTTGTTTAAGTCCACATCGACCTTAAGTTGTCCCTTTGGTGCGATTTTTGGCATTAACAGCGACAGAGGCTTTTTGCTAGCAGATAGCGATTAAAACACAAGTCGTGTAAGCAATCATGTACACATGCGTTTAAAGTATACGTTCAGAACATGAGATTCTTCTAAGTTAAAACACTTAGATCGTGGGTCGTTTGTACAATTAAATCGTGCGATGAATCTAGATCACGTGTCAAATCATGTATTTGACCCGAATATTTATGCTATGAAATCTTGCGAAAGTCATGTGATAGACTCATGTCGTGCGATCCTGCGATATAATATTTTCAAAGGTTGTTGGATAACCCACGACCCTCCGATGCTTAAGTTAGTTACCGTCGAGGTGAATAAGAAATTGTGCAAGAGAAAAGGTTTTTTTTAAGAAATACCTTTTTAGATGCGCTGTATTCCAGTTATGTCGACGACATCGACGTTTTCGAATGTCATACGACCAATCATCTTTTTGGTTTGCCGAATATTGGTTCGACCAAAGCAGATCCAAGGTTTGCTAAAGCGTCGGCCTGAGTGTTCTAGTCCCTTGGAATTTATTCGATAGAAAAAGATTTAAATTTTTCGGATTTACCTTTAGGTACGCTGTCATTTTTGAATCTTTGGCTGCGAATTCCCCATTGATCTGGTTTACCACCAGGAGAGAATCGCTTTTGACATGTAATGCGGTTGCCCCTGAGTCATAGGCCATATTCATTCCCATGATCAGGGCTTCATATTCAGCTTCGTTTTTGGTGGTCTTGAAGTCGCATCGGACTGAATATACCATCTTGCCCCCCTGTGGCGACTTTAAGACGACGCCTAATCCTGAACCTCTAACGTTGGATGATCCGTCGACATGTAAGATCCAAGACACGTCGTCGTGAGTCGCCACAGTTGATACTTCGAGCTCTGCTTCTTTCTCCAATTCAGGGCTGAAATCAGCAATAAAATCTGCCAAGGCTTGCGATTTGATCGCAGTCCTGGGTTTGAAATCGATGTCGTAACTACTGAGATATATGCTCCACTTTGCTAAGCGACCTGTCAACTCAGGTTTCCTAAAGACAGGGTTAATAGGAAAGTTAGTCACGACAGTAATAGGATGTTATTCAAAGTAATGTCGCAATTTCTTAGCAGTTGTGACTAGCGACAAGAGCAATTTTTCCAGAGAGGAATACCTGGTTTCTGCATCCAAGAGAGATTTACTTACGTAGTAAATCGGCAATTGCTGCTTCCCGTCTTCTCGCGTCAGTACGACACTTACTGCATTTGGACTAACAGCCAAATGTAGCTGCAATTCCTCGTGATCGTGAGGTTTTGACAACAAAGGAGGAGACGTCATGTATTCCTTAAGCTTTTGCAATGCCTGTTTATGACCGTCGGTCCAGTCGAAGCCTTTGTTCTTCCTGAGGACATTGTAAAATAAATGGCACTTATCTGAAGATCGAGAGATAAACCTGTTCAAAGCCGCCAGCCGACCGGTAAGTCTTTGGACTTCTTTGAAATTTCTCGGAGATTTGATTTCGATAATGGCTTTGATCTGGTCGGGATTAGCCTCGATTCCTCGACGAGTGGCTGTTAATGCCAAAAATCGCACCAAAGGGACAACTTAAGGTCGATGTGGACTTTAACAACTAAAGAAAAGAATCGTTCGACAAAAGCGTGCGATAAAGATCAAAATATAATCGAGACAGGGAATTTGATGACGCAAGAAAAACCTCAACGAGGAAAAAACCTGCGGACGACAGTGGAAGTTGTCACTGCACTATGGTCGCCAATCAGGGGCGATGTTCTTTGGTTTCGGGTGTCGATCGTACAGAGATTACAATACAAGTGAAGGAAAACTTCGAAATGTAAAGTACAACTGTTTTGAATGTAAAACAAATGTATGTCGTGTGTGAAAACAATGTGTCGAGTGTGTAGGTCGTGCGTCGAGAGCGATCTTCCGTGAAGGACCCTTTTGCTTCGAAGGAGTGTTCTTCAGAGTTTGAGTGCTTGAGATTGTTGTTCGATGATATTGTCCTGTGTGTGTTGTTCGATGATACTGTTCTGTCTCTCTGTGTTGTTCGCTGTCCTCTGAACTGAGGATTGAGCTTGGAATTTATAGTCTTCGGGCACTTTAATTGAATCATTAAGATCTTTGATGATTGTTGTAACGGTCGTCATCTTCAATGTGGGATTAGATGCTCATAACTGATTCTTTCGGTTATAGTCGTTGTCTATTAATGATGTTGACTCCTGCATTAATCATCAAACAAACGTAACAGTCGTATAACGTGTTAGTCGGTCGAGGTCGCATGATTCTACGCGACGGTCGTGTGAAACGTACGACATCGAGGTCGAGTGTCGTGAGGCAAAAGACTTTTGATTTTATCTTTAATTAGGAGATAAAGTACTATGATTTTACCTTCGTTACGGAAAAGAGAAGAAGCATTTTCCTTACCTTGGTCGTGGTCGTGACTGGTGAAATTTTGCCCAAACAGTTTGCCCCTAAATTTTGAAAGTAGGATGGCAAATTCGAATTTTAAATTTTGCTTATCGGGTACTCAGGGTCGTGACATGTGTCGAAAATTACCTTGGTTGTCTTGGAACTGAATTGGTTCAATTCAAACTAGAGAGGGAAGTCGAAGAGTGTAACAACCCGGTTTCCCAAACATACAACAAATAACATAACATGAATACATATCATTGATTTACAACAAAAGTTAAATAACAAACCAAGTACGGTCCCTTCGGTCTCATAAATTACAAAATATATATAAAAGCCTCCTAATCAACATCCATCAAAAGCTTCCTACACTTCATCCTCTCCTGCCGATCCTTAACCTGGAAAACATATTTTTGAAAACAAAATGAGGGTTAGACCAAACGGGTCTAGTGAGTTAATCCCGGTCCTTTCCAAAATCATTATAAAACCTTTCATGTAAATCCTTTGTATCAAAATAGTTTAGATAAACCTTTGGTAATTCTTTCGTAAAATATAAACATACCACACGTATTTAAATACCAATCCAGACTCGTGCATCGTGTACATCTCATTCACCTTATTCCTCCACAAATGGCCATATTAGTTGGTAGCAAGCCAACTAATAAATCAACAACCGGTCCGCTCACCGGAACCCGGCTACCTGTCGGTCCGCACACCGGAACCCGACTACTCACCGGTCCGCACACCGGAACCCGGCTACACACCGGTCCGCACACCGGAACCCGGCAACAAGTGCACTCGTGTAGTGCAAAGCTTATATAAATACAATATATATCTCATTACATCATATTGTCATTTATATACACATAATCATATTCCTACCACATAATCATCTCATATATATATATATACACATATATATGTATCCCAGTTCAAAAAGGTTTTAAAGCAAAACTCACCTCGATCGCTTATCCATAAACACTTCCAAGCTTTTCTCCAAAAGATTCAGTCTATCAATCCCAATCCACAGAGTCTGCAAATAGATTAAATACAAATATCCCCTTACTAACTGATCACATAAAACATACTAGAAGACCAAGGACTCTAGATAACTCAAATCCTCAAAAGTGACCAAAACAGCTAAAGTATCCGGACAACCCAAACAACCCGGACAACACCACCTTTTTCGGATAACATGACTTTTCTGGACAACCTCAGTAATCCGGACATCAAGACTAATCCGGACAACACGATTTATCCGGACAACACAAGGAATCCGGATGCCATCAGGACTCTAAATCATCCGGAAACCCTCAAACAAATCATCCGGACACTATCAATAAACTACCCGGACACCACCCAAGAAACTACCCGGATACCTTCATATTATCCGGACACCTCTGACTGTTTATCCCATTTTCACCCAGAAATCGACTGAATCATTAATAGATGTGATTTTGACTATTCTACTCCGATAGGAACTATCTAAAAGCAATTACAAACATAAAATACAAAGAGACATACCTCAGATTCACTTCCAAGCATACCAATTGAAGCCTTAACCTAGCTTTTCTTCTTTTCTCCTTCTTGCTCTCTCAACACACACACACACACACTAAACTGAAATCTGGATAATATCTGAGTTGTGAAATATCTGATATGCTTAAGGGATAATGTCAAACTTAATTACCACTTTGGTCCTTGAACTTCTCAATAATATCCCAAACACCCTTAACTTATAATTTAACCCAATCTTACCCTAAAATCCAACTTTAAAGTTAACTTTACTTAACGGAAAAAAAGGGATTTTAACTAACGAACTTATCCGGGGTATTACAACATCTCCCCCTTAAAAGAATTCCGTCCCGGAATTCGGTTAAGCAAAAAGGTAACGAATACTTACCACTACTGCTTCAAACTGCATCAAAACCATAGGAACTAATTGAATAGACGCTCCGCCTCTACCTATATCTCTAGCACCGCTAAGCAACAAAAGCACGAAAGTACCAATAATAATTTTACACCGAAGTCATATAATACACTTTAGCACGTATATAGTGTATAGAAATATACCTGTCTTCGCCTCTATCCACACATCGAGTCCGACTTGCCACTCTGTTGATTTCAACAAGGTTAATATACATGTAAGCACATACCCAATATAACAAGATATTCCGGTTCAACATGTACTTGTAAGTTCATGCTTACACTGGCCAGGTGTAATTTGAACATACCTTACATGATGTTCCTTCTACCTTTTTATACTTAACATCCCAAGGTTCTAAAATAATAAGGACATCCTACTTCACATGCAGTTTAAGTCTAGGTATAAATCCAAATACCTAAATCTCTTAAACTAGGGCTCTGATACCATTTGTAACAACCCGGTTTCCCAAACATACAACAAATAACATAACATGAATACATATCATTGATTTACAACAAAAGTTAAATAACAAACCAAGTACGGTCCCTTCGGTCTCATAAATTACAAAATATATATAAAAGCCTCCTAATCAACATCCATCAAAAGCTTCCTACACTTCATCCTCTCCTGCCGATCCTTAACCTGGAAAACATATTTTTGAAAACAAAATGAGGGTTAGACCAAACGGGTCTAGTGAGTTAATCCCGGTCCTTTCAAAAATCATTATAAAACCTTTCATGTAAATCCTTTGTATCAAAATAGTTTAGATAAACCTTTGGTAATTCTTTCGTAAAATATAAACATACCAATCCAGACTCGTGCATCGTGTACATCTCATTCACCTTATTCCTCCACAAATGGCCATATTAGTTGGTAGCAAGCCAACTAATAAATCAACAACCGGTCCGCTCACCGGAACCCGGCTACCTGTCGGTCCGCACACCGGAACCCGACTACTCACCGGTCCGCACACCGGAACCCGGCTACACACCGGTCCGCACACCGGAACCCGGCAACAAGTGCACTCGTGTAGTGCAAAGCTTATATAAATACAATATATATCTCATTACATCATATTGTCATTTATATACACATAATCATATTCCTACCACATAATCATCTCATATATATATATATATACACATATATATGTATCCCAGTTCAAAAAGGTTTTAAAGCAAAACTCACCTCGATCGCTTATCCATAAACACTTCCAAGCTTTTCTCCAAAAGATTCAGTCTATCAATCCCAATCCACAGAGTCTGCAAATAGATTAAATACAAATATCCCCTTACTAACTGATCACATAAAACATATTAGAAGACCAAGGACTCTAGATAACTCAAATCCTCAAAAGTGACCAAAACAGCTAAAGTATCCGGACAACCCAAACAACCCGGACAACACCACCTTTTTCGGATAACATGACTTTTCTGGACAACCTCAGTAATCCGGACATCAAGACTAATCCGGACAACACGATTTATCCGGACAACACAAGGAATCCGGATGCCATCCGGACTCTAAATCATCCGGAAACCCTCAAACAAATCATCCGGACACTATCAATAAACTACCCGGACACCACCCAAGAAACTACCCGGATACCTTCATATTATCCGGACACCTCTGACTGTTTATCCCATTTTCACCCAGAAATCGACTGAATCATTAACATATGTGATTTTGACTATTCTACTCCGATAGGAACTATCTAAAAGCAATTACAAACATAAAATACAAAGAGACATACCTCAGATTCACTTCCAAGCATACCAATTGAAGCCTTAACCTAGCTTTTCTTCTTTTCTCCTTCTTGCTCTCTCAACACACACACACACACACACTAAACTGAAATCTGGATAATATCTGAGTTGTGAAATATCTGATATGCTTAAGGGATAATGTCAAACTTAATTACCACTTTGGTCCTTGAACTTCTCAATAATATCCCAAACACCCTTAACTTATAATTTAACCCAATCTTACCCTAAAATCCAACTTTAAAGTTAACTTTACTTAACGGAAAAAAAGGGATTTTAACTAACGAACTTATCCGGGGTATTACAATGAGTGGATAAAGTCGTGACGTCATGCCGACGCGCGATGGTGCTTACCAGCTGTCGATGACAGGTGTCGATGATCCATGTAGTCATACGAAAAGACGGGGATGCGTGGCGATCATCAAAGGACCCGACCTGACATGATCGTTTGCATAAATAAAGATCACAATAGATTTTATTTTGGCTTATGATCTCGAAAAGCTTTAAGCAGAGATTTCCTTGCTGTTCTTCGTCGAATCCCTTCCAAATTTACGAGAGATTATAGCGATTCGAGGCTTGGAGTGCCTATATAAGGCATTATCTTCCCACCTTTGTCTTCATTGCTCCTTTCTTTTCCCTGATAAACAATGTCGGCCGAACCAGAGAGTTCCATCCTGAGTCAGGAAGACTTGAATACCTTTAGGTGTTTAGCGAAAATCCCTGCGGGAATAGAGCTGATATGTCCAGGGAGTACACGTCCTGGGAGTTGTTCTGAAGGATACTTTGTAATATACGAGTATCCCTTAAAAATAGGGTTCGAATGGCCGTTTTCGGCCTTATCCAAGGCTTTTATGCAAGATTTTGGTCTGTCGCCAGGGCAGTTAATGCCCCAACTCTGGCGAGTTTTCCTAGTTATTGAACGACTGTCCGCAAAGTGGGAGTCTCCTATGATCATGAATGATTTCTTGTTGGCTTATCAAGTCAAGAGAGACAAGAACTGGAGTTATAGCCCTTATTCCAAGTACAAGGGCGACCGCACCTTGGTTTTGGGAACCGGGGTCAACGATCGTGGGTGGAAGTCTAGGTACGTATTCGTACGTATTGATTCGCTTGATTTCAACAGCGACTGGATTCGTCCTGA
Source organism: Saussurea involucrata (assembly GCA_033807775.1). Taxonomy (NCBI): domain Eukaryota; kingdom Viridiplantae; phylum Streptophyta; class Magnoliopsida; order Asterales; family Asteraceae; genus Saussurea; species Saussurea involucrata. The sequence goes on from CM066322.1 coordinate 22,162,019, forward strand.
TTGGAATATGACGGGTATGCCCTTTGTTTTGAATATAGGCCTTTGTTTATCTTTTATGCTTTTTATTTATTCTTCTTTTTTTATCGTCTTCAGAGATCCAGTTCGACACCGTGAAGCCGAACAAAGATTCCCAAGCCAAGATCGACAGATTCCTGAGTCATAGCATCGATGATCGATCTTTCATCGTGTGGCAACCGGCGGTTGTGGACGAGGACGTGGTGGCGGACGTGGGAGACTCTGAAGAAGAAGATGAGCAGGAAGAGGCGACTGGTAAGCGTACCGTGGCTTTTATTTTCGCCGTTTATTCGCTTTGTGTGCTTCTTTGGTAGTGCCAACTGTGAATAAGTCGGTATCCGGAAAGAAGGTGGCGCAAGTTGCGTTTTCCCTTCAAAGCAGGGAAAGAAGAAAGGATGCCCCGACAGCTGGGTCGGGAATCTCAAAGAAGGCAAGGACGGTAGTCCTGAGGGAACTGTCTTCGAGGGCTGATGATTCGTCGAGAGTTGTTACGCCTAAGTAGGCGAGGGCGTCATCCACCTATCGTGGCGCGATGGACGCGACACCGGCATGTTCGGCGCCTCCGGCGACAGTGACGAGACCGGTGTCCAGGGTGTTGACCATAACGTCTGCCGAGAAGGGCGAGGGGTCATCGGCCGAAGTCACGACGGTCAACTTTACGTTGCCGTCTGATTTTATGGCGGATGGTGTCCTAGACGGGACGACGTTGTTTTCTCATTTGGGGAAATATTTGCTCCCGTCTTTCAGGGAGCGTTTTCACAGAGTTCCGACCAGAGAGACGGGATCTCAGGTTGCCGGTCTGGCGTTCACAGTGAGTATCAATCTTTCATGACTTGTTTATTTTGCAAATTTTGTCGAATATTTTCTAATGAACTTCATACATTTTACAGACATTCCAGTCTTCCCTGGCGTTGTACGCCGAGATGTCGAGAGTCGAAGATCTGGTGGCGTTTTCTCTTGAAAGAGAGGATGCGGCGCTAGAAAGGGAGAGGGTGGCTTTGGACAGGGAGAAGTCGGCCTTGGCGCGCGCCGACGAGTTGGCCATTCAGCTTTATGACGCTTTGCACGAGCTAAAGGCCGTTAGTCGCGCGAAGGAGGCGGGCGATTCTCCTAAGCCTTAGGAAACTTTCCTTGCTTTTGTTGACTATTAGTGGTCGAACCACTCTCCTTTTGATTGTAAATCGATAGTTTATAAATGAAACTTAGACTTTTGCTTGAACTTGCGATTTTATGAATAAATACAATGTTAATTGTAAGATTCACTAAGTAAAGAATAACCAAGAAATCACGCGACTTAAGCATCATTGCAACATAATAACTGGAACGTAAGCCATAAGACTTTTAAATCGTGTATATAAACATAAGTACATGCGACTAAAGCATACATTCAGAGTATGAAATTTTTTCTAAGTTAAGAAACTTAGATCATGAGATCGCTAGACTTTGCGATCGTACGACTAAGTCGTGCGATGAATTTGAATCGTGTGTCCCTGTAGAAGGATGATCAAGTCATATACCTGACCATTTATGTCGTGCGACCTTGCGAAATCGTGTTGGTGTCATGCAACAGGCTCAGTGACTTATGTCGTGCGATTCTGCGATAAAACATTGTCAGAGGTTGGTCGTTGGCTAACCAACGACCCTTCGATGCTTAAGTTAGTAACCGTCGTTGTGAAAAATCATATGAAAAAATAGAAAAGGGTTTAGAAGACGTACCTTTTCTGACGCGTCGTGTCCAACTACGTGGGACGTCCTGATTATTGCTACCATCTTTCCCCCTTGGGGTGATTTTAAGACGATACACTAAATGTCGTCGTGAATCGCCATAATAGAAGGTCTATTTTCGCGGCTTCAGAGTGGTTTTATAGCAATCACGAGCGACTTTTGGCTCACTTTTTATTTCCTGGATTCCCCACGGCGTAGGGAATTTTAGGGTCTGATGATATATCGAAGGAACGGCTTTCATTTCATGGATCCAAGGTCGACCTAAGATGATGTTATAGGCCGAAGAGCAGTCGATGACGCTGAACTTGGTCTGCTTGTTGATCCCTCTTGCGTAGACTGGCAGGATGATATCCCCATAGGTACTCGTTGCTTCTCCATTGAAACCAACCAAAGTCGTCGAACGTCGGGTGATTTCCGAACGGTCGATTCCCATGGCCTTGATGGTGTCAAAGAAAATGACGTTCACTGAACTGCCCCCATCGACCAAGACTCGTCGAGTTAAACAATTACCAACCGTGAGTTGAATGATCAACCCGTCATGATGTTTCTGGTACGAGTCACTGAGGTCGTCTTGGTCGAATACGATCTTCATAGCTTCCAACTCCAGATCTCCTTTAGGCCTTGATGAACGCGGGATAGGTCGATCGTCAGGTGCTTGACGGGCGTGACGCTTGGCTGCGGAATACGTCAGACCACATACGTCGGAACCACCAGTGATACAATTGACGACTTTCGCATGCTCGGGGGTTGGCGGTCGAACGTCGTTAGCTGGGGTAACAACGTCGTCGATGATGTCTTTTAGATTTCCTTTCGGGACGTGATACGCCAGCTCCTTTTTGAGAGCTATGCAATAATCTATCGCGTGACCATGGTCGACAAGAAAGTCGCACCATTTAGATTTATTCTTCTTAGCGTCGTCCTGATCGGACTTCTTTGGCCATCGAATAGTCGCCTGGGCGGTCTTCAGAGCTTCGACCAAATCTTTAGTGGACCCTTTGAATCGATAAGAAGATATCTTGGGGTACTGAGAAAACTTGGTCGTGGTCTTAGCCTCTGCTTTCGTCTTGAATAGGACGTTCGAGACCTTTTGTCGTCGGTATGCTTGCGACGAAAGGCAGCGTCGTCCTCTACCCTTATATACGCTAGGGTTCGAGCTCGGACGTCTTCGAAATTCTCCGGAGGATACTTAGTCAGGTCAGTGTATAAACCTGAACTATCGTCCAGACCGCGCTTATAGGCTTTGATCGCGGTCTTGACATCACAATTGCGAATACTGATCATCTCCGCATTGAATCTATTGAAATAAATTCGAATAGACTCATTGGTCTTCTGCACGACGTAATATAGGTCACTGGTCTGCTTCTCCATCTTGCGACTGCTGGGAGAATTGATTGACCAATTCAGCGAACGACCCGATGGACTTGGGTTTGAGATTGATCAACCATTGGAGAGCAGGACTAGTGAGAGTTGCACCGAAGCTCTTGTACATACAGACTTCCTGATACATGTGTGGGATTGAGATCGTCCACATGAGCTGCTTATACTGCGCGACGTGCTCTGTCGGATCGGTCACTCCCGAGTACTTGGGCGTGAAGGCGAGGACATTGTATTTCTTTGGGACCTCTACGGTCGCGATCTCATCGACGAAGGGTGACGCCTTATATCCTGATCGAGGCTCGACGTCGACGGGCGTGGATGCCCCAGGTAGCTTGGCGAGCAAAGATAGGACACGCTCGTTCTGATCTTCTAGCATTTTCAATTGCTGGGCGACGAGATCATTGGGGTCGAGATTTGCCCCTGCTTGCGGATTGACTCCTGAACTGGTGCCATTGCCATGCGACGAGCCATTGGCGTCTCCGTTGAAAGGAACAAAATACGGCTGCGACCCATTCTGAAACGGCTGTGATCCATTCTGAAACGGCTGTGATCCATTCTGAAACGGCTGTGATCCATTCTGCAGGGGTGGTGGCCTTATATGCTGAGGAGGAACCGTCCCGAACTGGGGATTTGGATTGAACGGTCCCGGCTACTGGTTCTGCATGAACGGACCTGGATGCTGATTCTGAGCGAACGGACCTGATCCTGGCCCTGGATTATGCGCGAATGGTCGAGGACCGTTCTGTCCGAACGATCCTTGGCCTGGATTCTGAACGAATGGCCTAGGACCATTCTGAGGTCCAGAAGAATTCCTTAATCGTGCGATCTCGTCAGCTGCTCTGCGACTTTGCTCTGCCATGGCGTTGATTTGATTTCGAGCGACTTCAAGCTCCTGGTACATCTGGGCAATGACATGCTGCTGATTTCCAGGGGCTGCCATTTTCCTGAAACAGAGAACAAAGAAAACTCCAAGAAACCGTTAGTAAGACGCACGTTCGTCGATGATTTTCTCTAGATGAGGTCCCACGGATGGCGCCAAACTGTTAATGCCAAAAATCGCACCAAAGGGACAACTTAAGGTCGATGTGGACTTTAACAACTAAAGAAAAGAATCGTTCGACAAAAGTGTGCGATAAAGATGAAAATATAATCGAGACAGGGAATTTGATGACGCAGGAAAAACCTCAACGAGGAAAAAACCTACGGACGACAGTGGAAGTCGTCACTGCACTATGGTCGCCAATCAGGGGCGATGTCCTTTGGTTTCGGGTGTCGATCGTACAGAGATTACAATACAAGTGAAGGAAAACTTCGAAATGTAAAGTACAAGTGTTTTAAATGTAAAACAAATGTATGTCGTATGTGAAAACAACGTGTCGAGTGTGTAGGTCGTGCGTCGAGAGCGATCTTCCGTGAAGGACCCTTTTGCTTCGAAGGAGTGTTCTTCAGAGTTTGAGTGCTTGAGATTGTTGTTCGATGATACTGTCCTGTGTGTGTTATTCGATGATACTGTTCTGTCTCTCTGTGTTGTTCGCTGTCCTCTGAACTGAGGATTGAGCTTGGAATTTATAGTCTTCGGGCACTTTAATTGAATCATTAAGATCTTTGATGATTGTTGTAACGGTCGTCGTCTTCAATGTGGGATTAGATGCTCATAAATGATTCTTTCGGTTATAGCCGTTGTCTATTAATGATGTTGACTCCTGCATTAATCATCAAACAAACGTAACAGTCGTATAACGTGTTAGTCGGTCGAGGTCGCATGATTCTACGCGACGGTCGTGTAAAACGTACGACGTCGAGGTCGAATGTCGTGAGGCAAAAGACTTTCGATTTTATCTTTAATTAGGAGATAAAGTACTATGATTTTACCTTCGTTACGGAAAAGAGAAAAAGCGTTTTCCTTACCTTGGTCGTGGTCGTGGTCGTGACTGGTGAAATTTTGCCCAAACAGTGACCATGTAGCCCAAGAACTTTCCAGCACTGACACCGAAGTAACACTTTGTCGGGTTGAGCTTCATGCTATACTTCCGAAGGACGTTGAATGACTGCCTCAAGTGCTTGACGTGGTCGACCGCTTGCTTCGACTTGACGAGCATGTCATCGATATAAACTTCCATCGAGTCGCCAAGATGATCTTTGAACATCTTATTCACCAGACGCTGGTAGGTAGAACCTGCATTTTTTAGTCCAAAAGGCATAACCTTATAACAGTAAATACCTCGATTTGTCACGAATGCAGTTTTCTCTTGATCCTCGACGTGCATCAAGATTTGATTGTATCCAGAATAAGCATCCATGAACGTCAATAGTTCATGCCCCGCTGTCGCGTCGACCATGGCATCGATGTGTGGTAATGAAAATGGATCTTTTAGACAAGCTTTGTTGAGATCGGTGAAGTCGATACAAACTCTCCATTTGCCATTTTTCTTTGCCACGACCACGACGTTAGCAAGCCAATCGGGATATTTTACTTCACGAATCTTTCCTGTCTTGAGGAGATTCTCGACTTCGTCATTTATCACCTTATTCCTTTCAGGAGCAAATTTCCTTCGCTTTTGCTTGACGGGTTTGAATGACGGATCGACGTTGAGCTTATGAGAGATGACATCAGGATCGATACCGACCATATCTTCATGCGACCAAGCAAAACAATCGGCATGTTCCTGCAGGAAAGATATTAGTTTGTCTTTAATGTGGGGATCGAGGGAGGATCCTATAAAGACTTTTTGATCAGGCTTGCTCGGATCTAGGATGATTTCTTCCAAGCGTTAATCATCAACTATCGTAGAGGAATCTTGTGCATCCTCGAGCTCTTCGTTCATTTGGGCAATGATTTGCTCTGGATTTTCGAAGCCTGCCATTTTCCTGAAAAAGAAAGCAGAAGAAACTCCAAGAAACCGTTAGTACGACGCACGTTTGTCAAAGATTTTCTCTAGATGGGGCCCCACGGTGGGCACCAAACCGTTAATGCCAAAAATCGCATTACTCTTTTTATCTCACGACACTCGACCACGACGTCACGGATATATGCTTTTACTCTTTTTATCGCTAATTTGCTTGAGGACAAGCAACGCTCGGTTTGGGGTTGTTGATAACGCCAATTTTTGGCGTTATTTTCAGTCCATAAACCAATGAGATTGGCTTGTGTTGAAGCAAAAAGGCGGGATTTTATGGTTTATCTAGTGAAAGGTGCAGATTATCCAAAAGAAGATGAACATCGAGAAAAAGAAGCGGAAAAGAGCCAAAAGAGAGTCCAAAACGAAGCCCGAGATCCAAGCCCAAGAACCGTACCCAGATCCGCGAACCAAACCTGACCCGGGAACATCAGAAAAGCGCGCAGCGTTCCACGCGGCTTGAAGCCACGGTACAAACCGCGCAAGTGCCTGTTTCGTTTCTATACTTGATGTTTTCCGGAATTTAGGTCATTATCTCGACACGTGCGACGGTAGGCAGCGGAGGGGCGATTTTCAGAGCTATTTCACGTACTTTGGAGCCATGATAGAGGATTGATTGAGGACAGTTCACCACGCGAAGTGGATCAGAGCCGAGATAGGAGGGATTTCATCATACATTCTTAACGTTTACGATCACCATGTTTTCACACACCACTTTCTACCTTAATTCTTGTGTTTTTATCCACCCCAACATGAACTAATCTTTAGATGTTGGGGGTTGGAGTAACTATGGATTTTACGATGGATGACATGTAACCGAATGATTGTTTTTATTGATTTGATCTCTGAAGCATTTGAATTCAGTTTTCATCATCAATTGTAGCTTGATCACCTTCAATTGACTTGCATGGTTTTTGATTAAGTTTGAGAAAATTGATTAAAAGCTAGATCAAGTAATCAAGTGCCGGAAAGGAGATCCGGGTAGAGATAGTCGAATCACTTTCTGCTCGGAATAGTTTAACCTAATGTATTTCAACCCCTAGGTGTAGATCGAGAGATAAAACCTACGGGTCTTGAAATAAAACCTGTTATTGCTTGAGAAAGAATAACAGTGACTTTTACAAACTAGGGTTCATAGAAATAATCGATAATAATCATTGTTCGGGTATTCGTTCATCAGTAGTATTTCCATAGGAAGTCCAACCCTCAACCTTTTCTTTATCAAGAGTCTTTCCAAAAACCTTCCGTCAATCGATTGTCGTTCTTATTTAGTTTTTAAAACAAGTTTCATACCAACAACTCAAAATTGCGATCGTTCAGTTAATAGATCTTATAGTGATTGTGATACTTAGTTCCTAGTTCCCTGTGTTCGATACTCGTACTTTCAGTACTATTACTTGATTCGACCCGTACACTTGCGGTTAGATTTAGGGGGGTGTAAACCCGCCTATCAAGTTTTTGACGCCGTTGCCGGGGAACTAGTTGCAACTGATAGCACTACCAGCTATAAGCGCTATTATATTGAACATTTTTATTTTTGTTATTTTATTTCATCACTTTCAGTTTTTGGATTGCTAATTTTGTTTACTTTCCATTTCAGGTACTAACTGGTTTATGCCAAGGAAAACCCGTGGGGAGAAAATTGAACCAATCGATCCGGAGATTGAAAGAACCGCCTGTCGATTACGCAAAGAATCAAAAGCAAAAAAACATATCACAATCGAGATGGCTGACGAGGGACCTCCTCGCAATGACCCACCTCCACCACCTCCGGAAAGACGTCCTATATGATCGTTTGCCGATCCGAACGTGGCAGCCGCACGTATAGGCATCCAAACGCCCACTACTGGGGCGAACTACTTTGAGATCAAACCAAGTACCATCGTGATGGTACAGCAGAATCAGTATGGAGGAGCCCCAACAGAAGATCCTCATGCACATCTTCGTGCATTTGAGAGGATTTGCAACACATTCAAGATAAATGGGGTGAACGAGGATGCCATCAAATTGAGACTGTTCAGCTTTTCACTCAAAGGCAAAGCCATAACTTGGACAGAAAGTATCTAACCGGACTCGATCACCACCTGGGCGCAACTGAAAGCGGCCTTCCTCCAGAAATTTTTCCCACCAAGCAGAACCGCCCAACTCATGGCTGAAATCACTCATTTCGCTCAATGGGATCAAGAGACATTATATGAAGCTTGGGAGAGGTACAAAGATATGATCAAGAAGTGCCCTCACCATGGGTTACAAGGGTGGGTTATTATCCAAACGTTCTTCAGTGGACTTCACCCGCAGTTCAAAAACGACATCACAGCTGCAGCGGGTGGAGCCCTAATGGATAAGTCCTATGAAGACGCATGTGAGCTGATCGATAATCTGGCCGAGCATAGTTTTTCTACTCCGAGATTAGCAGTTAGAAGAGTTGCGAATGTGCAAGAGAATGACGAGCTGAAAGCCATAAAGGCTCAACTAAACTCACTCACGAGTCAGATGAAGGGGTCTTCTCTTCAATCTGCGTTTATGATGGACGAGGGTATGCCAGATATGGCACCACCCATGAATGAGTCGGAACAAGTTCAATTTCTGCAAAATCGGAACAACCGGCCAAGGAACGATCCATTCTCGAACACATACAACGAGGGTTGGAAGAAACACCCAAACTTCTCATGGAGTCAATCGCAAGGGCAACAAACCATGGCCCAACAACAACAACAGCAATACGGTAATAACTCCAATTTTTCTAATTCCTCTAATACTAACAATGTCTACTGTCCTCCAGGTTACAACCAGCGGAAATACGATGAAGGACAATCCGAAGAGAAGAAGTCGGGGCTAGAGAACATAATGATGAAGTTCATGTCTAAAATGGACAGCACGGTTGAGGGATTAGCCGGTACGGTTAACACAGTCAAGGCGGCTGCTGATCAGAATACGGCTTCTATAAAGCTCCTTGAAAGGCAAATGGGACAAATTTCTGAAGTCCTACAAAACCGAGCTCTCGGAACTTTTCCGAGTCAAACCGAAAGGAAAAACCGTGAAGATTGCAAGGCCATTCATCTGAGGAGTGGCAAGGATCTGATTGGAGACCCGACCCGAGAATCATCAAAGGAAACCGACCCCAAAAGGCAAGAGGTTGAGATTGTAGATATGGATGAGTTAGAGGCTGATGAAGAGGTTGTGATTGAAGAGAACTCAAAGAGTGAAGAGAAGAAGAAAGAGCAGCCAACCACGCCAAGGCAATCACCGGTCAAGCCGGTAGTTCTGAAAGTACCATATCCAAACAGGCTTAAAGCCCACAGGGAGGATCTTAATTTTTCTAAATTTCTTGAAGTTTTTAAGAAATTGCATATTAACATCCCTTTTGCAGATGCTTTGGCACAAATTCCCTCATATGTGAAATTCTTGAAGGATATCCTTTCTAACAAAAGGAAGATTGAGGAACATGAGACAGTTGCACTTACTGAGGAGTGCAGCGCAATCATCCGGCATAAGCTTCCCCCGAAGCTTAAGGATCCAGAGAGTTTTACTATCCCTGTTCATATAGGCAATTCTGAATTTAGTAAGGCTTTGTGTGATCTTGGGGCAAGTATTAATTTAATGCCTTTGTCTATTTTCAAGAAACTCGGACTTGGAGAGGTGCAACCGACCAGTGTGACATTGCAGCTTGCTGACAGATCCATCAAGTACCCGTATGGTGTAATTGAAGATGTGATGGTCAAGGTGGACAAGTTTTATCTCCCAGTCGACTTCGTGATCCTCGACATGGATGAGGATAAAGAGATACCATTGATTATGGGTCGACCGTTCTTAGCCACGGGAGGAGCACTTATCGACGTGAAAGGAGGAAAGCTCACCTTGAGAGTGGGTAACGAAGAAGTTGTCTTCAATGTTTTCCGAGCAGCCAAGCAAAGCATGGGACCGAACGAATGCTACTGGGTAGATGTGATGGATTCCTTGATGATAGAAACATGTGACATGCAAGTTTTCGGCGATCAACTGAATAATGTGTTGATGGGTGTCGATGATGATCCGGAAAGCGAGAGTGTGATGCAATTAAATGCATCGCCATCATACAAAGGCCCGAGAAGACCGGTCATTGAAGATTTGGGAGAACCAATTCCCAAGTCCGAACCTTCATCGAAGATACCACCAAAGCTTGAGCTCAAACCGCTACCCGGTCATCTCGAGTATGCATACTTGGGAGAAAAAGACACGTTTCCGGTAATCATATCGTCCAAGCTGAATTCCGAGAATAAAGAGAAGTTACTAAGAGTTTTTAGAGAGCATCAAACTGCTATTGGATGGATGATAGCTGATCTGAAGGGTTTAAGCCCAACTTTTTGCTCACACCGCATCAATCTTGAAGAAGGGCATCGACCGGTAGTTCAACATCAACTTCGGATCAACCCAAATATGAAAGAAGTGGTCCGAAAGGAGGTTCTAAAACTCCTTGATGCTGGAATTATCTATTCGGTTCCGGATAGTCCGTGGGTGAGCCCGGTCCAAGTAGTGCCAAAGAAGGGGGTATAACTGTTGTTCGGAACAACAATAACGAGCTGATCCCTTCCCGAACAGTTACCGGTTGGAGGGTGTGTATTGACTACCGAAAGCTGAATGATGCGACAAAGAAAGATCACTTCTCTCATCCATTCATTGATCGAATGTTGGAACGGTTGTCCGGGAACGAGTACTACTGTTTCCTAGACGGTTATTCCGGGTATAACCAGATTCCTATTGCACCCGAGGACCAAGACAAGACAACCTTCACTTGTCCGTACGGAACATTTGCATACCGCCGTATGCCATTCGGTTTGTGCAATGCTCCGGCCACCTTCCAACGATGCATGATGGCAATATTCTCGGATATGGTGGAGCGGACCATAGAGATCTTCATGGATGATTTCTCGGTGTTTGGACCATCTTTTGACACATGTTTGGAACACCTAGAAGTCGTATTACAAAGATGAAAAGAGACAAGTCTTGTCTTGAATTGGGAGAAGTGTCACTTTATGGTGACCGAAGGGATCGTACTTGGTCATAAGGTGTCAAAGGCTGGGATTGAAGAGGATAAGGCAAAAGTAGCGGTGATTGAGAATCTTCCTTACCCGAACTCCGTCAAGGGAGTCCGAAGCTTCTTGGGGCATGCCGGGTTTTACCGGCGGTTTATTAAGGATTTTTCTAAAATTACTAAACCTTTGTGTTCTTTATTGCTTAAAGATGCTAAATTTGATTTCACTGATGATTGTATATCTGCTTTTGACAGGTTAAAGAAGGAGTTGATATCCGCACCGATTCTCATGGCCCCCGATTGGAGTTTTCCATTCACTCTCATGTGTGATGCGAGTGACACCGCTGTTGGAGCGGTATTGGGCCAAAAGAAAGGTAAGCGGATGCATGTAATCTACTATGCGAGCAAGACTTTGGATGATGTTCAACTCAATTACGCGACTACCGAGAAGGAACTGCTAGCGGTTGTCTATGCTTGCGAGAAGTTCCGGTCATATCTAGTGGGGGCCAAGGTAATTTTCTACACCGACCACTCCGCTTTAAAGCATCTAATGGCCAAGAAGGATGCTAAACCGAGACTCATTCGATGGGTATTGTTACTCCAAGAGTTCGACTTGGAAATTCTGGATAAGAAGGGTTCCGAGAACACGGTGGCGGATCACCTCTCGAGACTTGAGGGAGGTGAGGAGCAAAGGAAGGATAAGACCATCATCAACGATTCGTTACCGGATGAGCAACTCTTCAAGGTTAGTCATTCTGAGCCCTGGTTCGCGGACATGGTAAATTACTTGGTGGGAGGAGTAGTACCTTATCAGATGAACTCCCACCAAAAGAAGAGGTTTCTCTTTGAGGCCAAGAGGTATTATTGGGACGAGCCTTATCTCTACAAGATGTGTGCCGATGGCATGATCCGGAGATGTGTCACGGAGGAAGAAAAGGTCGGCATTCTAAACCACTGTCACACCTTAGAATGTGGGGGCCACTTTAGCACCGATAGAACAGTAGCAAAGGTTCTTCAATCAGGTTTCTTTTGGCCGTCTATGTTCAAAGAAACTCGCGAATTCATCTCTAAGTGTGATCGGTGCCAAAGAACGGGGAACATATCCAAGCGGGATGAGATGCCGATGCAGATTTTCATGGAAGTCGAACTTTTCGACGTGTGGGGCATAGATTTCATGGGTCCGTTCCCGAACTCGTATCGGAATGAGTATATCTTAGTCGCGGTGGACTACGTATCTAAGTGGGTGGAAGCAATCGCGACTCCTACAAACGATTCTAAAGTAGTGATTAAGTTCCTACGACAGAATATCTTTGCGAGGCTCGGAGTTCCGAGAGCTTTTATCGGCGATGGGGGTAGTCACTTCTGCAATCGATATTTGGAAGCGCTGTTAAAGAAATATTCAGTGAAACACAAAGTCACGACACCATATCACCCACAAGCCAACAGCCTCGCGGAAGTGTCCAATCGGGAACTAAATGTAACACCCTAAAAAATCAGGGCCAATTTGAACCTCAAATATAATAAGATATATCAGAATATCATAAAAACTTTTATATATATAAGCAGAGAACTAACTATGAGAGTTCATATTTACACATATCGAATTCTCTAAATAACCTATTAATCTAATCATGTCAACTATAATTAGATTAAATGGGTTATCTAAGCAATCCATCCAAAGCCTCCTCGCATCGTCTAAGTTCTCCGCTTATCATCAAAAGTTGAATACCAAAAGCACTCGTCCCACATCCCATTACTTCCCTGAACTCGTACCTGGTAAGAAAATTGAATTTGAACAATTAGGCTTACGCCTAGTGAGAACATCCAAATTCAAATTAAAACATTAACAACTTGAAAACTCAGATATTCAAGCATAACAACAATCCTGGTTTGCCACCAATCTTACCGTACTCGTACTTGACTCATAAGGGCGGGAACATATCCGGTCCCATGACTATGACTAACAATCGGGAAGTCATATCATCATATCCGAGAGCTTACTAAGAATCATCATGGATTCTAGCTTATCGATCAAGTCTAAGGACTTACATTCAATCCTCATACCTTTTCTTGGAATGGAAGCTGAAATAACACTTATATATTGCTTATTTCTAATCCGCCGAAAGCAACCGGAAACAACAATTATACTTAATCTATCTCACGTTTCCACGTCTCCATTATGAATTAGCAATTATACTTTGCCTATTCTACTACTCAATAAGAATAGCAATTCTACTTTGCCTATTCAATCATTCAACCTGAATAGCAATTATACTTTGCATATTCAATCATTTCTATATGAATAGCAATTCTACTTTGCCTATTCAATCATTCAACATGAATAACAATTATACTTTGTCTATTCAACCATTCAACATGAATAACAATTATACTTTGTCTATTCAATCATTCAACATGAATAACAATTATACTTTGTCTATTCAATCATTCAACATGAATAGCAATTATACTTTGCCTATTCAATCATTTCTATATTAATATCAATTCTACTTTGTCTATTCAATCATTCAACATGAATAGCAATTATACTTTGCCTATTCAATCGATCCCGTGGATATGACTTACATTCAGAAAGTCATATTATCACAATCAAGAGCCTACTACGAATCATTGCAGATTCTAGATCATTGCTCTTATCAAGAAATTACAAGTTACTTTATGCATATTTCTTGGACTGGAAGTAGAGATTACAATTTACTTTATGCCTATCTCTGACCTTCCCATAGAAATCAAGAATTACAATTTACTTTATGCCTATTCTCCATTTCCACGTAAACGAGAATTACAAATTACTTTATGCCTATTCCACGTTTCACGTCATACTATGAAATAGGAATTACAAATTACTTTATGTCTATTACACATTTCACAACGCCTTTACGAAATGGGAATTACAAATTACTTTATGCCTATTCCACATTTCAGGCCAACGGAATTACATTGCGGAACTGCACTTTGACAACTCCAAACCCCTTCTTTTCGAGCATTTTTCTCATACTTAGAGATCAAACAAGATTATAAAATATCAATGAAAGATGTTCTATGACCCCTTACGGTTCTACCCGAATTGGAATCACTTCATTTGGATCATTCATTAATTTTATATGAATTTTATAAAAACACAGAAATGATCCCGAGTACACAGTGATCAGTCCCAAAAACACACATTTTTGAGCTACTTAGGGTCACAACTAGGCTTAAGACTCTTTATAAGAGTTGTAGTACACATCAAGTACCTTCTACCTGCAAAATTTGAGCTCAATCGGACTTACGGTTTGTGAGTTATGCGCTGTCAAAGTACTGGACCTACACATACCGTAACGTCCGATTTCCCACTTTTTCCCCGATTCACTTTTATGATCAAAACTTCAAATTTTACTCAGTTAATCCCGTTCTAAATATAAACTAACAGACCAAACCTCAAAATGGTGCTTAACGATTAATCTCGTAAGCTTAATCATGAAATTTTATTCTCTTAGACAATTAAACGAACACTTGGTGAGCAACTAACCGCATAAACATAAACTCACCATTTTGTTTCTAAACTTTACCCTTTTTAATCCTACTTCAATTTTGACAAAACCAAACATTTCTAAACACGTATATCATCATAGTTTTGCAATTTCAAACAGATATATCAAATCATTCATACAGTTTATATACGCAAACTGATTTAATTTCAACTGTAATGCTTAAAAAGAAAAGAATGAACTCACTTGGTATCAATAACGTCACTCCTTAAGTTTGTATTGATTTCCGCCACCAAACTTCCAAAAGGCTTTGTTTTCCCCAAATTGAACCCTTAATTTACTTGTTAAAAATCTGTTCTTTTTCTTCTTCTTGCTGCCGAAAGTATCAACCCACAAGAACCAAAATGAATTTTCTTTCTCAAATTCAAACATATTATCCCTTTAACTAAAGTGAGGCGGTGGATGACAACAAGTTTCATCACCTTAACCAACCAAACCCCAAACTTTCCTCAATTGGCAACTTTCACCCTCTAACTTATAAATTAAAATTAAAGCTTACCCCTTAACTTATAATTCCAATAAAACACCTAACGTAACTTACTCGGGGATAAACTCTAAAATTAATCTATCAAATAATTATACTCAAATTATTCAATAAACCAAGCGTAACACTTTATATAAAAAAATCGAGATGTTATACTAAAGCAGATTCTGGAAAAGACAGTGAACTCATCCCGGAAGGATTGGTCGTTGAAGTTAGATGACGCATTGTGGGCGTATCGGACGGCGTTCAAAACCCATCTCGGTACCACTCCCTATCGGTTAGTGTTTGGGAAATCGTGCCATCTACCAGTGGAACTCGAGTGTAGAGCGTTCTGGGCAATAAAGAAGTTGAATATGGAGTTGGACGCAGCCGGAAAGAGGAGATTACTGCAGCTATGTGAATTAGAGGAAATCCGGCTGGATGCATTCGAAAACGCCTTAATCTACAAGGAGCGGACAAAGAAGTTCCACGATCGCCGGATTCGAGAAAAGGTAATTGTTCCAGGAATGAAAGTCCTTCTATTTAACTTACGTTTGCGTTTGTTTCCAGGTAAACTGAAGTCGAAGTAGTCGGGACCATTCACGGTGACCGAAGTGTACCCATACGGAACAATGGAGCTAGAGGGCAAGGATGGACAAAAGTTCAAAGTAAACGGCCAAAGGGTGAAGCCGTACCTGGGCGAGGAGGTTGAGACCACGTCATGTGTGTATCTAGACGAGCCTAAGGAGTGAAAGGAAGGAAGGTCGAGCCACGACCGAAACCAAGGTGTTGGGTGGGAGGCAACCCACCGAGGTTTGTTTCGTTTTAATTTTCGTTTTCGAGTGCGTTTTTATTTACAAAAAAAAGTTAAAAATACTGGAACAGTGACATACGCGGTATGCCCCGCGGCTTACAAACCGTGGCCAAAACCGTGAGTGTCTCTGGAGTATGTGTTGAAACAGAGGGATACGCGGGATCTTACGCGGTTTACATACCGCGCGCTAAACCGCGGGTGTCACTGAAGAGGATTTCGAAACAGGTAGTTACGCGGTATGCCCCGCGGCTTCCAAGCCGCGTGGAAAGCCGCGCATGTCCACTGTCAGGCTAGGGTTTGGTGTGTCGTTTTGTGTGCAGTTCCTTTTGCTTTTTGTCATTTCAATCCCCTTCTTCTTCCTTTCTTCTTCATTTTTGCTGCTACTCTCTCTCTCCTCACGATTTCTTTCAAACTCTCTCTATCTCCATCGATTTTTCAAGGCTTCCATCTCCATTTTCAGATTTTGCTCTCCATTCTTCAAGACCAAGGTATGTAATTCCTTTTTATTTTTGTTTGGTCTTCATATGCTATGGTGTGGTATAGGTATATCTCATTTTCTTCCATTCTTGCTTTCAAGTGTTTTGATGTCATTTGCCCATTGTCGAGATTTCTCACAAATCTGTTGTCCCTATGATGTTTCATGCTTAGATTTTGACTACATGCTCGTTGTATGTTCATATGATGATATTATACTTCTATGCAACTGGGTATGTACACTTTTGTGAGATTACGTGCTTTAAATCTGTGATGGGAAATGTTTGGGAAGTAAAATGTGGTAGGATCTGTGGTTTTTGTGGAAATACTCCCATTTTTATGCATAACTGTTACGTGAGGGATTTCTTGGCAACATGAAGTCCCTACGTTAATTTTGTGGGTTTTGTCTTTTAGTGCAAGCATAGCCAAACCTAAGTTTCACTTAGGTTTGGGGTTTGATTTATTGTCCAACGGTACAAACTGTTGAGGGATTTTAGATGTATGCACTAGGGAAATATGTGGTGATTTTTAGTCAAGATGCATGAGCTAAACAGTATTTTATTGGTAATCTGCATGCATGGGATTTGTGAGTTTTAGCTGTACGTACACGTAAGGAAAATGAGATACAACAAACCTAAGTTTCACTTAGGTTTGGGGTGCCTTTCATTTCAACACTCACACACTCACATTTAACCCTTTGCAAACCTCGGTTTTACCGAGGTTTGGGGTGGCTATGAGCGAGATAACTCATTTGAGTTTATTCTTTTATTGTGCAGATATGAGGACCCATCCAAGCACCTACCTCTCCTTTCCGGAATACGAACAGATTCATCCAAACAACCGGAGACAAATGTTTGATCACGAAAACCCCGATAAGCACGAGCGGCACGAGCAGATGAGGGTGAACGTATGCAATCCCTTCGGGGAGCGAGGCATCAAGATTGCGGACCTACCGGCCGGTTCCATGGTGCCAGAGATCATACGGAAACAGTCTTGGGAGGGATTCATCCGAACCCCTCCCATGTATTGCATTGCAACGGTTAGAGAATTTTTCGCATGCATGATCCCGGCCGTATACCAGGATCGCTGCGTGGTAAAGATGGGTGACAGGGAAGTCCGGATCTCTCCGGAGGACGTAGATGCATACTTCCACGCCCCCCGTCGGCCCGAATTGAACGCCACCTATGGCCTATCTCCCCACCCGGCATTCCGGGAGCAATTAAGCTCGACCATCGCCGCATCTCTACGGCGAGATGGACGCACGGGGTGGAACAAACGGGATCAACACATCTTGAAAAGCGAGATGCACTATGATATTACCTTCCTCATGTTGTTCGTCAAGGCTTCCTTAAAGCCTTCTACTCACAACACCACCGCCGACAGCCAAGTGGCGGAAGTCCTATACTCCCTACACAACAACCTCCCGATGGATATCGGACGTATCATATGGATGGAGATTTTGGACGCAGGTATGACCCTCGACGGTATCTTACCGTTCCCTTGCTTGATAACTCATTTTTGCAGGGAAGCCGGTGTCCCGATAGGACAGCTTACCGCATCCAAAGGGGACTTCCGGAACACTCAATATTCGCACCAAATCACGGCGGCGGCGAAGCTTGAGGAGAGAAGGCGAGCGGATCCCGATTACCAAAGGCGGCGTCTTACCGAACTGGTCCATATTTCGTCCGAGAGTGCCTCGGACAGTGATCCCGATTTCGACCCGGAGGCACCACCGGCGGAGGCGGTCGTGCATGGCGGCGACACACCCCCTTATTTGCGCCGATTTATGGATCAGATGACGATCGGGATGAGGAGATCGGATGAGCGGATGGATCGGGGGTTCCAAAACATGACCCAACGCTTGGATGGCTTTGACGCGTGTCTCACCCAAGCTGGCTTTCCACCACCACCCGCACCACAGGCACCGCCAGCGCAACCTGAAGGTCGGAGGAGAGTGAGAGGCCGGCGAGATGGGGGTGAATCATCATCCTCACGCCGGTGGTTGGGTTTGTTTTCATGATCTCTTGTTTTTGATTTGTCTTGATGATGTATTGTACTGTTTTATTTGTTTCTGTTGGATGACTGTAATAATGCACAACAATACTATCACACTTTGTACCACTTACTTGCACATTGAGGACAATGTGTGGGAGGTTTGGGGTTGCCAATCGGGCCCCCGTTATGCACGTTGATGTCCAACACTTATGAATGGTTAGATCATTGTAGCTAATATTTCTTGTTTTGGATGATTGAGACCGACCATTATGAAGAGAATCTTGTGATAGTGACGAGACCATTAGGTAAGGACCGGGGAAAGACATGACTAGGGACATTAGTGGAGACCACCCAATAGCGAGATTTGAGCCTAAAAGACGTACTTCATTTCGAGGGATTTAAACACGAAATTCTTATACACTTTTTCGAATTCCTTGTCGTGATTATAGAGTGATCTCGCTATAATATTGCATTGAGTAGCAAAGACAGCCATCGGGATATTGGATAAGGGGGTAGTAGACCATATCGTGTGGACCTTAAGAGATGATTCCAGGCATTGTGTGCAATTTTAACTCAATTTTACCTATCGTCCCTTTTGACCCCTTTTGTGTGTAACCATAACCCATTTTGCAGCCAAACACTCACCCTATTCATTTCGAACCCACCATTAAACCCAAACCAAAAGCCTTAGCCAACCCTAATCCGAAAGTGTGTCAATCAGAAGCAGTAATGAACAGCAAAAGATAGAGCAGAAAAGAAAAAGTACGGGCCAGTCACGAGAATAAATTGGGTGCATTTTAACCCAAAAGATAGAAAAGAGGGCCAATGTCGCCCAAAAAAATACAGTTAGTAGATAGTTTGCAGCAGCTAAATAAGAGAGTCAAAACGACTCCGGTAGTGACAAAGAGGGCCAAGTGATAGAACGTGAAGAAAGTTCAGAACTGCAAATGATTGACACGCCGAGGATTTTTGATCCTTTTACCCTTCGTTTCTTAGCCATAACCCTAGCCCCGTTACAACCCTTGTAAAGACCTGGATGATCTTTTGGAAAATGTGATTAGGGTATACGACCACCTTTACCGATAGTCCCTGTCTTGCTACTTGATTCCCTTCTGAGATCAACCTTTTGGACATTTGTGCGTCTTTCATTAGAGTTGTCATGTAATTATTGAGTATTCCTGTTCATAACTTCCTTATACATGACAACATGTGCGATAGCCTAGGTTCGAGCTAAATGAGAGTATCCCGTGAGGTAGGGTCGAGGCGAAATGTTTTCCCTAGTATGTTTGGACCTAGTACGACATTAATGTAATCGGAGTTGTCACGAGTTCAACTCACAATGGAAGGCCTTAGATCAAACAAAATAAGGATGAGGCGAGGATGAGATAAGTATTCACGAGTATGGGAAATCACCAGCGCATTACGTGGTACCGATTGAGAGTTGTGTTGTTTTTATTTCACGGATATATGCTTTTACTCTTTTTATCGCTAATTTGCTTGAGGACAAGCAACGCTCGGTTTGGGGTTGTTGATAACGCCAATTTTTGGCGTTATTTTCAGTCCATAAACCAATGAGATTGGCTTGTGTTGAAGCAAAAAGGCAGGATTTTATGGTTTATCTAGTGAAAGGTGCAGATTATCCAAAAGAAGATGAACATCGAGAAAAAGAAGCGGAAAAGAGCCAAAAGAGAGTCCAAAACGAAGCCCGAGATCCAAGCCCAAGAACCGTACCCAGATCCGCGAACCAAACCTGACCCGGGAACATCAGAAAAGCGCGCAGCGTTCCACGCGGCTTGAAGCCACGGTACAAACCGCGCAAGTGCCTGTTTCGTTTCTATACTTGATGTTTTCCGGAATTTAGGTCATTATCTCGACACGTGCGACGGTAGGCAGCGGAGGGGCGATTTTCAGAGCTATTTCACGTACTTTGGAGCCATGATAGAGGATTGATTGAGGACAGTTCACCACGCGAAGTGGATCAGAGCCGAGATAGGAGGGATTTCATCATACATTCTTAACGTTTACGATCACCATGTTTTCACACACCACTTTCTACCTTAATTCTTGTGTTTTTATCCACCCCAACATGAACTAATCTTTAGATGTTGGGGGTTGGAGTAACTATGGATTTTACGATGGATGACGCGTAACCAAATGATTGTTTTTATTGATTTGATCTATGAAGCATTTGAATTCAGTTTTCATTATCAATTGTAGCTTGATCACCTTCAATTGACTTGCATGGTTTTTTATTAAGTTTGAGAAAATTGATTAAAAGCTAGATCAAGTAATCAAGTGTCGGAAAGGAGATTCGGGTAGAGATAGCCGAATCACTTTCTGCTCGGAATAGTTTAACCTAATGTATTTCAACCCCTAGGTATAGATCGAGAGATAAAACCTACGGGTCTTGAAATAAAACCTGTTATTGCTTGAGAAAGAATAACAGTGACTTTTACAAACTAGGGTTCATAGAAATAATCGGTAATAATCATTGTTCGGGTATTCGTTCATCAGTAGTATTTCCATAGGAAGTCCAACCCTCAACCTTTTCTTTATTAAGAGTCTTTCTAAAAACCTTCCGTCAATCGATTGTCGTTCTTATTTAGTTTTTAAAACAAGTTTCATACCAACAACTCAAAATTGCGATCGTTCAGTTAATAGATCTTATAGTGATTGTGATACTTAGTTCCTAGTTCCCTGTGTTTGATACTCGTACTTTCAGTACTATTACTTGATTCGACCCGTACACTTGCGGTTAGATTTAGGGGGTGTAAACCCGCCTATCAACGGTCGCGTGAAATAGGCGACATCGTGGTCGAGTGTCGTGAGGTAAATAATTTTTCGATCTCAACTCCAATCAGGGGGTAAATGTAAAGCCCGTGTCCCGGTACGTTTATTTTTTCTTTATTATTTATTAATGGCTTTAATATCGTTCCTTTTTAGTGAATCTTTTTAACGGGGGTTAGGCTCGGTTGACCAAAAATGTTAATATTGGAATAACTCTATTCAAATGGTAAGGAGTGGGAAAATGAGGGACTAAAAGTGGTTATGTGGCAAACTTTGCATGGGATCGGCCTTAAAGAAAACCGACCCCTCCCTCCTCGTTCTAATTTCGTCCCAAGCAAGAATTAAGAAAAGAAAAACCCTACCCCTTCCCTTTCCTTTTACCTGCTGCTGCGCCGGCCGTGCCACCCCAAAAACCACCGCGCGTCGCCGTGGTTTTTCCGCCGGAGAGAGAGAGTGAGCGAGGAGGAGAGAGCGAGAGAGAGAGGAGGAAACGGCGAGCAGGAGGAAGCCGGGATCGCGTTACGGTTGTGGTCTCATTATCACCGTGAGGTAAGTCTCTTTTCGTTCTTCCCTTTTCGTTTCCCGTCGCCGGCCGCAAAGCAACCGCCACCGCCGCAGGTGGCCTAGGCCGCTGCCGGTGGTGACAGCGGTGATTCTCCCTCCCCACGGTGGTGGTGGTGCGAGGGTGTGGCTGTGTGCGGCGGTGTGTGGTCATGTAGGTGTGTGCGTGGTACGAGTTTTGTGGGTGCGATTACGGTGGCCGCCGGAGTGTCGCCGCCGCCGCTGTGCCCCACCGATGGGGGGTGGCAGTGGGTGGTGGCCACGGCAAAACCCTAAAACCACCCCTGGCGAGACCCTAAACCTCAGTCGTTAGAACCTTAAACCGTAAACCGATCGCGAAGCGTAACCGTTTTATAAGTTATCATTTTATGTAAATTATAAGTGTGCTGTCCAGTTTTCGTTTGACCATAACTTCTCCGTCGTAACTCCGGTTGAGCCGAAACTGGCACCCACGCTTTGAGCTCGGGACCGAGTACGTTTTCTGTGTTTTGGCGGAAAACTGGTTCGGCCTCGAGTTGGGAGAAAAAGTGGTCGCAAGTTGTGCGGTTCGTCATTTTATGTGAAATTTCCTGGAATCTGCCACAGTCTTGCGAAGGCCGTAACTTTTTACTCGTAACTCGTTTTGAGGTGATTTTGGTGGCCATAGTTCCCTATTCGAGTCGGGAAGGTTTTTCGTGTTTTGCCGAAAGTCTGATTTAAACCGTAGCTAGGCTGTTTTGGACTGTTTTTGCAGCTGGACCGAAACTGGCAGTTTCGGGTAACCGTTCGTATTTAATTCATAATTAATTATAGAAAAATCGTTAGGAGGCGTGTAATATATCCTCGGAAAGGTATTTCAGGGCACTTTTCAACCGTGTAATAAATCGGAGTTTTTTTTCTGGAGTTTTAGTGGTCAAATCAGGTCCCGAACAGACCTGTTCGGTATGACCGAAAGTTAGTTTTAGTGATAGTTTGGGGTGTGTCGCGTCGTGGGGTCCGGGTCTCGTATTGACGTATTTTATCGTACGTTTAGGTGCCGGAAAGTGATCGTCGTTGTGTGGAGCTACTTACTATATTTTTTTGCTAGGCGCGCACCCGAGGTGAGTTCTCTCACTACAATTAATTAATAGTTGTTTATTATTACTGTAGCACGTGTGTGATAATTATATGCGGGATTGTTGGGGGCTAGATAGTGGGACGTCTAGTTAACATTATGTGCTACAATATTCGGCGGGGCCGAGTCCCGACGGGGACGGAGGTATTTTACGCAGTAGGCGTAAAAGGGGCGTTTACGCGGTAGGCGTAAAAAGGATGTCACACGCAGTAGGCGTAAAACGGGTGTTTCCTGCAGTAGGCGGAAACGTGCGGCGGGGCCGTAGACCCGACATCCGCCCGGGAATTTTGTTATGTGGTGGTTATTATACTTGTTCATGATTTGTTCGTAGACTTGTAGGTGGTGGTGTGATCCTCTTTGCTTTAGGGGTAATATGAGATAACCATTGTTAATTGTTGTGTTTGAATTCACTAAGCTTCGTGCTTACCCCTCCCAATTTACAGTGGCTGCAGGTATAAGTGGTACGAAGGCATGACTGGCACACACTGACGCGCAAGATGGATGGGTCGAAGGATTTGCTTATTAAACATTTTCCCGTTATTGAATAAACAATTTAATTTCCGCTGTTGACTTGTGTTTTAATAACGCTCGTGGTTAGAATTATTATTTTGGGTTTAATAAATGGAGACTTATTATTAAATATGCGCGTTTAAAAATTTTTAAATTTTCTTGAAATTTTGGGGCGTTACAACTTGGTATCAGAGCCGGGAACCGGACTGGTGTGCCAGCGAGGACGCTGGGCTCCCGAGGGGGGTGGATTGTAAGATCCCACATTGGTTGGGGAGGAGAACTAAGGTTGCCTTATAAGAGGGACTTGATACCTCCCCTATCAGACGCGTTTTAAAACCGTGAGTCCAGGTGTGTGGACAAAGCGGACAATATCTGGTACGGTTGGTCTGGGATGTTACAGATGGTATCAGAGCACAGCTTGAGTGAATCAAACGCACCTCGGTGTGTTGGGTCTCAAGTTGCGGCTGGGAAATTTTCAAATACTTTATTAAATCTTTTTAGAAATAAAAGGAAAAGTAAAAACCCGTTCGAGGAACGGTGATCGAGGGCGCAGTGTGTACAGTCAGCCGGAGCCAAGGGAAAGGTACAATGCTTAGTGTTTTCTCATTTTATCGCTTTCTAGATCCTAGGGCATGTATGCTAGATTGCCTGAGGTTGACACTATGCGATACGTTGGATTACTTGCTATTATGATTTTCTTGCTAATTGTAGTAGGTTTCTAAGTAGGTGCCCTTTAAATCGTATGCGGTAAGAGGCTAATAGCCTTAGAATATTCGATATAGTTCTATTGCGCAGCTCTTGTTTGAGTCCAACCGTTCTAGGATAGAATCTAGTATTCGAATGGCTATTTGTCTTGCACTGCATATGATTGGGTATTTGCGCGGCCACTCATTATGATTAACAGGGTTTTTATAGTAGCGAGGGTAGTGGGTGGAATATAATTCCTAGGGAGCTAGGAAGGGTGAGTGCATATGCCGGTGCGGGCATATGTGTTGAGTTGCGGCGAGAACTACTTGGACCCTCGGGATGGGACACGAAACGGGTAATGATAGGTGTGGAAGGTAGTAGTAGAGCTCCTACTACCGGAAGCACAGGATCAGTGCTCGGGTCGGGAAAGTCACGAGGAATTCAAGGAGTTGAGCGTATGTGTTGATAGTGTGAGTTATTAGCTGATAATAACTCTTTGAATTTCTCCTTCTTATAGAATGGTCAACACTAGGAGACGCGGTGAGGCTGAGCCGAGGGCTGAAGCCGGGATCACTGAGGAGCGGATCCAAGAGATGATTGCAAATGAGGTTGCACGAGCTGTTGGGGATGCAATTCCCGAGATTATCACCGCGATTCAGAATCAACTGGTGACCCTAGTGGAGGAGCGGTTTGCAGCGATGCCGCCGCCTGTTGGGGGACAGCCCCGTGCCCGAGACTTCCAGTATCGGGACCTTTCTGCCTGCTCTCCACCAGAATTCAAGGGTGACTCTAACCCTATCGTTAGCATGCGCTGGATATCCGACATGGAGTGCGCTTTTCTGACAAGCGGCTGTCCGGATAACTTGAAGGTTCGATTTGCAGTGAATCTACTTCGCGAGGGAGCGAAAGACTGGTGCGCCACGGCATTGACTCTGGCCGAGCGTACCACTCTTACTTGGGACGAGTTCGTTGTTCGTTTCCGTGCTGAGTACGTGCCGCCGATAGAGATGGAAAGAATAGCGAAGGAGTTCTTGGAGCTGAACCAGACCACGGAGACCATAAAGGAGATGAACAAGAAGTTTACCGAAATGGCGCTATTCTGTCCCCAATATGCGGCCTCAGAAGAAATGAAGATGGCGAGGTACAAGGACATGCTTCGGACCAAGATCCGAGAAATTGTGAGCGCAGTGCAACATCCTTCGCTGTCGGCTATGATGGATGCAGCGCGGAGAAGAGAGTTAGAGTTGGAGACCCAAGCGAAGAAGAGGAAGGCGGCACAGGCAGTGACGCCTATCTCTGCAGTGCCGAAGAAATCGAAGTTTGTTGATTCTCGTGGGCACACGAAGAGTAGCGGTTCTAAGGCCCGGGATGTGAGTGGTAGAAGATCTGATGCATGTTACAAGTGTGGGCAGCCTGGCCATCTCAGTAGAGATTGCAGGTCGCCACTGATGTTATGTTTCGGCTGTAAACAGGCTGGCCATGTGAAGGCCAACTGCCCGAATGCTAGGGCAACTGATGGGGGTGGTGCACAGAGGGCTCCTGCGAATGCCCCGCTGCGCATCACCGACGGCCGTACGGGTCAGCCCGGGACGGAGGCGGCCCGAGGGAGAGTCCACCAGCTGAAGGTGGAGGAGGCGCAGGCGACGCCTAGGGTGGTGACAGGTATGTTTCATCACTCTTTTCTTTTGTCTTTCCTTTTCATGCCCTGTGTTTATGTATTGTTATTCTTTATATATTAGGTACGTTTCTAGTCAATTCTGTACCTGCGGTGGTAATGTTTGATAGCGGGGCTACTCATTCATTCGTGTCTCGCACTTTTAGCGAGAGGTTGGGTCGAGCGGTGGGACGTCTAGGATGTCCTTTATTGGTCGAGGTCGCCGATGATAGGACCTTGACGGTTACGGACGTGTATCGGGGATGCACGTTGGAAATCTCGGGTGTGAGGTTTCCTATCGATTTGATCCCTATAGCGATGCGAGAGCTTTGCGTGATAGTGGGCATGGATTGGATGGACGCGTTCGATGCAGAGATTGTTTGCCGTCGCAAACAAGTACGGGTTCGAACCCCAAGCGGGGGAGAACTGTTGATTCAGGGAGACTCGCCTAGTCGGGTTACGGCTATTTGTTCTGCGGCGAGGGCTCGGAGATACCTTCAGCATAGTGGGCAGGGGTTCTTGGCGTATGTGGTGGATACGCGTGTCGATGAGACGAAGATTAGTGCCGAGGATGTGCCAGTCGTGAGGGAATTCGCCGATGTATTCCCCGATGAGTTGCCAGGGATACCTCCCGCGCGACAGGTGGAGTTTCGAATCGACCTGATTCCAGGTGCTGCTCCGGTGGCCAAGGCACCTTATCGCTTGGCTCCACCGGAAATGAAGGAACTGTATGATCAGTTGCAGGAACTTCTCGAGGAAGAGTTCATTAAGCCGAGTTGTTCACCGTGGGGAGCTCCGATCTTGTTCGTGAAAAAGAAGGATGGATCTCAACGAATGTGCATTGATTACCGGGAGCTGAACAAGCTTACGGTGAAGAATCGTTATCCTTTGCCAAGGATTGATGATTTGTTTGATCAGTTGCAGGGAGCCTCGTGGTTCTCTAAGATTGACTTGAGATCCGGGTACCACCAGATGCGGGTGCGTAGCGAAGATACGGAGAAGACGGCCTTTCGCACGCGTTACGGCCATTACGAGTTCGTGGTGATGCCTTTCGGGCTCACCAATGCACCCGCAGCGTTCATGGACCTCATGAACAGGGTGTGTAGCCCGATGCTGGATCGCTCGGTGATCGTATTCATCGACGATATTCTCGTTTATTCGAAGACGAAAGAAGAGCACGAGGTGCATTTGCGGGAAGTTTTGGACGTGTTAAGGCGGGAGAAGCTTTATGCTAAGTTCTCCAAGTGTGAATTCTGGTTACGGGAGGTCCAATTCCTAGGACATGTCGTGAATCAGAACGGTATCATGGTCGATCCGGCCAAGATCTCAGCGGTAATGCGGTGGGAGGTGCCGAAAACTCCTACCGAGGTGCGGAGTTTTCTCGGGTTAGCAGGGTACTATCGGAGATTTATCCAAGATTTCTCCAAGATTGCCTTGCCTATGACTCGACTGACGAAGAAAACTGCAGCTTTCAGTTGGGGTGAAGAGCAACAGAAGGCGTTTGAGGAGCTACGCAGGCGTTTATGTGAGGCTCCTGTGTTAACCTTGCCTGAGGGCATGGAAGATTTGGTGGTTTACTGTGATGCTTCGTACCAAGGGTTGGGTGTCGTGCTTATGCAACGCGGCAAGGTCATCGCTTACGCGTCGAGGCAGTTGAAGCCTCATGAGGCGAACTACCCGACTCATGATTTGGAGCTGGGAGCGGTGGTGTTTGCTTTAAAAATATGGAGACACTATCTTTATGGTGTCAAGTGCACGATCTATACCGATCACAAGAGCCTTAAATACCTGATGGACCAGCAAAATCTTAATATGCGTCAGCGGAGGTGGCTTGATGTGGTCAAGGATTACGACTGCGAGATACTTTACCACCCCGGTAAGGCGAATGTAGTCGCGGATGCACTTAGCCGACATCCGGTCGGGGGATCTTTGAAGGGTTTTTGTCAGCGATTAACGGTAGTTGCACCACTCTTGGAGTCGATCGGTATCGCTCAAGAGGTGGCCGTGTTGGAGGAAAATGCTAAACGAGAGAGAGTTTCGGGAGAAATTCCGAAGTTAGTACGGGATAGTCGGGGACTGTTAACCCGTTATGGTAGAGTTTGGGTTCCATACACTGGTGGGAATCGCCAGACACTATTGGACGAGGCGCATAAGTCCAAGTTTTCGATTCATCCCGGAGCTACCAAGATGTACAGAGACCTGCGTGAAGACTATTGGTGGCCCGGCATGAAGCGGGATGTAGCCAAATGTGTGGAAGTATGTTTGACCTGTCGGAAGGTCAAAGCGGAACACCAACGACCGCATGGGAAATTGCAGCCGTTGGAGGTTCCGGTGTGGAAGTGGGAGCAAATCACAATGGATTTCATCACTAAGCTTCCCAAGACTCAGCGAGGAAATGATACTATCTGGGTGATCGTGGATCGCCTGACGAAGAGCGCTCACTTCTTGGCGATTAAAGAGAGCTTCTCGGCGGATAAGCTCGCGGAGGTCTTCATCCGAGAGATTGTAACTAGGCACGGAGTGCCAGTCTCGATTGTCTCAGATCGGGATACTCGTTTCACCTCCCGGTTTTGGGAGAAGTTTCAGAATGAGATGGGTACGCGGTTGCATTTCAGTACAGCATTTCATCCTCAGACCGACGGGCAGAGTGAGCGTACTATTCAGACACTTGAGGACATGCTGCGAGCATGTGTGATTGACTTTGGTGGTAGTTGGGATCAGAATCTCCCACTAGCTGAGTTCTCCTACAATAACAGCTATCACGCTAGCATCGGTAGAGCGCCGTACGAAGTGTTGTATGGCAGGAAGTGTCGGACGCCCATTTGCTGGGGCGAGGTTGGTCACAGAGTGCTGGGGAGCACCGATGTGGTGCTAAAGACGGCGGAAATGATCCAGATGGTGCGGGATCGGTTAGTCACTGCTCAGAGCCGACAAAAGAGTTACGCCGATAGGAGACGATCGGACTTGGAGTTCCAAGTCGGGGATTACGTTCTTTTGAAAGTGTCACCCTGGAAGGGGGTAATCCGTTTTCGCAAGCGGGGAAAGTTGGGTCCCCGATATATCGGACCGTACAAAGTCATCGCGCGTGTGGGGAAAGTAGCTTACCGATTGGAGCTACCAGAGGAGCTGAGCCTGATCCACAACACGTTCCATGTCTCTCAGTTGCGGAAGTGCGTGATGGATGAGTCTGCAGTAATTCCCCTTGAAGATATTCAGATTGACGAGCGACTCAACTATGTGGAGAAGCCAATAGCCATCGTCGAGAGGAAGACGAAGACTCTGCGGAACAAAGTCATTGAATTGGTGAAGGTCCAGTGGCAGCACCGAAAAGGTTCAGAATGGACGTGGGAACCAGAAGCCGAGATGCGGGAGAACTACCCGGAGCTGTTTGCGGGCGTGGACTTCGGGGACGAAGTCTAATCCAAGCGGGGGAGAGTTGTAAAGCCCGTGTCCCGGTACGTTTATTTTTTCTTTATTATTTATTAATGGCTTTAATATCGTTCCTTTTTAGTGAATCTTTTTAACGGGGGTTAGGCTCGGTTGACCAAAAATGTTAATATTGGAATAACTCTATTCAAATGGTAAGGAGTGGGAAAATGAGGGACTAAAAGTGGTTATGTGGCAAACTTTGCATGGGATCGGCCTTAAAGAAAACCGACCCCTCCCTCCTCGTTCTAATTTCGTCCCAAGCAAGAATTAAGAAAAGAAAAACCCTACCCCTTCCCTTTCCTTTTACCTGCTGCTGCGCCGGCCGTGCCACCCCAAAAACCACCGCGCGTCGCCGTGGTTTTTCCGCCGGAGAGAGAGAGTGAGCGAGGAGGAGAGAGCGAGAGAGAGAGGAGGAAACGGCGAGCAGGAGGAAGCCGGGATCGCGTTACGGTTGTGGTCTCATTATCACCGTGAGGTAAGTCTCTTTTCGTTCTTCCCTTTTCGTTTCCCGTCGCCGGCCGCAAAGCAACCGCCACCGCCGCAGGTGGCCTAGGCCGCTGCCGGTGGTGACAGCGGTGATTCTCCCTCCCCACGGTGGTGGTGGTGCGAGGGTGTGGCTGTGTGCGGCGGTGTGTGGTCATGTAGGTGTGTGCGTGGTACGAGTTTTGTGGGTGCGATTACGGTGGCCGCCGGAGTGTCGCCGCCGCCGCTGTGCCCCACCGATGGGGGGTGGCAGTGGGTGGTGGCCACGGCAAAACCCTAAAACCACCCCTGGCGAGACCCTAAACCTCAGTCGTTAGAACCTTAAACCGTAAACCGATCGCGAAGCGTAACCGTTTTATAAGTTATCATTTTATGTAAATTATAAGTGTGCTGTCCAGTTTTCGTTTGACCATAACTTCTCCGTCGTAACTCCGGTTGAGCCGAAACTGGCACCCACGCTTTGAGCTCGGGACCGAGTACGTTTTCTGTGTTTTGGCGGAAAACTGGTTCGGCCTCGAGTTGGGAGAAAAAGTGGTCGCAAGTTGTGCGGTTCGTCATTTTATGTGAAATTTCCTGGAATCTGCCACAGTCTTGCGAAGGCCGTAACTTTTTACTCGTAACTCGTTTTGAGGTGATTTTGGTGGCCATAGTTCCCTATTCGAGTCGGGAAGGTTTTTCGTGTTTTGCCGAAAGTCTGATTTAAACCGTAGCTAGGCTGTTTTGGACTGTTTTTGCAGCTGGACCGAAACTGGCAGTTTCGGGTAACCGTTCGTATTTAATTCATAATTAATTATAGAAAAATCGTTAGGAGGCGTGTAATATATCCTCGGAAAGGTATTTCAGGGCACTTTTCAACCGTGTAATAAATCGGAGTTTTTTTTCTGGAGTTTTAGTGGTCAAATCAGGTCCCGAACAGACCTGTTCGGTATGACCGAAAGTTAGTTTTAGTGATAGTTTGGGGTGTGTCGCGTCGTGGGGTCCGGGTCTCGTATTGACGTATTTTATCGTACGTTTAGGTGCCGGAAAGTGATCGTCGTTGTGTGGAGCTACTTACTATATTTTTTTGCTAGGCGCGCACCCGAGGTGAGTTCTCTCACTACAATTAATTAATAGTTGTTTATTATTAATGTAGCACGTGTGTGATAATTATATGCGGGATTGTTGGGGGCTAGATAGTGGGACGTCTAGTTAACATTATGTGCTACAATATTCGGCGGGGCCGAGTCCCGACGGGGACGGAGGTATTTTACGCAGTAGGCGTAAAAGGGGCGTTTACGCGGTAGGCGTAAAAAGGATGTCACACGCAGTAGGCGTAAAACGGGTGTTTCCTGCAGTAGGCGGAAACGTGCGGCGGGGCCGTAGACCCGACATCCGCCCGGGAATTTTGTTATGTGGTGGTTATTATACTTGTTCATGATTTGTTCGTAGACTTGTAGGTGGTGGTGTGATCCTCTTTGCTTTAGGGGTAATATGAGATAACCATTGTTAATTGTTGTGTTTGAATTCACTAAGCTTCGTGCTTACCCCTCCCAATTTACAGTGGCTGCAGGTATAAGTGGTACGAAGGCATGACTGGCACACACTGACGCGCAAGATGGATGGGTCGAAGGATTTGCTTATTAAACATTTTCCCGTTATTGAATAAACAATTTAATTTCCGCTGTTGACTTGTGTTTTAATAACGCTCGTGGTTAGAATTATTATTTTGGGTTTAATAAATGGAGACTTATTATTAAATATGCGCGTTTAAAAAATTTTAAATTTTCTTGAAATTTTGGGGCGTTACAGTAAAGATGCTCATGGTTTTATCTTACCAAAGAAAAGGCAAGTAGGCATTTTCCTTACCTCGGTCGTGGTCGAGACTGGTGAAATTTTGCCCAAACAGCTATGAAGTCTCAAGATGTTGCTTTCTGGAAAGAAGCAATACATGATGAGATGGACTCCATCATGGGGAGTAATACTTGGGTATTATCGGACTTGCCACCGGGTTGCAAACCTTTGGGATGCAAGTGTATCTTCAAAAGGAAGATGAAAGCGGATGGATCAATCGACAAGTTCAAAGCTCGATTAGTAATCCAAGGCTTTAGGCAACGGGAAGGCATCGATTATTTTGATACCTATGCCCCGGTTGCAAGTATCTCCACGATTAGATTGTTGATCGCCTTAGGAGCTATCCATAATTTAGTGATTCACCAAATGGATGTCAAAACGGCATTCTTGAATGGTGATTTGGAGGAGGAAGTTTACATGAAACAACCGGAAGGTTTTGTTATGCCCGGGATGGAGCATAAGGTATGTAAACTTGTAAAATCATTGTATGGGCTGAAACAAGCACCCAAACAATGGCATCAGAAATTTGATGAGGTTATCTTGTCCAATGGTTTTGTGATAAACCAAGCGGACAAGTGTGTATATAGCAAATTTGACACATCCGGTAACGGTGTAATCATTTGCCTATATGTTGACGACATGTTGATCTTTAGCACCGACCAAAATCAAGTTGGGAAAACCAAAGAGTTTTTGTCGTCGAGTTTCTCCATGAAAGATATGGGAGAGGTGGAGGTGATCCTTGGAATAAGGATCAAGTGTGAGAACAAAGGGATTGCAATTACGCAATCTCATTACATTGAGAAAGTATTAAAGAAATTTAATTGCTTTGATTGTTCTCCGGTGAGTACTCCATGAGATCCGAGTGTGAAGCTTATGCCCAACTCGGGTGAAGCGGTGTCACAACTCAAGTACTCAAAGGCTATTGGATGCTTGATGTATGCCATGACAAGCACTAGGCCGGATATCGCTTTTGCCATAGGAAAGTTGAGTAGGTATACTAGTAATCCTAGTATTCACCATTGGTAAGCGATAAGACGAGTATTCAAATACTTGAAGAAAACCATTGATTATAGTTTGTCATATGTTGGGTTTCCTTCAATATTGGAGGGATATTCGGATGCAAGTTGGATCACCAATTTGGAAGATCACTCTGCTACGAGTGGTTGGGTGTACTTTCTTGGGGGGGTGCCATTTCATGGGCTTCCAAGAAGCAAACTTGCATCACGAGTTCGACTATGGAGTCGGAATTTGTGGCATTAGCCGCTGCCGGTAAAGAGGCGGAATGGCTAAGGAATTTGGTCCATGAAATTCCATTATGGTCGAAACCAATATCACCCATTTCTATCCGTTGTGATAGTGAGGCTACTTTGGCTAAAGCTTATAGTCAAGTATATAATGGCAAGTCTAGACACTTAGGTGTTAGACATAGCATGATTCGTGAGCTAATCACGAATGGGGTGATTTCGGTTGAATTTGTTCGGTCGCAACAAAATCTAGCGGACCACTTGACGAAGGGGTTAGCTAGGGACTTGGTTCACAAGTCGGTGATAGGGATGGGATTAAAGTCCATCTAAATCCCTAATAGTGAGATACCCAATTCCCTTCTAATACAACGTTAGAAGTTGAATTTAATGGGAAAGCTCACTCTAAGAGATTGGAGCACAAGATGATCATCCCACAGTATGTGCTCGGTACTACAAGTGAAGGAGGTAATTGTTCTTTTGTAAAAATGCATGTGCAGGTGCATGAAGAAAAGAACTACCTATATGAGTGTGAAGTGTGGCCGCTTCAAGAAGCTTGGACTTGGCTTTGATGCACTCACGAATGGATAAGGACACATGGCCTGTATAGTGTCAAGTTTATACTTTAGAAAGTCATTTAAATTCATGTGTATGTTATTTTCTGGTACTCAAATGGGTTGACGGGTTCAATCCATAGGACACCCAGATTCTCGAGTATTTGAAATGTGTAATGTACTAAGATGGAAATTCAATCTTTTAGATATTTTCATTTATGCATGAGTTTGTTTACCTATATTGATTTTTATTTTGTGAATCAAGGATTGCACTAAAATGGGGGAGGAATGTTGGTGATTTTAGTGAAATCATCAAGTTCATTTTGTGTAATTGGATTCACAAAGGTAATAATGGGGTTGTTAGCTAAGCTATAACATGAGTTAGGAGGTGTGGAGTGCACACTCGTGTAAGCTAACTAGAACCCGGGATTGTTGGACGGTTAAGATTGGGATGTTACAAAGTAGTTTTTTGAGCTGGGCGTCGGGGCCAGTGCTGGCGCCAGTTGGCTGGCACCAAGACTGGCGCCAGACACTGGATTGTGTGTTGGTGCTGATGCCGGCACCAGTTGGTTGGCGCCAAGACTGGCGCCAGGCTCTGGAATGTTGCACGCGCTGATGCCGGCGCCAGTTGGCTGGCACGAAGACTGCCGCCAGCGTCTGGAAAGTCTTTTCACGTTTGTAACTGCCCTCATTAAGTCCACAATCAATCTCATTAAATGAGATATTATTTCCTGAATCAATATGGTGAAGGTTACGATTCTTAAGGTGTATAAGAATGAGTTGATTTCTGCCTTAATCAACACACAAAAACATAGAGATTATCCTCGAGAGAATTTCGTGATACCCGGGCAGAATAGGGTCGAAATATCTCTTACGGAAAGCGAGCTCTCACGGGATCTATGTCATTTATCCAAGTTACAATCGTCACTCTGTTTCTCTCTCTCGATATTGTTCCGAAATCCCCCAACAATCACCACCATCCCCCTATCCGGTAGGTGGATATGTATTAACTTTTTGTTACACACGATGTTAGCGTTATTTTTCGCTAACCAGTCCATCCCCAATACTATATCAAACTCCTCCATCGGCATAGGGTATAACTGCAACGGTACCAAACTCCCCTCTACGTCTATACAACACCCCTTAACCACATCACTAACAAATACCCGATTATCATCGGCGGTCTCCACTTCTAAGGCATGATCCAAACGCTTAGGTTTCACTCTCAAACATTTCACAAAATCAGGAGATACAAAAGAGCGATTCGCTCCCGAATCAAATAACACTTTGGCACAAATAGAGTTCACCAAAAAGGTACCTGTCACGACATCTGGAGTCTCCTCCGCCTCTACCGCAGTCATGCGAAATGCACGCCCCTTCGCACGTGCCGCCTCTTCCTTTTTCTCATTCCACTGGCTCCCTTGACGACTCACATACTGACCCGGTCCCCCTTTCTTCAACATAGGACAGTCAAACCGCCTATGGTCCGGCGATCCACACTAGAAGCATGCTCTCTTATTCGGACACTCCCTCGCCATATGCCCCGACAACCCACAAAGAAAGCATGATCTCGAGTCCGCCATACATTCTCCCCTATGAACTCGGTGACACTTTCCACACGGCTTGTCACCAAACCCTCGATTTCCACGTGTATCCGGTCTAGAGATCCTCCCTTTCCGATTATCATTCTCCGATCCTTCCCACTTTCTCTTGTCCCCGACCCTCTCAGTCTGTTGGTGATTGACAGTGCATAGAATACACCTATAGACGTATGCTAATTAAACCTCAAAGCAAGTATACAATGAGATCTAATATCGTCTTTCAAGTAATAAAGTGGTAAAATACCAGATATCGTCCCACAAGGATTGGAGTAAAAAGTTAATTAAAAAGTAGAAGAAGGAAATGATTTCAGATGGCGAATTAGAAGAGATTAATTTGTTTTGTTTGGATTGTCACTTTGATTATGTTAACAGAGACTAAAGCAAGTACGGGTGTAAAACTTCAAGGTGGGACTTAAACACAAATTCCAGCGGGCCATGCTGCAGGGATGCTGCAGCATGCAGTTTTGTCATAAGTTGATCCATCATCTATTTTGAGAGTATTCCTCTCGGACTTCAGTATTCCCACTACTGTTTAGATTCAACTAGACACATCTCTGTGTAGTCTCCAACTATTTATAGTGGGGATAAAGTTCTCAAAATATATGGACGACCAAATCTCTTTGTATCAAAAACCGCTCTCTCGAGCCGATTCCCATATCATTCAAGTTGGTGTGTTCCAAGTGGCTTATCTCTAAGTCCACTACACTTTAACACTTTAGATTAGTGACCACTTGTCGAGAATAAATCAGTTTAGAAAAAAATGGAAATAACTGTCACTTTATTAGTAACTCTCTCAAGTCTACTTCCCATATCATTCAAACTGACGTGCATTCAGTGGCTTATCTCTAAGTCCATGGCACTTTAACACTTTAGCAAGTGATCAGTTTGTCAAGAAGTGTCATTGGTTTTATTAAAACTTGAATGAAATGGTGGAACATTGTTATTGCAAAACAATGTCCACTTTCCTTTGGTTTAAAATCCCACCTTTCCGTTTCACACCCGAACTATTAAAATTAGCTACTCATAACGGAAAGTAAAGAAAGCAATAAATGACGATAATTAAATTGCATAAATGTAAATGACGGAATGTAAATTGCAAGAAATAAATGACGGAATGTAAATTGCAATAAATGAAAGACAAGAAATATAAAGACAAGAAATAAAAGAACAAGAAATGTAAGAGGTAACTACTTTAATTAGATTGCAACATCAAATTCAAGGGTTGTCACTTCCTTGAATTCTCAGATCACACGATTGTATCACAAGTTAACTAAGATATATTTACAAAGCTTCCCAAACCCTTTCTTATATACTAGAAGAAAGGGATGGGTAAATGGGTAATTTCCCATTAAGGGGTACACAAGTTGTTCAAAAGACTACCTAATACAATAATACAAAAAGCTACTGAGATATGGCCAGATTTTTCTATTGTCTTCTAGAAGCTTCAAAAGTTAGTAACAAAAGGGCTTGTCGTTCTGCCCAAGATAAGCTCCAAGGTTTTGATGATTAAGCTGCCTGCTGCTTCATGCTGCAGCATAAGTCTGAACTATGAAATCTGCCAAAAACACTACATATTAGCCATTCTAAGTTGTAAAACAAGTCATCCACAACTTTAGCTCCAATAAACAACAAAGTGGAAAATAAGTAAATAAAAGGACTCAAAGTTAGGGATATTAAAGATAAAATGACTCAAAGTGGAAGTAAAAAAACCTAATATGCATTAAATAATTAATGCATATCACACCCTCAAACTAGAACTGTTGCTTGTCCCCAAGCAACTAAGACACACAAAAAAATGACTCAATTTGGTAAAGCCTTGCATAATGAGAGCATTAAGTGCATACATAGAAATGATAGAAACAAGCATGCAAAACATAGCCATCATAAATCCCAAGTACCATGATCTTGATCTAACAATGAGTATGAACCATAAGCTAGTACCCTTTTCTCTTTGTTATGCTCTACACATCTCACATTCTAGGATCAAAAGGACTTTAATGTAACTGGTTCACTCGTTTGGCTCATTTTGTCTCACTTTTCCTTTTTCTTTTCTTTGCTTCAACATATATGATTTTTCTCTATTTGTGGCACTTTTGTGCTCTTTTGTGTTGAAAGCCATGCACTTAGCCCCTATGGGACTTTTATAGTGCTTAAAGGTCACCAATGGCAAAAAAATTGAAGAGCTTTGCTCTTTTTTTCTTGTGATAATGCTCATGCCATGGTGAACTTCCCCACCCTCAAACTAAAAATCAACAATGTCCTCATTGTTCATGGGATAAGTGTATGGGTGGAAGCAAGTGGTTATTTTTTAGGAACAAATGATGGCCTCTCTCATTTCCTAAATGTGTGAGATATGGATCAAAATGTGGTCCCAAGCAAAAGGATGCTAGTTCTAGCAAGAACTACATCATTAGATATGGAAACATGACTTTAGAATTTATTTAGGCTATATAAGTATGCTCAAGTCTATCATCAATGCTCATTATGCATTTAAAATAAATCCTAAAAACGTAAGAAACAATCCCAAACTCAAAAAATGTAAAATGAACAAAAATTGGAGCTAAAGAGGTATGAATGAACCTGTCCTACTCCTGAGGAGTAGGTTGTGAACCAAGTGGTTGGAATGAATGTTGCGGCACAAGAATCTGCATTTCTGTCTTTTAACAAGGTGTTCTTCTTT
Source organism: Saussurea involucrata (assembly GCA_033807775.1). Lineage (NCBI taxonomy): Eukaryota > Viridiplantae > Streptophyta > Magnoliopsida > Asterales > Asteraceae > Saussurea > Saussurea involucrata. Next base: position 22,199,451 of record CM066322.1, read on the forward strand.
TTCAACAATTGGATCTCGTGTTGACAACTTCTTGAGGAATGGTGGAGATTGCTGGAGCACCTCAGTATGCTCCTCAGCCGTAACTGTCCTCGCCAACTTAACTTGGTGTTTCTCTTTCCACTTATGTTTATATACGTTTCTCATCAAATGTGTCTCTCCTTGATCATGGCGCAAGACTTCGATTGCACAAATGGGGGAGCATTTCATGCCGCAAAGAGTTTTCCACATCACCTCACCAACAATAGAACTTGATTTTATGAAGCTTCCTGAGTCCTTGGATTGATCATCACATCCCTTTTGAAAAACAACTTGAAGATTTTCTACACAGCTTTGCTGCAGGAATGCTGCAGCATCCTCAACAATATGTTCTTTCTGCACAGATTCAAAGCAGGGGTTAATGACAATTTTGGCATTGTGTTGCACCTCTTTACTATTTTGAAGTAAAAAGGGGTCGCTCAAATGCTCGGATGCTTCCTCTAAAACTTTCTATCTCTTGACTATTTTCCAAAGTATTGACCTCATCCTTACCAACACGTTCAAAATTTTCAATCTCACTTGGTATAGGAATTTGGTTTTGTCTATTGATCTTTTCAACATAAGTTGTGATATTGGAAACAGATGTTATCATATTTTGTGTGAATTCATTCATCATAGTTTGAAGAGATTTGATGGTTTGAACTAGTTCTAAAGAGGGCGTAGGGGGTAAAAATGAGTTGTTATAATCATCCCCTTGAAAATTCCCAGAAAAATCAACTTGTTCCTCCCAAGATTGGTCAAAAGTATTTGAGCAAGTGTTACTCCAATCTTGGTAGGGAGGTATTGGTGATGTAAAAGTGCCATGATCTTGACTATTTAAAAACAAATTAGGATGATCCTCCGATGATTGAGTGTAACCATTGAAGTGTGAGGTATCCCAATTACTATCTCCCATGAAATAACATGATTCGGGGTTCGAAGGACAATTGTATGAGAAATGATTTCCGCCACAGAAAACAGTTTCATATGGCCCAAACGAATATCCCATTGAATCCATATTCACATAAAGATAAACTCAAAGCTTGTTACTTGTACACACATGAAGACGTATGACAAGCAACAAAGGTGGTAGAAAAATCAAATCTTTTTAAAACTTTTTACAACTTTTAGCTTTCCAATCCCCGGCAACGGCGCCAAAAACTTGACAGTGCTTAGAATACACCTATAGACGTGTGCTACTTAAACCTCAACGCAAGTATACGATGAGATCTAATATCGTCTTTCAAGTAAGATGGCGAATTTGAAGAGATTGATTTGTTTTGTTTGGATTATCACTTTGATGTTGTTAACAGAGAATAAAGCTAGCACGGGTGTAAAACTTTAAGGTGGGACTTAAACACAAATTCCAGCGGGCCATGCTGCAGGGATGCTGCAGCATGCAGTTTTGTCATAAGTTGATCCATCATCTATTTTGAGAGTATTCCTCTCGGACTTCAGTATTCCCACTACTGTTTAGATTCAACTAGACACGTCTCTGTGTAGGGTCCAACTATTTATAGTGGGGATAAAGTTCTCAAAATATATGGACGACCAAATCTCTTTGTATCAAAAACCGCTCTCTCGAGCCGATTCCCATATCATTCAAGTTGGTGTGTTCCAAGTGGCTTATCTCTAAGTCCACTACACTTTAACACTTTAGATTAGTGACCACTTGTTGAGAATAAATCAGTTTAGAAAAACATGGATGATAATTGTCACTTTATCAGTAACTCTCTCAAGTCTACTTCCCATATCATTCAAACTGACGTGCATTCAGTGGCTTATCTCTAAGTCCACGGCACTTTAACACTTTAGCAAGTGATCAGTTCGTCAAGAAGTGTCATTGGTTTTAATAAAACTTGAATGAAATGGTGGAACATTGTTATTGCAAAACAATGTCCACTTTCCTTTGGTTTAAAATCCCACCTTTTCGTTTCACACCCGAACTATTAAAATTAGCTACTCATAACGAAAAGTAAAGAAAGCAATAAATGACGATAATTAAATTGCATAAATGTAAATGACGGAAATGTAAATGACGGAAATGTAAATGACGGAATGTAAATTGCAAGAAATAAATGACGGAATGTAAATTGCAATAAATGAAAGGCAAGAAATATAAAGACAAGAAATAAAAGAACAAGAAATGTAAGAGGTAACTACTTTAATTAGATTGCAAAATCAAATTCAAGGGTTGTCACTTCCTTGAATTCTCAGATCACACGATTGTATCACAAGTTAACTAAGATATATTTACAAAGCTTCCCAAACCCTTTCTTATATACTAGAAGAAAGGGAGGGGTAAATGGGTAATTTCCCATCAAGGGGTACACAAGTTGTTCAAAAGACTACCTAATACAATAATACAAAAAGCTACTGAGATATGGCCAGATTTTTCTATTGTCTTCTAGAAGCTTCAAAAGTTAGTAACAAAAAGGGCTTGTCGTTCTGCCCAAAATAAGCTCCAAGGTTTTGATGATTAAGCTGTCTGCTGCTTCATGCTGCTGCCATGCTGCAGCATAAGTCTGAACTATGAAATCTGCCAAAAACACTACATATTAGCCATTCTAAGTTGTAAAACAAGTCATCCACAACTTTAGCTCCAATAAACAACAAAGTGGAAAATAAGTAAATAAAAGGACTCAAAGTTAGGGATATTAAAGATAAACTGACTCAAAGTGGAAGTAAAAAGACCTAATATGCATTAAATAATTAATGCATATCAGCGATCCTTTTCTTTCTCGGTCAATTCGGCCGCATTTATGGCCGATTGGAAGGTGGTAGGGTTTCTTGCCAAAACTAGCTCTCGGATGCTACTCTTCAATCCATAAAGGTACCGCTCAATGCGACGCTCCTCGGTCGGTACATACAACTCCGCAAAACGAGCCTTCTCTAAGAACTTGGAAGTGTACTCCCTCACAGTCATTTCTCCTTGTTCTAGCTTCAAGAATTCCTCTTCTAACCTTTTGATTGCCGCCAGAGGGCAAAACTGAGCCTTGAACTTGCTCACGAAATCCTCCCATTTCATAGTCTTAGCTGCCGACGATCCCTTTCCTCCAGTTTCGGCATCGCACCAAAAGATGACATCCGATTTCAAAATTGATAGGGAATAAATCACTTTATCCCCCCGGCACACTTGCATGTGTCAAATACCAACTCCATCTCCCGAATCCACTTCATTGCTAACACCGGATCGCATTCCCCCTTAAAAGTAGGAGGTTTGAAAGATGAGAATGCTTTGTAGTTGCATCCTTTAGCAGCCGACTCATCCACCACTAGGGTTGTAGATTGCTTATGACTGTCGGTCTCCGTCACGGGTGGGCTAGACAAGTCACGTCCGTCACGGGTGGGCTAGACAATTCCGTGACTGCCTTACTCTCACTATTCTCCCTACTTTCCGACGCCGACCCATCATGACGGTTCATCCAACGATCCAACTTATCTTGGAGTTTCCCCATTTCAGCGGCGAAGGCCTCATGAGTCACAAATACTTACCCCCTGTTGCCGAGCTCTCTTGGCGAGATCTTTCTTGCTCAGCCGGTATCTCAACATTTTTTGCTCGACGCACAACCGTAGTCTTTTTCTTTGGACGAGTTCCTCCCGCTACAGTGGTAGCCTATCGTGGTACAGTCTTACGTCCCCTACCACGACCTCTTCCCCTTCCACGAGTGGCCGGCTGCCTCGGAGGGTTCACCGGCTCATCCGCAATGACTTCCTCGGACGTGGCTACCCTCACACTGGGCACCGACCTGCTCCTCAATGTTCTTTCAGACATGACGAAAACTTAAATAAATCACGAAAAACAAACGTTTAATACCAAACTTCACACTATGAGGCGGATTAAGCATCCCCACGTGCCTGTAAATTCGAAATTACATTGGCCAGATGTAATCCCTAATTTACCTCACATGATGATCCTTATCACCCCGTCATATGTGTCCCCCTAGGTCATTTTGTATGGCCCTCCTATATCTCGGTTGTGTCCCTATCCTCAAAGTTTAAGTTTAGGCCCATCCGGTCACCTAAATCCCTTAAACTATGGCTCTGATACCATTTGTAACAACCCAAAATAACCAAAGCAATAACATAGACAAAAAGCCCATAAGGGTCCCAAATTACATCAAAGGTTAATAACATTCTCAATGTTTAAAGGTTCACATACGAATACAACCGAGATGTCTAACTAACAAAATAAGAGTAGTGACGGTCTCTACTCCCATCCCAACGTTCGCTAAGCCTTCTCTTTTCCCTTAGAAGCAGCTCCTAAACCGTCCTTACCTGAAAATGGTTTTTAATTTGAAAGCGAGGGTTAGACCATAAGGTCTAGTGAATTCCCCTTTGAAAACGTGTTCAAGCAAGTCATTTAAAAATACAATGCCGTTCCATAAATAACAGTAACATTTCAAAGACATGAATCCAAACAAGGGTGTAGCACAGTGGTCTCCACGTCCATCACCTCATATGAGGTCAACACTCGGGGCCCCCACAGTAGATCCCCTCGGCACTCGGTCAATGCCATATCCGTGTGCACACGAAACGAATTCGAGGCACACGGTCTATGTAAAGCCCGTGTCCCGGTATGGATTTCAATTAATCATTGTTATTTAGTTATTTTATAAATTCCTCTAATCGAATTTTAACGGGTTAGGCAGCAGGAATCTTATTTTGTTAAAAGTTTGGGTTATGGGGCTTAATGTGAAGCTACTTTAAAATTTAGGGACTATAAGTGTCAATTCATGAAATAGTGCATGGATCGGCCCATAAGGACCGATCTCAATCCTTTCTCGTTTTTTTTTCCTTTGCTGCGTCAATCACAAAACCCACAAAGTAGAATCAAGCAAACCAACTATTTCCCTAAACCCTACTAGCGACTCTTCTCGTTTCCTTGTGTGCGGCAGTGAGATAGGAACGACGAGAGAGAGAGAGAGGTAGCGAGAAGAGAGAGAGGAAGAGAACAAGAGAAACGAAGAGAGAGAGAGAGACGCTGGAGGATCGTCGCTGCTGCCGCCGGAGGTCGCCGCCAACACCACCTTTCGTCGGAGAAGTCGAGGGGAAGAGGGTAGACGTCGCAAGGTAAGTCGTTTCTTCGTTTCGTTTCGCTTTCCTTTCCTTTTCGTTTTTTCCGGTGGAACAACCACCGCCGCACGCCGCCGCTGTGGTGGCCGTGGGTGGGCGGCGGGTTGTGTGGGTGTATGTGTCATTCTTGCGTGGGATGATCGGGAGTGAGGAGAGCGGTGGAGTGGTGTGCGTGAGGGTGTGCGTGCGTGTGCGTGTATACAAGAGTCGCCGGAAATACCGCCGCCGCCGCCGGTGACCACCACGGCCGGAGGTGGCAGTGGGTGGTGCCGGGTGTTGTCCAGTTTTCGTAAACCATTGTTAGCTAAACCCCAACCCGTAACCTTAATCGCGTAACCGTAATTACAATCGTCATTCTATGTGAAAATTAGTTTTCTGTCCAGTTTTCATGTAATCATAACTTTTCCGTCGTAACTCCGTTTGAGCCGAAACTGGCTCCCACGGTTCAAGTTCAGGGTCGAGCACGTTTTTCGTGTTTTAACGAAAAACTGGTTCGGTCTCTAACTGGGCGAAAAAGTGGTCGCAAGTTCGGTGTTTCGTCATTTCATGTGAAAACTTCTGGAATCTGCCTTGATCTTGCGAAAATCATAACTTTCTGCTCGTAATTCGGTTTGGGGTGAAACCGGTGCCAAAAGTTCCCTTTTTGAGTCTATAAACTTTTCTGTGTTTTGTGCAAAACCCAGTTCGGGACGTAGCATGGGCCGATTTGTCGTTTTATACTGAAAGGTGCTGAATTTCGCTGTTCCGGAATCTGTTTTTGTAAAATCCGTAGTAAATTGTAGAAAAATTGTTAGGAGGCGTATAATATGTCCTTGGAACCCTAACTCAGAGTACTTTCTGGTCATGAAATAATATTGGGAATTTTCTGGGTTTAAAGGGGTCGAAACAGGTCCCGAACAGACCTGTTTAGTGAGAACGGAAAATAGTTTTAGTGACGGTTTAAGCGTGTGTCGTGTCATAGGGTCCGGGTCTTGTATTGACACGTTTTAACATGCGTTTAGGTGCTGGGAAGTGACCGTAATTGTGAAACTTGAATTGTGTTATTAAGCTGGGCGCGCATTCGAGGTGAGTTCTCTCACTGTGTAGTTAGGGGTTGTATGCATGTCATAATAGTTTGTATGTACTACTGTCTTTGTGGTGTGAACTAGTTGTTTGTGGTGTGTAATATTTGATTGGTTTGAATGCTTGGTATAAATGTGTTACATTACAATTCGGTGGGACCGAGGCCTCGATGGTACTGAGGTGTTGGATACATTACAATTCGGTGGGACCGAGGCCTCGATGGTACTGAGGTGTTGGATACATTACAATTCGGTGGGACCGAGGCCTCGATGGTACTGAGGTGTTGGATACATAATTACTTGTAGGCGTTTACTCGTTTTATGTAACTGTGATGTTGTTGCTTATGTGCGGATAGGGGTGATGTGTATATAATTCCTATCTGCGCATGTGTTGGAATTCACTAAGCTTTGTGCTTACCCTTTCCCAATAAACTGTGGTTTCAGGTCCGAGCGGCTTCAAGGCGTGACGAGTACACACTGGCGCGCGAGGAGAGCTGGTTGCTTTATGATTTTGATAATTAAACGTTTATTCCGCTGGTTTTATTTTATAAAGATATTAATTATGTGTTTGCAAACGAAACGTTGGGATCATTTAATGGGTTGTTATCAATGAATTGTTAATTTAAAATTTAAAATTTGCTTGTAATTTTTGGGACGTTACAACTTGGTATCAGAGCATAGCTTGAGTGAATCAAACACACCTCGGTGTGTTTGGTCTCAAGTTGCGGCTGGGAAATTTTCAAATTCTTTATTAAACCTTTTTGGAATTAAAAGAAAAAGTAAAGACCCGTTCGAGGAACGGTGATCGGAGGCGCAGTGTGTACAGTCAGTCGGAGCCAAAGGGGAAAGGTACAGTACTTAGTGTTTTATTGCTTTCTAGATCATAGAGTATGCATGCTAGATTGCCTGTTGTGGACACTATGCTGTATGTTGAACTACTTGCTATTAGGAATTTATGCTAATTATGATAGGTTACTAAGTGGATGCCCTCTAGATTGTATGCAGTAAGAGATTTATAGCCTTAGAATATTCGATTTAGTTCTATTGCGCAGCTCTTGTTTGAGTCCAACCGTTCTAGGATAGAGTCTTGTATTCGACTGTCTATTTGTTTCGCACTGCATATAATCGGGTATTCGCGGGATCACCCGTTATAATTAGTATGGATTCGGTAGTAGCAAGGGTAGTGGGATAAGAGGAAGTTCCCAGAGAGCTGGGAAGGGTGTTTATGTATGAGTACGTGTGCTAGATTGCTTTCTAGAACATAGGAGTATGTATGCTAAATTGCTTGGCGCTTGTTACACTGCATTGCATGTCTGCTGCTTGCTATTAGGGATTTGGCAGTAGCAAGGGTAGTGGTTTGGATGGGATTCCTAGGGAGCTAGGAAGAGTGTGTACATATGCCGGTGCGGGCGTATGTGTATAGTTTCGGCGAGAAACTACTTGGACCCCTTGGGATGGAACTCGGAACGGGCGATGATAGGTGTGGATGGTAGTAGTAGAGCTCCTACTACCGGAAGCACAGGATCAATGCTCGAGTCGGGAAAAGTCGCGAGGAACCCAAGGAGTTGAGCGTGAGTGTTGCTAGTGTGAGTTATTATGTGCTAATAACTCGTTGTAATTTTTACCCCAGAAATGGCCATCACTAAGGGAAACAACACTACTGAGCCAGGGATTGGCGCCGGGATCACTGCTGAGCAGATACGTGAGTGGATCGCGGCTGAAGTAAAGCGTGCTATTAGGGAGGCAATCCCCGAGATTATTACCGTCGTTCGTGATGAGGTGGTAGTGATGATGGAGGCTACTCGGAGCCAGAAACCTGAGTTAGAGGAACAGACTAAGAAGAGGAAAACAGCGCAGGCCGTTGCACCAGAATCGGCAGTTCCAAAGAAAACGAGGTTTTCAGGCTCGCTCTTGAATCAAGGGAGCGGTGGGTTTAAAACCATGAATGGTAGCGGAAGGGGAAATGACAAATGTTTCCGGTGTGGCTAGGTGGGGCACTACGGTCGCGACTGCAGGGAACCACCACAAATGGTCTGTTTTAACTGCAAACAGATGGGCCACGTGAAGGTCAACTGCCCGAATCCGAGAGTTACTGTTGGGGGCGGGGCACAAGGAGCTCCTGCGGCTGCTCCCTTGCGTATTATTGATGGTCGTGTGGGTCAGGCTGGACCCGAGGCGGTCGAGGTAGAGTTCATTAACTGACGGTGGAAGAGGCACAGGCCACGCTTAAAGTGGTGACAGGTATATTTCATCGCTTGATATTTGTATATGGTTGCTTTTTGCTTAAGCTGTGTGTTTAAGTACGTCCTTAGTTAATCTGGTGTCTGCTGTAGTGATGTTTGATAGCGGGGCTACCCATTAATTAGTGCCTCACACTTGTAGATGAGGTTGCTGAGGTAATATTTGTAGACCAATTCGGGTCAAAATTTGACAATTGTGCTAGAATTATAGGCTTTTGAGCCGACTTTGATTTGAGGAAAACCCGTAAGATGATTTGATGTGAATTCCCAACTTGCCTTAAGAGGTTTAAATGCCTGGATGACAATAGTAGACCGGAGAGTTTCGAAGAAGTATGGGTCGAGACGTTGAATGCCGAATGAGTCATGCACGAAGTTATTTTGAAAATAGGATTGCAATAACTAATTTTTGTGTTTCCAATCCTTATATGGATTGTGTTTTGGAATTTTGGGAAATGTTTAGCACACGCACAAGATGTTAAATTATGGCTTTGAAAGTGCATGAAACCTTTTTATAACGAGAGTTACAAACTTTGTTGATGATTTGTTTAAAATGAGTTTGGAATTCTAGTGTCGTTTAACTTTCCTTTCGAGAGTTCGTGTTACTAAGTATTTTTTTTATTGCAAATAGTTCAGTGTGTGGATTGATTCATGCGTGACATAAGTGGTGCATGGGGGAATTTTGGTAACATTTCATAAGGAGTTGTTTAGTGCGCTTTTTAGTCAGCTAAAGGTTTTATTGACATTTCCAATTAATAGAAGCGGACTGGTTTCTGTTTTCAAGTTTGAAACTTACACGAGACAGTTGTGTTTTAACAAAAATATATTTGTAAACCGTTTCATCATTTTGTGTGATTAGCTGACGCGCGGAAAATTTGTGGCGAACCCTGTGCCACGTCCTTTTTATGATTAAGAAGAAGAATTTTTGAATCAACTGTCGTGAAACTTATTTTGAATTATGTGCACACCTTTGTCGCACTCTGTTTAAGGTCATGCGGTTACTTTAAAGTGCACGTCATGAGTCAATCCATACTGAAATCGAGGCGGTTCATTTTAAAGAAATTATTTGTTACGTTTGCTTTTGTGTGAGTAAACTGAACTGCAATGGAACGATTTTCAACATGATTTTCCTATGTGGGACGAGCGTGTCCAGTTTTGCGTAACTATCGATCTTTTTGATATGAAAATCCGGAGGTTGAAAATATTTGTAAAGGATTTTGTAAACCATTTGGGGAAATGTGCTTTTAAGTGTCATGTGTCATTTCGAGAATTTTTTTTTTAGGGTGTGAGTCCTTTTGGAAAACTCTTTTGTTTAACCCGTGTTGAATCTGGGACTAAGGTTGATTTCAGAGTATTGCTTGCCTAAACTTTGTTTAAACGCATTTTCCGACCTATGGGTCTAGCAAGCGTGGAGCATTTTGCTCGGTTTTGACTTTGAGATAGACATGGGTCAATTGCCCGGTTTTAATGGCTCGATGTGGAGTCTAGTTGATGAGTTGTTTTTGTCGCACCGTTTGGCATTCATTGCACGTTGAGTGTTTACATGTTTGGGTGAGTGAGTCAATCCGGAATAGGCATGTGGTGGGTAGGCCGTTTGCCTTGGATCCTTAGACACGTTAGTCAGTCGTTGGTAATGGTCGATTGGGTATCTCGGGGTGGGACCCCGGTATTCATGTGTTTTAACCTAGACTTTCCAGTAGGTACTAGGAGGATATAGTTGTGGGCACTTACCTGGGAGGTAGTTCCGGTGTGCTGGGTCTTGAGGCGTTACCTGGGAGGTAGACGTCAAGGTGTATCCTCGATATGGTGTGACTTGGCTTCGTAGAGCAAGTGTGGATGATACGTCGACGGTGGAAGGTAGATATTCCACGCGCGTTAGTACGATAGGCCGAATAGTATCGGTTAAGGGATTGATGCCCTTTGTTATTAAGAGAATGAATGCGCATCAACCAGTTTGAGGTAGGTGATATATTTAGGTGTCGACTTTTGGGCTTGAAGCCAAACACCTTTAGTATAATCGGAGAATTGTAGCCGATTTTGAGATAATCATGGTGATGGTAGTAGTAACCCTGAAATGATCACTTGTGATGAATGGTTATGGTGGAATGACCTACGGGTGTGTTAGTTGATTTGGTTGTGGGGGTTACCTATTTGTGTTAGTGTCTAGGATAATACCACGTTTTTTTTGAGTTACTGTAATCGGTTGGACCGATGTTCGGCGGGTGGCCGATATTTGTTACTGAAATCGGTTGGACCGATGTTCGGCGGGTGGCCGATGTTTGTTATTGTGATCGGTTGAACCGATGTTCGGCGGGTGGCCGATGTTTGTTATTGTGATCGGTTGGACCGATGTTCGGCGGGTGGCCGATGTTTGTTATTGTAATCGGTTGGAGCGATGTTCGGCAGGGGGTCGATGTTTTGTTGATATAATTTATTAGAAATCTTTGGAGTCTATTAGAAGTCGTGGAAGTTAATCGACAGTTAAGGGTAGGAATGATCGTAGTCGAGTATCCTGTAGAGTATACTGTGAGCAACTTTAGGATGGTTAGAGCTTGAATTTGAATCGGGATGTTTAGAATATCTAAGGTTGGGAGACAACCAAAGTCGTTTGACTAGGAATGAATTCAGTTGTTGGAGCGTTCTTCCATATTTCCAATATCCGTGAAGGAGTTTTGTAGTAAGAAAAGTATTCGAGAAATTCTAGACGGGGTGAGAAATTTAGATTTTAGTTGAGGAAGGTCCTGTGGCAGCACCGAAAGTGTTCCGAGGGGACTTGGGAACCCGAGGCTGAGATACGGTAGAACTATCCGGAGCTATTTGTGAACGTGGACTTCGAGGACGAAGTCTAATTCAAGCGGGGGAGAGTTGTAAAGCCCGTGTCCCGGTATGGATTTCAATTAATCATTGTTATTTAGTTATTTTATAAATTCCTCTAATCGAATTTTAACGGGTTAGGCGGCAGGAATCTTATTTTGTTAAAAGTTTGGGTTATGGGGCTTAATGTGAAGCTACTTTAAAATTTAGGGACTATAAGTGTCAATTCATGAAATAGTGCATGGATCGGCCCATAAGGACCGATCTCAATCCTTTCTCGTTTTTTTTTCCTTTGCTGCGTCAATCACAAAACCCACAAAGTAGAATCAAGCAAACCAACTATTTCCCTAAACCCTACTAGCGACTCTTCTCGTTTCCTTGTGTGTGGCAGTGAGATAGGAACGACGAGAGAGAGAGAGGTAGCGAGAAGAGAGAGAGGAAGAGAACAAGAGAAACGAAGAGAGAGAGAGAGACGCCGGAGGATCGTCGCTGCTGCCGCCGGAGGTCGCCGCCAACACCACCTTTCGTCGGAGAAGTCGAGGGGAAGAGGGTAGACGTCGCAAGGTAAGTCGTTTCTTCGTTTCGTTTCGCTTTCCTTTCCTTTTCGTTTTTTCCGGTGGAACAACCACCGCCGCACGCCGCCGCTGTGGTGGCCGTGAGTGGGCGGCGGGTTGTGTGGGTGTATGTGTCATTCTTGCGTGGGATGATCGGGAGTGAGGAGAGCGGTGGAGTGGTGTGCGTGAGGGTGTGCGTGCGTGTGCGTGTATACAAGAGTCGCCGGAAATACCGCCGCCGGTGACCACCACGGCCGGAGGTGGCACTGGGTGGTTCCGGGTGTTGTCCAGTTTTCGTAAACCATTGTTAGCTAAACCCCAACCCGTAACCTTAATCGCGTAACCGTAATTACAATCGTCATTCTATGTGAAAATTAGTTTTCTGTCCAGTTTTCATGTAACCATAACTTTTCCGTCGTAACTCCGTTTGAGCCGAAACTGGCTCCCACGGTTCAAGTTCAGGGTCGAGCACGTTTTCCGTGTTTTAACGAAAAACTGGTTCGGTCTCTAACTGGGCGAAAAAGTGGTCGCAAGTTCGGTGTTTCGTCATTTCATGTGAAAACTTCTGGAATCTGCCTTGATCTTGCGAAAATCATAACTTTCTGCTCGTAATTCGGTTTGGGGTGAAACCGGTGCCAAAAGTTCCCTTTTTGAGTCTATAAACTTTTCTGTGTTTTGTGCAAAACCCAGTTCGGGACGTAGCATGGGCCGATTTGTCGTTTTATACTGAAAGGTGCTGAATTTCGCTGTTCCGGAATCTGTTTTTGTAAAATCCGTAGTAAATTGTAGAAAAATCGTTAGGAGGTGTATAATATGTCCTTGGAACCCTAACTCAGAGTACTTTCTGGTCATGAAATAATATTGGGAATTTTCTGGGTTTAAAGGGGTCGAAACAGGTCCCGAACAGACCTGTTTAGTGAGAACGGAAAATAGTTTTAGTGACGGTTTAAGCGTGTGTCGTGTCATAGGGTCCGGGTCTTGTATTGACACGTTTTAACATGCGTTTAGGTGCTGGGAAGTGACCGTAATTGTGAAGCTTGAATTGTGTTATTAAGCTGGGCGCGCATTCGAGGTGAGTTCTCTCACTGTGTAGTTAGGGGTTGTATGCATGTCATAATAGTTTGTATGTACTACTGTCTTTGTGGTGTGAACTAGTTGTTTGTGGTGTGTAATATTTGATTGGTTTGAATGCTTGGTATAAATGTGTTACATTACAATTCGGTGGGACCGAGGCCTCGATGGTACTGAGGTGTTGGATACATTACAATTCGGTGGGACCGAGGCCTCGATGGTACTGAGGTGTTGGATACATAATTACTTGTAGGCGTTTACTCGTTTTATGTAACTGTGATGTTGTTGCTTATGTGCGGATAGGGGTGATGTGTATATAATTCCTATCTGCGCATGTGTTGGAATTCACTAAGTTTCGTGCTTACCCTTTCCCAATAAATTGTGGTTTCAGGTCCGAGCGGCTTCAAGGCGTGACGAGTACACACTGGCGCGCGAGGAGAGCTGGTTGCTTTATGATTTTGATAATTAAACGTTTATTCCGCTGGTTTTATTTTATAAAGATATTAATTATGTGTTTGCAAACGAAACGTTGGGATCATTTAATGGGTTGTTATCAATGAATTGTTAATTTAAAAATTTAAATTTGCTTGTAATTTTTGGGACGTTACAGTCTATCTCAATCACCAAAGATTCTCAACAATCCATGGTCCAACACCACTGTGCAACCCGACTCCACACATAGCAATAACCATAAAAGCATGCAACTAATCGTACTTGAGGATATACCTCCGTCAATAGAAAAATATTACATTTTCATTTCAAAAGTAACTTATGCTTGTAATCATTTTATAAACCAAATTCAGTTATTTAAAACCTTCACAAATCATTTTGAATGAGATAGAGTGTAAAAAGAACTCACCTGAAACTCGGCTAATTGACACCTTAACCGATGCTCACTTTCCCACTAACCGAACACCTGAATTGGGGTAATAGAAGTGATGTTAAACTTCCTAATTATGCCCCAAAACATCCCTAATAATCTCCTAAGATAAGCCCCTAAACAATGCCTCGATTCCAGCCCCGAACGAAAAACGAAGCAAAACGGAGGGCGCACTAAACAGAGAGTTGCGCGACTTTCCCCGCGGCTTCAAACCGCGTGGGAAACCGCGTAAGTCTCTGTTCGAGACTCCCTCATATGTACAGCACAACTCAGTTCGAAATTCAATCCAATACCCCCAAAAATGTTCCCAAATGCTTGATAACTTCCATAAACGAAGATTTAAGCTGTACATACTCTAAGGGATCTGTAAGATCCCACATTGGTTGGGGAGGGGAACAAAGGTTGCCTTATAAGGGACTTGATACCTCCTCTATCAGACGCGTTTTAAAACCGTGAGTCCAGGTGTGCGGACAAAGCGGACAATATCTGGTACGGTTGGTCTGGGATGTTACAGATGTTATCAGAGCCAGGTTCCGGACTGGTGTGCCAGCGAGGACGCTGGGCTCCCAAGGGGGGTGGATTGTAAGATCCCACATTGGTTGGGGAGGGGAACAAAGGTTGCCTTATAAGGGACTTGATACCTCCTCTATCAGACGCGTTTTAAAACCGTGAGTCCAGGTGTGCGGACAAAGCGGACAATATCTGGTACGGTTGGTCTGGGATGTTACAGATAGTTGTAAAGCCCGTATCCCGGTATGTAATTTATTAGTCTTAGCTATTTCTTTTAAGTTCAATTATTGTGGTTTCCGTAAACGGGGTTAGTCGAGTTGGGCCAAATCGTTAAGTATCGGAATTTTTTTGGCTAGTTGCGAGAGGAATGTAAGTTGAGGGGCTAATTGTGTCAAAGGGCCAAAAACCATCATTGGGTTTCGGCCCATGCAGATGCATGTCGTGACCCATAATTGTTTTTAGTTGGTTTTGTGGGTGCCGTGAGGGGGAAGGAAAAGAAAGATAGCAAAACAAACCCTACGGCCCCCTGCGTTTCTCCTTCTCGTTTTCTTCCTTCGCAATCCACACTCCAACCCAAGCATCCTCTTCCTTGCCGCCGATCGCAACCCATCACCACCACCAGCGCCGCTGCTGGCCGGAGAGAGAGAGAGAGAGAGCAGAGCGAGAGAGAGAGAGAACAGCGCGAGAGAGAGCAGCGCGAGAGAGAGAAGAGCGTTGAATAGTCGCCGGAATCTGCTGCCGTTCGCCGCTGTTGTCGCCGGAGACCACCGCCGCCACTGCTGTTCATCGGAGGTTTCGGGAGAGAGAGGAGCAGGTGCGGGTGCGTGGTATTGGAGCGAGGTAAATCGTTTTCCTTCGTCTCGTTTCCTTTTTCTTTTCGTTTTTCTTCCGGCAAAACAACCACCGCGACGCCGCCGCCGCCGTGCCCCGCTGCCGGAATGGCAGTGGGTGGTGCCCGTGGAGGAACCCTAAAACCACCTCTGGTTGTAACCTTAAACCGCCGTAGCGGAACCCGAATCGTATAAACCCAATCGCGAAAACATCTAAACCGTTTTAAAAATCACTTTCTGTCCCTATTTTGCGTCGGCCATAACTTTTTCTCCGTAGCTCGGTTTGAGGCGAAACTGGTGCCCACGGTTCACGTTCTGGGTCGGGCACATTTTCCGTGTTTTAGCGGAAATCTGGTTCGGCCTCTAGCTAGGTGAAAAAGTGGTCGTTTTTACAGCAGTTCGTCATTTTATGTAAAAAACTGCAGTTTCTGTCCCTGTCTTGCGTTAGCCGTAACTCTTTACTCGTAACTCGGATTGGGGTGAAACCGGTGCTAAAAGTTTCCTTTCCGAGTCTAGTAACTTTTCTGTGTTTTGTGCAAAATCCAGTTCGGAACTTAGCATAGGCCAAATCGTCGTTTTATACCGATAGCTGCTGTTTTTCACTGTTCTGCGAACCATTTTTATAAAATCCGTATTTAATTGTAGAAAAATCGTTAGGAGGTGTATAATATGTCCTTGGAACCCTAACTCAGAGTACTTTCTAGTTATGTATTTTAATTGAGGATTTTCTGGGTTTAAAGAGGTCGAAACAGGTCCCGAACAGACCTGTTTGGCGAGACCGGAAAATAGTTTTAATGACGGTTTAAGCGTGTGTCGTGTCGTAGGGTCCGGGTCTCGTATTGATACATTTTGGCTTGTGTTTAGGTGCTGGGAAGTGGCCGTAATTGGGAAGCTCGAATTTGTATTGTTGAGCTAGGCGCGCAGTCGAGGTGAGTTCTCTCACTATAACTAATGTCGGTTATTTTTACATTACGTTGTGTGTATGTGTGGTAGTTCTATTTGCTTGTGGTGTGGGGTTAAATCGTGGGGTGTCTAGTCGGATGTAATAACGGTTGTTTTATCATTGCTATAGTAAGTGTGTGGTAGCTTTATGTGATTGTGTTGTGGAACCAGATAGTGGGGTGTCTAGTTGAGTTTATGATGTCATGTTAACTCGGTGGGACCGAGGGTCCGGCGGGGCCGGAGATTTTATACGCGGGTGGCGTAGTGACTTGGTGGGGCCAAAGGTTGTATACGCGGGTGGCGTATGAACCCGGGGGTGCCGGGTTGCGAAGGTTGTATACGCGGGCGGCGTATGAACCCGGGGGTGCCGGGTTGCGTTTGCACGGTTGTCGTGTGGTCGGTGGGACCGACGTTTGCCTATTAGGTGGGTTGGTGTGAGTATGCACGTCTATGATTTGTTCGTAGACTTGTATGCTGTTTATGTGCAATTATCTGTTTATGGTGGTGTGGAAATAACTGTGTTATTTATGGTGTTTGAATTCACTAAGCTTCGTGCTTACCCTTTCCCAATAAACTGTGGTTTCAGGTACGGGCGGCTCCAAGGCGTGACGAGTACACACTGGCGCGCGAGGAGAGCTGGTTGCTTTATGGTTTTTAATAATTAAACGTTTATTCCACTGGTTTTTATTATGAAGATATTAATTATGAGTTTACAAACGAAACGTTGGGATCATTTAATGAGTTGTTATAAATGAAATGTTTATTTAAAAATTTTAATTTCCCTGTAATTTTTGGGACGTTACAGGATCAAAACCCATACTAAAACATTCAATTCCTCAACAAAATTAAACCATAGTTCTTCCTTGCTAATATAAAATCCCAATAATGAACAAAACCTAGAAACCTCTATTGGAAGGGTGCAAGTTCTTCAAGAGAAACTCACAACTCACCAAGGGATTCATTAATCCCACCCTCCAAGTGGTTTCTTCCCCAAAAATACTTAGAAAGAGATTGCATCAAAGTGATACACCTCCAAAACCTCCATTCAAGTAGCAGAGTGAAGAAATGAAGAGAGTATTATACCTTGATGGTGATTTCTTTCAAGTTCTTGATGAATTCCTCCTTCTCCAAGCCTTCAATTGATGATTCTTTGAGACTCCTCCTCTTCCACTCTCTTAGCCGACACAATGAAGAGAATGAGGGTTTTCATCTTATTTAACTTCTTCATTTCACCCCCTTGGCACTTAAGTCCCAAGTTTCACACTTTGGCCCCCAAAGTCTTATTTATTCTAAATTGCAACAAGAAATAATATGAGGTGTTACAATAAAAGAGTTGCCAAATCTATATAACGTTTTTCAATTACACTTTTAACTCCTTTTGTGCTAAAATAAATGTCAGTATTTTAGCTTGTCGTAAAATAAGTGTCCACTTTCAGAAGTAAAAGTCTACTTTAACCTAAATTATGGGCGGAGAAAAATTTTCTGTAATTAGGAAGTAAAATTTGTCTTTTTGTTAGTTAAAAAATGTAATAATTACGTATTTTTAAAAGTGTGCATTTTTATTTGTGGACATTTATTTCGGAACCGAAGGATTATTGCTTTATGAAATGGAACTTTTCCAATAAGCTCAAAAAGTCTTTTTGTAATTAGGAAGTAAATTACGTTTTTTTGCCCTTGTGGTTTGTAAAAAGTTACGATTTTCGGCCCTGTGGTTTAAAGATTTTACATTTTTCGTTTCTATATATGGTTTGTAACTAGTTTGATATAGTCATATATCCGGTAATAGAAGAAAGAGAAAGGATTAAGAAAACATGTTAGGCGCATACATAAGATCAACTCAAGTTGAACTGTTGACTTGAAGTGGTCGGAGTGAGTCAATTTACGAGTCAAATTTACATTTAACTTCTTGTACTTTGATTTATTTTTTGAATGATCCCCAAATTTCCAAAAACAAATTTACAGTTTAACACAAAACATATAATCAAATGTTTATTTCATCTAAAATTTTTATTATAAGAAAAAATAGATAATTATACTAAAGATATAAGGACAACATTCATTCATATATACTCTTTTATTTTGATTACATAGATTCAGGGGCGGACACAGATTTTTTTTTATACGGTGACACCATATATTATAGATAGAAAATAATTATAAAAAACACGGTTTTTATTGACGTTGTTTCATCTTTTTACCGACGTTCAATATTGTCTGATGTGTTTTAGTCCAATTCCACAGTTTCGAATGATTTTTAAAACTTTTTGCTTGATTTCGAGAGATTTTTAAGTTTTTTTTATCGATTTTGATGAATTTTCCCCCCTTTTTTTGGTTGATTTCAAGAGTTTTTTTTTATTTTTGGTTGATTTAAAAAAAATTTGGGTTTTTGGTTGATTACGAGGTAAGGTTGCAACCTTTTGAAGTTTTTAAAATAATACGGTAGCACCTTCCAAAACGATACGGTTGCACATTTCACGTACCTAGAAAATTTTACCCTTCGTCGGAGAAATAATATGGTGGCACGTGCCACCGTATGCACCATGCAATCCATGCTCACCGGTGCATAGATTCATAATAATTTACCATATAAGTGTTGATCGCACTACAAGACAAATTGGCTTTTTCGACGGACAAATCCGTCAGAAATCGTAATTACCGACGCATTTCCGACGGATAAAGTCGTCGAATAGTGCCCCGCCACCGACAGATTTCCGACGGATGTGAAATTTTCGACAGATATATCCGTCGGTACAATTTTCCTATTTTTTAAACTCCACACACTTAATCAGATTTTCTTAATCTAAAAAAAATTAAATTTCCGACGGATTTTTAATACATTTTTATAATTTAATTATTAAAATAGTTTGAGTAAATTACGGATTTGGTCCCTGTGGTTTCAAAAACATAACGAAAATGATATCTACAATTTTTTTATTCCAAATTAGGCTCTGTGGTCCGTGTTTTCGTAACAATTTGGTCCCTGGCGCTAACGGGCGTTAATTCCAACCGTTAAGTGAAGGGCATTTTAGTTCTTTTAATATGTTACCTTTTTCAGTTAAATTATAAAACCACATGGGCCCAAATTGTAATTTACTTTATTCATCTTCTACATGAAACACCATGATATGAACACCAAGAACATGAACACCAAGAAAAATTATCAAAACACAATATAAATCAAACCCTAAATTCAAATCTAATCTCAAGAACATTAATAACATTTAATAGCCTAAATTAAACCCAGATTTAAAAACTAAATCAAACATAGATTGAAAAAACCTAAATTAATATCATACTTTTGTGAAGAAGATGAGAAAAAAAGGTAGAGATCGAGAGAAGAGAGGGAAGAGATCTGAAAGGAGAAAACCCTCATTCTGGGTTTGATTTCAGTCTTTCACAGCCCAAAATAAGAACCCCCCAGATTAAATCCATCAAGGTGTTCGATCAAATGCCTCAGAGATAATCTGAAGGAGGGATGGAGGCGGCCGGAGCAGATGGCCAAAGAAGAAGAAGAAGAAGAAGTGTCGTTGGTCGACGTTGACGGTGACCGGTGGTTGGTCGATGTTGGAGGCGGCCGGCGCAGATCGATCTGTATCTCCCTCTCTCTCTTCTCATCTGCTCTCGATCTCTATCCTCTCTCTCTCTCTCTCTCTTCAAATCGATCTCTATCTCTCTCAATCTCTCAAATCTCTTCTCATCTGCTCTCGATCTCTATATCTCTCTCTCCAGATCGATCTCTATCTCTCAATCTTCCAAATCTCTTCTCATCTCGATCTCTATATCTCTCTCTATCTCTATCTATCTTTCTCTCTTTTTCTCATCTGCTTGTTTTAATACTAAATAGGTTAGGTTTTTAAGTTTGTGATATGATTTAATGTAAAAAAAAGTCTGATATACTTTGATTGTTCTTTGTTAATTAAATTAACAAGATGAAGATTCAAGTAGAACATGAGTTTGTTCTTTGGTAGAAGATGAATATTGAAGAAAAAGAAATATAATTAATTATATAATGATAAAGTAAATTACAAGTTGGGTCCCTGTGGTTTTATAATTTAACTGAAAAAAGTAAACATATCGAAAGGACTAAAATGCCCCTCATTTAACGGATGAGAGTTAACAGCCGTCAGTGCCAGGGACCAAATCGTTACGAAAACACGAACTATAGGGCCTTATTTGGAATAAAAAATTGTAGGGACCATTTTTTTTTTGAAACCACAGGGACCAAATCCGTAATTTACTCAAATAGTTTTTATATATATGGAAAAAAAATAAAAATAAAAACATTTCGGACGGAAAATCAGTCAAAAAAGGTCAATTATTTAGTAGTGTGAACTTTAACATTATTCTTATATATTTATATTTTTATGGTAACCTTCTTTTCTTAAATCCACCCCTCATACGGACATACCACCAACAATGGTGTTCCCCAGTCCCCACCCCTTCAATGTGCGTCACGACCTTTATTTTATATTATTTATTTTTTAATTTTTTTTAAGTTGTTAAAACTCAATATTGGTTTATTAAAAAAAACTCAATATTGGTTATACTTAGGGGATGTTTGGTTTATTTTAAGGAATGAGAAATGAAAATGTGAATGTAAGAGAATGTGAATAGGAATGAGCATTCCACCATGTTGTTTGGTTAAACAAATATAATTAAAAAAAATTATATAATATTTTTAATACAACGTCTAGCATGAAAATAAAAAATATTTTCCATTCATCGAGAAATGAATGGACGTATAAAAAAATGAATGGGTGGGAACAGAGGCGGACCCAGGAATTTTTTCTTACGGTGGCACCTTTGACGAACCTAAAAATTTTCCAAATCGCCCGATGTTGTTTTAGCCTAATTCCACTGCTTTGAGATTTTTTTTTTAATTTTTTTCTCGAGAGAACTTTTCGGGGTTTTTTGGTTGATTTTAAGAGTTTTTTTTATATAGTTGCACCATTTAAAACGATACGGTTGCACACTCCAAAATAATGCGGTTGCACTCTTCATACAGGTACAAAATTTTACCCTTCGCCGAACAAACGATACGGTGGCACGTGCCACCGTATGCTCTACACTAGGTCCGCCTATGGGTGGGATTGTGGGAATAAAATTTTCATTTCCCCCAGTTTGGTCAGCAATGAAAATTATGGGTTTGGGGTATTGAGCTCATTATATTATATCAAACCAAACAGCAGTTTTCATTATCATTCTCAATCCTTACCACTCAATACCCCCAACCAAACACCCCCTTATTATTTTATTTATAGATGAGGATAAAAAAGCTAAAGTAAGAAAGTAAGAACATCCACACGCATCTTGCAAGACCTCTTGCAAGATGACATGTCATGTCATGTGTCTTGCAAGGCCTTGCAAGACTTCCATCATCTTGCACAATTAGCAAGACCTTGCAACAAATTTAATATAGTAAACAAATATTTTTTAATTTAATTAGTTTGTTTGTTTGTTTAAATATTAGTTATTATTAATATGTTTATTAAATTTAATTCATTTATTAGTTTATTTGAACATTATTTTTTTAATATTTTTATTAAAATTTCTTACCCACGCTTTATTTTTAAAAAAATGATACTTTTATGCAATGTTTTTTTATTTAAACTGCTAAATTAAAATTACATTAATATAAAAATTACGAAAATACAAATATTAATAGATAAACGTACACAATTTATTTATCTATATTTTATAATTAATTTATTAGTTATATTATAATTATATATATTATTTATATTATAATTATCTATATTATTTATATTATAATTTATTAGTTTAGAAAGGAGTTTGGTCTTGCATGTGTGTGGAAGGTGTTATTGCAAAGCTGATGTGTCACTTGTGAAAGGAGTAAGGTCTTGCAAGTGTGTAGATGGTCTAAGAATAGATTTAGACATTTAATCACTTTTTATTTCAAATTCATTCCTGAACCATTTTTTATATGGGGATGGATCCGGTGTATCTCATCCTAGTGTACATCTAAGGATGAAGATTTCTTCTTATCATTCTCACCATAATTTGCATTCTTATTTTCTTAATGGGGCCCATTTATTTATATATATATATATATATATATATATATGGGTGGTATTTTTTGCAAACCAAGCAATTCGTACAAACTATACAAACCAATCTTGGTCGTTCATCAAGCCTAAGGCCATCAGTACCCCATGGAGGGCATCTTTCAAAGATTTCACTCCACATCAGCGCCACATCAGCTTTTCTTCCATCCCTCACTCGATCCCTCACGATCCCTAAACACCCGTACCCCATTCCCTCAAACCCTATTGCCACCTCATTTATTTTAATTCTTTTATTTATACATTTAATTATTTAACAAAATAAAAATATTTATATATTTTTTAATAAATAAAAATAAGATAAATAATTAAAATTAAAATTCATATCATTCATTAAAAATAAAAATTACAAAATACAAAACACTACCAATTATGAAATTTTTGGATTTGCTCTTTTCTCGCTAAAGTAGCCCTCAAAGCGTTTCCCGTAAGGTGATCATGCGGGGTTATGAAATACTCGAAGTCTTTCTCAAATCGTTTATCTCGTTCGATTTCTCGTTCGTGTTCTAACCTTTGAAGTTCGAGATCGATTTTTTTCATTTTGTATTTCATTGTATCATCAATCTTGTCGGTCGGTTACGACGGGATGTAGGTGCTCTTGATCTTCTTGCGATTGTGGTGTATTCGGTCGGTTACGACGGGATGTAGGTGTTCTGTTTGAATTCATGATGAGAGAGGTGTGAAAAATAAGAGGTTGAGAGAATTTAAGAGAGTTTGAGAGGTGTGAGAAATAAGAGAATTTGATAGTGTGAAAAATAAGAGGTTGAGAGGTGTGAGAAATAAGAGGTTGAGAGGTGTGAGAAATAAGAGGTTGAGGGTTAAATATATAGTGGGATTAAATTGAGAAAAATAATTTTTTTTTAATAATAGAGCCGTTCAACGGTTATATATTTTTAAAAATTTAATTAAATTTTTTTTTTAAAAAAGCTTCGGGATTATCCGGGATCCCATCCCCGGATTCATCCCCGCCCCGCATGCCATCCCGAGCCGTAGCCCAACCCCGCTCCTTCCCCGCTGCCACCTCACCCATCCCGAGCCCATCCCGAGCCCCGCTACGGAAGGCCTAATAAATATCTGATTTTATTATGTTTCCTAATCTAAAGTCATGATCATAATTAATGAACTTAATCATCTTCCATATATATTCACAATCATTATTAATGAATGATAATAATTACCATAAATATATCTGTTGTTGACAAATTTAGTGGTTTGCAAAGTTTGTACAAATTATTTGGTTTGCAAAAGAAACTCACCCTATATATATATATATATATATATATATATATATAGAGAGAGAGAGAGAGAGATGTTCAAACGGGAACGCTAACTATTTAAGAAAACACGAGAACGACAAATGTTGTGCAAATTCATATGTGATTTTACATTAAAGACAAAAAAATAGACGTGGACGATTTTGGCTGCGAGGCAAAGTTGCGAGGCAAAGTCATGTAAATCATATATACATGGGTTTGTACGTAAATCATGTATCGTTTTGTACAATAACGATTGTTCTCGTGTTTTTTTAAATAGTTAGCGTTCTCGTTTGAATCCACCTTTAGTTGACTATCCATTAAATATCTAAAATGTATGTTAACAAGAAGAAGAAGAAGAAAAGATAAATCTTGGAAAATGAAATTAATATTACCGCATTTTTGTTATAACTCTACTTACATAAAAGAATTAAACTAAGCTGAAATATTAAAGAAATAAGACATATTTATTATAAAGAAAGTAATAAAACACTACAAACTCAAGATGAGATTACACCATCTCCAATGAACTTTTTATCTCTATTTTATTTTCTAGAACATTTTCAATGAGTCCTCTATTTTACTCTCTATAATAAAAAAAAATGAATAATAACTCTCTAAATATAGATAGTTACTATTCATACTCCCTATTTTTTTCTCCTAAATTTTTGATAATTACAAAATGGTCCTTCAATTTTTGTGATTATTGTATTTTTATTTTATTTGTTGTCTAATACCAACTTTAATAAACTAGAATTATATTTATCTTTAAGTTTTAAATTCAATTAAAATTTATCCAACTAATTTTAAAAACCAATAAAGTTTAACAATTTACAACATAACTTATTTAATTAAAACACGTCATTAAGACATATTTTTAACATATGAGCATTACAAAACGACGCCGTAATAAAAGCATGCGTAAGCGGAAAATTATTTTTGAATAACGTTGATACTAATTTAATAGTCGGGCAAAACGGATCCAGATCCTCCAAGATCAATAAAATATTCTCCAAACGGCGTAGATGCTTGAGGAGCTTGTTGATATTGTTGTCAGGGGCGGAGCTACCTTGTAACAAGGGTTAGCAACCGCTAACCCTCAACTTTTCAAAAAAAATTGATATACTAATTTTTTAATACTTGACAATTCATGGGCTGAATTTACTTCTATTTAAATCTCTCTTTGGGCCCATTAACTTAATACTAATAATTCATGGGGTAAATTTTTTTAAATGGGTACACCACTACACCATAGACCATACACGTGACTTTGTTTAAAGTCAACTAAAAAAAGTCTTCCAAATTCCCAACTTTAAGTAGAGTTCATCTCGATATAGCACTTTTAACTATGAACATTGTGAATAATAGATTGTGCTGGATAAACGATTGCTTGATTTCTTTTATTAAAAAGATATTTTTATTGAGATAGATAATGAAGACATTACAAATAAGTTTTAGAAAATGAAAACTCGTCGAGGTCACTATTGAAATTATATAGGTTGGTGTTTCAACAATATACGATCATCACTGTTGCTTGCTATTTTCAGGAAAAATTAATATTTTCTTTCTTTAGTTTGTTTTATTTATTTTTGCTGCTCCTCCTAGACCAAAATCCTGGCTCCGCCCCTGATTGTTGTTGTTCAGTCCTCTTCTCCAAACGGCGTAGATGCATGAGAAACTCACTTTGCACTTCGGGATGCATTAGCTGATCATTTTATGGGAAGGATTTGCTAATTCCAATTAAATAATGGATGAAGACTAATATCGTAGATGATGAGTAACTGACCAATTAAACCCGTAGAACAATAGCAATGTGGTTAGTTATATTTAATTGTCTCCTTTGGCTTAATGCCAAGTTTAATTTGACATGCACGACAAGACATATTGAACCAAAAACATGTATTACACTTTTTCAATGAAGAATATTTGTTTACAAAGTTATAATACATTTTATTTTATTTTATTTTTTGTTCATAAAACTATAGTATATTTCTTGCATAAAATCTTTTAAACCATACATTTTATTTTATGTTTTATTTTAGTAATAATAGTAATCTTTTTAAAGTTAATGGTAATTGAAAAAAAATGTTATTATATTTACACCTATTTGTATCAAATACATATTTTATCACAAAATTATACATTTTTAATGATGTGTCCTTTTTTGAAAAGATTTAACGTGTCACCAGTCGTACATATTAATTTCTATTATATATAAACTAGATAGCGCGATGCGGCACAAAACATACCGAATCTAAAACTGAAAACTCGAAAGAATAATTTTGTTTCATGTTTATTTTTATTATCCATCACACAAGGCCAAGAATAATCATAATACTTTTTTTAAATGAGTATAGATAGATAAACATAGATAAGAGTGTAAACTATATAAGTTTAAAAAAATCTCGATACATAATTCTTGAAAAATCTCAATACGTATTATGACATTTTAGTTTAAATAATTATGAATGTGTATTTTTAATATGATAAGGGTACAAAATGAAAAATAAAAATATAAAAAATATAAACAAATTAATTCGTATATATTCATGATATTTAATAATATGATTAAATCCAAACTTATTCAATATTGATCTCATTTCGAATGTACTGACAAGACGATTACAATGATATAATTTGTATATATATATATATAATAATGCATTTTAATTAATATACGATTATTTATGTTAAAATGATGAGGGTCTAAAACGAAAAATAAAAAAGTAAGAGATTAAAATTAAACTGAATAACTAACAATAATAGTATTGAATGTAAGTTATATATTTAAAAAGGATTTTGTTGGGGAAAGATATACGGAGGAATGTGTATGGAGTGATAGCGGGTATGCTTTAGAAGTTGTACGGCATGCTATTATATTAAACTTTCAAAACAGTTGTTTTAAAATTTTAATAAGATAGTATAAATAATACAAAAATACATGTTTTCTTCCACTCTTTTTACCAATTACCACCATGAAATATGAGACTTTGGGTCAGCCCATCATTAAATGGGCCTTAACATGGATTTCCGCTTTATTTTCCGTTATTAATGGAACCATGGAAGCAACCGGTAACCCAAGAAAACTAACAAATGGCATCAAACGTATCCTATTTCAACTAGTGCTATACCCGTCCGGTGGCCGGTATACAATATGACGTAAAATTCTAGTAAATGTAAAAACAAAGTTGAGTGATATCTCTCATGGTATTGGGTTTAACTTCAATGAAAAATTAGTGGAAACAAAAACAAATAATTACCTCAAATATTTTCTCTTTGATGGGATTCTCTCTTCTTCCTCTTAATCCAAAATTGACAGAAACATGACAAGTAAATTGACAGAAACTAAGATAGTCAGCGGTAACCAATAACATTTCCAACAAAATCGGGCCAAAATGTGAGAAAAAATGACAGGTAAATTGATCAATTGACAGAAAACCCATATATAACTCTTGATTCGTAGAAGGACAAGAGCATCAACCATGCAACCAAAGAGCAATCTTTACCCAAAACAATGATCATTCTCTAAAAAAAAGAATAAAGAGAAGACCCACAATGTCAGCCAAGAGACAATAGTAGGAGTCCATTGCTTTAAAATTAATTGATAACAACTCCCATTTGGACCCAAAACAAATACAGAATCACATTCTCTTTTCTTAGAAATGCATTCACGTTTGACAGAATAAAAGTGCTTCACAGATATCTGACACCAAATTCCATACATGTCATATTTTGTTTTGAATGACAAACTAACATTAAAAAAACCAACCAAACCAAAGGAACACAACACACAGTAGCAGCACAACAGCAAACACCAAACAGACTAACCACAAACCAAACGACACGTCGATTCGCCAGGAACAAACCAACGCACACAACCAAAAAGGCCAAACATGCCACACAAAACAGCCGAAACAGTACCAAAACTACTACCAAATAGAACCAAATGTGAAACAGAAAAAAATACACCCTTCTGTCCAGAAACAGACGAAGAGCTTAACCCAACAGCTCATGTCATATATATGTTGTCCAAGCAAATTCCAAAAGATTTGTGATTCTAGCTTTTCCTTCTGCAGCTGTGCATAGGTCACTAATACAAACTCGCATCATTTTTTAACAGTTCTCAATGACAACCACATAGACCATACAAACCCATCAATTAGACCATTGTGTTGAATATAAAAGTTAGATGAGAACTAAAACAAATGAAAACATTAAGTATACCCGACAAAATTCAACTGATTCATAATAAATCAGATGGCTAGATAAATGAATTAAGGTATTTATCTAATGGGTTTCATGAGTTGATAAATACACATTTGGCAGCAAAATATCACATTTTCTATCAAAAAATCGATAATCAAAGATGGAAGAAATCGACTTGGCAACAAAGACCATGGAAGAAATCAGAAAGTTGAAGAAACATGCCCTAAAGATTTTGTCTTGAAACAAAAATTTTGAATAAAATACCCAAAATCTTGTAAAAAATCTGGTTGATGGATTCTGTTTGTGTCTGCAAAAAGACCATTCATACCCTTAACTACAAATAAGACTAAATAAGAATCAGTTGTTATAAACAATTTATCATCAAAATTTGCATAAGAATTGAAATCTCCTAGAAGTGCCTGTATCAGATTGTCTAAAGCTTAATTGATCACTAGAAAGGTATGGACTTTGAGTCTGTTATGTGTTCTTGAGAGTTTATACGGCCAAGATTGACCCAGTGGTGGTTGGACTCCACTGGGTCCATAGTATAGGTAATATGAATCAATCTAAATCACTTCAACTTCTCTAATATATGAAATCAACCAAGTAACGATAAGATGAATTTAAACAATTTTAGAATTGATAAACAAAATGACTTGATCTCCAGCTTGCAAAGCATGTAATATCATAACAATATCCAATAAAAGAAGGGTATTTTAGGAATATCAAATAATTTGAATGACTTCTTTTGGGATAAAAGAAATATCGTGAGGTGAACCTATTTTCGAGGTGGAGAAGATGTATCTTTACCTGTAGACTATCATTCACAAGCTTGTCAAAAGCTGATGGGGATAGCTTTGGAATGGAGGACACATTCTCTGATATAAATCTTCCAACGTTGTTATCTGGTGCAACACGACCTTCCTACAAGAATTGAAAAATCGATGTTCAAAAAATAGGCATTTGTTAAAGAGCTTGTAATGATGTAATTAGTATGGAGTCTATCTCACCACAACATCATCAACATATTTGTAGGTATCATCTATTAATGCAAGCAATCGTTCCATTGTGGCTTCCATTCCTTCCATATCGGTTGGGAGTTTGTCAACTGCTGTGGCCTTGAGGATGTCAACTACAAACAGAAATATTATATTTTAAAATTTAACCACGAGTCCCTTGAATATGATGAGAAATTCAATAAAAGTAAAACTTCCACCGTTGGATATAATTAAAAAGAATGAAGAAAAGAGTGTGTGTGAACACATACATCCAACACGTTCAGCTTCAACCATACGCAGATCCAGAGGTATTTCTTGAAACTGAGCAGCAAGTTGCTGGTCTCCCAGAGACAAGTTAACAGAGAACACTCCACAATTGAATTACAGGTTAGGTAAATTTGGGTTAAATACCTGTAAATCGCGATTGATAATGATCAGAAACACCAAAGATGAACTCGCAACAGATCCTTCAACCGACTGCCACCAGAGCAAGAAGAGAAATTAAAGCAGAACAACACAAAATTTTGTCTTCTTTTTCTCAACAGCCCTGGGTTCACCACCGTTGACTATCTTCTGCTTCTTACTGCTCACTACTTTCTTCTCGATAATCTCCTCAGCGTATCTCTTGCCTATATCCGGTTAAATTACTTGATTAAAACATAATCAGAGATGGAAAAAGCCATACAAACGAAGAGCAAATCAAACGTTCGAAAATTTTCAGAAAGAAAAGGAGATGAGCATGGTGACAGAGAGAAGGAGAGAGGATTTACTTTCTCAGGTTGGCCGATAATTTCCTCAACGGCTTTGGTGGCTTCTGAGAAGATCAAATCGGTATCATTCCTCGGTTGATTTCAAGCCCTAATCGTGGATCAAAAGATTTTGATTAGCCAACCCTGTTTGGTTTGCATCGAAGGATTCTAGTTCTGCAATTGAACGATTAAATAAGGGGAGAGGGGAGTGAATTTAGGGCACTTTGTGCTGAAGCAGGGGAGTGGGCTGGAACGTGGGGGTCGTGGGAGAGAAATAGAGGGAATGAAGGGGAGAGAAGAAGAAGAGGCTGAAAGCGAAGAAGGAGGAGGGAAGACGTCATAAGGGAGTGGGTAGTTTCTTCATTCGTGGGCCGGTTATACATGCTAAACTAAAGCCTGAAATGATTAAGGAGTCTGAATGAAGTGGCTTATTGAATTTGAATGGCTAGGATCGAAAGTTGATGAGAGTTTATACGGTCAAGATTGACCCAGTGGTAGTTGGACTCCACTGGGTCCATAGTATAGGTAATTATTTTTTTGGAGAATTTTATTTTTAAAAACTTCATTTGTTAAATTTATCATGTTCTTAATTCAATTAAGAAAATATATCCTATCTTCGAATTATCAACAAAAAATGAAGATATGTACAATTTTGTAAAAAAATATTAAAATACATTTGTTAAAGTAAGGAGAGACACGCTTAAAGAGTAAAACGAAGTGCTTCCAAACATTCTTCGCATCCCTAGGCAAGCGGGCGGAACGAGGAGAGCCCGACATTGGCAATCATAACACCCTGCGGTTGAAGCACTCTATGCTTTGCGCTAGATATTCTATATTCATTAACCAATATGGAATTAGGTTGTAACAACCCAAACATACTTAACATGAAGCAATAGCCAAAAAGCCCATAAGGGTCCCAAGTACATCATAAACTCCAAAATGGATTACATTGTTTACGGTCCTCAAACAAATACAACCGAGATGCTAGCTAACCCAAAAACTGAAACATGACGGTCTCTAATCTCACATCGCCGCCTCAAACCTTCTCTTTTCCCTTTGACGTTGCACCTACACGATCCTTACCTGAAAATGGTTTTTAGTTTTGAAAAAGCGAGGGTTAGACCATAGGGTCTAGTGAATTCCCCCGAAAATACGTTCACAAATCATTTACAGCAAAATATCTCTTTACAAAAACAGTAACGTATCAAATCATCTTTGCAACAACGGTATGCACAGCGGAGAGAAGACCATGGCAAACACCCTACAAAGCCGGGTACGGCAACACCCTACAAAGCCGGGTACGGCAACACCCTACAAAGTCGGGTACGGCAAACCAAGTAGCCCCCTCCCCCACGGTGCAACCCAACTCCACAATTGATAGTTCAATAAAAACATGCGACTTCACGTACTTGAGGACAACCCTCCTTTATTTGCAAAACAAGACTTTTCATGCCAAGAAAACATACGTTCGTAAAGCTTGCGTAAACCAATTTCAGTCATACAAATCTTTGCAAATCATTTTAAGTAAAAGTGGTGCATAAGGGAACTCACCTGATGCTCGGCTAAACGACCCACTACTCGGAGCTCACTTAAACACCAAATGATCACCTGAATTGGGGTTAACAAAGGAGGTATTAGACTCCCCGATTATACTCTAAAACATCCCCCATAACGTCTTAAGACAATCCCTTAAACCACGCCTCGAACCCAAGCCCGAACGGCCAACGAAGCAGAAAACGAGAATCGCCCAACAGAGACTTACGCGGTTTGTTACGCGGTTTGCAAACCGCGTAGTAAGTCGCGTAGCCCTCTGGTCGAGCATTCTCAGTTCTGCTCACCTGGGTCAGCTCGAAAACTTACTCAAATTCCTCCAAAAGTGATTCCAACTGATTGGTAACTTCCCCACATGAACACTAAAACTATAATACATTAAGGAGACAATTCATATTTCTTAAACCAATCAATTCCTCAATCAAAACATCATGAAATACTCTTTTGAAACACAAATCCCTTTTAAAAAAAGAATTAAACTTAAGAACCTCCATTGGAAGGGTGGAATATCACCAAGAGTTCACAAACTCCTCAAGGGATTCATCTAACACACCCTTCCACTTGGTTTTGTCTCAAAATACTTAAAGAAGAATAGATTGCAACAAGAATCTTACATCTAAGCTCCATTTCCAAAACAAATCAAAGAGATGAAGATGAAGGTATACCTTAGAAGAAACTTCTTCAATCCCTAGCTGCAACACCTCTCCAAGCCTTCAATGGAGGAATTCTTGAGCTCCTCCTCCTCTCCAATTTCTTCTCAGCCGCCAAATAACCAAGATGAGGGTTTTGGAGGGTTTTATCTAACTTAACTTTTCCTTTTCACCCATTTGCCACAAAATTTTCGAATCTCCACAATAGGCTCCCCAAAAGTCTTTATTTATCTAAAAAAAACCACAAAGTTGAAATATGGGATGTTACATAGGTGTAGTTATATTACAAGGCTTCGACAAGAGAAACGATGGAGAGGAAAAGCACGGTTGGGAGAAGATGAAGGCTAGGGTTTTAGAAAAAAAAAGAGGCGTTCTTCGTTTTTAAGGGTAGAATGGTCAATATTTTGGCTTAATGGGGACAACACGCCATCAGCTGTGCGATTAAGTCGCAAGTAAACGCTTCTAAATGGTTGTACGAATAAGCTATTTCAGCCATTAAGCTGATTAAGTCAAAAGTAAACACCCCCTTAGTTCCACGTCGGCATAGCACCGGGTCAAAATGATCATGAATCCTGGTAAACCGCCGGTGCGGATGCTCTATTTGCTCTGCCAAATTTCTTCTTTGGTAAACCACTAAAATCAAGGGGTTTTGGTTTGGATTATTTTTGTCATGTTATATTGTATTTTATTATGTGTTATATATTTATTTTTACAGATATAAAATTTAATTTTTTAAAATGTCATCGTTCATTTTCTTTTGTTTTAGGTTTTTTTTTATTTGAATTAGTTAGAGCATCTCCAACAACTTCTTTAAAATAGAGAAAATTAATTTTTTGTTCTTTAAGGCCTTCCGTACCCATACCCTCAAGCCCTGAGTCACCTCAGCGCCACATCAGCTTTTCTCCTTACTCTCTCCCTACCCTCTCCTTACCCTAAAGTGGAGTACCCATACTCTCAAACCCTCTTGCCACCTCATTTTTTTAATTCTTTTATTTATACATTTAACTATTTAACAAAATAAAAATATTTATATATTTTTTAATAAATAAAAATAAGATAAATAATAAAAATAAAAATTCATATCATTCATTAAAAATAAAAATTACAAAATAAATTTAAAAATTACAAAATAAATTTAAAAATCTACTCGTCGTCATTGTTGGGAACTTGGATACGCCAAATATGTTCGACCAAATCCGACCGAAGGTTATTATGAGTGTCCCGGTTTTTGACTTCTCGAACATTTGTCGCGCGTTGTTCCTCACTGATTTGGGTTTCGATATCATCCGTGAAAAAGTCGTTTTCATCGCCACCACAAATAGCATGGTCTTCGTCTTCGAGTATCATATTGTGTAATATGACACAAGCGTACATAATGTTTCCCAATCTTGTCGGTTCCCATCCGCGTGCCGGGTTATGAAGTATATGCCAACGTTGTTTAAGCACGCCAAAAGCTCGTTCAACATCTTTACGTGCCGCTTCTTGCGCGGACTTGAACTTTTGTCGTTTAGGGTTATGTGGGCACGTAAATGATTTTACGAAAGTAGCCCATTCCGGATATATCTCATCCGCTAGATAATATCCGTGCTCGTAGGTGGCTCCATTCACCTCAAAAGGGCAGTCGAGTGCTTTTCCATCATATACATCGTTGAAGATGGGCGACTGATTGAGAACATTGATGTCGTTGTTGGAACCGGCAACACCAAAGTATGCGTGCCAGATCCATAGATCTTGAGAGGCCACTGCTTCTAGCATGATTGTCGGGTGCTCATGATCACCTCTCATGAATTGACCTCGTCATGCTACCGGACAATTTGCCCACGCCCAATGAGTACAGTTTATGCTTCCAAGCATGCCGGGAAATCCGTGTTTAGCTTCATGTGCGGCGTACAACTTCTGAATATCAATAAAAGTAGGCTTGCGTAAATATTTTTGACCATACAGTTCAATAATACATGTGCAGAATTTGTGCAGACAATCTCGTGACGTTTTCTCTCCCATACGGATGTACTCGTCAAGACAGTCAGCAGCTACTCCATACGCCAATTGCCGAATAGCGGAAGTACACTTTTGTATCGGAGAAAAACCTTTTTTGTAAATGCCGTCCAACCGAAGTGTAAAATATGGATATTGTCCTTGTAAATCTTCAATTATTCGTTCGAATAGCTGCCTCCTCATCCTGAACCGCCGCCTAAACATATCTGGTGTATAAACCGGGTTGTTGCCAAAGTAGTCCCGCATTAACCGCTCGTTTGCAGCTACTCGACCTCTTTCTATGTTCGCGGCCCTCTCTCTTCTTGACGATGAGGCGGTGCTACCATAAATTAATTGTGCAGTCTCTCGAACCAAGCCTACAAAAATTTTCCTTTGTAGATGCAACAACTCGTCGGTGTCTACGGATGATGATGATGTGGTCGGTGAACCGGGTTGTGGCGAATCCATATTGTTTAAAATATAGATAATGGAAGAGAATGAGAGAGTTGTTTTGTGTGAAAAATAAAATGGGTTAAGATTATATATATAGTGTGATTAAATTGAAAAAAAATTAGAAAAAAATTAAAAATTATAGCCGTTGCCAAACGTTCATATTGAATTTTATTTAAAAAAAAATAAAAAAAAATAAAATTGATCGGGATATCGGGTTGGGGAACCCGTTGGTGGAACCCGCCTCCCAAGCTCCCCCCCCCCCCCCCCTTACCCGTTCCCGAACGAACCCGCACAAGCCCGGGCTCAAGCCCGCCTTGCGCTACGGATTGTCTAAATTGCTCTAACAACTTCTTTATATTATTCTATAAAATAGAGAACTAAAGAAAACTTCAAGCCTAAAAAATTCTCTAAAACTTGATAGGTGGAGAGTGAAATTATTTTTTTATTGGATGATAAATTTAAATAATATAATCGATGTTGAAATCTCTAAAATAAAAAATTTGTTGGAGCTAAATGTAATTCTTTTAAGAGATTTTAACTTTTAATTTTCTATTTTAAAAAAATTAGAGTAAACTGCAATTTTGGTCCCTGTGGTATGTTGTTTTTCTCACCTTTGGTCCCCAAAAAAATTTTATTGCAAGAAAAATCCTGTGGTATGCAAAAGTGCTCGATTTTGGTCCCTCAGGCATAACACCGTTAGATTGACTCTGTTAAAACCCCCCATGTGACTTGCACATGAGGGCAATTTGGTCATTTTACTTTATTTTTCTGTTTTTCACTAAAGACAAAAACCACAGGAACCAAATTGCAATTACTATATACTATATTATATTTAATATTATAATATATTAATTATATATGTATATATTTATATAGTGTATATATATATATATAGAGAGAGAGAGAGAGTAACAAAAAGAGACCCAGATGTCGCAAACCACAGGGACGCCGACCTCTCCTCCTCCGGCGAGTTCCCCTGCCGGAGAAGACGCCGGAAAAATCGCACAAGGACCTCTCCCCCTCCGGCGACCATCAACACCAAACAGTTACTCCATCCATCATCGCGGTTTCCAATTTCAACCCAACATCTGTGTTTTTTTATCCAAGTCGACCTCACCCATATTCCTATTATTTCAAGAAATCTTGGGGTTTTCTTTCTCAAAATTAGGGGTTTTTCTTAAGAAATGAAATCTAGGGTTCATGTGGGTGTTGATGGAGAAGACGATACACACACACACACACACACACACATATATATATATATATATGAGTAAACTGCAATTTTCGACAGAAAAAAGAGAGTAGAGAGAGATATGAGAATCGAGAGAAGAAGAAGAAGATTGATGATGCTTAGGGCTTTTGATTTTCTTGGTCATGTGTGTGTGTGTGTGTTTTGGTCATGGGAGCTCCATCAAAACTTGCTTCCATTCTCTAGTGTCATCAAAACCCATTTGATCAAAACATTCGTTCAACAATAATTCAGCTTATGTAACCCAATCGACGCTCATAAACCTAAAAAAACCTAAATCAGCAACGAAATTGGAATCATACAACACGAAATCCTATTCTGGACTATTCAAATTCGACTAAATCACAACCAAATATTCTGTTTGCGACCTCAAAACTAGAGATTACTAACGATAAAATGGAAACCCTAAACGTAATCAGTTTCAACTGAAATCACGTCATTCTGAGCTTGAAAATGAAGAATCAACTGCGTTTCACCTCAAGTGCGTGTATGTGTGTGTGAGATAGAGAAAGAGAGAGAGAGAGAGTAACGGAAACGATGAAAATGAGTCAGGTAGGACAGAGAAGGAGGTGACGCCATTGAAGTCTTGAAGAGGTGTTTATGAAAATTTGTATAATTTTTAATTGGAAATTAAAAAAAAGGACATGACAATTTTGGTCCCTGTGATTTTTGTCTCTAGTGAAAAATAAAGAAGTAAATCAAATGACCAAATTGCCCTCATATGCAAGTCACGTGGGGGGTTTAACAGAGTCAATATAACGGTGTTATGTCTGAGGGACCAAAACCGAGCACTTTTGCATACCACAGGGTTTTTCTTGCAATAAAAATTTTCTGAAGACCAAAGGTGAAAAAAACAACATACCACAGGGACCAAAATTATAGTTTACTCTAAGGTGGCGTTTTTTTTTTAAGTGGTGCTGAAGTCTGAACACTGATTTCAGTCCTGATTTTTAAGTGATGGGACTGAAGTCTGAAATCTGAATCAGAAAGACTGTTTGTTTTTGTAAGCTGAAATCTGAAAGCAACCGAATATACTACGAAATACACGCGATTCGAACCTGTGAACTTTCGTTAACTTTTCAAGATCAAGAACTTATAAAACCAATCTATAACTTCTTATATATATGATATATCAATTCAAGGTCCATCACATATCACATTTTCTATCTAATTGAAATTGCAGTTCAACTGTATGACAAAATGCCTCAAAGAAATACTACAAGAAAACCCATCCTTCGAATTCACCAATCAACAAAGATCCAATCTTTTCAACAAATTAACAAAAGGGTTTTTATCCAAAATGAATAAAGATTCATTCTTTTCACAAAATTATAATCTTGAGAAGGATCTTTGAAGCACCCCACAAAGAATTTAAATGAGATATGAATTAATGAACAAGAAAATGAAAACAGAGGTCGTCTTCTTCTTTTTGAAGATATAGAGATTGCAAAGCCAAGAAGACCCCAAAAGAGAACCTGCAAAATCGAACCTGAAGAAGAGTCCATAGAAACAAAAACCCAGATGGATATATATATATATATATATATATAGGGAAAGGTTCAATAGAGAAGTGCAAATATTTAGAGAAGTAGAGAAGTAAAAAAACACGGGTCCGTTCATATATGAACGTTCATATATAAACAGTCATATATGAACGTTCATATATAAACAGTCATATATGAACGTTCATATAACAGTCATATCTGAACGTTCATATGAACGTTCATATATGACTGTTTATATATGAACGGACCCGTGTTTTTTTACTTCTCTACTTCTCTAAATATTTGCACTTCTCTATTGAACCTAAGGCTATATATATATATATATATATATATATATATATATATATATATATATATATATATATATATATATATATATATATATATATATATATATATATATATATATGAAATTGTGTGAAACCCAGCTGGGTTTTAGGCTTTCGGTACAGAGAGTGTGATGGAGAAGACAATAGAGAAAAAAGAGTGGGTGTGGGTGGAGTCTTGACCCGTTTTCTTCTGCATCCATGGAGAAAGGGCCGCCGCCGCCGGCTGGTGGTGATGGTGGCGGGGTTGGGAGGGAGGTGAAATCGAGAAAGCAAGAGAAAAGAAAGAAGGAGAAAGATGAGGAGAAGATGGTGGTGGTGGAGGGCGGTCGTTCATGGCTTTGTCGATGGATTTGGAGTGATCAGTGAAGGAGATGGATTTGGAGTTGGAGCCATCTCTTGAGTCGTACAAGAGAGAGAGAGAGGAAGAGGCTGAAAAGAAAAAGTGTTTAGGTTTCAACTTAATCGGTCAGACCAAAAAAAGTGATAAGTGGGTCTGAATTAAAAGAAAAAACAAACACACTTATTTTGAAAACATATGACCGAATAAGTGATAAGTGTCAAATAAGTGCTGAAATAGAAAAAACAAACAGCACCTAATTATAAAGAATCTGTTTAAGATGCTCTTATATATGATCCATAATTCATATCTTTTCCAATAATGTTTAATCGTTTTATTTGATTATTTCATATAAAATAATCGATTCACCGTGTTAATCCCGTTAAGATTATAGATTTGACTATCCCATTAAAGATTATATCTATAATCCTTCTAAAAAATAAATAAACGGAAGTTGGACAAGGAGATTGACTTTCTCTCTCATAAACCCACCTCAAATATTTGTTAGGCAATAACGCCTACGGATTCAACATTATTTTCTCCTATACACACGAAAGTCATCTCGACTCTAATGATAAAAAACACCATTAAAATT
Source organism: Saussurea involucrata (assembly GCA_033807775.1). NCBI lineage: Eukaryota > Viridiplantae > Streptophyta > Magnoliopsida > Asterales > Asteraceae > Saussurea > Saussurea involucrata. The sequence continues at coordinate 22,237,373 of CM066322.1, forward strand.
AAAACCTATTTCCTGTTCTTCAATTCTCTAAGAAAAGGCTTCATCATATTCATATGTGTGAGGTTTTGGTGGTCCAATAATGGCCAATCAAGAAGGGGGAGATTTGGTGGCTCAACTCGTTGACTTGGTCAAGGAAATTTCAGGATTACCTGAGTGCAGAAACGCCATCAGGAAGATGTATGGGAATTTGACGAGGAGAGTGAAGCTTTTGAGCCCTTTGTTTGAAGAACTCAAAGATAATGAACAGCAACTTGATGATGGTGATCTTAAAGGCCTGCAGGCTTTGAGAAATGCTTTGAATATGGCTTTGGAACTCCTCAAATCAGTCAATGATGGCAGTAAGATTTTTCAGGTAGTTTTCTTGATTGAAACTTCATTCTATGCTTTGAATTGAATTCTATAGCTGGGATTTGTAATTCAGCATGATCAGATTGTTGGGTGTCTTTCAAAATTTGATTTTTCTCAACTTTACCTAATATTAATTATAGAAGGTTGACTGAGATGCATTTTGCTTGTTTCAAAGAGGCAAGAAGGGTTATTATGTGTTAGTATTTGGTGAATTTTTCTTTATACATCATTAGAATGCTTACATTTGGTGGGTTATGTTTATAGGTGTTATAATAGTTGCTTTAGGAAAAGAAGTGAATTCATGATCCAAGATTCATGAAATGTGTAGAGTGATTGATTTTGTTCGCAAATTGGGAACCCCCCTTGTATGAATATGATATGAGTTTTGCATAGTTTTGAATTCTTCATCGATTTTGAAGTTGAATCATAGTTTCGGACCTCACAAGTTTACAACTTTACCTATGGTTTATTGTGCCTTTTTGCTATAACCTAACGGCATATAAACTAGTTTGTTGTTCTGTGTCACAGGCGTTGCAATTTGACAAAACTGCAGGGAAGTTTCATGTAGTAACGACACAGATTGAAGAGGCACTGAGCCAAATTCATTATGATAGTTTCGGTTTATCTGCGGAAGTTCATGAACAGGTCTCTTTCTTCCAAAGAGAATGAATATTATTCATTATGAATATATGATTTTCTCTAATTCTATATGTCTAACAATAATGCTGGATTTTTTAGATTGAACTTGTGCATGGACAATTTAAAAGAGCGAAAGGGCGAATGGATTCACCTGATTTGCAGTTTCAGAGAGATTTGGCTATGGTGATTAAGGGAAATGATCTTGATCCTGAAACAGTCAAACGAATATCTGAAAAGTTGCATCTTACAATGGTTAATGATCTAAAGAGGGAATCAATTGCGATTCATGATATGGTTATATTAAGTGATGGAGACCCTGAAGAACGCATTGAGATGATGTCGTTTCTTCTCAAGAAAATCAAAGATCTTGTGATGTTGGGAAAACCCGAAGTTGATATATCCGATGGGGAAAAGAGTGTGATGATGCATCGATCTCCTGTTATTCCAGATGATTTTCGGTGCCCAATATCTCTTGAACTGATGAAAGATCCCGTGATTGTGTCAACTGGGCAGGTACAATAACTCCCATTAAAACATTTTCTAGCAATGTTCATAAACCCTCTTCCACTCCCAGACCCACCTTCGGGTGGGATATACTGGGCTTGTTTGCAGGGACGGACCTATAAATTTTTTCAAACAGTGGCACCATTTGACAATAAGAAACAAATATAGAGATATTTTTCATAAAATCAATATTGGTCTGGTGGTTAGTCCTTTGTTTTTCAAATTTGAGGTCTCAAGTTCGAGTCTTATTATTGCAATTTTTTAAAACATGATAAATATGAAATTAAAAGCTAAAAACTACAAAATGACTCTAACAAGACTCAAACCCGGGTCTGAAGTGAAATAAAAGCCTTCCAAACCAACTCTACCGAAGAAAACTTGTGTCTTTATTGTAGTTTCAAAATATAAGTATGGTGACACAAAACAAATTGATATGGTTGCACCTTTCACAAACCTATATTTTTTTTGGTTTGGTTTATATGCCAATAACATTGTTTTTGTGTTGGCTTTTGCTCTATCCTCTTGATATCTTGCAGACATACGAGAGATCGTCTATTCAAAAATGGCTCGATGCAGGACACAAAATTTGTCCAAAGACTCAGCAGACGTTGCTACACACAGCGTTGACTCCAAACTATGTCTTGAAGAGTCTAATTGCTTTATGGTGCGAAAGCAACGGTGTTGAGCTGCCAAAATCTAACAACAAACCAAGACGAACCGGTTCAGAGTGCAATCAGACAGTGATCGGATCCTTACTCCAAAAGCTCGTTATTGGCAATTCAGACGAGCAAAGATCAGCTGCTGGTGAGCTTCGATTATTAGCGAAAAGAAACGCTGATAACAGAGTATGTATTGCTGAAGCTGGTGCTATTCCACTCTTGGTGGAGCTATTATCCTCTCGAGATGGTAGAACTCAAGAACACGCTGTAACCGCCTTATTAAACTTGTCGATAAACGAAGCAAATAAAGGCATTATTGTGAGCGTTGGAGCTATACCTGATATTGTAGAGGTTTTAAAGAACGGAAGTACAGAAGCTCGAGAAAATGCAGCCGCCACCCTTTTTAGTTTATCAGTTGTGGACGAAAACAAAGTCGCTATTGGAGCAGCTGGTGCAATACAGCCTCTTATTGATTTGCTTCAAGATGGGACTCCACGAGGGAAAAAAGACGCCGCTACTGCCATTTTTAACCTCTGTATCTATCAAGGAAACAAGGTTCGGGCAGTTCGGGCAGGGATCGTGGCACCATTGATGAGATTGCTGAAAGATGCTAGCTGTGGGATGATGGATGAGGCGTTGGCGATTTTGGCTATACTTGCTAGTCACCATGAAGGGAAGATGGCTATTGCTGAAGCTGACCCAATGGTGGTTTTGTTGGAGGTGATACGGACTGGGTCAGCGCGGAACCGAGAGAACGGGTCAGCGGTTTTGTGGGCTTTGTGTGCAGGTGATGTTCGTTCTTTGAAGATCATGAAGGAACTTGGAGCGGAAGAGGTGTTGAAGGAATTGTCCGAGAATGGAACTGATCGAGCGAAGAGAAAAGCTGGGAGTGTATTGGAACTTCTCCAACGAGTAGAATCTGTTGAAACCGTTGCTGGTTCTTGATGTTTTGGGAATGATCTATCTGAGGTGACTGCATGTCCGTGCTTACGATGAACTTATAGTGTTTATATACGTCGAAACATTCGATAGATTGGTGATTTCTGCTAGTAAATGATACAAAAAAACATAAGGTATGATTCATTTAGACCAGGCTTGTTTGTATGCCAATAAGTTCTAAACTATTTGATTTTTTAATTTGCATATATTGTTATGTGTTGTTTGAATAATAACCCTTATTTGAACAAAATTGTTGAAGAAACATGAAATTGTTTTACTGGAACTGGTTCGGATGGCTTTTGTAATTAATCGTGATTTGAACCACGAAGCTTCAAATCGGTAAGTTATCAACAATTACTTGTCAAGATCGATGAAATCCAATCAGACACTTGCTTATTAATTCAATCTGAACTTAACGAACACTGCAATCAAATCTCGTACAGAAAAGAAAGGATTGTGTTTAATCGAATAGGTTTCTGTCAGCTTGGAATTTGAACATTATTTGTTTAAATTACATATTTACCCTCAACTTCTTTTTATCATTACATAAGTTGACAAACACTTTTAAAAATAAGCCTAAGTTGTTTTAAATAAGCAATCCCAAACAGCCCGAAAGCACACTGAAACAAAAATAAAAAACGCCATCCGTGGGACTCGAACCCACGACCACGTGGTTAAAAGCCACGCGCTCTACCAACTGAGCTAGAACGGCCTTCTGCTTACTGTAGACATTATACGTCTTTTGTAACGATTAATAAATTGAGGGAAAAATATGATTTTCTTTCAAGTGTTAAATTTTATAATCCTGTTTTGTTATTAATGATTATATTTGATATTTATATATTTTTTCGAAACATTAAGTTTTATTTATTTAGTTTTAATAATAAAATAAATATTACAATTTCTTGACAAAGAAATTATCGTTTTGAGCAGTATCCTAGCAAAGAAGTAACCTAGTGATCCATGATTTATTGAATTCCTTAGGCAAATACGTGCAATCTTCATTTCTTCCATAAATAGTAACGAATATCAAACAACTTATGAGCTATTGATGCAATATGCAATAACAATCTGTTTAAATGTATCCTATTTAAACTTTTGAATTCCCAACGTCGGTTGAGAAAGTGTTTATTTAGATCATACTAGTTTCAAGTAACCTCATTTTCATTTTGCCAGTGATAGTGATAGTGATAGTGATAGTAAAAGAGAAGGTAGCTACTTGTTGGTGACATAAAAGTTTCTTACACCTAGTCTTATGAATTTGTATTATTTTTGCTTAATAAGCTTAATGGCTTATTCATTTAATGTTTGTTTACGGTTTAATGATTAAGTGCTTACCAAGTCACATTAGCTTACCGAATGAATATAGCAAGGACCGAGAGTCGAAAGCAAGGACCGAGAGTCTTACCCGGTAACTGAGTGCGACGGCTCTTACCACGGTTAGCGCTTACCGGCTAAATTGTTGCATACGATTTTGGTGGACTAAAATCGTATCCGGGAAGTAAGTGATAGTGTTGAATTTTAATCGTAAACACTTATCAGGGTAAGTGATTAGGTAAACGACCCCTAAATATATGATTGCAATTTTCTAACAAGTTAGTTTATGTGATTGCATGAAGGACCTTACTCGTTAAAAGTATTACTATAAGAACTTAACTTGCTAAAAAATACCACCATTTGTTAATTAGTCAAAAAAAACATCAAACAAAAAATGTATTTCATTTTTGTTTTTATTTTGTTTTTTTATAGAAAACAATGTTATGTAACTACAAGGACGAAATCTGTAACTTACGCTAATTTTAATCTTAAAATGATATTTAGGCGTGGACTCACGCGCTTAACCCAATATTTCTCTATCAGTCTCTCTCTTCCGACACTAAACCGGTGAACAGAACGAACACTACCATAAACCCCCTTTATCCCCGCCATCGACCACCACTTCCATGGCGGTAGCCGCCATAACAACAGCCCTGTCCACCTTCCACATCTCCAAACCCTACTCTATTACACGAAACCACCTTAACTGTCGTACATTCCTAACCTACTCTCTCTCCTCTCGTTCCTCTGAATTCATCACCACCTCCGGATCCTCATTAACTGATAAGAAACTCGTTGTTCCATGGATAGAACACGCTTCTTCGGTACGGCTGTTCCATGTCATGGCGGATGCGTCCGCCGTGAAGTCGCCGACGCAGAAGAAAGTGAGATCGAACAAAGTATTGACGTCGGAGCCGAGGTATTCCAAAGCTGCGAGGAGGTTTTACAACGAGAATTTCAGGGAATCCTCGTCGCAGAGGCTCAGTAAAGTCCTCGCTGCCGCCGGAGGTGAGCTTTTCTGTGAATATCTTAGTCAATCATGTTCGTTATCCACAATTAGGATCGACTTTTTCACGAAGATTATATTAATTGTATCCGTAACTTATGATTTAAGATGCTGTGAAATTATATGTGAACATTTTATTTGTCTATAGAAGTATTATGCTCTGTGCTTTAGACATGAGGTTGTTACAAAGTTCTCAAGAATTTTTGTGAATCTATTTGTTAGTGGCATCTAGAAGGAGCTGTGAGGAGCTAATCTTCGATGGTCGTGTGACTGTTAATGGTACTGTATGCAATACTCCCCAGGTCAGATTAACAACTGATATTTTCGCTTATTGATAGTATCTATCTGTGTTTGTAAATTGTAATTGCCATTGAGTGATGGCTTCAAAGAGTAAGTTGTTATTATTTATAGCGTGATATTGTTTTTTCGATAATGTGTGCAGACTAAAGTCGATCCTAAGACGGATATGATTTATGTAAATGGTAATCGCCTGCCTAAGAAGCTGCCTCCAAAGGTCTATCTTGCTCTGAACAAGCCAAAAGGGTTTGTTTTGTGTTTAATTCTTCTCGCATGAGTTTTATTCTTTAGTTCATGCATCGGTTTCCATGTTTCTTTGCAGTTCACTGAACCGATACTTTGCAGGTATATTTGTTCATCAGGAGAGGACCAAAATAAATCGGTCATATCTCTGTTCAATGATTATATGAAGAGTTGGGTAAGTGCTATATAATCGTGATGTTTGTTCATACTGTTGTGCTCCTTGAATGTTACTTATATGCGTCTACTGTCTTTTTATGCAGGATAAAAGAAATCCAGGGCAACCAAAACCTCGATTATTTACTGTGGGACGGCTAGATGTTGCCACAACTGGGCTGATTATTGTGACAAATGATGGTACTTGTACAATTAGACTTCTGTTGCATCATGTTGTGGGATTATGGCCTTATGAAAAGTAAACGATTGGATGCACAACTTTTAACTCATTATTATGCTTTTCAGGGGAGTTTGCACAGAAAATTTCTCATCCTTCATCTGGTTTATCCAAGGAGTAAGTTTTCCTATTTTGTTAGATGTGATTCGCTTCCAAAATGCAATATGATATTGCAATTCCAAGAACTGTTAATGATTCGGTTTTCTCTGATCAATAAATCAACAAGTAAATATTATGTGCACACCTTTTAAAAAACCGGTACATTGCATCTGAAGTCTGTCACTATCGTTCAAAAGTGAATTACTATTGATTGGACCCTTTACCCTGCTTTCTCCTATCTTTCCAATTGACTGTTGCTTTTACTCAAGCCTAGCTTTTTTCTAGCCAATGTGGCTATTATTTAAAACTAAGTTTGAATGATGTTTGGCTTATTTTGTGGCTCAAGGTACATTGCAACAATAGATGGAGCAGTCCATAAACGACACTTGTTAGCAATCAGTGAGGGAACAGTCGTAGATGGTGTCCGTTGTACCCCAGATGCTGTGGAACTACTACCGCAACAGCCTGATAAATCAAGAGCTCGCCTTCGCATTGTGGTAATTTTCATATTGTATGGAAGAAAAACAGTATCATCTTCCTTTTAAGTTTTAAGCAGACACTATTATTATTATGGCCTTTTGTTCTAACAGGTATGATGGTTGATACACTATATGGGTTAGAATGGATCATCAATATTTTCTCTGCATGGCTCTTTTAAGATCTAGTTACCCAAGTACAGTTATAGTAATTGTTATAGCTCATGAGATCCAAATTTTGATGCAAATATGATTAGCCAAAAAACCATGTTTTCAGAATGTGGTGAAACGATCTGAATATGGAAAGTAGGTCAAAATGGTCTTCTCATGCTAACAAGTGCTTGTTATATAGCTGCATAGTAGGAAACTTGGTTGGATAAAATGCATGTTCAAAAATGGTAATACTTGGACTTATCAGGTTACTTAAAATTGCTTCTACTTTATCCATATGTTTAAGTGGGTGGTGAACACTTGTTAGGCTGTGTGTTAAATTGATGTGGTTTGTGGACTTTGAACTTTGTTTTGTGGTGTGGGTGATGTTATTGGGTGTAGGTTCATGAGGGGAGAAATCATGAAGTTCGAGAACTTGTCAAAAGTGCAGGACTTCAGGTATAGTTTCCAATTCTTGATCCATGTTTCAAACCAATGTTATCATTCCCACTCCTCCTCCTTCGAATCTGGCAACGGAAAAGTGGTGTTATTTTGATCAAGTAGTTTTGCTAATAATTTCAGATTTATTCACTAAAGAGAATACGCATCGGTGCCTTCAGGCTTCCACCAGATCTTTTGTAAGTATTTTACTTTTGGTTGTTTGATACTGTCTGTAATAAGGATGGATATTTGATTATTTTGTGTTATTTATAGGTTTGGAAAGCACATAGAATTAAAGGCAGCTCAGTTAAAAGCGTTGGGGTGGGGCGACAAGTAGTTGGAACACTTTACCCTATATAATCAAGATCAAGATCCAATTCCTTGGTCTGTTACCTGGAGAAATAGAAGTAGTTTGGCAATTTTGTTATCTAGAAAGGAGGATTGTATGTAAATCATTAATTCATAAGAATATTTATTTTACATTCCAAATGTATTCCAAAAGGTGAAGCCAATTTTCAAACCAAATGAACATTTGACAATTATTTTACAAGGAAATACATACTACTTAATTACGATATCTTCGTGACAGATGGACCAAAGCTTATATGTCACCACAAAAAGAATACAAAATTGATACGATCGCTTGGAAATTGGAAAAAAGGATCGAAAACAACAAGATACATATTTATAAAAACTCGGGGGGTTCACAACCAGGAACCAAAGAACACCCCCCATTCCGATCAACTTGAATCTGTATCGGCAGTTTTCCTTCTTCCAGAGAAAGCTTAAATAGGTAAGATATCGGCCATCCTAGCTTTAGCGTCGTCTGGAACTTCCCGACCAGGCACTTGCACCTTTAGAAGGTTGTAGTACCTACAACAAGGTGTGGCTCCATCAGTTTTCCTTATCATTATACAAACTTTATTATGTAGGACTAAATTCAGTCTTCAAGTCAAACAAAAGTCAACCATGGTTTTCTAAGGTACTTCTATTTTAGTTTCTCAAAAGAAATGCACACTTTCAAACGTAAGTACGTACTTTCTTATACGAGCCAGAGCTCCATCTATTATTGAAGGTAAAATTGTCATTCAGTTACATTAAGAAATGTAATAATTACACATTTCAAAAAATGTGTTAAGAAGGATGGAGTAGTTGAGTTGAGAGTACAAGTGCAGAAACAAGGTGAGAAAGGACATACTCAATGGGAGTGAATAAACGGTCATGCTCAGTAATGAAGGCAAGCAAGGCCTGCAAACAAAAATATACCATCTGTAATTTCCAATTATAATAACAAGCTGGATGTGGTTGAGAAGTGCACATTTCAATGAATTACCTCAACTGGCATGTTTAGCAGTTCGTAGTACGTTCGGACATGATCTAACTTTGTTTGCACAGATTCACTATCAATGGAGGGGATGGCGGACAGAGCCTATCAGATCAATAATCATTTGGATTGTTAGATGCATCACAAAGCTACACAAATTAAAGGTTGCTAACACGCAATCACAAGAAATGCACACACACAACCGATAATAAATTCGAAAGGAATTTGAAGATAATCTTTTGGACAATTTCACAATGGTTACACTTTGAAACTAAAAAATTACTATATGCTATCTATACATCCCCACTTGTAGGCATTCTTTAAAACAAGGAAGGGTAATGTAGGAATATCAAAACTATATCCATGCTAATTTCCTAAGTAGGACTCCGTTCTTGGACCGAGGGACCAATTTCAAGCAAGTTATCTTACTCGCTTACACACATAAATAACAAACCTGTTCTAGTGCAATTGTATTCCTACAAATCTGCTGAACACCAAAAAGGTTGATGCGTTTCATCTCCCCCAAAGCCTGAAAGATAGTTTGAAATATTTATATGTTACAACCACTAAAAGGAATATAATAGTTTTGTGTGTGTGAGAGAGAGAGAGAGAGAGAGAGAGAGGGAATCGGTAAGATCTGCGAGCTATGAAGGGTACTGCTGTCCAAGAATTTTGAGCAAGGGCTGCCCACTTGGTACATAAGAAATTAATACATAAAGATTGTGGCATAATTTTAGCAACCCAAAATGAAGATGTACAAACCTTGATGGATGCATGTGATGCAACACCGCAGATTCCACCAAATACGTAGTTCCGTTTTAGTGGAGCAATGAAAGGAGCAATTACCTCGTCTCTACGAGTTATCTATGGCATCAAAAGATTAATTAGAATATTGTGCAGAAGGTTTATGAAAATGAAAGAAAGCTAATGTTAGTGGGACAAGACAGTCTTGGAACATATCACCAGAAATGTTCTTTGGAAAAAAGATCAAGTAGAAGGAAGTAAGAAGAAAAAAAGAGAGTGAACTATATTTTCTGCCCCTGTGGTTTGTTAGAAATTGTGACTTTCGTCCCTGTGCTTTCAATAAGTGTTTACCGGTGAAATTCAACACTATCAATTACTTTCCGGGTAAGATTTTAGTCCACCAAAATGGCATCGTATGCAACAATTTAGCCGGTAAGCGCTAACCGTGGTAAGAGTCGTTGCACTCACTTACCGAGTAAGACTTTAGGTCCTTGCTTCCGCTCTTACCGGGTAAGATTCTTAGTTTTTGCCATATTCATCCGGTAAGCTAATGTGACTTGGTAAGCACTTACCCGGGTAAGCGTTTTGTAAACGGCCCCTAACTCCATCAGTGGTTTACCGTTAAGCATGAGGGACGAAAACAACAATGAATTGTAAACCACAGGGACGAAAACCGTAACTTCAAAAGTACAAGGACTAAAATAGCACATGATTATAGACTTATATCTATAGAAAGTAGAAAGTAACACTCACCTGAGTGATTAAAGATATAACATAATCATCAGGTTCCTCAGCATCTTGGTCCTCTAAGTATTCCCTTGTCGCCATTACCTGATAACATGATATGTTGTTAAAGATATCACCAATCCCTGGTCTTAAATTTTGGTGGAGCTATAACATTACTTTACATGTGACAAATCACAAACCTGCATATCAAAAACGGTTTCTAATTGCATCTCTACACGTAAAACCTTTAGGCAATCAATTGCCAGCTTTCTGTAATCCTCGGCAAATGATGCCAGATCCTTAGGAGGTAGACTGCTACTTCGTTTATGATGAAAAGGTGTCGCCTTAACCTCATTTTCTACTTGATCAGATGCTTTTCCTGATGCATTCCCAAACCTGTATATTGCAGAGTGGCGTAAAGCTTATATGTATACAACCTACAACTACAAACGTGTGTTGCATTGCAAAAGTCAATGGATGATGTGTAATCTCCATTCCAGAATCTTATATCTTTGTGCCCATGAAAAGTGTCACAATTTGATTTTGAGATATTTTCATATTAATTTTGTTGCTTCTTATTTAGTAACGCTTTAAACTCAAATTACTCATCATCCCCTCCCAAAATCATCGAGTTACTAAGATATTGATGTTGGTCCTTGTGATCCACTTTATTACTGAACTAAGAGCAAAATATTTCTTTTAGTATCTTTATTATGAAAAACTATATTGAAAATCTAATGTCTTATTCATAAATAAGCCTAGTTTAAATCTCACGCAAATCATGGGAGAACAACTAGTATCTGAAGAATTCCATTTAGCACAATGGTGAGCTAGCCTATAACTTCCAACCATGTCTGTTATGGACTAAGGTGGTCCTAAGGGATATATTGTCACTTCATTTTTCGAGCAATATAATCATGTAATTGGTAAGCAAGAGGAAATTTAAGATGCTATATCCTACACTTTGTTGGCTTTAACTTATGCACACACAAGCCTATTAAACCATAGCTTTGGGGCAAGATACTAGGACCAGGAAGGGTCAATATTGTAAAAGTACCCTGAGAATGAAACTTAAGGTAAGCGCGTTTCATATATAAGAACTTGCCTTTCTATAGATTCAGCAATGTACTCCAATGAATCGCTAAGGGATGCCAACAATATAAGTTTGTTGTTATCACGAATCAAGGACTCCTGCAAAAAGAGATTATTGTAAGTGCCTGCTTATATACAAGTAGAGCTCTAGACTAACAACAGTTGAAACTTGGAACTTTACTGTGAGTGTTAGCTTCAATAGCCTTTGCCTTTTTTTAAGAACGGCCAAGAACCAAAATATCATTAAGCATAACAAATATAGATTCTGAGAACATTTAAACGAAGAAAAAAATCAACCTGTTTGATTGGCCTTAGTTTCATCAGTAGTTCACTCATTTCTAGCTCAATCCCATCAGTTTCAGCATCAGTGGCATGGCTATCTGCATTTGCCTGAGCAAGTGAAGTTGGCAAACATGCACTTGCTGGATGGTGTCGCATCAGATTATCGATATCATGTCTTCCAATAAGCATATAACTTTGCTTTTCAAGAACTGCCTGATATATAACCAACCACAGAAAACTTAGGAACTTTAAGAATACATATTCACCAAGCTAAAAGAATAGATAATATTGGGAGGTATTTGTATATGGGTGTGTATATATACACGGTGAAACAAAAATTATTGAAACCACTAATTATCTCATAACATACACTAAGGGGTTGTTTGGCAGTTGCTGAATGGTTTGGTGCAGAATGATTAAGAGGCTCTTATGATATAGTGCAAAATGAAATATATTTGTTTGGTAATTGTTCAGAATGAAATTAGGGCGCTGTATGGTTAAGGGAGGTCCAAGATACAAAATCATTCAGAGGGTTTTAGAACCATTAAGAGGCAGAGTTTTTTTTGCCAAACAAGATTCACCTCTTAGCGATTCTGAGGTTGCCTCTTAATGGAACTATTAAGAGGTAAACAAACAGCCCCTAAATGTATACAATGAAAACATATACTTGTATGCAAGTCTTATCATGCTTTTACTTTTTCTTAGAGTCTGAGTTGCCTAAACTACTTGAATGCAAAGTGATGAAAGAGAGTTGCACGGGTGATGGAGAAAACAACGCAAATGAAGAAGAAAGAATGTAAAGAATTAGCCATGCCTCCGTGTATGATGCCCGGCATCTTTCATAAGTTCTTTCAAGGAAGGTTTGCACATGCTTCACAAGGTCACCAGAAAATTTCGGCATTGCTTGAGCCCACCCAAGCACCTAGAATAAGATTGTGCAAGTTAAAACACATTAGTATGACCAACAGCAATGACGATTATAATAACGAGAACAAGGAGATGGTGAACACGTGACTCCACAAACAAATGTTAGCTGTTTTCTTAAGCAAACATTAGTTTATAAACTACTCTAACAAATAAAAGCAACTTCACTCATCTACTAAAATAATGACTTGTTTGGTTGTATTATAACCTCCATCATAAGCATATGTATACTAAAGCCGCTAATCACTCCCGGTGAAAACGAAGAAAGAGAAAAGATTGAAGATAAAAGAACCATGCCTCTTTAGCCAGAAAATCTATGGTCAAAAGTCCTTGTAAGACAGGCCGTCCCTTAGAAACTGACGGAGAGTAAGCAGCAGCAGGATTTGCTCGTGGGCGAAATGCAGCTGGACCTACATAAAAAAATCCCAACTGAAAATTAGTTTCTCCATTGAAGCAAAATAACAAAGCTAAAAGAGTATTGCATAACTTTCTACGGCAGTTATAGTGCCAAATTTTCGTTTCCATAACTTTATATCGGATAACTTCTAAAATAAGATGCCTTTTCATGACACAATCTTACAATTAAATATCTGAAAATTCTTCTATCCCAAACTCAAAAGGAAGAAATAAGCAATGAATAGTATAGTAACCAAGTACTTGGTGAACAAAATGTAAAACAATGAACCGTCTATTCATTCCATCTGGGCAATTTATAGCAACTAATTGAAAGGTAAGGATTCATTGAACTTGCTTGATATTGCTTGTTGCACGCCTTTTCTGTAATCAACAAACATAGTTGGCAGGAAGTGATCTTTTACGAAGTTCTCAACAAACGTCAGCAACCCGTCATTCCTGCAACATAAGACTTTCGGTGCATAAAAATACAGAAGTAAACATAGAAGTGAATAGTAAAACCTAAATAGGAAAAAGGACAAGGTCAAGGTACTATAAGATGATGGTTGAATACACACGGAATCAGCAAGAAGCTTACCCTAATTGAGAATACTTTTGAGGCAACATTAAAGCGATTTTATCTGTAAACTGCAAGTAGAAGGTCAATGAAGTAGGAAAAATGGTACCCTGCATGGCTAACTAAAAACTAGAACAGGTCTAAGTGGACAAACCTGTAGAACAGGACGGTATACAGATGCTGCTAGATATATGCCCTGCTCTGGTAGGAGAGAAGCTGAACCATAACCTTCTTGGACATTTTGACCTTTTCTATTCCGCCCTTGTAACCCTAGATGGTACAAACACAGAAAAAAAAAAAACGTAATGCCCGTTGTAACCAAAAATAAATTCCTAAGCAAACGGAAGGTTCTTTTCCTGGACTATTCACTTGAGATGCTATATGGAAAGTGGCAGTTTTACTATTCAAGGAGAGGCCAGAACACTTTCTGAACATTCACACGTGGAGGGTCTTAAATGTTTCAAGGGTAAGAAACCAAAGGTCAGATGCTTGCAAAAGTTGCCATTTTCGAGGGGTATAGGATCAATATTTTCAGCAACAGAACAAAAGGAGATATGCTTTCCATTCCAAATTGATGAGGAAAAGACTCACAAATATAAGCAATATACAGAAAAATAGTGAACATAAAGGCGAAGAGCAGTCTTGCATACCCTGGCTGGGAACGGATAGTGTAGCATCAGTGAAGCGAAAGGCGAATGTAAGGCCATCCTCCCTGCAATCACAAGTATTACTATTCTCTGTGTATGATAAGCGAAAGGCTGTAAAATTGCATCAGTCCCTAATGCATTAAGAATCCTTCATTTGTTTCCCCTTTAACGTTATGGAGGATTTTTGCCACATCGTCATCAACACCCCAACCCCTCCAAATAAAAGATAACAAGAATATATAAAATTAATAAATAAATAAACACAAGTGTTCAGATACTTCCTCCAAGAGGAAGAATCCTCCATCAGAAAACGAGACAAAAAAAATGTGTAGGGAGAAAAAGCAAACAGAATTAAACTATAGTTTCTTGCCTCTTGTATTTTGAAGGAGTCTTGTTTGCAAGTCTAGCTGTTTGAACAGCAGCGTCAGCAGATGCAGCTTCAGGAGTTGCTCGCAAAATCTCACATATGAGTTGTTGGCATTCACTCTGTGATAGTTATCACGCGGTTTAACATCAGGAACTAAATATTGATATTCATAAGATTGGGAAAAAAAACTAGCACAACTGTCAAATAACTACCTGCAGAACCGTCATGGAAAACCCAATAGTGTAACCTCCAGTGTCCCGAGATGCTTCAGAATCAGGGTTCCCAGATATCTCAGCCACCATAGATTTTGGTGTGTTCATGGGTGCTTGTTGAGAAGATTTTGATTCAAGAAGCTCTCCAACAACTACATGGTTATCTGAAAAATATAACAGTCGCAAAATCATGATAACATCGAAACCATAGCAAGTGCAGAAACACACACGCACCCATAAATATATATATATATATAATAAGTTACTTATACTAACCAAATATCCGAACGATAGCATCCAGAATAGAATCAAGAAGTTCCTTTGCTGCAGTCTGTGCTGCACCCATGGGAGCCATCACAGGCGAGACAGGGCTGACTGCCAATAGTGTTCCAGCTAACAATGCCCCATTCTTATGTTCTTGCTTTGGTAATTGGTAACTCTGCAACTGTCCTTTTACATAGTGAAGACCTGTTGTAGCAGTTCGAGCGGCATGGCCAACACCAGCCCTAGAAGAATTTACATATTCGGCCTGAGTTTTAATTTTTGATGTGATGATCTCGTGAATTGTGGGTCTCAATCTTTGGCTGTACATGAAAGATACAAAAAATGTGAATATCAGTGTCTAGATCTGCAACGACAAAAATCTTTGGCTGTACAAGAAATGCAACGTTTGACCCAACAACATGTTAACAAAGGTAGTTGAGTATCAGCCAGAATGCCAGATGCCCACAATACCTTGTATTTAATTCTTATATTAGTTAACTAAACCTTGTATCAAGACGGTTGCCATTTACTAGATAGACAGATATCCACAACTAATAACTAATTTTCTTTTCCGTTCATTCAACCACCAATAAGGTGATCTTACACCCTTCCGTACATGGTTTTCAGGACTTCAGGTCTAGGAACTAAAAACTCGAAGAACATTAAACAAACTCTCTCCCGTCAGCATCTCCATACTCATGGTACGAGGCTTTTCTTTCTTGTTCTTAAGAAAGTCCCTGGGATAAGCTATTACGCTTTCTTCAAAGGATGGCTGCTTCCATGCGTACCTCCTGGTGGTCATCAAAGGAAGAAAACTTATTTGGCTTGTTGCAGCTATTGCCCTATGGGTGCCCAATAAAATAACTTTTGGATTTCTGAAACAAAAGAAACATTTCCCATATCAAGATCAAAAACTTTACACATTTTCATGTTGACTTCTCCTAATTCCTTCTAGATTCCTTGATTTCTACCATTGCTGTTCTCTTCATACTTTCATTGTATTTGTTTTCCATTTCGTAAATAAAAATCCTTTGGTATTCTGATTCACATAGATTTATGTAGTATGTAATACAAGGAAGTACACAGTAAAACACCTCACCATGATCTGCTAAGAGAAGAAAGTTTATAGTCATCCAAATGCATGAGAACTATGTTCACTTTTCAGGAAGTAATATTAGGAGAAAAAAAAATATCATACATAAATCTGCACAAATGGATTTACTTCCCAAAAAATTTATCGCAAGGAAATTGAATGTAAATTATATCAGCAAAAAGGAGCATCATAGAGGGACAATATACCAGATTATAGCACCAGCAGCTGCAACTTTGCCAAGCATGCAAAGGCACTCAACCATGGTCTGCAAATACTTCACATGAGGAGGAGATTCACTTTTTCTCATTGTTTCCTACAATTAATTAGAAACCCAATATTACGCCTATTAAAGAAGAGAACCTTTCAGAATTTTACCGGTGAAGTTAGAGAGCGTGCACAGTTCGTACAACAAATTCATCAGGAGTAGATTCTGAAAGCCATGTTGGAAGACGAGGAATATTCTTCATATCCTTTCCATTATTGTCAGCACCATCCTGAATGTCAAGTGTGCCATCGTCATCATGGCCATCGTACGAGGAACTGAAATAAATTGAAAACAGAAACAAAAAGTGGCCACGTGCTTGAGTAAGCAAATTATATCAATAACCTTCAACTGTACCAAATTATTCTACAACCATATGTTCATTTATGAAAAACTATAGGCCCTAGTATAAAGAAAAACTACATATTCATTTATGAGTTCTTTTGGGTAACAGAAAATATCATAAAGCCTGCACTTCTTTGTGCTCTCAAGAATTCAGTTATGGAATTACACCTAAAACTGAAGTTAATTCCAAAAGTAATATTTTTCAGTGAGTTGGCCTTTCTGAGAGAACTGTTTCCCATCTTCCAAAATTAAGAGAAGACTAACTAACTAACATAGACAAAACAAAAATTACAATACATTTACAGAAAGGATTCGAAAGCTAGAGAAAGAAGGTCTTGCCATAATTTGGATTCATTCACAACAACGCTTTTTAGCCATAATGCATAGATAAGATTATTAATAACCAAAAAAAGAGTAGAAGATAGCACAAAGACTAAAGAAAAAAATCATAACTTGCTATAAGATGAACTCATTCATACGTGCTAAAGTAATTTATAGTTGAAATAGGATCCACAAAAATATCAGCGAAGTATAAAAAAGGTTTCCCTAAAATTTCCATTAAGAACTGAGATTTCATCTTACCCTCCATCAACAGAACTAGCAAATCCAGATGCACCAACATGACTGTCACCTTTCTGCAATCTGGTTCTCCGGGAGAGAGACTGTGAATTATTCATTGAAAAGGAAGCAACTGTGGTGGTCGGAATAACATCATCCTTCTCATCCATACTAGGGATAGCTGAGCTGCACTAAAAAATTATCAGTTCTACTAAATCCCTCTTTCTAACTGCATTATTTTTTAATATGGTTGCTGCCAAAATCCGAACACCAATTGATAACATGCAAGCCATAGCAAGCAAGAACAAGAGATATTTGATGCCAAAACCATGTAAGAATACCACGAAAAAATGGCATTGCATAGGTAAAAGAATTCATAGTAAATTTGAATTCAAAATAGGGAATGGAAACCTATGGGGTTGGAGATCGTAATTGTAATGAGATTAGACAATGCCCAACACTAATTCGAACCCTTCCCATCCATGAGATTAGTAACATTAAAGAACAGGGGGCCTGGAAGGAAGCGAGTAATCATTGCAAAAAATCATAAAGAAGAAAAAGCATAATTACCTATATTCACCGGTATTATAAAGATGAGCATGCAAAGCTTCCAACACTTTGTAAAAGAGAACTCCCCGCAACTTTGTCAGCTCAGATCGGACATCTTGAAGAGCACCAACCTGGCCAAACCAACTAGGATGTAAATTTTTCTAAGTTAAACTTAAACCTATCTCAAAAGGGAACCAAGTATTTAGGTGCTTAATTGCATGTCTCCTTTAACATGAACCAAATTAGAACAGAGAATAGTGTAATTTCACTTCCATGTGTTCGTCCTCTATTACATATTTGGAGATGAAAGATTGAAGTTATGAAGTTTAAGTCACCAAATATGTCAAATGGGTGGTTTCTTTATCCTCCTATTATGGTTGTTCTCATCTAATAAACCTTTTTGTGAATATGTACTAGCATTATCGCTTTAACATCTGTAGTCAAGGGCTTGTAAACCTTGATCCACAGCAAGTTGGTAAACCTCCAATCCGGTTTACATATGCTAGAGGGGTGTTAAGTAATTTGGGTGTTTAAATAAAAGATTAGAATAAAGAAAGTAGGGCAAGAGGCACTTTTGTAATTGGTTGTAGACTAGTCTGTAGTAGCAGTATATGAGTTGTAACCGAGTCAGAGAGTAGGCATTCTGCTTCGTGAACTTTGGGCGGGAATCCTTGCGAGAGATCTCTGCCCTCTCAAATGTTCGAGGGTTTTCTATAGCATTTGATTAATACCAGAAGTTTTTGCTAATTGATTCCAGTTTATACCACAAGTAAAATACCAAATTCATTGTACTAGGTTTTCACCTTGAACCACTTAGCATCTCTCTACAAAGTAGGGTGATCTAGAACCTTTTTGAATAAATTTAAATTTGACTCACTGTCTGAAGTCCCTCTCTTTCAAGCATTCTAGCTGATTGGACGTGCAACTGAACTGCTGCGTAAAACTGATGTTCATCAATAAGCTTGTTAATACGAGCTGGAACCTGAAAGATATGAACAATTGCAATCCAAGATCTTCAGTCTCCTAAACATGCAGCACAAAATACCATTATATAAATAACTACAAAAAGTCAAAAAAAAGTGTGCAATGCAGCCTGATGGGGAACAGGAAGCAAGCATATAACTATATGAGCTTCAAACTTTGAATGCTAAACTATGTCCTGTTTCTTGAATCATACTTTTATCAGCACATGATTATAATAGGTTGTAAGAGAAGAAACTAAACATATATGGGAAAGCATTATAGCACTTGTTTTCATAGCTACAATAAAAATACTATCATCCATTCATCCCTACAAAACAATTTGTTCCTATAAATAAGTTATTAATGTAAGTGAGGGTATGTGTTTGTATTTCTCTCCTCAGTTTTGAAAGATCAGGAAATAGGCCGCTAAAAATTTGGCAGAGCCTATATGTATCTTCTTTGACAATGACACGGTTTATGTATAGATTGAAACTTGAATATTAATTGCAGATACTAGCTACATTACAGTCAACAAACATACTAGATGGGTTTGACGACAGAGGCAGACCCTTTTTCCAACATTAACTTCAGCAATAGGAAAGAGAAGTTCAGTAACATTTGCAACAGATGAGTTTTCTCACACAGTTGATAGTGTGCTGCAATAATGCTCAAGAAAGATGCCTTAGGTTACATTGGGTGCGGTATCCCATGTGTCAAGTTCAGAATCCCATGTTTTATTTGTGTTTTGCCCTAAATACATCCTCTTTAAAATCTTGTTCAGCATCACACAAGGTTAAATCTTTCTTGAAACAAAATATATATTATATACTAGATGGAACAGTTAATAAAGTTAAAAGGTGGACACAAACCTGAGCTATGTTCTCAATTTGATCTAACAAGGAGATTATGTGCCTCAATGTCATGGACCGATACCAAAGTTGATGCAGCTGTTTGTTACGAGCACCAATGACTCTTTTTGCGTTACCCAAATCAACTTTTAGAGTCCGGATGCTCTGAGTAGACTCACTAAATAACCTCAATATCTGTGAATAATTCTGAATTGCTCTGTTGAATCCACCATGATAAGTTTGAACAACTTCATCCACAACTTCCTCAACAATATCACTCTGGTCTTTCAATGCTTGGATTTCAGTCTCTCGGTCTTTAGAGGTCAATATATGGACAACATGAGGTAACGAATCAAATCGTGCTACAGTCCAGCTCTCGTCTACATTCTCGAGATCATCTCTCAAATACTGCAATGGAAAGAAACCATATATTAATATCAAACTAAATACTTCTACCATTCCATGTTAATACACACTTACCTATTTAGTCCTCGAAATATACATACAGTTTTAATGATTTGTAACAATCCTATAACCAACTCTAAAAATGATAATGATGGTGTGTAGAGAACATTTTATCCCCAATTTTGCACTGCTATCTCACCACTACCCCCCCCCCCCCCACACACACACACACACAAAAACAAATCACTACCATTCTCAGTCAAGAGGGGCGGGTCGAGTATCATACTTAAAATCAATGGATTTCCTCACAGTTCTAAGAGACTAAAAGCACGTTAAACTACATGACAAATAAAAACAAGAGATAAATATATTGGTACAAGGTTAAATTAGAACTAACCTCTTTATCTTTAGGAACAGGCAATCCATCGAAGAGTCCCATAGCTCAAGATAACTAAACAAACAAATCGAATTCGAAACAGGTCCCGGTCACAATTCAAAATTCTGCGTGTAAACAAGAGATCAATTGTATCTATTGCAATCCCAGTTGTGCGGAAAAGTCCGTTGACGAAGGGAGTAGAGGATATAATAGCGATTGCTTACCGGAAAACAAGAGGAAGATGATGGTGATCGGAGGATCTGGAGGGAGGAGAGAGAGGAGCTTGGTGGAGCTCCAGCAAATGGAGAGAAAAGGGGCACTGACAATCTTGTAACTATATGTATTTAACCATGGTTGAGTTTTTAAACTGCTGACCCTGACCCATCTCCGCCTGACTCAACACGATATGGACTATGTGAACCTTGTACCGAACCGCGTCTAATGCGACAGGGTCAGGGGTAAAAAAGTCTTCATTTTATACGTATGTAAATAAAAGGCAAATCGCATAAAAATGTAACGTACTTTAGTTTGATTCCTATTTTAAGTAACGTACTTTCAAAACCTCCGTTTTGGTACCTAAGTTGTAAAATCTCAAACTTTTAAGTACTTGATTTACTTAATGACCTACAAATGTTGATTAGGATCGGGTTTTTATTGACATGTCATTTTTTTTTTTTTGAAACGGATTGACATGTCATTATTTATTTATTTTTAAATATCAATTAGGCAAAATTATACCATGTCATTATTTTTAAAAGAGTAAAATATGGTTAAATTGGTTACTCAGGTACTTAAAAGTTTGAGAATTTACAACTTAGGTACCAAAATAAAGGTTTTGATAGTACGTTACTCAAAATAGGAATCAACCTTAAGTATGTTACATTTTCATGCAATTTGCCCTAAATCAAACACAAGTGTAAACGTAAAGTATAAGACCATTTCCAACAGATTTTACAATTTTTTTTAAATGAACTAAAAGTTAAAGTCTTTAAAAAAAGTTACATTTATTTCCAACGAATTTTGCATTTTAAAGATAAAATCATTGATTATATTATTAAATATTCTCTATATTTAATAAAATATTATTTTTTTCACCTAAACATTTGATTTCCAGATTTCTCGTTGGTGGGATATAATAAAAAAATCATTTCTCTTTCATAATAATCATTTTTTAAGAAATCTTCAAATTTAGAGAAATTACACTCTTTTCTGTTTTCTCCATTTTAGATAAAGTTTTGGAGAAGAATGTTAACTACTATTTTAGTCCCTCTATCCTGTAGTTTGTTGGTTATTGTCATTTTTGTTTCTGGTTCTATAAGATTGTTTGGTTTATATTTTGTTTCATTTTTTCTTTCTTAAACTAACTCTTTTAAAAATATTGTTGAATGAAAGGTATTTGTATCATTTTATCCATTTCTCTAAATTTTTTTATTCCTTTTCTATTTCCCATTTATATTTTTTTTCTTTGTTTATTTGTTTACAGAGATCATCAGCTTCCATCTTTTACACCTTTGCTTCAGCGAACAGTACTTCTTCTCTTGTAAACTGTAAACCCTTTCATCTCCCTTGACCATTCACCATATGAGTTCACCACCAAAATCAAAATCAAAAACATATAATCAACCATATACATATACCTGAAACTTCAAAAACTCTAAAATGAAATTCAAACATCACCGGAAGGGTAGGGGGTGATGGTAGGTCGAAGCCTCGAAGGGGAAGAGGATGATCGTTAGATGGAGTTCTTGTAGGCGTGTGATAAATATAAGTATACCAACAAATTTAGAGATGCACAAAGCTTTTACTTGTCAAGGTATCTGTCTTTCAAGCTCGTTCTTACTAAAAATTTGTTGGAGATTTAGGCCTCGGTTGGGTTGGGTCAAGTTTTTAAGGTTCGGGTTCTTTTAGGAATTGTCGGGCTTAAAAGCCCAAGTTTTTTTTGTCGGGCTTAAAACTAGGAATTGTCGTGTTAAGTCAAGCTTCAAGCCTTTATGTATCTTACTCTCAATGCCTAATGTTTGATCCATGACCATTGACCAATGAAATAAGGTTTGGAAAGTCCTTGATTTAAATTCGAACTTTCTTGACGTTAATATTATAAGAATTCGTCAAAAATATAAGAAAATACCTTTTTAGCATATTTTTTTATTACTTTGAAATTCTTATATTTAGTATATTAAAAAACATTTAGCCCAGCCCCAAGGGTACCATTAGAATCGATTTTATTGTAGTTTTTTTTGGTTTTTATAACTTTTGTTGTAGTTTTTATTACTTTTTGTATTTTGGAACTCAGGTAAATAAAATCAAAAGTATTTTTTAGTTAGGTTATTCACAATCCAAGAGTGATTTTTTATTTTTGATATTACACAAAAAAATATGCAAGTATTTGTTCATTGATATCGTACCAAATGACACATCACAAACTTAAAAGTCTATGAAAACATGGTGAATGCTACTAGCACACGAAACAAAACACCGGTTAGATTGCCCAACAAGATTTATCGACTTACAAGTCAACAATCGTTTAGATTATATATCCACAAGATTTATTACTTACGAGTCAATCATCAGTTTAGATAACCCAACAAGATCAACAGATTTTTGAACCAATCTGTAGTTTGCGGAATATGAAACCATCCAAGATGAAAGCTCATATTGTTCAATTTGCGTAACAAAAATATACATTGTCGACAAGAAGTTAGACACACCATTAGATTACATGGAAGAAACATCGGTTGTGCTTTCAGAAAGCGATCCCTTTGTCCACCTTTTTAACATGTTTAGAGCTGCATTTGGTTGATCCATAGGAACCATATGACCCGCATCGTGAACCTGTTGGCATCAAACCAGAAATGTCATTAGAGAACTTATAGTTATAATACCAACAACTTCGATACTTATCCAATGGCGTTACAATAAGTTGTTAGAAGGAAGTTATACGACGTTACAAAGTGTTTCTACAAAAACACTAATAAGATGATTTATTTCGTGCGTTCTTTTAGATTGTCCAACTTCGTCTATAGAACTTGTAGGTAGCATAACTTTGGGCCCGTTTGTTAGCAGCTTAATGAGGCTCGCAGATTATTCGCTCAGCTATACGTGACTGTTTGGTAGTGGCTTAATGATATAGAAAGTGGCTTATTCAATAAGCTTATAGGGGAGAGCTTTATGCAGAAAGCCAAGTTTTTTCCAAACCTGTCCCTCTCAATTAAAAAACGTCTATTTCCATCCCCTTCCAAATAAAAACCTTCCCAATCTATACAGACAGATTAATCCATACAGACCGCTTTATTAATACAACCTAATGAAAAACCAACCAAACAGCCCCAAAGTTGTTGGTTTGTATAAACTTAAATCCTATTAATTACTTTATTGATTAGATCTAGATGTTCTAAAATGCCCATTTTTTAACATCCATTCCAGGCTACAGAAAATACACATGCTAGAAGGGTGTACCTTAAGGAAAGTGAGTGGGCCATGGGTTTTGAATAAGCCAGCTTCAGAACCACCAACCATGAAAGGAGCATCAGCAGATGAAACAAACTCTTTCTGACCACTCCATTCCATTGCATGAACCCATCTTGAATTGCCTGAACTCATACAGATGAACAAATATTAGATCAATGATTTAACCATTTGTTTCTAATGAAATAACTTGAGCCGATGAACACTAACCGAGCCAGTTGCAGATGAGGTCGTATTCTCCAGCATATACGAGCATCTTAATCCCATCTTCGAGGAGATGAGGGATACCAGCTTCAAGATTCCTCATCCAGTCCATAATCATGGCCTGATATACAACAGGGCTGCAGGAAACAAAATCTATGTCACCCACTCCAAGAGCCTCCTTAACAGATTTGTTGCTAAGGAGATTCTCCATGTTCGAAAAGTCATAGCAGAGGCTGCCCTCACACTCCTTTCTGATGTCATAATGCTGCATATTAGAAGCGATTCATATATAGTTAGATACGCTAAAATTGTTATATGGGTACTCATACTCATGGATTCTTGTATATTTACAGTTTTAGCATAAGATGTTTTTGTCGAATAAAAAGGGCTCCATTAAAGCAAAGATATTCAGATATTGTGATTCAAATGAGAAAAGAAATTGGTCTTTACATTGATATTGCCAGCAACAGAGATGATAGAGCTAAAGATGGTGTTGCAAGCCAAGTATGCAGCCAAACAATCTGCTGTTCCATCAGTGTCTGAGAAAAGAGCAGAAAGAGTTGAATCAAGCAGGGTAGAACAGAGTTACAGAAGCACCAGCAAAGTATTAATGTGATATTACCACAAAGTTTAATTGCTGTTTCGCAAGCTGGAAGTCTCATGTTGATGTGTTTGTAATCAGACTCCTCGATTATTCCCATGTCTAGTGCATAATCAGTATACGCCTTGTACTGAACTAGTGGATCAGTGAGTCCATTTCCAATGGCAAATCCCTGTGTAATAACTCAAAAATCAAATGCCCAATTCAAATGATAAAACCCATGTTCGCTGTTAAAATATGTGGAACCCCTTTAAATTTCTCTCTAAAAGATAGGGGAGGTTTCTACATATTTACGGGTTTGAAGTGTTTAACGCACGTGCTTCCAACACTCCCCTGCAAACGGAGGTTAGACAGTGCCCCCAAGAACGGAGGCGAAGGAGTGTGTCGAGTACCTAGGTGGTACCAAACCCCGGCTGTGATACCATGTTAGGATACGTGAACCTCTTTGAAATCTATCTAAAAAAGCACTTAAAAAGAAAGGGGAGGTTTCTACATATACATACAGGTTTGATGGTCCTTGTCTAGCCAATGTGGCAACATTCGTAAAGAGAACATTAAGCACAAAGAGATACCTTCAAGTTTATATGAATTCCTTCCTTAGCTTTGTTTCCTTTGTTGACTCGGGCAGCAAAAGCAGGAATATAATGACCAGCATATGATTCTCCAGTAATATAAAAGTCATTCTTTGCAAATTCAGGATGCTCTTTGAAGAAGGCCTAAAGCAAAACACGATCAGTCATCATAATGCCTTTTCACAAGATATTTGGACTTGTAAACGGCCATAATTTTTGCCAAGTATTAGACATGTAAATATCTAGTTCGGACATGATTTCAAGGATATATAAAGAGAGAGTCAGGTTCATAAGAGAACAGTAACCAAATAAGACGATACGAAAACGACCGAATAGCATGTATTTTACACTAAAATCGCGTGTAAAATCATATGTGATTCACACGACTCAGGTCGCTCGCTCACCTTTGCGTTGACCGTGTTCCGTAATCGCATGTAAAATCACATGTGATTTGGCCATTTTCTTATTCTATTATTTTGACCTCGTTCTTGTTTGATCCTCCGACTATGTATATATGACTGTTGATATGCTATCAAAAGCTTCAAAAGATAACAATACAGACTAAAGATGATTTGAGATAATTGAAAATGACCATTAAAAGGGAACAAAACTTTATCAAGAATCATATTTATATGTCTTTCGTGTGCACGCATATTCTTCAGATGTAAAAGCAAATACAGAATGTCATCTAAATGTAGCTTTTAGAAGTCCAAAAAACAAAATCTTGAATCACATATAGCACTTCCTAATGGTGGAACATATGAACCAAAACAGAACAGGATAAAAAGGTAGCCAAACAGCCATTATATGTATTATGTTCCAATTTGAAGTCTAAGAAAGCATGACAGTTAAGGACTTATGGAATGATACAACCAATGACTTTACAAATCACAAGGTTTAAGAGTCATACAGGTCACTGCTAGCACCATTTTGGTGAAGCATACTGGCATACTGCTGCATGATGACGTACAATTAAGAGCAAAAAAAAGAACGAACCTGTAAGAAGTCATATAGGTCATCACTCACACCCTGTTCATTGTGCCGAATGTCTCGTTTATCAGAGCTATAACTAAATCCGGTTCCAGTAGGTTGGTCAACATACAACAGGTTTGATGCCTGAATATCAACAAAACAAATAATGTTAAACATATGCAGAGTGAACAATGCTAAAACACCAAATTCAACTCCTTATAGTAACATCGAATCTATAACATGGAAAACCCGACAATTAGAATATCCACAAAAAGGAATTGGTTAGAGAAACCTTTGTATATGGCTCTTGATAAAATATTAAACAAAAAGAAGATCATGAAATCATTATCAAGCATCATCATGATGCAATGGTATGGTTTTTGAGCATGTATCTTATGTTGACAATATGCAGCAAGTAAAGATTAAATATAAAGAAAACCTACATTTCTCAACTTCTTTATCATTACGATAAACTAATAGACCCTGAACAAACTTATATGAGATGTAAGAGCTCCTCCGATAATTACAATGAAAAAATTAAAGATTCATTTCCCTTTTACAGTTTTACATCACTCCGGAAAACAGAAAATGGAGATCCCGGTTGTCTCCTTAACAACTAGACAAATCTACATCTAATGTATACCAAAAATTCAATTCAAGAGGTCTCAATCATGTATCAACTAATATTGGGTGGAGCCTAACTTTAGAAAAGGAACCAATCTTAAGAAAATTACATAACAAAATAGAAGTACTGAAACCATATAATGATATAAAAATTACTGAATAAAACCATTGTCACCTGGTCCCATCCATACTCATTCCAGACAAGCGAAGCGTTCTTTTCAATTTTGAAAGGACCATTTTCATAAAAGAGAGCAAGCTCGCTGCTACATCCTGGCCCTCCAGTCAGCCAGATAACAACAGGGTGTGTTTTGCAACTCCGTGATTCAAAGAAAAAGTAAAACATCCTACAAAACCCAAATATGCTTCTTAGAAGCTATGAAAAACAGGACTAACTCTTTCAGCAAGCAGAGACATATAATATAAATTATAAAGTGCATATGTATGAAGAAAGAAAAACAACATAATAATAGCAATAGAGTTGGCTAAACAATAACATGATAAGAAACAAGCTTCATGATATAGTGACAAACAGAAGCTCTGCATCCAATTTCTACAGGCAGGTGATATTACAGAAGCTTTTGGTCTGTCATGGTAATCAGCCTTCCGGCTAACTGATTAATGTTTATAATATACATAATATATGCGTGATCCATAACCAGCACACTACACACCAACAATTCTTATCACATCCTACAGATAGAGCCAAATTGAACAGCCTTACTAGTGTCAGGAGCAGCATTTCTGTCTTCTTTTTCAAATAGAAAGCTTATTACACCGGAATAAATAAGCAAAATGCCTCTCTAATATTCTAAGTCTGACATTGTTTTTTAAAATAGTTCTATTTACAGCCACAGAAACAGTAACTTCTAGATTCTAAGTTTGAGATCCCATTACCAAAAA
Source organism: Saussurea involucrata (assembly GCA_033807775.1). Taxonomy (NCBI): domain Eukaryota; kingdom Viridiplantae; phylum Streptophyta; class Magnoliopsida; order Asterales; family Asteraceae; genus Saussurea; species Saussurea involucrata. The sequence continues at coordinate 22,265,171 of CM066322.1, forward strand.
AAGAAAGTTTAAAATCATCAAGACGTTCAACAGATAAATATCTCCCAATAAAGCATAATCACGAACTCCTAAAAATTTGAAAAAAGAGCACTAAAAAGAATAAGTAATTTAATACCTAGCAGCATGAGAATGTTCAATCTGGTAATAACCAGCATGATGACCTAAATCATCGACAGATATGCCATGCGGATCGACAAAATTGGGAAACTTAAAACGCTTCTCAACTATCTTCTTCTGCTGGACACTCGACGATCGCAACCCAGCATCGTCCTCAATGATGTTGATCGAACGTTCTGGGAACAAATTAAAGTCCCTGATCATCTTCTTCGCTAAAGTTGATGGGAAGCTAGGGTTGTCCAAACTAAGAGTCGTCGTCGAAGCAAGCGGTGCAAGAAGAAGAAGAAGAGGGAGAAGAAGCATCAAGTTCTCCATAATTAAGAGAAAATCTGAAGATTTGAAGAGTTTCAGAGATGGATGAAGGATTATATAGTGAAGTGCAGGGTTGATGATGGCAACGGAAAGGAGTGAAGAAGAAGGGACTAGGGAGTGCGTGTTGCTTGTGGTGAAGAAACGGTGTCGTTTGCTTCATTGCTTGTCCTTGTAAGAAACTGCTTTTGCTTTATGAGGCGGGAACCTTATTGCTTGGAGTGTTCCTCGACTATCTCACCCAACAAACTTTTGTATTTTTAATTTGAAACCCTTTAAAAGGTTGAAACCAATAAAACCTGCTACATCATTATTGATTAAATATTTAACGATTGAGATCAACTTTAGATATAACTAACGATCCACTAAGCTTAATTTTATAAGATAATTTAGTTAGATCACGATTAGATCAAGGGTTAAGACGATGGTTTCACAAGTTTCAACTTTTTGGAGGGTTTCAAATTATCCTCCATCTCTCTCTATATATATTTATTAAAGTGAAATTACATATTTGGATATAAATTTATGATTTGGGTATTTAATACGCATTAATAACTGATTCGTGTCGTCTGGTTTGCATTAGTTAATAGATCATAACTTTTGAGTTGGATCGAGATGGTTTTTATTTATTTAGGGTGTTGCTATAGAGACACTTATCTAGGTTATAGCCTTATAGACTCTCATAATTAACTTTTGACTTAAAGATAAGGAGTCTTGAAAATTGTGAATATACTACACATCTATGTTCATTGTAATTATTATACATTTATGTTATTGTAACCCTAATGTTTTTATTTTATTTTTCTATTTTTAATAATCATAATTAAGTTTTTTACTTTTTACTTTTTATTTATAACAATACTTTAAATTAATATTATTTTTTATTTTATTATGTTGATATTTTATCTTATGGTTGGTTTCTACAATTTAATTAATTTTCTTTTAGTTGTTAGTATTATAACCAATACTACTCTTATTAAAATGTCTAATAACAATCAAGTTTTTAAGTATTATTATTTTCTAAAACGTTTGATGATTTAAGAAAATTAGATTTGGTAGTAATTTGTTTATTTTATTACATATGTTTTAGATTTTAAATAACCAAACTGTGAATTTATAAATATTTTATTTTTTTAAATTTATTTGTAAACATATATATGAACTTAAAAGTTGAAATTGATATATCTGTACAATTTCAACGATTATATTTTAAATAGAAGTGTATATACCAATCAAGACGTTTTTTAATCTTAATTTCCTTTTTTGTTATATAAGAACACAACTGCTAATTATTCAAATTTAGTTTAAAATAGAAAAGGAATTTTAAAATTTTAATTATTTGAGAAAATTTTGAGTGGAGCAAGTTGTTTATTTTGTAATTTGAGTTTCAAATCTAAATAACAAAAACTGTTTTATAATGATAATAAAAATCTAAATAACAAAAACGAGTTAGGAATGTCGTGTCTTTTCCAAAAAAAAAACTAATAATAATAACAATAATATACATAAAATAAAAGGAACAAAGATAATTAATAATAATATAATGTTTATTTACAAAAGTAAAAGATAATAAAATAATGATTACTTATCAAAAAACAAGAAGAAAAGAAAACAAAATTGATTAAATTATGATGATTAGTAAATAAATGCATGATTAAGTAATAGTTAGTAGTAGGGAGGTGTCCAAGTAGCAATTAGAGAGGTGTCTTAATAGAATCACCCTTTATTTATTAAGTTGTACTCTAGTTTTAGAAATTTAGGAATTGTTTATAAAATACTTATCCGGCTAACGTTTATCAAGGTAGTGTTTACCAAATACCTATTTGAGTAAATGTTTATCAAGTCATTATTTTATCGGATGAATATAGTAAAGACTAAGAATTTTACCGGTAAGAGCGAGGCAAGAACCTAGGGTCTTACCTGGTAAGTATGGACGATGACTCGCCACGGTTAGTGCTTACCGGGTTAATTGTTGCCTACGATAGCTTTTTAGTGGATTAAAATCTCACCCGGTAAGTAAATGATAGTGTTAAATTTCACTGGTAAGCGTTTACCGTTTAAGTGTTTGATAAACGGCCTCTACGTCACATTACCTTACGGGATGAATATGGTAAGGACTAAAAATCTTACATGTTAAGAGTTAAGACAATGACCGAGAACCTTACTTTGTAAAAGCTAAGACAATGACCGAGAATCTTACCTGGTAAGTGAGAATAAACACTTTTACCACATATAGCTCTTAACGAAAATTTTGTTGCATACAATATTATTTTAATGAAATAAAATCTGACCCGATAAGTAACTAATAATGTTAAATTTTATAGTTTACTCAAGATAAATAGTTGATAGTCGACCACTTATTTAGACCATAAAATTTCTATTTTTTATTTGTTTAATTTTGGTTTTCTTACATGTGGTCTCATTTAGACCGTAGGTTGTTTTATTTATTATTCTGCTCTTTTATTTGTTTGTTTTAATTTTTCAATTTTGAAGGATCATAAATACTTGTGCTTTAGTTTTAGAAACCTGTTTATTTAAGAATAACTTTTTTCTGTTCTTTAACTTTTATTTAATTAAAGTATTAGAAATGCAGGCATCTTCAATAGATTACACTATATTTTACATCTAATTTTAAAAATAGTGTCAATTTTAGTGTTAATAGTAAATCTTTTTCAATGTGTAACACTATTTTTTAAAAGTGATGTAAGAAGTAGTGTAAATGAATAGTGTTACACCAAATATAGTGTAATACTATTCATTACACCAAATTTAGTGTGAAAAGTAGAGACCTCATTTGAGATGTGAATAGTGTCATTTACACCAAATTTAGTGTTTAGGCATTGTTTGGCAAAAAAAACTAGCTTATAAGCTAGCTTATTTTTTGGGGTACATATTTGTATGACTATAAGCTAGCTTTTTAACAAGCTACTTGAAGTAGCTTATGAGTAGTTTTTTGTAAATATTCCAATTATGTTCTTATTAATATTAATTATTATTTATTAACTATTTTTTTAATATGTTCTTTTTGGTCATTTAAATGTTTATAAGCTATTTTTTGTCAAACGTGACTTTTTAATCAGCTAGTTTATCAACTACCAGCTAGCTTATAAGTCGTAAGCTAAAGTTTATCAGCTAGTTTGCCAGACATAGCCTTAGTGTAAGATTTAGTGACCCCATTGGAGATGGTCGTAAAATTTTTAATTACTAACTAGTTTTAATTGTGGAATATTAGTTATAAAAATAAGCGATGTCAACATTATAGATGTCGATCATGTTATCATTAAGTATTTATTTATTTTTAATTTTAAATATGACATAGAATTTTAATTGGTAATTACTTGGATCATTTTATTATTATCAGGCTATTAGGTCAACAAAAAATCTAAATATCTTTTTATTAGTTAAAGGTTATTTTTGTAGAATTTACTAGTCAAAGATTCTATCATCTTTTAAGTATAAATGGTACAATACATATTAATGTGATATTTAAATGTCTGATGGTTTTAATGCATCTATTTTGTAAAAATATCAATATATAATAATTTAGCTTTTGTAATGTTGGTATAAAATCATATTAACTTGAAAAATGTTGATACCAAATAAAGTTAATTGAAATATGATATAAAAAATATGTGGATCAAGTATAATTAATTAGTACATAATGTAACGACCCGAAATCTCATAAAATAAACGATTAAACATTACAACCGAAAATGTTCCCAAAGTCTACAATACATCAAATTTACTCTAAGCTCGCAGCGGAAACCACCTTCACAACTGAGATACTACAAGAAGCCCGACGATACTCGGCAAGTCTTCACTACCTCTCGCTCTTTTACCACGACCCGACCTTCCATCCTCATAATATGAAGCTTCATACACTACTAATACCTGAAAATGGTTTTTAAGTTTTGAAAGCGAGGGTTAGACCATAAGGTCTAGTGAATTCCCTCCTAAAAACGTAACCACAAAACATTTTACGAAACACGTTTCCTTGCAAACAATACTTGACACGTTTCCTTGCAAACAACACTTAACAAGTTTCCTTGCAAACAATACTTGACACGTTTCCTTGCAAATAATACTTGACACGTTTCCTTGCAAATAACACTTAACAAGTTTCCTTGCAAATAACACTTAACAAGTTTCCTTGCAAATAACACTTAACAAGTTTGAGCTCAAACAAGGGTATACACAGTGGTACGGACCAATAACACCTTACAAAGCCAGGCACGACAACTCATCACCTTACAAAGCCAGGGACGGCAACTCATCACCTTACAAAGCCAGGGACGGCAACTCATCACCTTACAAAGCCAGGGACGGCAACTCATCACCTTACAAAGCCAGGGACGGCAACTCGGGGGTCCTCCACTGTGTAACCCGACTCTACCACAAACATAAACATTTAAAACATGCTTTAAAACTTACTCGAGGAATATCCTCCTTCCACTTGTAAAATAACACTTTTCATGCATGAGAAAACATAAGATTCATGATGATCAAGTAAACTCATTTTCAGTCATATCAATTCTTCGCAATTCATTTTAAAAGATAGGAATAATGCATAAGGGAACTCACCTTAGCGTTAGCACCTCGACACACGCTCCGAAACCCACACTTGTTCGAACCGAGCACCTGAATTGGGCACCACAAGAATGGTGTTAAACCATCTAACCATACTCCCAAACATCCTTAACATAACCCCAAGACAATCCCCCAATCGCTGCCTCGATCCTAGACCCGAACGAACAACGAAAACGGACAAAAGGGAAAAGGGGACAGAGCCTGGCGCCGATGGTGGCGCCGATCCATCGGCGCCGAGATCGGCGCGGATCCCTGGTTTGCCCTGCACGATTTTCTTCCCAAAGCCCAAAGGTTTCTCAATCCCCAAACTTCTCTAAATCGGTTCTAAACCTCTCAAATTGATACATTAGATATAATAAACCATAAGAATCAATTTCCAACATTCTACTCAACATAAAACCCATCAAATCCACCTATTGATTCATGGATTTAAACCTCAAAACCCAAAAAGCTCAATCCATAGAAAATGGAGGTTACTAAACAACAAGATGGAGTTCCTTACTGAAATGATCACAACTCATAGGGATTCAATCCCAAAAACATTGAACCCAAGGATTTCCAACTCCAACACACACTCTTGACCAAAACCCATTACACACAAGAAGAAGAAGATAAATGAAGAGAATCGTACCTAGAAGATGATCTTCCAAAGCCTTTGATGAATCTCTCCCACTCCAAATTCCCAAAAGTTGGTCTTCTCCAAAATCCTTCTTCTCAAATCCTTAGCCGCCACCAAAAATGAAGAATGAGGGTTCTTCATCTGATTTATAACTCTAATTTCACACTCTAGAGCACATAAGTTTCCAATTTAACACCTTGGCCACCAAATTCCCTTTTATTCTAAAATGCCACCAGAGAAAACAATACTTAGGAATATGGTCCCTTTGCTAACTTTCACTCTTATTGCTCTAAGCACTAAACCTTCAACTTACTAAAGTTTGGGTTGTTACAACACTCCCCCCTTAAAAGAATTCCGTCCCCGGAATTCCTTATTGGAAAGGATGCGGGTAATATGCCCACACTAAACCGACACTCTCCCAAGGTGTAGCCATTTCTAACCCAGCCAACCACCTCATACATCGAAACCTGGAACATCGGATGCATTCCCTTCGATTCTTACGGTACTCTAACTCGCAGGCTATTGTCCCTACTCGATCGATCTTGACCACAAAAGACTAACTAAGGCTTCTCATGCACCTATACTTCCTTTGAGGAGGAACTTGGCGGAATCCCCCCGCTATAACATAAGATTCAACTACTAAGAAACAATCCCACACCTGACAGATTGGCACAAGACCAACCCTGTCCATCCCGACCACTCACAGCCTCGAGTTCCTTCATCGTATGACCACTCAGAATCGTGCACCACCCAACAATCGTCTAAGCAGAAAACATTTCCCTTTCCTGGACCACCTCGACCACAGTCCGTCGACTACAACACCACTCCCGACTTATACGTAACTAAGAGTAGGAACCTCCATACTTCCTACTTGATGCGATCACTTATCCGAATTCAACTTATCCTGCAAGCACATCGATTTATCCCTACCTGCCACAAGCGTTTAGACACAAAATATAACTTCGATTACCCTCACTCAACCAAGAGGAGTAACCATGGTCACACCATACTATTCTCACTAGATTAATCACTGCACGACCAATTCGTTTAAACATTTCTCACAGAGTCACTAACTTAACTCATGCACAATTTCCTTCCTCAATACTCTTCCCAATGGTTCGCACACTTATGAAAGACAACCTACACAACGCTGCACCTTTTGGCATTGCTGTCAAGTTTATTACTTCCAAATTTACTCACTTAATCCGACATACTAACTTCACCTCCCCACGTTGGCGTGGAGCACAGCCCACCAAACATTACTTGCCCTTCTCTCTCTCGACCTTTCCACATGCTGATACCACTTTCTTATTACTCGCCTAACCAAACAGTTGCACCAAGATCCTAACTTAGGGCATTCAACCAAGTCGTCTTGAAACGACACCAGTGTTCGACGTCACTACACATTCTTGATCTCCAACCTTTACTTCCTCGAATAATCCTTTCACACATGAGAAACAACTCGCATTCCTTAAGGATTTCGCATCTACTACACCCTATTTTGACTAACATCTCATCATCTTTTTCCGACTCCCAATGATCCCAGAAACATGCTTACTTAGCGACTCTTACAACTAGAAACACTTGGTTTCTATTTCGGGTAACCACCCACCACCACTCCGTCATTCTATTCCTAACATAATCATACCACGACGTCAACTTACTCCCACGTGCTCCAACAATCTGGTTAACAAACCGAACACCTCATCTGAAACCCCCAAAAGGCTTCTATTCGATGTTTCCTCTCTCTCCAACATCACATTGCTACAACACTAGCTGGCACACTTAGCACGACAACTACGGTCACTACACATCCGAGCACTCTTGGCCCATAACATCACACTGCAGACCAAATCTCTCATGATCATTCACACAATTCGAATTTGCCTTCGCATCCTCCCGAATACACAATCGAGTCTATCTCGCTACTTAGTCCTTCCCCAACTTGTTGAACTATAACTCACGAGTTCCCACTCAACTCAAACATACTCACTACCTTTGACCACTCCATTATTACGGCAATTCTTCATTATACCTAAGGCTTACACAATCCACCGGTACTAAGTGCTACCGCTTCCTCACACCACCATAGCACCATGCGACCGCATCACAACAAGCTAACATGATGCCTTTACTTACACAGGAGATACTACCTCCTTCATGCCACCCATAACACAATCTCATACGAAACAAAACGTTTCCCGACCTTGCCTTTCCTGGGTCTAGACGAACCATGTGTCCAGGTCAACTATCCAAAGCGCACCCGCTTCGATTACCCCGACATTTCGTTCTTATATGGATCATCATACCCTATAAGAAATCACTTATGCAACCACGATCTTTCACTTTTGTAACATTCAAACAAGGATTTCCCGTTGGGATCTACCTCTCCTAACTCCTCGAACAAATTCTCGTTTCTCGTCAAATTTCTCCGAAATCTAAATCCGTTATACTAAACATCTGACACATAAGAGGATCATCAAAACCTCAATGGACATCACATTCACTTTAGTGATCTTCCATTCTCCGATTGCTCTCCCTAGGTGTTCCTACGCCATATCATTTACACACATCTCGGACAACCTCCTTCGTTTGCCCGCAACGGGTTCATTCTCACGATTCAGTTTCCTGACAACGCCTCTAACTTAAGACATGATAAACAGTCGCAAACCTCCATATCAATGGACTACATGTGAAGATTCCACTCCTTCTAGACCACCTAGGATTCCTAACAGAATCCACTTCGTCCAACTCATCATAACCAACTTATACCCCACCGCTCTCACTTGAGGAAACACAAGACCTTTCTTAGCGTAGAACTTTAATTACCAAACATCTTAGTACTCCGACTCAAAGCCGATAACATTACATCAAGTAACGTAACGCTACTTATTACCACCACACCAACAGACACGCTTTGGTCATTTCGAATCTTACCGCAATAAAACCATTCTCGCATAACTAAGCAATAGCTCAAACTACTATCATACCGACATTCCAAATTCACTGCCCGAGACTCCCGGTATTCACCCACTTCCCCTAACGGGAACACTAAGGTCATAACTCGACCACATCTTATTCAACTGAAAATTCCACTCCCAAAGCCTTTCCTCAACCTCAATCGTAATACCCTTCCCGACCTAGCGAGTTCCTAGCCTTCATGCATAATGACACAACGATTGAAAACATTTTGTACACCTTTAGAAATACAGTAGACACAAAATCATAAAACAAGCTTGAGTATGTATGAGCCAACACCACCCAAGACGATTAGTAAAACACAACGATCGCAAGGATCGCTCACAGGCACTCTTACGATACTTCGTACCCTTGTCCATCCAACTCGATGCCGACACAACGGTCATCTCCAACGAAACCTTTTCCAATACGGCTAGAGAATTCAGAACGAAATCACTTACTCAAAGTGGGTCAGTTAACTCCAACACTCGCTTACATGAAAATAACGAGTCAGTACTCATTTTGTTTGTAAAACAACCCTCGCGATAAAATATTTTTTCAATATTTTCGTAATGAAGATTCTCTCCACAAGAAAAACGTGAAATAATTCGCAAACCACTAAGTTCAAAGCTTTATCGTATAATGAAAACGAGTTTGTCTATTACTTTAAAGAAAACACGCTCGCACGCGTCAACTCATTTCCCAAGTCAAGAAAACATATCATGTACGTACATGCTTTTTAACATGAAAGAGTCTCGTATAATACGTTTAACCACAAAATGCATTGAATTCAATATGCAAACGGAAGGCTATTCACTCTAACTAAGTCAACCGCTGCGCTCACTTCAACTCTTCACTGACACCATACTATGACCAACAACCGCTTTCTTACTTATGCTACAACTTGTTGTACAAGTACTTCATAGCCCATCGGATCGACCACTCAACATGGTTTACCAAACTAACCAGTTATCTCACTTCCTACTCTTATGCATACCTCAAAACAACACTGATCTCCTTCATTCATTAATCTTGCCACTAAACCGTTTGACTAAGGAACCCAAGACTAGATTCCCTCACTCGATCTTGAATTGAAGGCTTTCAAGATGCCAACCTACTTCTCACTTCCTATCCCAGAGAGTTTACCTCTAGACAGCTCATCAACATTCTAGACAACACTCCTTCTAGAAGTTACAAACACCACATCACAAGGGATCTCCCATGACACATCAACTCTTTGCTATCAAGCACAAGGTTAGAACCTTCTACATACTGCCACTCTCACCACCCATCCCGACAATAGCGATTGATTACACCCATGCACCTGTAAATCCATAATAGCATTGGCCAGATGCTACTTGAATTTACCTTACATGAGGGTTCTCACTACTATTGTCAAGATATCCTATGTTTACGGTCATTCCTAATGGCTTCCTATATCTCAGTTGTGTCCCACTCAACTCCACAGTTTAAGTTTAGGCCCATCCGGTCACCTAAATCCCTTAAACTATGGCTCTGATACCATTTGTAACGACCCGAAATCTCATAAAATAAACGATTAAACATTACAACCGAAAATGTTCCCAAAGTCTACAATACATCAAATTTACTCTAAGCTCGCAGCGGAAACCACCTTCACAACTGAGATACTACAAGAAGCCCGACGATACTCGGCAAGTCTTCACTACCTCTCGCTCTTTTACCACGACCCGACCTTCCATCCTCATAATATGAAGCTTCATACACTACTAATACCTGAAAATGGTTTTTAAGTTTTGAAAGCGAGGGTTAGACCATAAGGTCTAGTGAATTCCCTCCTAAAAACGTAACCACAAAACATTTTACGAAACACGTTTCCTTGTAAACAATACTTGACACGTTTCCTTGCAAACAACACTTAACAAGTTTCCTTGCAAACAATACTTGACACGTTTCCTTGCAAATAATACTTGACACGTTTCCTTGCAAATAACACTTAACAAGTTTCCTTGCAAATAACACTTAACAAGTTTCCTTGCAAATAACACTTAACAAGTTTGAGCTCAAACAAGGGTATACACAGTGGTACGGACCAATAACACCTTACAAAGCCAGGCACGGCAACTCATCACCTTACAAAGCCAGGGACGGCAACTCATCACCTTACAAAGCCGGGGACGGCAACTCATCACCTTACAAAGCCAGGGACGGCAACTCGGGGGTCCTCCACTGTGTAACCCGACTCTACCACAAACATAAACATTTAAAACATGCTTTAAAACTTACTCGAGGAATATCCTCCTTCCACTTGTAAAATAACACTTTTCATGCATGAGAAAACATAAGATTCATGATGATCAAGTAAACTCATTTTCAGTCATATCAATTCTTCGCAATTCATTTTAAAAGATAGGAATAATGCATAAGGGAACTCACCTTAGCGTTAGCACCTCGACACACGCTCCGAAACCCACACTTGTTTGAACCGAGCACCTGAATTGGGCACCACAAGAATGGTGTTAAACCATCTAAACATACTCCCAAACATCCTTAACATAACCCCAAGACAATCCCCCAATCGCTGCCTCGATCCTAGACCCGAACGAAAAACGAAAACGGACAAAAGGGAAAAGGGGACAGAGCCTGGCGCCGATGGTGGCGCCGATCCATCGGCGCCGAGATCGGCGCGGATCCCTGGTTTGCCCTGCACGATTTTCTTCCCAAAGCCCAAAGGTTTCTCAATCCCCAAACTTCTCTAAATCGGTTCTAAACCTCTCAAATTGATACATTAGATATAATAAACCATAAGAATCAATTTCCAACATTCTACTCAACATAAAACCCATCAAATCCACCTATTGATTCATGGATTTAAACCTCAAAACCCAAAAAGCTCAATCCATAGAAAATGGAGGTTACTAAACAACAAGATGGAGTTCCTTACTGAAATGATCACAACTCATAGGGATTCAATCCCAAAAACATTGAACCCAAGGATTTCCAACTCCAACACACACTCTTGACCAAAACCCATTACACACAAGAAGAAGAAGATAAATGAAGAGAATCATACCTAGAAGATGATCTTCCAAAGCCTTTGATGAATCTCTCACACTCCAAATTCCCAAAAGTTGGTCTTCTCCAAAATCCTTCTTCTCAAATCCTTAGCCGCCACCAAAAATGAAGAATGAGGGTTCTTCATCTGATTTATAACTCTAATTTCACACTCTAGAGCACATAAGTTTCCAATTTAACACCTTGGCCACCAAATTCCCTTTTATTCTAAAATGCCACCAGAGAAAACAATACTTAGGAATATGGTCCCTTTGCTAACTTTCACTCTTATTGCTCTAAGCACTAAACCTTCAACTTACTAAAGTTTGGGTTGTTACACATAATATAAGGAAAATAAATAAAACCATACCATGTCCATCCATTACACCTTGTAATATTTTCTCTAATTTAGTTGGACATGACCAAATTATTACGTTGTATTAACACTTAATTAAATTAAAACGAGATTATTCAGGAATACACATTGAATGTTGAGATTATACATTTGGGTCGTGTCTCAGTCCCAGTGTGGCTGATCATCCTCTCGGACCAGCTACTGATCATCACTTTGGTTTTGGTAAGCTATTACCTCACCAATTAGCCAATCAGACACGAGCCCCTACTCGAATGGATTCCTATCTTGTTATTATTGTATAAAATAATCTATCATGTTCTTATAAAAGAACGTCTCAATACATATAAAAGCAAGACCCAAAGTCTTTAAACAGTTATATTTAACTCTTATCGTTTTTTAAACGAAAGGTCGGCAAAATAATATTAAAGAAACAAAAGAAATATACAAAACTGTAAAGGTTTTTTCATATTGATAATTTCAATTATAATTATATTATAGAAATTTTCAATAAATTTAATAATATAAAATTTTAATTCTAAGTACACATAAAGTAATAAATTTCAACAAATTTTATATAAAATGATAATTTTCAACAACTTTTTATAAAATGAAAATTTCTAACTATAGCTCCATGAGGAAATAGGCAAAAAGATTTTGGTAAGGACGGCAAACATGCATTTAGGGGCCGTTTACCTAATCACTTACCCGAGTAAGTATTTACTGGAAAAATTCAATACTATCACCTACTTTCCGGGTAAGATTTTAGTCCACCAAAATGGCATCGTATGCAACAATTTAGCCGGTAAGCACTAACAGTGGTAAGAGCCGTCACACTCACTTACTAGGTAAGACTCTCGGTCCTTGCTTCCGCTCTTACCGGGTAAGATTCTTAGTTCTTGCCATATTAATCCGGTAAGCTAATGTGACTTGATAAACACTTACCCAGATAAACTTTTTGTAAACGGCCCCTTAGAGTATTTAAAGTTCATGGCCTAACAAAACTTTAGGAGAAGGATACACTACATAATACAATGACTAAGGCATAACATGCATAACATGGTTATTGAAAACGAGTGTGATAAACACTAAGCTGTTTGTCAAAGAAAAATGCATGATGATAGATAACGGTTACGATAAAGTCAATAAAATTTCGAGCATATAGATGTATTTTGAGCGTACAACAATACTAATGGAGTCCGTCAAAGAAGAATACACGATATAGATAAATTGTAGATGCTCTAAGTTAAGGCCAACCCTATGTTGTTGTGACAGTTCTAATCTCGAATCATGGTCGGGTTTGTTATATGTTATAAAAGTGGTACGAGTAAAAAATAAAGGATTAATCTAATGTGTGTGTGTGTGTGTGCGAACTTGAAACATTGTTTGAACCATTCGGTTGAGACCCGAAAAATGTGATGTGTATTTAAATAACCCAATTATAGATTTTAATTAGATTCCTGAAAATAGTACTAGATTCCACACAACCTGAAAATAGTACTACTATTCCACCCAATTATAGTACTACTAGATTCCACACAACCTGAAAATAGTACTAGATTCCACACAACATTTTGATTTTTTATAGCGAAATCATGGTCAAATAACAAAACTAGTCCTATTTTATCCCACTAATTACTCAAAAGCACGTTATTATTTTATATAATATAAATTTATTTTAATTCATCTTTTCGTCCTCTTTGCTGAATAAATAAAAAAACAAATGATACTACCGGTACTCAAAACTACTATTATTATTAGTATCACAAAACTATCGACGGCCTTAACTTTGACTCGCATGAAGAGCCCTAACGATGCCCTACACGACTATAGCGTCCGGGTTCTACATAACGATAGCATCTCTATTTGATTACGCTAATACTTAAATTATCCAACTAAATCATATGTTTTTCCGAGTCTCCTGAAGAAACGTCTGAATCAACCGACAATGTATCCTAATTTATTACATAATCGAACAAACCTTCATCCTGCCAGATATCAACAAGGAAGTCTACCATCTCCTGCAAATTCATGACAAAGATTACTTACAGAGTTACCGTTCTAGAAAAGTAACCACGATTATATCCCCGTATCCCGAGCATGTGACGGTATCAAATACAGATCACTTTGTCCCAAAACTCCATGTCTCATTCCTGTTTCCACCAATTAATTATTGGCATATTATTACTTTATTCTTTCAATAAAGTGATAATATGCCAGGGGTTGATTGGTGACAGAATGACAGGCCACGGACATGGAGTTATGGGACAGGTGTTCAGTATTCCAAGATTCTTACCGGTAAAGGGACTGGCTCAGGGAATCTGCGGCTTGTAGACAACAAGTCTTCGTAAGTCGTGGACCAGCTGCATATATTACATTAAGTTGTTCGTTGATGAACTAAACCAAGTTAAAAACGACATGTCAAAATAACGGCATTTGTCACGACTTTTGAAAAGTAGTCACCTTAGGATTGGATCTTTTGACATTTGTCGTGGTTTCTTAGATTGATCTCCGATCCACTGTCGCCTACCCTCGTTCCAAGCAATCTCACCTATTTATTTATTCATTCAAACACCTATCAATATGTCATATTTGAAACACGAATAATATCTCCATCATATTCTATTTTGTGGGACCCTGAAGATAACAGTCAGGAAAATCTCCAATGGCTCTTAAAGGGCCTGAATTGACACCCAACCTTTGTTTGTCAGTTGGGTTGGCCTTCAAAGTTTATCTCCATCTTATTTCCTCCTATTCATGATAAATCTTAACACTCCTGACTCGAGACAAAATAACTGTTATGAAGTAAGAGACTTACCATGATTAATAAATACATGGGTGCTACTTTCTTTGTTTTCTAGGTTGTTCTTCGTTTCATTTCTAGGTGTCGGGATCTCCAAGGGTCGCTTCTCGGTACACCTCGTACTCCGGTTATTGACTTCCATCATCATGATGTTGTTGACTCGTGAACTTGCAGTGTTGACTTCCATCATTTTGAAAGTTAAAGACAACGTTTTCATTGTGACTTCTACGAGGGTCGGGTTTTTCGTGTTCTTGTCGAAATTGCCTTGTGACAGATTGGTCCCAGTTAGAAAACTACAAATCTGCAGAAAACAAAGGTCCATTTTAAGTCAATCAAGTTGTAGTGCAGTGGTTGATCGCCCTGGGTGATGTGGTGGAATATCCCATCTACCCAGGGTTCGATCCCAGGCGTCCTCAACATTGTTAAGACATCTTTAAGTTTCAAAATTGTGAGAGATTAGTCCGAGCTGTGCCTAGGATACCCTTAAAAAAGGTCCATTTTAAAGAATTACATAGGGGGAGAAAGTATTATTTCAATAAATAAACCAAACAAACCCAGTATATCTCGTTACAGAGGATTGGGGGATGAAATGTACACATACCTGACATCTACCACCAAAAGGAGTATAACAAAAAACATAAAATCCAAACTCTAAGGCCATGTTTGGCAAGTCAATCATAATCTAGCTTATATTTTTTTAGCTTATTTCAAAAGCTCCGTTTGGATAGGCAAAAAAATAATTTCAGGAGTTTCCGGATATTTTTTCCAATTATAACTATGATTAATATTATTTGTCATCTATTACTATTAATTATTAATAAATGTTAATTGAAAATTATTAATTAACTTTAATTATACATTATACATTAATAGTATTATTTAGAATTATTAATAATCGTATCAGTTATTATTTAATTAATATTTAATATAGGGAAATTAATTAAAATACCCTAAGTCAAACCAAGTGTTACCAAAATGCCCTAAATCTCTTTCACTTTGCAAAAATACCCTTTTTTCGCGATGGGAGCCCGCGATCGCGGGCCAGGGACCATTTCTGACACTTTTTTAAACTTGCAGGGACCATTTTTGAAAAATGGAATCCCGCGATCGCGGGCTCATCCCGCTATGGTATACTTTTTGTGACTTTTCAATTGCAATGGACCATTTTTGAAAAATTCCAGGGACCATTTTTGAAAATTTGACCCGCGTTTGACACTGTTCACCCCCGTTTTCACTGTTCACCCCCCGCTTTCGTCCAATTTTACGAATTTAAAATAAAATGTTACACTTTCAACCCCTATACTTATTTACTAAATTTACTTTTTACTTTTTACTTTCATTATTTTAATTTTACATTTAACACATATAACTGTTTATTAACTAAAATACGTTAAAAAATACGTTTTAATTTTAACAAATTACACCATTATAAACATCTCTTCGATACGTTCGAAATGAGCCCAATCTTGAATTTTTTTGGATTTATATATTTTAATATATATCATATACAGTTATACACTACATAAAAAAAATTTATATTTAAAATTCATACCCTTATAATTAATTATTTAATTTATGGTACATCTCTTATTTTTTTTTTCAATTTTTTTTACACTCCTATCGCATTAACATAATAATCATATATTAACTAATTCATTAAATCGTTTTAAATTATTATTATTTGAATGTGTTTATAGATATCGTGAATGGCAATAGGAGAAGGTTTCACGAGAAAAATATTAAATGGGGTTTTGACAAGTCGGTATCACTTGATTCATTTAAGAATTGTGAAAATGGGTATTTGGCGAATGATGATTCATGTGTGTTTGGAGCTGAAGTATTTGCAGTTACAGAGTATGCACAAAATGATCGATGTATTTCCAACGTAACTTAGATTAAAATTATCTCATTCAGTTCAGTCCCGTCCCGTCCCATCCAGTTCAGTCCCGTCCAGTTCCGTCCCGTCCCATCCCATCTAGTATGCATACCAAACGCTACCTAAGAGTACCGTAAATTAAATAATTAACTATAAAAGTATAAATTGTAAATATTAAAAATATTTTGATGTAGTGTATATGATATATATTAAAATATATAAATTCAAAAAAATTCAAGATTGGGCTCATTTCGAACGTATCGAAGAGACGATTACAATGGTGTAACTTGTTAAAATTAAAACGTATTTTAGTTGATAAACAATTATATGTGTTAAATGTAAATTTAAATTATGAAAGTAAAAGGTATAAAGTAAAATAAGTAAAAAAGTATAGGGGGTGAAATTGTAAATTTCAATTCGAAATTGTGATTTTGAATTGAAATTTACACTTTCAACCCCTATACTTATTTACTAACTTTACTTTATACCTTTTACTTTCATAATTTTAATTTTACATTTAACACATATAATCGTTTATTAACTAAAATACGTTAAAAAAATACGTTTTAATTTTAACAAGTTACACCATTGTAATCGTCTCTTCGATACGTTCGAAATGAGTCCAATCTTGAATTTTTTTGATTTATATATTTTAATATATATCATATACACTACATCAAAATATTTTTAATATTTACAGTTTATATCTTTATAGTTAATTATTTAATTTACGGTACTCTTAGGTAGCGTTTGGTACGCATACTAGATGGAACGGGACGGAACTGGATGGGACGGGACGGGACTGAAATGAAGGAGATAATTTTAATCTAAGTTACGTTGAAAATACATCGATCATTTTGTGCATACTCTGTAACTGTAAATACTTCAGCTCCAAACACACATGAATCATCATTCGCCAAATACCCATTTTCACAATTCTTAAATGAGTCCAGTGATACCAACTTGTCAAAACCTCATTTAATATTCTTCTCATGAAATCTTCTCCTATTGCCATTCACGATATCTATAAACACATTCAAATAATAATAATTTAAAACGATTTAATGAATTAGTTAATATATGATTATTATGTTAATGCGATAGGAGTGTAAAAAAAAATTGAAAAAAAAAATAAGAGATGTACCATAAATTAAATAATTAACTATAAGGGTATGAATTTTAAATATAAAAAATATTTTTTTATGTAGTGTATAACTGTATATGATATATATTAAAATATATAAATCCAAAAAAAATCAAGATTGGGTTCATTTCGAACGTATCGAAGAGACGATTATAATGGTGTAATTTGTTAAAATTAAAACGTATTTTTTTAACGTATTTTAGTTAATAAACGATTATATGTGTTAAATGTAAAATTAAAATAATGAAAGTAAAAGTTATAAAGTAAATTTAGTAAATAAGTATAGGGGTTGAAAGTGTAACATTTCATTTTAAATTCATAAAATTGGACGAAAGGGGGGGGGGGGGGTTTGAACAGTGAAAGCGGGGTGAACAGTGTCAAACGCGGGTCCAATTTTCAAGAATGGTCCCTGGAATTTTTCAAAAATGGTCCCTTGCAATTAAAAAGTCACAAAAATAATCACATCGCGGGATGAGGCCGCGATCGCGGGATTCCATTTTTCAAAAATGGTCCCTGCAAGTTTAAAAAAGTGTCAGAAATGGTCCCTGGCCCGCGATCGCGGGCTCCCATCGCGGAAAAAGGGTATTTTTGCAAAGTGGAGAGATTTGTGGCATTTTGGTAACACTTGGTCAAACTTAAGGTATTTTAATTAATTTCCCTTTAATATATTTAGTCATCGAAAATTAAATATAACAATTTTAGAAATATTTATGCAAGTTACATAAAAATTAAAGTTATATTTATTCTGTAAGGTTGATCATTTTATATTTATTCATATCATATGTAAGGTTACTGTGTTTTTTAAAAGTTATTAATTAATTAGGATATGTATGGTTGGCTAAATTTATTTATATTTATATTATATATAATAATATTTAAAATCATAAATTAATATAGATTTTTTTAATATTTGTTTTTTGTTTATGGTTACAGAAAAAACAAAATCTATACATATATGTATACACATGTAATAATATTAATTTATTAAAATACTTTTAATTAATATATTATATTATTTAACTTTTTTATATTAGAAGTAACATGCGAGACAGCGAGAGCATTTTGGAAAAATTTGGGGATTTTGAGTCAATATTTTGTCTAGCTTCTTAAAATTATCTCCAAAATGGAAAAGTAGTAGAAAGAAAAGTTTTTTCTCCATATATGGAAAATCTCCAAAAATGATTACCAGCACGGGCATCAAAGTTTAAAAATAAATATTTAGAGAATGAAGCAATATTTTAATGGTTTTTTTTAAATAAGAGGAAAAATTTCATTCATGCATCAAAGTACAAGGGGGCTGAATATGATCAGCCAAAAACAACGGAGCACTCGACATCGTTACACGATTAGGTAATCGTTGAGCATTCCTAGCTATGGTGTGAGAGGTAACATTTGCATGTCTTCGTGTGAAGCAGACCGAGTAATCAGGAGATAACGCAAGGAGAAATTTGCCTCGCTCAATTAGAAACCCTAACTCTGAGAGATCTTCCGAATCCGCGTTGAGGGCGTCGACAACAATCTTCGCATCAGACTCAAAGATGACCCTTTGAAGTCCCATCTCCGTGACCCAATCAATAGCATTCAGCAGGGCTATGGTTTCGCATTCTTTAATCGGAGGAGAGCCAATTTCTAGCATGGCGCGGCACGCCAAAACATCGTCGTTATGATCACGGAGGACCGCGCCAGTTCCCCAATTGTTTGTCGAAGTGAACATTGCCGCATCAACGTTGCATTTAAGGAAGTTTACGGGGGGGGGGGGGGTGCCACTGATTGCATTCGCCTCGAGGAGTATGAGCGCTGTGACGAGATCTATTAATCTCCCGCCACTCATCACGTAAGGTATAGGCCAGCCGAGCCGCCCACTTCGGATTTTTCACCGCATCGTTTTGCCAAGCCGAGTTTCTGTGTTTCCAAATACTCCAGCAAATCAAGAGGACATTATCGCGGATTGTTTCATTGCTGTTACTTAAACAGGCATAAAGGAAGGAGGAGAAGTCCTCCGAGTTCGTTGCGATCGTGTCGATATAGTCCCAAAGGTTTGCTTCCTTCCACACCCGTTCAGAAACCGGGCAACCAATGAAAATGTGCCAATTATTTTCCGAGTTTGACCCGCAGAGAGCACAAAGGCACGAGACATTTATACCGCGTTTCCGAAGATTGGTCCGGTGAGGAAGAACATCTTTGCTAAGCTTCCACGAGAAACATCGAACTTTGTGAGGAATCTTAGCCTTCCAAATATGTTTCCAACATTGATCGTCAAGGGTGTTGGAAGTGATTTGGGACAACTTCATCAAAAAGGAATACCCGCTTTTAACCGAAAAACAACCACTTTGATTAAAGTGCCAGATCATTCTGTCAATTCCCCCACGAAAGTATGGAATATTAAGGATCTCCCGGCTGTCGCGGGGAGAGAAAGATTGGTATATCGTCTCACGATCCCAACCGAAGGTGTTACTAGCGAAAAGGTGGCAAACTTTGAGGTCAGCGCCGTCTGGTGGGGGGGAGCTCTCCATGAAGAAATTTTTGTCGTCGCGAAGCCACGGGTCCTTCCACACCGAAATACTTTCCCCGTTGCCAACTTTCCATCTGTATCCATTAGACAGTGATTTATGGGCTGTCCAGATACTCCGCCACACGAAACTTGGGTTATGACCCAAATTTGCGTTGAAAAAATCTCCCTTGGGGTAGTATTTTGCTTTGAAGACCCGACTGACCAAGGTATTCGGTTGAGAGAGAAGTCTCCACCCTTGCTTGCCTAACAAGGCGAGATTGAATTTTGAAAAGTCACGGAAGCCAAGCCCCCCCAAATGTTGTGGCGTACAAAGTTTTTCCCAAGATAACCAATTAATCGCCCGGGAACCGTCCCTTTTAGAGCTCCACCAAAAAGTATTAAGGAGGCGTTGAATCTCCTTTAATAGCGTGTCAGGGAGCAAGAATACACTCATGAAGTAAACTGGAATGGCTTGGGCCGCCGCTTTGATGAGAGTAAGTCTACCCGCGTTCGAGATCGGTTTATTTTAAGCCTTGTTGTCATTTTATGTGAAATTGGCAGTTTCTGTCACTATTTTTGGGAAAGCCATAACTTTTTATAGGAACGTCGTATTAGGATGAAACCAGTGCCAAAAGCTCCCATTATGAGTCTAGTAAGTTTCTTATGTTTTGCGGAAAAACCAGTTCGGATCATAGCTAGGGTCAAACCGCAGTTTTGTACTGAAAGGTACTGTTTTTCGCTGTGCAGCAGGTTGGTTTTATAAAATCCATAATAAATTGTAGAAAAATCGTTAGAGCGCGTGTGATATGTCCCTGGAACTCTAAGACATGGGACTTTGTGTTTATGGAAAAATATTTCTGGTTTAAGCAGTTTATAAGGGGTTAAACAGGTCCCGAACAGACCTGTGTTTTTAGAGTAAAAGCTGGAATGTGTATGTTATAATTTAGTAGTCGTGGTTTTGGGTTGGGGCGTCACTTTGACATTTGTTAACACGTAATTAGGTGGGAGAAGGTGAGTGAAGTTGGCCGGCTTGTGATTGCGGTTGCGGATACTCGCGTTGCTTTAAGGTGAGTTCTCTCACTGTGTAGTTAGGGGTTGTATGCATGTCATAGTAGTTTGTATGTACTACTGTCTTTGTGGTGTGAACTAGTTGTTTGTGGTGTGTAATATTTGATTGGTTTAAATGCTTAGTATAAATGTTTTACATTACACCTCGGTGGGACCGAGGGCTCGGTGGGACCGAGGAAGTGGAAAGAAACGTTGTGGGAACTCGGTGTGACGAGTGTGTTACATTACAACTCGGTGGGACCGAGGGCTCGGTGGGACCGAGTAAGTGGAAAGAAACGTTGTGGGAACTCGGTGTGACGAGTGTGTTACATTACAACTCGGTGGGACCGAGGGCTCGGTGGGACCGAGGAAGTGGAAAGAAACGTTGTGGGAACTCGATGTGACGAGTGTGTTACATTACAACTCGGTGGGACCGAGGGCTCGGTGGGACCGAGGGCTCGGTGGGACCGAGGTGTTGGATACATAATTACTTGTAGATGTTTACTCGTTTTATGTAACTGTGATGTTGTTGCTTATGTGCGGATAGGGGTGATGTGTATATAATTCCTATCTGCGCATGTGATGGAATTCACTAAGCTTCGTGCTTACCCCTCCCCAATATCTTATGATTTCAGGTACGAGTAGCAGTCGGGCATGACGGTACACACGGGCACAAGGCGAAGGCTGTTTAAGTTTAACTTTTTAAATGGGGATTTAATTATATAACTTTTCCGCTGCTTAAATTTCATTTGACGGTTTTAATTAACGACGTTTATTTTTATTGTAATGGGATTTGTTAACTTATGGTTTGATTGTAACGAAATGCATTATTTTTAAAATTTTAAATTCCTTGTAATTTTTGGGACGTTACAAGTTTTCAGTATCGTCTTCGATCATCGTAAGGAAGGGTTCATTAGGAGAGACTTGGAGTTTTGTAGTTAACGGGGTGAGGGTTCGTCGGGGAAGACATACCTGGTAAGGAGCGCTAGTTTGCAAGGGAGATGGGGAGTGAAATGGAGGATTTGATTAACTTCTGTGAGTTTTGATGTCTACTAATCCGAGAAAAACGTCGGAGAAGAAAGAAAAGGAGCCGAAGAGCTCTATGACCACAGTAGTCAACCCACAGAGGGATACAACGTGTTACAGATTTTTGAAATGTGATGTATTTGGAATCAAAATAATGTTACTTGGTACTTTGTAGTTGTCCAATATTTTAATGGTTAAAATAAAATATTGAGTGAATTACATCAGTGGTCCCTGTGGTTTACCCAAAATTTGAATTTGATCCCTAAAGTACACTATCTACGCTGGTGGTCTCTAACTTTTTAATTTACTTTCACTTATGATCCTTCTATGTTAAATATAGGAGGACCATGAGTGAAAGTAAATTAAACATAGAAGGACCATGAGTGAAAGTAAATTAAAAAGTTAGGGATCACCTTCGTAGATAGAGTACTTTATGGACCAAATCCAAAATTTGAGTAAACCACATAACCCCCCACCGACATCCCTAAATCAAAAATTTGAGTAGATCCATACCCTTTACAAATTTCTTCACCATCTCGATTTAGGGCACCAATCCACAAAACCCCCCACCGACATCCCTAAATCAAAATCACATACCTCATATACGACACAGCATTTTATGCTTACATACCCTAAACTAAATTTTCGCAGTTAATCTCTATATTCTACAAATTAACTTAGAATTACTATTTTGCTAATTAATCGAACACCAAATCAGCCAAATCACACAGAATATCAAATCAAAGACAAAACCCACCAAAACCCTTGTCAAGAGCGCAACTATATTGCACATTGTTTACCAAAACTTTAATAATCAGTCATCAAATCCACCAAAACTCAAATCAAAGATAAAAACCCATGATCAATTTCATTGCAAACAAAGTATAAACAGTCATTAATTTATAAGATAGAATAAAGAATAAAGAAAGAAAAGGAAGAAAATGCAGATGGCGTACCAGGTTGAAAATGGCGAGATGGCGGAAAGAGAAGAATGGGAAGAGAGGGGAGGAGTTTATATAGACACGTTTATTGTGAAGATTCCATTCCTTTTGAAGGTGGGTGTGGGTGTGTGTCGTGTTTCCTTCTGTGGTTGTCTCTTTCTCTTTCTGGCCTAATCAGGGCTACTTGTGTTGTTCTTGACGTGGATATTGTGTGGATAAGAAAAAGGTACTCGTAATCTTCTATGTGGAATTACGTAATTGCCCTTGATTCTTGGATAATTTATCCTTTTAAACATCTTGTCGGTGAGGTCATTCTGGGGTATTTATCATGACAACCCTTTCCCTATGATTTTTCTTGGGGAAATTGCCTCAAATAGCCATTCTTCACCAATGTTTTCTTCAAATAACCACTTTGATAACCTTATTCCTAGAATAGCCAAAACTTACGCACAGAGTTTTCTGTGTGTAATTTTGATTTTTCTCCCAAAAAATTAAAAAAATGATTTTTAAAAAAACTTACGCACAGAGTTCTCTGTGCGTAAGTTTCTCATCCTACATGTCTGCGTAAACTCCACATATGCACCACGTAGGCTCCACGTTGGAAAATCAAAACTTACGCATAGAGTTTGGAAAACTTACGCACAGAGAACTCTGTGCGTAAGTTTTTTAAAAAAAAAAATTTTTAAATTTTTTGGAGGAAAATTAAACTTACGCACATAGAACTCTATGCGTAAGTTTCTGTGCGTAAGTTTTGATTTTTATTTTTTTAAGAAAGAATCAGATTCTAAATTCAGTGATTTGACAAAAAAAAGAATAAAACGGAACACTTTACAGTCGATTTGATTTGAGAAAGAAATATATATATATTTTTTAAAAATTAAATACATCTTTTGTACAAATTTAAAACAAATTGTATAAAAATATTTTGGAACTTATAACAATTTTATAAAAATCATCATGAAAATCATATATATTTTATAAATCAATATTTTTAACATATTTTGGAAAAACATTGTTTTGTTTTATTATTTAAGATTTTTTTATATAAGTAGTTTTATAAATTATTTATATAAAAATAGATAAATAAATATTTTTTAAAAATATTTTTGCAACTAATTAGACAATACCCTAAAAAATTTCAAAATATTTTTGCAACTAATTAGACAATAGTTTTGTTTTCTAAAAACAATAAAAACTTAGAATATATTGTTATGTAAATTATTATAAAGTTACGCAGAAAGTATAAAAACTTACGCAGAGAGTTTCTCTGCGTAAGTTTTAAAAAACTATATAATTTTGTTAATTAGTAAAATGGTTCTACGTAGAGAAAAAAGGGCATCACATTGTAAGTTTCTATATATATGTAGGTTGCATGTCCATTGTAAACACTTCATTCTCATTTCATTTTCTTATTTCTTACTCCCATAATTCATCGTAAACACTTATTTCTCTACATATTTGAGGTTACATATCCATTGTAAACACTTCATTCTCTCTATTTCGTCCTCCCATCATTCATTCCAACACCATGGCCTCTACAACCGAAAAATTGAGGTTGCATATCCGTGGTGGAGGAAGATGGGAAAAAGTAAACAATGTGATGGAGTATGTATCTGATCAAGTTTTTCAACGTGGTGTAATGTTGTGACAAAACATTACATATGATGCGTTGGTTAGCTATGTTGCACAAAAATTTGAAATTGAAGGTGAATTTGGGTTGTCGTATAAGTATGATGGGGGTGTTTTCCTATTAGGCGATGACGATGATGTTATTGGTTTTATGGAGTTCGCTTCTACTTCAAGAAGACCGGCAACACTTTATATATCGGTTGAAACTTCTGTTAGCCGTGGTTTCCGATCGGGTAGAGGAAGCAATGTGGGAGGAAGTTCCACCCTCCCCCCCCCCCTCCAATCATTGTGGCTCAACTATTTGTCACTCACAATCAACCTTCATTTATTGATGAACAACAATTAATACGACAACAGGAGGTTCCGTATGTGCCCCAGTTTGTTTCGCAAGAGGAACCTAACTATGGTTATAACAACGACTGGTTTCCCGATACCGAATAATTTCCAGAAGGTGCCAATGTTTTTAAGTTGGGTATACCTGAAATTGATGATACAGATTCTGAAGATGGTGACAGTTCCAAAGAGGGAGCCTTAGGAGACGGGGGAGAACCAAATGAAGAAATGTGTACTGCCAATACATCATTTTCGGCGATCAATATTTTTTTGGTATGCCTCCCATAGTCCCAACACCAGTACCCACGATCACAGACAACGAACCGGTCAATTATAATCGCACTACACACATCTGCCTTGGGCAAATATTTAACACGAACGAAGAACTGAAGTTAACCATGGGATTGAAATTGTTAAAGAGGGTTTCGAGTTTAAAGTCAATAGATCAGGCCCGAAAAGGTACGAGACAGTTTGTGTGCATGAAAGTTGTAATTGGAAGATCAGGGCGAACGTTGTTGGAGAAAGCACCATGTTTGAAGTTCAAAAATTGGAGGACCGACACACTTGTTCGGGAACTCAACTACATCCTAATCATAGGCAAGCAAATAGAAAAGTTTTGGGTCATATAATAAAGAAAGTCGTTTCAGACGAGAGTAAAAACTACAGGCCAAATGACATAAGAAATGATGTGAACGAGCAATTCCATATATCTGTTTCCTACAAGCAAGCTTGGAGCGCCAAATGTTTCGCATTGGCCCAAATTAGGGGTACCCCGTCGGTTTCCTTTAGCAGACTTCCAGGGTATTTTTATAATTTGGAGCGCCTGAATCCGGGTACCGTGACGAGAATAAGGACTGATGAGATGCAACGCTTCCGATGCTGTTTCGTCGCCCTTGGATGTGCGGTATGAATTATTATTATTATTAGACATTTAGTTTAAATCATATATTTGTTGATTTAGAATTAAGTTCATGTATGTTTTTTCCCCAGATTCGAACGTTTTTGAACAATTTGAGGCCGGTGATCGTAATAGACGGTGCTCATTTAAAAGGGGAGTATTTAGGCACCATGTTCTTGGCCGTTGGGATGGATGGAAATAACCAAATCGTTCCAATTGCATACGGAGTTGGCAAATCTGAGAGTGGGGACGAATGGACTTGGTTCTTGACGATGTTGAAGCAATGCATCGGAGAAGTTGAAGGGTTGGTATTCATATCCGATAGATCTGCTTCCATTAAGCAAGCCATTACGACTGTCTACCCGGGTGCCCATCATGGTCTTTGTTGTCGCCATTTAGAGATGAATATTTACACAAAAGATAAAAGAGTTAGGTTGAAGAAGAAACTATATTGGAAGACAGTCAAAGCCTACATGGTTGAGGAGTTCCACGCGTATATGAACCAACTACAACGTTGTGTACCTGATGGTAGTGCATATATGAATAGCATTGGGCCAGCTAGATGGTCGATAGTTTACTTCCCTGGCATGCGTTACAATATGATGACATCGAATAGCGCCGAGTCAGTGAATGCGTAGTCCTGATTTGCTCGTAAACTACCAATCGTCTCACTTTTAGATTACTTTCGGGGAGTACAACAACAGTGGTATGCTGAACGTCATGATTTTGCAGGTAATTTATTATTTTTATTTTTATTTACAAATAAATTAATTATAAAATATTAATGTTACAAATTTTTATTTGTAGTGCAAAGTCAACATGCTCTAACACCGTGGGCACAAAAGAAAATAAAGAAACGTATGTGGAAGTCATCAACATGGACAGTACATCCCATGAATAATAATATGTATGAAGTTCGTGATGGGCGTAGGGACAGAATCGTTGATCTACATGCACGTACCTGTAGCTGTAGAAAATGGCAGCTTTCAGTTTTACCATGCGGCCATGCAATCACAGTTGCGAAACAATTACAGTGGAGAGACTGCAGCCAGATTGCGTCACCTTACTACACGACGATTAACCTCCGGGCAACCTACCAGGAGTCGGTCGTTCCTGTTGGACCAAACTCAACATGGATTGTGCCTGCTGAATATATGATCGTTCATCCACCGCTTATTACCAAAAAGGTAGGCAGACCAAGTAATCATGATCGCATTCCATCGCGTGGTGAGGAACCAAGACAGAGAAATTGTAGTCGGTGTGGAGGATCAGGACATAATCGCCGACATTGTACCATGATAATTCCTCCCGTACAATTCCCTCGTTCAAGAGCCTCTGGTAGCCATAGTAGAAATCAAGCAAGTCACCCGACACAACCGACTTATTCAGCTGAGGGACTTCATCAGACAGAACCAGGTCACTCGTCGCAACAAGATGGTTATGGAAACTTTATGTACCCTACATTTGACCTTAATGAATAAATCACGTAATTATTATGTGATAAGTTTGTATAACTAGTTTAATATGATTCGGTATGTCGTTAAATATTGGTGTAATCTATCGATTTTCAGTTTATAGCTTCAAATAATTAGCTAGAACATGAACACGACACTAGATAATTTACTCTATCAAATATAAAGCCCCAAATAATTAAAGTTAAAAAATTGGTAGATAAGAGATATGTAACACATATAAATACTTATAAATCAAGCAAATAGATACATTACAAGATTTACATTGTGAATATCACTGCATTTTATTACTGGTGTTTTTTTCCCTGATAACACATCAAATTACTAGAGATTTAAAAAGAAAATAAATCCTTTAAATCATATCCTTAAATGACCTCTTTCAGAAAAGATTCCATCTTAACAAT
Organism: Saussurea involucrata; assembly: GCA_033807775.1. Classification (NCBI taxonomy): domain Eukaryota; kingdom Viridiplantae; phylum Streptophyta; class Magnoliopsida; order Asterales; family Asteraceae; genus Saussurea; species Saussurea involucrata. The sequence continues at coordinate 22,293,210 of CM066322.1, forward strand.
ACTTGCATTTAAACTTTATTTATTATTAAATTAAAAATCATCCAAAAAATGTATTTTAAATAAGGGAAATTAATTAAAATACCTTAAGTTTGACCATGTTTTACTGAAATACCCAAAATTTCTCTCACTTTGCAAAAATACCCTAAAAATCCGCGATTGGAGCCCGCGATCGCGGGCCAGGGACCTTTCTGACACTTTTTTAAACTTGCAGAGACCATTTTTGAAAAATGGAATCCCGCGATCGCGGGCTCATCCCGCGATGGGGTTATTTTTGTGACTTTTCAATTGCAATGGACCATTTTTGAAAAAATCCAGGGACCATTTATGAAAATTTTGATATTTTTGGCACTGTTCACCCCATTTCTTCCATTTTTACGAATTTAAAATGAAATGTTACACTTTCAACCCCTATACTTATTTACTAAATTTACTTTATACCTTTTACTTTCATTATTTTAATTTTACATTTAACACATATAATCGTTTATTAACTAAAATACGTTAAAAAAATACGTTTTAATTTTAACAAATTACACCATTATAATCGTCTCTTCGATACGTTCGAAATAGGCCCAATCTTGAATTTTTTTTTGGATTTATATATTTTAATATATATCATATACAGTTATACACTACATAAAAAAAATATTTTTTATATTTAAAATTCATACTCTTATAGTTAATTATTTAATTTATGGTACATCTCTTATTTTTTTTTCAATTTTGTTTTACACTCCTATCGCATTAACATAATAATCATATATTAACTAATTCATTAAATCGTTTTAAATTATTATTATTTGAATGTGTTTATAGATTTCGTCTGAAAAAGTTGCCTGCATGATTCCACTGAAAAAGTAACTGCAATATTCGTCTGCTCTTGAATAAAGGTCTTTCATTAGGCAAAAAATTAGTCTTTAAGTAGTCAAACATAGCTAATTAATGAGAATTTAGATCAGATTTATATGGTACTATCAAATGCAAGTTTCTATAATATAGATATTGTTCTACATTACATGATACCAATTTTTGCATCATATGAATCACTTCCAGACAACAAGAACCAATACCCCAATAATCAAGAAATAAATGCTTGTTCATCCAATAATCTCTGTATTAGGATTATCGCAAGTTTCATAAACCTACTTACTAGGTGTTGGAAATATGGGTTTTACTAAACTTTGGACGCATTTAAATTTATATATATGTGTTATATATAACTAACTTTTAGTAGGTTTATGTTCTTCTATATGAGATCTTCGAAATGATATATAATGCGTCCAAAATAGAGTATGTGTGAAAGAGATATCGATACTCAAAGTTGAGTAAATTGATGAAATTAGCAAAAACCAAATGAAGTAAACAGTAAGTCAATCACAATACTTTAACAAAATAAGTTAATACTAAAAATAACAATTATTTAACGTGGCCCTATTAGACAATGCGCATAAATTGACTCTGCCATATGTCGGTGGAAATCCATAGCCTCATCGTCGGTTTCGTTAGGGGGTACCCATATCTCCTCGTTATTTATCAACTTTTGGACATTACGGCATACCCATACACCGCAATCCGCATATAACCCGGTCTGCTGGGGTACTTGGCCGGCCATCTTTGTGCGAAAGATACTTGACACTTCGCGACGTCTATGATCCCCGATCAATGAAAAGAACGTATATAGTTTTGTTTTAAACGATTGCATCTGCTCTGTCAATTGTTGTTTGCAGAGACCGTCCTTTTTGCTGTCATATAGGGTCATGACCATAGTGTCTAGTTCAAACACTCCAAGCAGCCAATGTCTGGGATGCAAGCATATGGGGATGTACACCTGAAATATTACAATATATGTCATATATGTTATTAAATAAAATAACAGTAAAACGATTTGCATACCCTATCGAGGAGAGTCCAAGAGGTCCCTTCCGAGCCATTGCATATTTCGATCACGGAGGCGGGACCTTGATGGTCCATCAGTATACACTGAAAGAACATAGTGTGCATGATGGTCCACCTCGTGTCTACGCCACGATGTTTTTGCAACAGGATAACCCAAGAATCGACGTGCTATGCATAAAAAATAGATGGTTAGACATGTAATATAAATATATTTGATTATATATGACTATAATTTAACTTCATACTAACCGTATCGTCTAAGTCAGAGTTCACATGGTCATCCGCAAGCAATGTTTCAAAAAACGAGGGGTTGATTTCTAAGCCCCCGTAAGGGGTGAATGTCAAGTTGGGGAGGCGACCAGTCCGGCACATCCTCAATATTTCTGATGCCGGTTGAGGCTCCGGTGAAGGCACCTTTCCCTTTTTCTTTCCTCCCTTCTTTCCCCCCGCTTTCTTTGCTTGTTTTTTAGAGGGCGGTGGTGTCGTAGATCCTTGTTGGCCAAACGGGTGACGAAACCATTGTGAAATTTTATGCGACCGCTTTAGAGGGAGCGGGGTCACCTGTGGTGGTGGATCTACAACATCCATCGAGTCATCGTCAGGCTCCGAGAAGTGCTCCGAGAAGTGATCCTGGATAATAGGAGACCCCGTCTGAAAATTACGTTACTCAATGTTTTAAGTACAATTTAGGAAATGTTCACAATTAAACCAAAACTACCAAAATAACTTACAGTATGCATTTCCGGCATGTAATAGTCATCGGCCGAACCGCCAAAGATGTTTGTGATTGATGTGGTGGCGAACGACGGCGACATCTGCAAGGTGTATGCCCCCGACATCCCGGCCTGCGTGACATTGATCATTAAAATAGTTACAAAATTAGGATTATCGATATATAACTATAATGGTTACTCAGTGTCACTAACACTCTCCGGGATAGTAGAATATGATGTGGTGGCGAACGGCGGCGGCATCTGCGAGGTGTATGCCCCCGACATCCCGGCCTGCGTGACATTGATCATTAAAATAGTTACAAAATTATTAACAAACATATAACTATAATGGTTACTCAGTGTCACTTACACTCTCCGGGATAGTAGAATAGGATGTGGTGGCGAACGGCGTTTCCGACATCCCGGCCCCCGACATCCCAGCCTACGTGACATTGATCATTATAAGAGTTACAAACTTAGGAACAAACATAATGGTTACTCAATGTCACTTACATTTTCAGGGAATGTCGGATAGGATGTGGTGGCAAACGTCGCATGTGCCCCCTGTCCGAACGGAGCGGGGATCGGTGTCGTACTCGACAGCTAAAACAAATTTAGAACGTAATATTAATATACAAACTAAATAAACGTGGCCAACAAATTAAGTTAAACACTAACATTGACAGCGCTAAACTGTCTGTACACTTCCTCCAGATAGTGTACACGTGTCTCTAGCGGCCCGTGGACGTAGTCCCACAGGACTTCATGTGAGCCACGCTGTGGCTCGTAGGAAGGGGCCGCCTGATATGGATTGTAGGAGGAGGAAGGGGGCGCCTGGTAGGAGGAGGAAGGGGGCGCCTGGTAGGAGGAGGAACGGGCCGGCTGGTAGGAGGAGGAAGGGGGCGGCTGGTAGGAGGAGGAACGGGCCGGCTGGTAGGAGGAGGAAGGGGGCCTGTCGTCGTCTTCCTCATCTTCGTCAGATGTGGAAGTAGGGGGACGTCGAGCCCTTTCCGCCTCTGCGTCAATAAAGGCCACACTGTCTCTGTACCAATCTGTGCCCATCTCGTCGACAGTAGGCACAAGGCGATCGAAAGGCAAGAGTGGCTGCTAAATATATGATAAAACATAAAAGAAATTAATAAGCGGGACTAACGTATGCAAATTGTAAACATAGTAAAAGAACTTACATTTCTAGACGCATTGAAGAACTGAAACCAAAGCGACCTACTTAGGGTAACACGCTTGTCCCAACGGGTTCCCCTAAGTACTCGATCGTCGCGCTTGACGAAATATCGGATTGATGCGGGAAACATCTCCAAGATCCATATCTGGAATTAGACAAGAAGAGCAAGTACGTAAAAAGAAAAGCCAAACAGTTTGTATGTATTATTAACAATTGTTATACTACGTATCTAACCTTGAAGGCGTATGTAAAACCACAAAGATTCATCTTTGCATGTCGATCAACGCGCCTGGCTATGGCTCGGTGCAGAATAGAGTAGCAATGTGTCCAGATATGGCTACCCCACGGGTAGCTGTTAAACAGCTCAAGGTCCTCGACGGCCCTAAGGACCGTCTCGGAAGCATACTGGCTATACTCACGGCCCAGGAAGCCCATATCCACGATCACCACCAAGCATACACGGACAGCATCGTCGTCGGTTAGGGCACTAAGGCCCTCTTTCATCATGTCCCGGGCTGCCTTCAGCTTCAAACGAGATGCTGAAATGCCCCAAACCCTAGGAACGAAGGAGCAGTCTTCTAAGGGAGGAAGGGGGGAAGCCTCTCCAAAACGTAGTCCTGTAATTAGACAGAACTCACGACGCCCAAAATGCAATTGAGAGCTAAGAAATCAAAAAGCATCTCCTCCGGCTCAGCGTTGGCGTCCTCGACCTCCAACTGTAGAAACATGTGTACTAGCGTAGGGTCGCCACCAGAGTAAGACACATCCATCCATGGCCCGAACGGTGTCCCTCTATAAATGGTCTCAAGGGTATTCGCGCGATCACCTAATCCTCTAAAGCGGTTTCTTAAGTCCTCGATGTAGGAAACTTTGCACTTTAGCGTCAAGTCGATGTTAAAGAAATCCCTCTACATAGTCATTCACAGATGTTATAGTTAGTGTTATATATAGATGTTGCGGTTTATTTTATTTCAACGTATCATATTGTTATATATAAATAAAGTGCGGTGGTATTTTATTTCAACGTATAATAGTGTTATATATAGATAAAGTGCGGTTTATTTTATTTCAACGTATCATATTGTTATATATAGATAAAGTGCGGTTTATTTTATTTCAACGTATCATATTGTTATATATAGATAAAGTGCGGTGAAATTTTATTTCAACGTATAATAGTGTTATATATAGATAAAGTGCGGTTTATTTTATTTCAACGTATCATATTGTTATATATAGATAAAGTGCAGTTGTATTTTATTTCAACGTATAATAGTGTTATATATAGATAAAGTGCGGTTTATTTTATTTCAACGTATAATAGTGTTATATATAGATAAAGTGCGGTGGTATTTTATTTCAACGTATAATAGTGTTATATATAGATAAAGTGCGGTTTATTTTATTTCAACGTATCATATTGTTATATAGAGATAAAGTGCGGTTTATTTTATTTCAACGTATCATATTGTTATATATAGATAAAGTGCGGTTTAGGGACCCTAGTTGTCATTCTTAAAAGTTTGGGACCTAATTGGCATTCTTAAAAGTTTAGGACCTAATTGGCATTCTTAAAAGTTTAGGGACCTAAGTTGTCATTCTTAAAACCGTAGGGACCTAAGTTGTCATTCTTAACATTTTTTTATAAAAAACACATTCTTAACAATTTTTTTATAAAATGTGTTTTTTATAAAAAATTGTTAAGAGTTTGTTTTTATAAAAAAATTGTTATAGTTTTATGGTTTTATGTTTGAATGTTATAATGTGTATGTTGTTATAGTGTGTTTTTTCATATTCAAACATAAAACCATACATATCATGTTAAACATAGAACATATTCAAACATAAGTTATAAACACTATAACAACCTACAAATCATATATCTTAACTTAAAATAACATACAAAAAATAACAAATAACATAAGGAAAACATACCACAGAGGTAATACGAGACATCTTCACAAAACCCGAACGCGTATTCCACACGACAAAATTGAGAGAGTGGGAGAAAATTGAGAGAGTTTGATTAAAAATTGAGAGAGTTATTAAAAAAATGAGAGTGGCCGGTTTTTGGTCCCCCCCCCCCCTTATATAGTGCGACCGAAGTAACATTTAGGGTTTAGGGTTCGTCAAAGTGATTTTAGGGTTAACCCTGTGCCGACACGTGGCACAAGAGCTCGCGATCGCGGGGGTCAAAGAAAGTCAAACGCGGGCAGGGACCAAAAATGCACACGCGGGCATTCTTGAGGGGGGAAAGCTGGACCGCGGGTATTCTTGAGGGACCAACGCGGGCAAAATGGGCAAACTTTGGTGACACGTGTAGCCCGCGATCGCGGGGGTCAATGAGTCAAACGCGGGCAGGGACCAAAACTGCACACGCGGGCATTCTTGAGGGGGGAAAGCTGGACCGCGGGTGTTAGACAACCTAAAGGGGGGGGGGGAAGGTTGTATATAAATCTTTTACTTTCAAAAATTCTTTTTATAAATAAATACAGAGTAAGTACGGAATAATACAGAAGAGTGTAAATACAAACAGATACACAGATATTATATAAATAAATATAAATGCAAAGCAATTTATATAAACAGATATAATTTAAAAAGCACAGCGGAAATGTAAATAGATAAGGGAAAGGAAATACTTGACAACGATATTTTTAAAGTGGTTCACCAAACACAAAGTTGGCTAGTCCACCTCGAGAAAATAACACTTCTCGGAGATCCAATACGAAACGTGTTCTTTACGGTAGAAACACAAACCTTAATACAAAAAGATTATCACGAATATCTCTACTTCAGATGAGAGATTTATATGGATCACTCACTCTAATCAAACACTTACAAGAGGGTATAATTTTAATATGACAATCACTCTTGTAAAATATTAATCACTTGGATTTTTAGAGAGAGTTTGATCACTTGAGTTGTTTTGCTGATTCAACTAATCGAGAGATTTTAATCTGCTATCAACTCAAGATTTCTTGCTCAAATTTTTTTTATCAGTTTAAGTGATTTAATGTGAGTAAGAAGGCAGCAGAGTAAATGATCAAATGCTGAGGAAGAATTAATGTTTTTTTTTTGTTAGACTGAATGCTTCCAGCTGCTTGTATATATACTCGAACTTGCAACGGGCAAATGGTACTGACAAAGGAAGGTTCACTTGCAGCATGGCACAAGGCACAGCAGCCGCCGGATGGGATTTCTTCTTGGAAACAAACTTGGCATAAAAAGAGTGAATAGTAACAAAGCTGACACTTGATGTGAGTTCCCAACATTTCCAAGCAAAAATTTTAATAAAACTTTAAAATTAAAGAAGTAATGATGAGTTTAGAATATAATATATATATATATATATATTTAGATGAGGAGAAATATATATATATATATATACGTTTATATATATATATATATATATATATATATAAAACTTTTGAATTTAATATTAAAAGATTAATTATTTCAAAAACATTGTTGGAATAGGTTTCTGAAAAATCCAAGTGGTATTTTATTATAGGGTGTTTATCATTTTAAAATAAAATGACGAAACTCTTCAGTCTTGGATTCTTCAGATAAAATGATTCGAGATCATTTAAATATCTGCACACTCAGATAAAATATTAGATAACAAATAATGCGGTGTGTTTTGTAATCATCAAAATAAATATGGAGATGTGATTTTATGTGTACCAAAAATATATCACAATATTAAAGCTGGGTACACTTGCACCAACAATCTCCCCCTTTTTGATGATGACAAACACAACGCTAAACACGAGAGCATACTCGGTTTCTCTCCCCCTTTTGTCGAAGCAAAAAGGGTTTAAGAAGGTCGCTTATGCTCCCCCTCGAAAGATGCTCCCCCTCAAAATATGAAATATTTGAGAGTTAGTATTTTTAAGGGTTATACTCAAGCATGCCTAAACCAAGTCTTAATTTAAAGAACGCCTTCTTGTTTAGAGCTTTAGTAAAAATATCGGCCAGATTATCTTCCGAATCAACCTTTTCAAGCACGATTTGGCCTTTTTGAACATTATCTCGTAAAAAGTGATGTCTCAATTCAATATGTTTTGTACGAGAGTGTAAAACGGGATTTTTACTTAAGTTTATGGCACTTGAGTTATCACACATAATTGGAATTTTGGTTAGATGTACCTCAAAGTCGGTAAGTGTGTGTTTCATCCAAAGGACTTGAGCACACGCTCTTGCGGCGGCTACATATTCCGCTTCGGTGGTAGACAAAGCTACGGATTGTTGTTTCTTAGAGAACCAAGACACAAGTGAGAGACCTATAAAGGCACATACCCCACTAGTACTTTTTCGGTCAACAATAGATCCACCAAGATCGGAATCGGTGAAACACGTTACTTCTAACTCGGGTTTCTTTGCATACCATAAGCCAAGATTAGTAGTACCTCGTAAATATCGAAAAATACGCTTGACAGCTTCATAGTGAGTTTGTTTAGGTGAAGATTGAAAACGAGCACATAAACATACACTATACATAATATCAGGTCTACTAGCAGTTAAGTACAATAAGCTACCAATCATACCACGATAAATCTTTTCATTAAAATCGTTTCCCTCCTCGTCACTTGATAAATGCAAATTTGTGGTCATTGGAGTTTCAACGGGTTTGACATTTTCAAAGTTAAACTTTTTCAACATATCTTTACAATATTTAGATTGACTAATAAAAATACCAGTTTCACATTGTTTAATTTGCAATCCTAAGAAGTATTTTAACTCTCCCATCATGCTCATTTCAAACTCGCTTGTCATTTTCGCAGAAAATTCATTACACAGTTTTTCATTAGTGGAACCAAAAATAATATCATCAACATATACTTGCACAACTACAATATCATTTTGATCATATTTCACAAATAAAGTATTATCTATTTTACCCATAATATAACCACTAACAATTAGAAAGGTTTTTAATCTATCATACCACGCACGCGGAGCTTGCTTTAAACCATAAAGCGCCTTTTTCAATTTATAAACATGTGTCGGATTTTCAAAATTTTCAAAACCGGGAGGTTGAGAAACATATACCTCCTCATTTATAATACCATTTAAGAAAGCACTTTTAACATTCATTTGAAATAATTTGAAATCTTTAGCATTTGCAAAAGCGAGAAGCATTCGAATAGACTCCAACCTTGCAACCGGTGCAAAGGTTTCGTCATAATCTATACCTTCTTGTTGATTATACCCCTTGGCAACTAAACGTGCCTTGTTTCGTGTGACTCCACCGTTCTCGTCTACCTTGTTACGGAAGACCCATCTTGTGCCAATAATGGTTTGACTACTAGGGCTAGGCACTAAGTCCCACACATCATTCCTAGTAAATTGGTTCAACTCTTCTTGCATGGCCATTATCCAATCCTCATCACCTAAAGCTTCATCTATGGTTTTAGGTTCTATGGTTGAGATAAAAGCATGGAAAGCACAATGGGTATGGATTTGTGATCTAGTTGTCCTTTGGTTTAGGTCACCTATAATTTGATCTACGGGATGGCCTCGAGCGGTTCTAAGGTTAGGATCATCTACACCTTGTGGAATAAAACACAAAGGGGCATCACTAGATTCAATATTATTTGTGGAAGGTTGGGCACCTAAATCCAAGGTACTAAGTTGTTGGGCTAAGACATCTCCTTCACAAACATTGTCATTTGCTAAGGGTGCACTCGGTTTGGGAGGACTCTCGTCAAAGCTAACATTTAAGGATTCTTCTACTACCATGGTCTCCTTATTTAGGATTCTATAGGCTTTGCTATTCCAAGAATATCCTAGGAACACTCCCTCATAGGCTTTAGGGTCAAATTTGGTTAAGTAGGATTTGGTGTTTAAAATGAAACATTTACAACCAAAAACTTTCAGGTGAGCTAAGGAAGGTTTTCTACCACGGTAAAGTTCATAGGGTGTCTTATTTAGGATACTTCTAATTAGGACACGGTTAAGCACATAGGTCGCGGTAGTAACGGCATCACACCAAAACTTTTGGGGAACTTGATGTTCGTTTAGCATAGTTCTACTCATTTCTTGCAACGTTCGATTTTTCCTTTCAACAACCCCGTTTGACTGAGGAGTTCGAGGAGCCGAAAAGTTATGAGTTATACCATGTTTATCACAAAAGGCACCAAATTGTACTTCATTATCGAATTCTCGTCCATGGTCCGTACGTATGGAAACAATCGTACAACCTTTTTGGTTTTGAATTCTTTTTCCTAAAATTTTAAACTTTTCGAAAGCCTCATTTTTATGTCTCAAAAATAGAGTCCAAGTATAACGGGAATAATCATCTACAATAACCAAAGTATAAAAATTTCCTCCAAAACTTTGAATAGCCATTGGGCCAAAAAGATCCATATGTAAAAGTTCTAAAACTCTTTGAGTAGAAATAACATTTTTTGATTTATGAGAAACGTGATGTTGTTTGCCGACACGACAAGCATCACAAAAATGATTATCAAACTTTAATTTTGGCAGGTCACTCACAAGCTCCTTATTTTTTAAGTTTTGCATTAATCTTAGATTAGCGTGACCTAAACGCCTATGCCATAAAGTAGAAACATCATGAAGAGAAGATAAGCATACATTTTCAGATACAACAGTTTTGCAAATATATAAATTTCCTTTCACAGAACCAGTCAAAAGAACTTGGCCATTTTTCAAGATTTTGCACGAGTCTTCTTCGAAGACGACAGTTATACCATTTTTACACAATTGGCGAACACTTAACAAATTAAAATGTAAATTATCAACATGATTAACATTAAGAAATTGAACATTATTGCAAGAAACTGTACCTCTACCAATTATATTTCCTTTGGAGTTTCCTCCAAAAATTACCTGTCCACCATCACATGACTTATATGATGAAAAGAGATTATTGTTTCCGGTCATGTGACGTGTGCAACCACTATCGAGTATCCAGTCCATATCGAGGTCAATCTACAATAATAAAGATGTAACTTTTATGGTCCCCATTTCTCGTGGGTCCTTGACAATTAGTTTTAATAAAAACCAACAAGCATATATATATATATAATATATATATATAAATATATAAATATCACACAGAATATATATATGTAACAAATCAACCTAAATAAATAAATATATAATATATCAAAAAGTCAAACAATATATATATAATAAAGAATCAAACAGAAAGTATATATATATATATGTGTAGTACGTATGTATATATATATATAAACAAAAGTACATACAATAATATATTACTTATATATAATATATATATACAAGAATTCATATTTAAACTATATATATATATAATATATAACACATTTAAAACCATAAACGCATACCACCGGGATTATCATTATTAAACATTCCTTTTGGAATCCATTTAGTTACCATTTTAATTTTGCGATTGTATTTATCATACACATAAAAGCTAGCATTTATATTCGCATCATTTTTAGGTTTAGAATATTTCTCGTTATACATGCGAGCATACAGTTTTTTTGGTATATTATTTGCATTATTCATTTTACGCACACACGGAGGTTTTTGCACATATTGGTTTTTTGTATTAACTTTAGGTGATTCATAAAATCTTTTGATGGGCATACAAGAACATTTATCTTTGCACGTATCGGAACCAATACCTTTTCTACATTTTATACGGTTAGGCATATTTAGCATGTTAAAGACTTTCTCATTACTACTTTGAAAAGCTTTTGCTAATAAATCATCCTTTTCATACGAATCACATTTTCCTTTTAAACATGCAATCTCATTCTCAAGAATATCACATTTTGCACAAATAATATTTTCATGTGACTTTTTATTTAAGCATGCAATTTCTTTATTTAGAGCATCACAAGATTTACAAAAATCTTTTTCTCCTAATTTAGTTTCTAATTTAGCAATTATATTCATATCATTTTCAGATTTTTGTTTGCCATCATTAATTTCCTTATTACATGCAGATATCGTTTCTTTTAATCTAGAATTTTCGTCTTGGTAACGATTTGCAAGAGCAGCCATTTTGTGAAATGATTCATATAATTCTTCAAGATTATTTTCATTATCACTATCATAATCTGAGTAAGAAGATTTTACCTCATCGTCGCTTTCGGCCATAAGACAAATAGCTTGATATTCGTCTTCTTCTTCGCTTTCACTCCACGCGCCTCCAATGAAGGCTTTCTCCTTCTTATTTTGAAATTTGTTCTTTTTAGGACATTCATTGGCGTAAAGATCTTTGTCGCCACATGAGTAACAAAAACCTCTCTTTGGCTTAGCTTTATCGTCACCACTTGAGTCGTCATTTTTCTTTACTTTTTCGTCTCGTTTATGGAACTTACGACTTCGGTTTTCACCACCACGACGGTAGTTACCGTTTCTTTGAAATCTGCCATTGTTAGAAAATTTATTATTATTAAAAAACTTGGAAAAGTTTCTTACCAACATGGCGACTTCATTGAGAGTTTCGGATGGATCTTTTGAGGAGCCAGTTTTCTCCTTTTTCTTCTCGACTTTTGGTGTTGAGACATTGAGAGCGATTGACTTCTTTTTAACTTGCTCCCGATCTTTGTTTCTTTTAAGTGCAATTTCATGCACTTTAAGATTACCGATCAAGTCATCTATCTTCATTATGGAAAGGTCACGGGAGTCTTCTAAAGATGTTATCTTTTGCATCCACTCCGAAGGAAGGGCTCGTAGGATTTTCCTTATATAGTCCTCGTTAGGATAAGTGCGATCCAAACCTTTCAAAGTAGTCACAATAAGGTTAAATCTTTTAAACATTGAGTCAATCGACTCATCTTGTTTCATTTCGAACAGTTCATAATCGTGAACTAAAATATTCACTTTACTAGATTTAACTTCCGTGTTTCCACGATGAGTATTATTTAAACTTTCCCATATTTGATTTGCAGTTTTATATGTATATACTCTTTCAATTTCATCAGTTGTTAAAGCAGCATATAATATATTCTTAGCTTCAAAGTTTAAACAAAAATGATTTTCATCAGAAGTAGTCCATTCATCTATAGGTTTATCAATAAAAACATCATCTTTCACAATGGTGGGTTTAAAATTCCCTTTTTCTATAATATCCCAAATCTTTTGATTTTTGCCACGCACGTGACATTCAAATAGCTCGGCCCAAATGCCAAACTTTTCAGTATCTATCAAAGGGGGTTTTGAAAACACAAAATTAGTTTGTTGAGCCATTTAAAAGAATAAAAGAAATGTGTGCAGAATATTTTTGAAAGACCTGCTCTGATACCAAATGTTAGACAACCTAAAAGGGGGGGGGGGGGGGGGGGGAAGGTTGTATATAAATCTTTTACTTTCAAAAATTCTTTTTATAAATAAATACAGAGTAAGTACGGAATAATACAGAAGAGTGTAAATACAAACAGATACACAGATATTATATAAATAAATATAAATGCAAAGCAATTTATATAAACAGATATAATTTAAAAAGCACAGCGGAAATGTAAATAGATAAGGGAAAGGAAATACTTGACAACGATATTTTTAAAGTGGTTCACCAAACACAAAGTTGGCTAGTCCACCTCGAGAAAATAACACTTCTCGGAGATCCAATACGAAACGTGTTCTTTACGGTAGAAACACAAACCTTAATACAAAAAGATTATCACGAATATCTCTACTTCAGATGAGAGATTTATATGGATCACTCACTCTAATCAAACACTTACAAGAGGGTATAATTTTAATATGACAATCACTCTTGTAAAATATTAATCACTTGGATTTTTAGAGAGAGTTTGATCACTTGAGTTGTTTTGCTGATTCAACTAATCGAGAGATTTTAATCTGCTATCAACTCAAGATTTCTTGCTCAAATTTTTTTTTATCAGTTTAAGTGATTTAATGTGAGTAAGAAGGCAGCAGAGTAAATGATCAAATGCTGAGGAAGAATTAATGTTTTTTTTTGGTTAGACTGAATGCTTCCAGCTGCTTGTATATATACTCGAACTTGCAACGGGCAAATGGTACTGACAAAGGAAGGTTCACTTGCAGCATGGCACAAGGCACAGCAGCCGCCGGATGGGATTTCTTCTTGGAAACAAACTTGGCATAAAAAGAGTGAATAGTAACAAAGCTGACACTTGATGTGAGCTCCCAACATTTCCAAGCAAAAATTTTAATAAAACTTTAAAATTAAAGAAGTAATGATGAGTTTAGAATATAATATATATATATATATATATATATATTTAGATGAGGAGAAATATATATATATACGTTTATATATATATATATATATATATAAAACTTTTGAATTTAATATTAAAAGATTAATTATTTCAAAAACATTGTTGGAATAGGTTTCTGAAAAATCCAAGTGGTATTTTATTATAGGGTGTTTATCATTTTAAAATAAAATGACGAAACTCTTCAGTCTTGGATTCTTCAGATAAAATGATTCGAGATCATTTAAATATCTGCACACTCAGATAAAATATTAGATAACAAATAATGCGGTGTGTTTTGTAATCATCAAAATAAATATGGAGATGTGATTTTATGTGTACCAAAAATATATCACAATATTAAAGCTGAGTACACTTGCACCAACAGCGGGCATTCTTGAGGGACCAACGCGGGCAAAGTGGACAAACTTTGGTGACACGTGGCCTGGAGCCCGCGATCGCGGGCTCCATCGCGGATTTTTGGGGTATTTTTGTAACATGGGAGAGATTTTGGGTATTTCAGTAAAACGTGGTTTGACTTAGGGTATTTTAATTAATTTCCCTTTAAATAAATATATATTTTTTTATATAGCCAAAACAAAATGTACAATATATTCAAAGTTTTAATTGTTTTTAGAAAATATGGCTAGTATTAATGATTTTTATAAAATTGTTATAAGTTCCAAAATATTTTTATACAATTTGTTTTAAATTTGTACAAATCAAATCGACTGTAAAGTGTTCTGTTTTTATTCTTTTTTGTCAAATCACTGAATTTAGAATCTGATTCCTTCTATAAAAAATAAAAAATCAAAACTTACGCACAGAAACTTACGTACAGAGTTCTCTGTGCGTAAGTTTCCCAAACTCTATGCGTAAGTTTTGATTTTCCAACGTGGAGCCTACGTGGTGCATACGTGGAGTTTACGCAGACATGTAGGATGAGAAACTTACGCACAGAGAACTCTGTGCGTAAGTTTTTTTTAAAATCATTTTTTTTTAATTTTTTGGGAGAAAAATCAAACTTACTCGCAGAAAACTCTGTGCGTAAGTTTCTGTGCATATGTTGTGGCTATTTTAGGAATAAGGTTATCAAAGTGGTTATTTGGAGAAACCATTGGTGTGGAATGGCTATTTGAGGCAATTTCCCTTTTTCTTGGGGGTTGCTATCCTTACCCCTGCAAATTTCTATACCCCTCCAACCCCCTATTACCACCTACTCACACTTACGAATTAATTATTTTTTTATTTTTTTATTTGAAAGTTACATTTTACACTATTATACAGTTATACTTATTTAATTAGTTTACTTTATATCTTTTACTTTTTTAATTTTTATTTTACACATTCATCATATTAACACATATAATCGTATATTAACTAAAATACGTTAAAAATACGTTTTAATTTTAACAAGTTACACCATTATAATCGTCTCTTCGATAACAAGTTACACCATTATAAAATACTTTTTTTAATTTTATTATATGTGTTAATATAATGAAAGTGTAAAATGGAAAATGAAAACTATAAATATCTTCCAAAAGATTATGTCTCAAAAAATGTACCGACAAACATCACTTCGTTCAGGCATTAGTAGCCTTGCCACCTTGAGATCCTGATATGCATCTCATTTTAATTAAAAAAAATGTTAGGCTTAAGTATAGTAAGTTCAAATAGTTATAGAAAAAATCTATGAAACATAAAAGTCGAAATAGCTTAATCAACTCAATTTATCCATCAAAACCATTATTGCCCTTTGAAGAACACAATACATCTTATGATGACAAAATATACCCGATTTACCATTCAATGGAACACACAAATACGCCACACATCCATGTTATATAAGCATCACCTGTGTAATACTCATTAAGATCAACCGCTCAAATTCTATAATTTAACGAGTTAACAAGCTCGTCTAATATAAGTTTGTTGTTTGTGTAGTCATCAATTTCAAGCACAACAGGCATATAGTTTGAGATCCCCAAAAGTCACAGTTAATCTTGTTAACAATAAATTACATCATGGTTAATGCTCGACTCCAATAGTCCACACCATATTGCCTACGAAGACTCGATGCCTATTTCGAGTTACAATTAGGGATTATCATTCTATTTATATCAAATAAAACGGACTTCCATGCTTATGAAGACTCGATGCCTATTTCAAGTTACAGTTAGGGATTATCATTCTATTTTTATCAAATAAAACGGACTTCTATGCCTGTGAATCTTTTGCATTATAGTCTAACATGTATAATCTTATAAATATGTCAAAACATATCCAACATGTGAACAATCATGTATAAATAGTCATCAAGTGAGTAAAATTCCCACTTTATCAACAAATCCAAGTTAACATTGTTTATGAGTTTTGATTCAAAAACTCATCAAAATTTTGAAATAATCATCTTCCATATATACATAATCATTCTCACGCTTAGTTAAATGGAGGCTTTAAGGAACTAAAATAAAACATTATAACATGCATATAGCTTGTAAATGTATATGATGAACCCACATTACTAGGTTTTGAAGAAAACCAAAAAACCAATAAACATGAAGAAAGATGAGATCTTGAAACTCCAAAAACCCAAACTTGAACCTTGATTGTTAAGGCTCTTATGAATCTTCAAGAATCACAAAAAATGTCGTTTTAAATGATATACGACTCAAGTAAATGAAGCGAGATAAGATGGGGATGAAGATAAATGAGATTGAAATGAAAAAAATTGGAAGAAAATATGCAAAAAAGAGGGTTTTAGTGTTGCAGTGGCATGCACGACCTGTGCATGCGACCCGGGGTGCGTTGCTAGGTCACCCGCCCCCCTTCCACTTTTTGCCTCCCTTCACTAATCGTCTAAAAGAAGGTGGGTACTCATCGTCCGATCGATCTTCTATCTTTTTTTGGATGAGTGGCGCGATAACGATGGTAAGTTTGGTTGCGCTGCCAACTTATTTCGATTACCCTGGATCAATTCGGTCCATATCTTGCCTTGCCAAAGGGGAATCAAGTTTTCTCTCATTTTAAGGCCAGACTCATGGGGGTTCATCTGTAGGTCGTGGTGGCGTTTTTTAGCTATTGTATAAATAGCATGCTTAGTCTTTAGGAATGGTCTTTTCGATGTCATTTTGGTTAGTGTTTCGGGTTTTTGGTTGTTTGTCTAATACTCGGGGTTCCTTATCTATTATTTTGGTTTATGTACCTTGCAAAAGTTTGAACCTTTTTGTTATTATTTGGTTTGTTAATAAATGTTATCTATAAAAAAAAACTAGTAGATTCGTATAATTATCAAACTATTTATTTCAAAATATAATTAATTTATTTGAATGTAATTAGTTTATATAGTGCTATATTTTTTAACATATTGTTAAAATAACATATGTTTTTATGGTTGCCAGTAGAGGTGGCCAAACTGACCCGACCCGACCCGACCCGACGGGCTGACCCGAACCGAAACCGGCCAAGAACCGGTTCTGGCCCGACCCGGTTTCAAGCCCGAGAGCCGGGACCGGTTCGCGTATATAGGAATTTCCTCGGCCCGACCCGGCCCGACCCGGGACCGGTTCGTGACCCGGTTCGTGGCCCGACCCGGCCCGACCCGATTTTTTTCAAAAAAATAGAGCCGTTATATAGCCGTTTGGAACCCCTTGTGACCGTTTTTTGCCTCAAAAAACACCCATATAAATACTAGGGGTGTTATGGAGGTCATCACCACCTTACATTGCTTACAAAACGCAAAAAACGCTTACAATTCTCATTTCTCGGCTCTCGTTATATTCGTTTCTCGCAAAAAACGCATACAATTCTCATTTCTCATTACTTATCCAATGATTCCAATCCAATTTTTCTTTGTTAAAGTTTAGTAATTAATTATTATACAAAGAAAGCAGTTAAAAAGCAAAAAAAATCCCCGGCCCTACTCCGACCCGGTTCTTGGCCCGGCCCGGCCCGGTTTTCCCGAAACCGGTTCTACATACAAGTAAACGGGTCAGGGGATTTCGGTTTAAACCCGGCCCGACCCGACTCGGTTCTCACCTGACCCGGTTCGCACGGTTACTGTGCAAAACCGGGTTGTCCCCCGGCCCGACCCGAACCCGACTTTTGGCCACCTCTAGTTGCCAGCTTGCCAAAAAAGTCGAAACAGTTAGAAGAGAGCAATATTTGGTTATAGATAATTTTTTTATGATTTTGTCATATTAACAAATATTAATCAATGGAATAGTATTTTTAAATTATAAATGGAAATTGAATTTACGATTAACTATTTGATTAAAATAAGAAAATAAAATTAAAACTATAAATGGAATTTGAATTTACTTTGAAACGTTTTAGAATAAAAAATGCTGCGCAATTTAAAGATACAATTAATAAACTTTATCCAACGCTAAAGCATAATCCGACCTTAGCTCAGTTGGTAGAGCGGAGGACTGTAGTGTTAACATAGCTATCCTTAGGTCACTGGTTCGAATCCGGTAGGTCGGATTTTTTTATTTCTACTTTTAAAGAGTAAACTATGATTTTAGTCCTCGGTGTTTGATGTATATATCGATTTTAGTCCCTTGTTTTTAAAAGGTGCTTTTATTTTTTTCCATCTTTGTGGTTTCTATTTTACTTTCATTTTCATCCATCCATAAAATTAGATGTTAATTCATCTAATAAGTAATACTCATTTCAGGTACTTCTTTCAAATAAATCATATAACCACATGTACCAAAAATGCAATTTACTCTATTAAAAATTAATATTTTTTAAAAAATATTTGAGATTGGATTGGATCACTGATAAACCATAAAAAATATAAGATTGAATTGGAATTAGAGATTGGATAGGTGGAAGAAAGAGAAATTATTTTTTAATAGAGATTGAGTTGGATTGGATTGTGGATGGTGATAGTCTTACGGTTCTTTCTTTATGATCTAAAAACATTATATCACAAAAATGAATTAAAATGTGTATCAATACAAAATAAAATGCTTTATCGATTTAACGATAATTTTTAATTAATGACATACATAATCTAGAATGTGCTTTATTATAATATATTTTTGATTTTATTAATTCTTCATGTATATATATTGGCGCAACTAAAAATATAAACAGTTAATTAGTTTTAATTTATCATTAAAATTATATTAAAATATTTATGAATAGAAAAATGAAATATTTTATCAATTACTGGTAGACTTTTTACTAATAATAAATTTTTAATTTTGTTACAATCATCCTATAAGCAAATTTCTAAATGGCGTGAGGTGTGGCATGGTGGCGAGTTCAAACCTTAAGTCTTACAAGTTACGGCGAGACTATGGCGTTTTCCAAAACGTGGCTTAAAACGACAAATATGTATATAATACATGTATATATATATATAGAGAGAGAGAGAGCCAGGTTCAAGGGAAAACCTCAAAAAACGGAAAACTGAAGAACACCCTTGGAGCCCTTCATCTGGGCGGTATGCACTTGTGCGTACAAGTTATTTGTAACGTGCCATAACGAGCTCCACGCCTTATCTCGACGCCAAGGGATAAAACGTAGCGGCAAGGCCACGCCTCGGCACCAAGACGAGTTTTTTAGAACATTGTCTATAAGTTATATATATATATATATAGGAGAGAGATCAAATGCAAACCACTTTTATTTTGCAAACCGTCGATTTCATTGGTTAAGTTAATGAAATTGGTTCATGAAGTTGTTTCATTTGATGAAATTGTTTCATATAATTCTTTTCTTGATGAAATTGTTTTATATATCTGTGTTTTTTGTAGTTTTATGTATTTTCTCATTCTGGTGAAATTGTTTCATGTATTTTTGTCGGTCTGATGAAACTTTCTCATTTTTACATGAAAAACACAACTATATGAAACAATTTCATCAATAAAAGAATGATGTAAAACAATTTCATGAATCAATTTCATCAACTTATCCAATGAAAACGATGGTTTTTATGATTTGCAAAATAAAAGTGGTTTGCAAATGAAACTATCCCTATATGTGTATTTATATAAATAAATTACAGATTATATATATAGGAGTAAATTGCATTTTTGGTACTTGTGGTTATATGATTTCTTTGAAAGGAGTACCTGAAAGGAGTATGGACGAAAGTACCCCTGGCACTAACGGACCAAATAGACGGGGTTAGTAACCAGGGACTACATTTGGAGCAAAATCGTATAACTCAAGGACCAATCTTTGACTTATTGAAGTTCAGGTACTCCTTTCAAAGAAATCATATAACCACAGGTACCAAAAATACAATTTACTCTAGTTTATATTATTTACTTTTTTATTTATTTATTATATTTCATCAAGATATTTATTTTTCTATTAATTATATTATATCTGTTCAAATCTAATATAATAATAATTAAATAATTTCATTAAAATTATTGCCAGTGACTTATATTTTTGTTTCAAAACTTTAGATTGAAATCTTTTAAAATTAATATTTTTTATCTATTAATTTATTAAAACTTTATTTATTTTAAATTATTACTGAAAGAAGTTCAATAAAATTTGAGCAAAAAAGTAATTATATTTTAGAGTGAATTGTGGATTTGGTCACTGTGTTTTGATGTTTTCTTTTACTATGGTCTCTATGATATGTTTATTGTGGATTTGGTTCTTATGGTATTCAACTTTTCTTGGCAATGGTCCTTCTGACTAGCTCGTTAACTTCGTTAAATCAAGAGTTATTTCAGCCTTTTCTATTCTTTTATCTTGTTCTTATAAAAAAAAGTAAAAAATATTTTTAACCACGTTTATATATAATGGAATCAAAATAAATAAATAAGATATTATTTTACAATGTGATTTTTTTAAATTAAAAAATTAATTATATAGAATACAATTTAATTTTATTGCTTTAGTATTATTGTCTATTTGGATATGAACATGACAGTATGTACGAATCTTTCCTTCGATAATAAGTTTGGTTATTGTAATAATAAAAAAAAACAATAAAATTAAATTGTCTTTAACAAAATTAAATTTTCAATTTAAACAAACCAATATAAAACTATATCTTATTTTATTCACTCTAAATAAAATAAGATATAGTTTTATGATTTGATTTTTTAAATTAAAATTTTAGTTACATAAAAAGTTTAAAGCAATAAAACTATTTATTTTTCCACCATTTGAGTAAACTAATAAAATTAAACCATATTTAATTTAGTTAATTTAAAAAAAATAAACATCATACAATGATATCTTGTTTTATTTATTTTGATATATTGTTAATATATATACATATATATGAGTTAAATCAAATGAGAATCACAAATATGTTACAAACTCGTGATAACCGATATAAAAAAATATTTTTACATGATGATTTTTCATCAAATGCTAAAATTTAAGATATTTTGCTTCACATATATTTGTTTCATAATATGATAGTTTCACATTGATTTATTTCACCATGTGAATATTTTTTACGTGTATTTTTCATTTTACCAGGCGAATCAAATTTGTTTTCCACATGTAATTTTTTCACAAGGTGAAAACAAACATATGTGAAACAATATTTTAAATCATAGAGTTTGATAAAAAAATCATATAAAAACTTATTTTTTTATTGGTTCTTACGAATTTGTAACATATTTGTGGTTCTCATTTGATCATCATTCTATATATATTTGTGTGTATATAGAAAATGTTGCTTTTACCGTTTTCATAGAAAAAATAGGTAAAAACAAAAAACAAGAACGGTTCTTGATTTAACGTAGTTAGCAGAATCGTTAGTTAGAGGGACCATAACCAAGACAAATTGAATACCACAAGAATCAAATCCACAATAAACATATCATATGAACGATAGTCAAAGAAAATATCAAAACACAAGGACCAAATCCACAATTCACTCTATATTTTACAACAATCGATTTTTGTTGAATGCACTTTACTCCTATATTAATTAATCAAATATGTTGGATATTTAATTTATATGAATGTTATTACTTTATATAATGATATAATCTTAATATATATTTAAAATAAAAACATGCTTTTATTGTTGCCAAAACAATTAGAAGACAATATTATTTGGTTATAAGTAATAATTAATAGAGTAATTTTTAGACAATAACTGGAATTTGAATTTAGGAATAATATTTTATAAAACAGAATAACTTTAGATTCTGAATTTACTTTGAAACATTTTAGAATAATAATAATTTAGAAAATTTACTAAAACATAATCCGACCTTAGCTCAGTTGGTAGAGCGGAGGACTGTAGTGTTAACATGGCTATCCTTAGGTCACTGGTTCGAATCCGGTAGGTCGGAAATTTTTAATATTTTTAGATTTTTTTTGTTCGATAAAAACATTATTATATCTTTTTCAGTGAACTGCAGTTTTGTTCCCTGCGGTTTATACTAATCTTTGAAAATGGTCCTTAGACTTCTATAACTATAATAATAGTCCTTACTATTTGCATTGTGCTTAAAAATTGTTCCTGATTACTAATTCTGTCAAATTGATATGTTAAGTAAGAGGCATTTGTCTCTTTTTACCCTTTTCTGTTTTGTCTCAGGGACCAAAATTGTCGTTTACCTTTTATATTTATATATTACCACACACATTATATATATATATATATATAGGCTGGGTATCAATACAAACCAACTAGTTTGTACAAACTCGTACAAACCATACATAGCTTCATGATTTTGTAAATTTGGCTTCATGAATGTATATATATATTTTGGCTTCATGAATATATAATTTGGCTTCATGAATATATCATTTGGCATTTTTAACTAATTTTTTTACAAAAATACCCTAAAATACCCTTATTTTTGTAAAAAAATTAGTTAAAAATGCCAAATGATATATTCATGAAGCCAAATTATATATTCATGAAGCCAAAATATATATATATACATTCATGAAGCCAAATTTACAAAATCATGAAGGTAGGTATGGTTTGTACGAGTTTATACAAACTAGTTGGTTTGTACCCGATACCACCCATATATATATATATATATATATATATATATATATATATAGGGGTGGGTTCAAATGAAAACTCAAATTCAATTGTAAACGTGAGAACAAACCACAGCCGTTGATTAATAATCTGGTGAAGAGATCAATGGCAAAAAAAAAACGGTGGCAATTTTGTAAATAAGTTGAAAACTCTGTCCATGGCTTAATGAATATTTAGCGCGCAGGGGTAAAATTGGAAAGATGAGAATCAGCGCCTATTTTTGTTGAATTTTTATTTTCTTTTTTAATTAAAAAACTTTTACCCCCTTAAATTTTAAAATAAATTATCTCAAAAATTACTAACATTTTAATCAAACAAATTACATCAAAAAAACGAGAATTTCGTGCTCTTCGATATGACATCCATCATGATATAGTTTTTTTTTCGATTTAACCGTTTTTTACGTGAAATCGTGTATATGTGTTATATTCAGACTGAATATAACACATATACACGATTTCACGTTATAACACATATTCAGACTGAATATAACACATATTCAGTCTGAATATAACACATATTCATCACTCACGTCTTCTTTTGTTCACATCTATTGCTGCATTCTTTCACATTGCATATACATGTCACGCATGCATACTAAGGCCATTTTCCCTTAACCATCTGTGTTGTTCATCGAATATTGTTGCTGTTATTATCCATCGTTGGTTTTCTTGGTGACATACATATCAATACATCGCATGATTTTTTTGATTTGGTTATTGTTCAACTACCGCTAGCCTCATATTTTTCAGCTACATCTCGGTTTGAAAAACTTGATCATCACGTGATATCATATACCACATATTAGGTTTTACCACACAATTATTGGTCGTGTTTATCGCATGGTTTTATGTGTTATATTCAGTCTGAATATGTGTTATATTCAGTCTGAATATGTGTTATATTCAGACTGAATATGTGTTATATTCAGACTGAATATGTGTTATATTCAGACTGAATATGTGTTATATTCAGTCTGAATATGTGTTATAACGTAAAATTGTGTATATGTGTTATATTCAGTCTGAATATGTGTTATAACGTGAAATCGTGTATATGTGTTATATGCCTCGATATGATTTGGCCAATGTTCTTTCATACGAACAATTATCATCCTCCTTCAAAGCTTTTACAACAACTATATCTTCAGACGATCCTATTCAGAAGCTGTCAAACATAAGGAATGGGTTTTGGCTATGGAACAAGAGTTACAAGCCATGAAGGACAATAAT
This sequence comes from Saussurea involucrata, assembly GCA_033807775.1. NCBI lineage: Eukaryota > Viridiplantae > Streptophyta > Magnoliopsida > Asterales > Asteraceae > Saussurea > Saussurea involucrata. Next base: position 22,317,443 of record CM066322.1, read on the forward strand.
ACATGGACGATCGTTCCTTTACCACCAGGAAAGAATAAAGTAGGATGTCGATGGGTTTATAAACTCAAGTTCAAGGCCGATGGTACAATTGAGAGGTGCAAGACACGGTTAGTAGCTAAGGGATTCACTCAACAAGAAGGAGTCGATTATATGGAGACGTACGTATAGCCCAATTGCCAAATCAGTTACTATCAAAACAATGCTTGCTTTAGCAGCAATTCGAGACTGGAAATTAGTTCAATTGGACGTAAATAACGCGTTTTTACATGGTGATCTGGATGAGGAGGTGTACATGCAAATTCCTCAAGGATTGTCAACCAAGGGGGCGACCAATATGGCTTGTAAGTTACATAAGTCGATATATGGTTTAAAGCAATCCTCAAGACAATGGAATGCCCAATTTTCTAGTTTCTTGATGAAAATTGGTTTCGGACGATTTCACGTTATAACACATATTCAGTCTGAATATAGCACATATTCATCACCCACGTCTTCTTTTGTTCACATCTATTGCTGCATTCTTTCACATTGCATATACATGCCACACATGCATACTAAGACCATTCTCCCTTAACCATCTGTGTTGTTCATCGAATATTGTTGTTGTTATTATCCATCTTTGGTTTTCTTGGTGACATATATATCAATACATCGCATGAATTTTTTTGATTTGGTTATTGTTCAACTACCGCTAGCCTCATATTTTTCTGCTACATCTCGGTTTGAAGAACTTGATCATCACGTGATATCATATAACACATATTAGGTTTTATCACACAATTATTGGTCGTGTTTATCGCATGGTTTTATGTGTTATATTCAGACTGAATATGTGTTATATTCAGACTGAATATGTGTTATATTCAGTCTGAATATGTGTTATATTCAGACTGAATATGTGTTATATTCAGTCTGAATATGTGTTATAACGTGAAATCGTGTATATGTGTTATATTCAGTCTGAATATAACACATATACACGATTTCACGTAAAAAACGGTTAAATCGAAAAAAACTATATCATGATGGATGTCATATCGAAGAGCACGAAATTCTCGTTTTTTTGATGTAATTTGTTTGATTAAAATGTTAGTAATTTTTGAGATAATTTATTTTAAAATTTAAGGGGGTAAAAGTTTTTTAATTAAAAAGAAAATAAAAATTCAACAAAAATAGGCGCTGATTCTAATTTGACGAAAATACCCCTAAAGCTGAATTTTAGGAATGACTTAAATATGGCTGCGATCAATGGACGAGATTTGTCCTCATGTTTACAATTGAATTTGAGTTTTCATTTGAACTTTCCTCTATATATATATATATATATGTATATTCTATTTTTAAAAAGTGGTTATAACCTTCTTTTTAGCCATCGGTAGAATTATCTTAATCTAAAAGTTTATATAAGTTATTTGATTCTTTTCTTTTTTCAAGGTTCTTTTCTGATCTCATCCCTATATTTAGAAAAAAAAAGATTAAGACATAATTTTGAAAAAAAAAATGAACTAGAGAACCCCACAAAAACAGATGAAAAATATATCAAAATAAATGTCAAATTATAGATAATAAAATGATTGTTTTTTGTAACCACCTACGTTTGATCATCTTTATCTAATGATTTGGATTGGTTGTTCAGTTCTTTTTTTTAAAGGTTCTCTCGTGGTCTCATTCTATATTTAAGAAAATGATTATGAGAGAACTTTGAAAAAATTAATTGAAAAACCTATTCAAACCGTTATATTAAGACGATCAAATAAATATGGCTAAAAAGATGATTATAATCACCTTTTAAAAATAAAATATAAATATATATGTTATGTGCATATGTAATTATATATATACAATGTGTGTATGTGTTTGGTTATAAATAATTAAAAAGAAAAAAAAAAGGTAAACTATAATTTTGGTCCTTTAGATAAGACAAAAAGGTAAAGACACAAATAACTTTGACTGAACATAAGTTTAACGGAGTTAATGATCAGAGACGATTTTCAAAATAACATGTAAATAATAAGGATTATAATTATAGTTATTAAAGTCTATGGACCACTTTTGTAGATTGGTATAAACTACAGGGACCAAAGTTGTAGCTTGCTCCATCTAAGCAGGGATGATAATTATAATTATTGTTAACCGATCTTACATTCATACTACAATCTCCATCATTGCTTATACTTGAAGCCATCTACACTTTTTTAGCTACGCTCTACTGTTTCTCCATTATCATACACTCTATGGATCCTCTCGGTTCTTCGTCGTCAATCGACCACTGGAACCATGATGTTTTCTTGAGTTACAGGGTTGAAGATACCCGCAAAAATTTCACGGATCATCTCTACGTAGCTTTGGTCCGAGCTGGGATACGTACCTTCAGGTATGATCGTCAACTTCACATGGGGCATAATTTATGGTCAGTGTTGGAAAAAGCAATCCGAGAATCAAGGGTTTCAATCGTCGTGTTCTCGATAGACTATGCTTCTTCGGAGTGGTGCCTTGACGAATTGGTGAAAATTGTTGAATGCAAAGAGAATTGGGGGCAGTTGATTGTTCCCGTGTTCTATAATGTAGATTCAAATGATGTTCGCAAACAATCGGGGCCTTTTTTTTGATGCTTTTGCAAGGCATGAGGAGAGGTACATTGATGAGATTCAGAAGGTGGAACGGTGGCGATTGGCTTTGAGAGAGGCTACAAAGTTATCCGGGTGGGATCTGCAAAAGTTTGCGAATGGGTAGCTCACTATCTATGTTTAATTATGCCATTTTCCCCTTTTTTTAGTTTATATACACATGATCCTTAAACGCTTTACTAAACAAGAACTTGATTAATAAATCATTTTTAGATGTGTAAGTACAAATTAGAAGTGGAAACTCAGGGCATCTCCATCAGATTCTCCAAAAATTCATCTGAAGAACCAAAAGTCAAAATCTCCAAAATAGTTACATTCATCTCCAGCATATCCCCATTTTGGAGAAAAACATTGATTATAATATTAAAATATTGCATTCATATATTAAAATATTATCTCTCTCTAAATATTTTTTTTCATATATTTATATTGGTTCTTTCATTTAGTAATAATTTTTGGGTTATCTCCATATATGGAGAAAAACCTCTTCTCTCTCCTACTCTCCATTTTGGAGACAGTTTTGGGAAGCTGTTGGAGATGCTCTTAATCAAATATCCCTTTAACAATTATTGATCCTAGGGATGCTATTTTGATTCTGAACTTGAGACCTCTGTTAAAAATCTTTTGACTTGAACAAAGATATTGTAAAATCCTTTTGATTCAGCATCAAGTATATCCACAAAGCTACTAAGTGATGACCTCACATGATACTATGGCTTGATATTGGGAGACATTTTCAATTTTGTTCTAACTAATTATCCTCTCGTTATACTTATACCACACCTCATCAAATGGTAGTTTATCAGAAGTTTGACTGATTGAATTTTACTAAAACAATGACAACTTAAGCTAGGGAGCTAGACTATACTTGCTATTTATATTTATCCAGAAAAATCAAATTTTAACTTTCTTTTGTTGGATGTAAAAGGTATCTTATGTCGATTATGAGACATAATATACCAGAGTGAAGGCACTAGTCTATCGTATTTATGACCCCAAAGCTTTGAAATGTTGAAGGGGAAAAGTTATTTGGCAGCCACATCCGCAGTTATTTTTAAATCATGTAGACACATACACATGTGGGAATTGGCTTCACTGCACTAGATATGACGTGTAAATTAGCCGTCATTTTCACCAGGTCGATTATTTTCTATCCATGTGTTGCAGGCATGAAGCAAAGTTCATTCAAGAAATTGTTAGGCATGTTCTTGAAAAGGTGAAGGTCACAAAGATACATGTTGCCAAGCACCCCGTGGGATTGGAATCTCGTGTTAAAAAGTTACTTCCGTTACTCAAGATCGGATCAGATGATGTGAAGGTAGTTGGTATCTGTGGTATGGGTGGTGTAGGTAAATCAACCATCGCAAAATCTTTCTACAATTCATCATTTCAGCTATTTGAAGGTAGCTGCTTCCTTGCAAACGTGAGAGAAGTTTCTGAGCAACCAAATGGACTAGTTCGTTTACAAGAGCAACTTCTTTCTCAAACACTCAAGGGAAAGAAAGTTAAGATTGCAAATGCTCATGTTGGGATTACTTTATTAAAAGAAAGGCTTCGCTACAAAAGGGTTCTGTTATTCATGAAAAACAAGAATGAGGGAAATATTGTATTGTATTGAATATGTATTTTGTGATGATTTACAATGATCCCTACGGCCCCTATTTATACAAGGATTAGCAGAACTAAATAAGGAAATAATTTTCTTGGTGCCTTTGATGAGACCGAATCTGCTCCTTTGCTTGGTCCCTAATTCTCGTGATTGATTGGTCCTTAATTCCCGGTTGTAATCAAGGAAATGATGATTTTGTTCTGATCCTGAATTCTAACACTCCCCCTCAAGTTGAATGGTGGGATCTCCAACTTTCAACTTGCCCAGACATTTGTTCATTATTTTGGTTCCCACAGCTTTTGTCAGAATATCGGCTAGTTGATCTTCTGACCTGACAAATGGTAGTTCGATTATTCCGGCTTCGAGCTTCTCTTTGATGAAATGTCTGTCAATTTCCACATGCTTGGTTCTGTCATGCTGCACTGGATTTTCAGAAATTTGAATTGCCGCTTCATTATCACAAAAGACTTGAGCTGCCCCTTTTGGACGGAGCCTTATTTCAGTGAGAAGTTTGCGTATCCATAAAAGTTCAGCAACCCCTCTGGAGATCCCCCTATACTCAGCTTCAGCGCTAGATAGGGATACTACCTTCTGCTTCTTACTTCTCCACGTAACTAGGTTGCCTCCTACCATAGAAAAGTACCCTGACGTTGATCTTCTGTTCCCTTTATCTCCTGCCCAGTCAGCGTCTGTGTAAACTTGAATGTTCAGATGCCCGTTTGATTTAAACAAAACTCCGTGTCCTGGAGTTCCTTTAAGGTACTCTAGGATCCTTTCAACTGCTTTCATGTGAGCCTTTTGGGGTTGATGCATGAATTGACTCACAACTCCCACAGAGTATGCTATGTCTGGACGGGTGTGTGAGAGATATATCAGTTTTCCGACCATTCGTTGATATCTCCCTTTATCAGCTAATTCAGCATCAGGTTCCATGTACAGCTTTTGATTTGCAACCATTGGTGTCTCAGCTGGTTTGCAGTCAAGCATTCCGGTTTCTGCAAGTAGATCCAGGACATATTTCTTCTGGCAGATAAAGATGCCCTGCTGAGACCTTAAGACCTCAATACCGAGAAAGTACTTCAATCTTCCCAGATCTTTCATTTCAAATTCTGTGAACAACCCTTCCTTCAGTTTCTTGATTTCTGGTTCGTCATTCCCTGTGATAATCATGTCATCCACATAGATTATAAGACACGTCACAAGACCCTGCCTGTGTTTCAGAAACAAGGTATGATCGGGGTTGCTCTGTTTGAACCCGTATTTCTTCATTGCTACAGTGAATCTTCCAAACCAGGCTCTAGGGGACTGCTTCAGGCCATATAGTGATTTTTTCAACCGACAAACTTCTCCGGCCTTGAAATCACCTGTAAACCCAGGTGGGGCTTCCATGTACACTTCTTCTTTTAGGTCTCCATGCAAAAAGGCATTCTTCACATCAAATTGATGGAGTGGCCAACCTTGATTCGACGCTATTGAGAATAACACCCTTATGGTATCAATTTTAGCAACTGGAGAAAATGTCTCTGAGTAATCAATTCCGTAGGTCTGAGTGTACCCTTTTGCAACTAACCGGGCCTTGTATCTGTCAATTTTCCCATCGGGTTTGTACTTGACTGTGAATACCCACCGGCATCCTACTGGTTTCTTTTCCTTCGGAAGAATACTCTTTTCCCATGTTTCATTTTTCTTTAACGCCTCCATTTCTTCATCCATAGCCTTTTTCCAGTTTTCTGACTCTAAAGCTTCTTCTGTGTTTGAGGGAATTTCTTCAGAGTAGAGACTGGTATTAAAGGCTTTGGCTTCGGTGGTCAAACATCCGTCTGCCAAGTTGGCCATAGGGTATCTGGATCCTCTGGAGATTTTTTCTGGAGAGTAACGTTTTGGAGGAACTCCTCTATTTGCACGTGGTGGAAGGGTATAGTTGTTTGGTACTTCTTCCACCACCGGTTCTTCTTGACCCAGATTGTCTTGATTCACTGCTTCACTGAATTCCTGCTGTTCTGAGTCTATATTCTCAACACTTTCAAAACCATTATGAGGAGGGAAAACAGTTTGAGGCTCAGAAGGTTCAGAATTGTTTACCTCAGATATCAGATGGGAAAGGACTTCTTGGGTGGCACTGGTTTTGTTGACTCCAAGGGGTGTGGTACTGTGAACAGAGCAATTTCCTCCATCATTCGTCAACCAACTTAGTGAGTCATATGATGACTCCTCCCCCTGACCATTGTGTTGGGAGTAGTAGAAGTATTTGGTTTCCAAAAAATCGCAGTTCATAGTGGTGAACATACGTCGTGTTTTTGGATTGTAGCACCTATACCCCTTTTGATTTACGCCATATCCAATAAAAACACATTTTTCTGCGCAAGGATCAAGTTTGTCCCGATATGGTTTGGGTATGTGGACAAAGACAGTGCACCCAAAAACTTTTGGTTGAAGTGTGAGAGTTTTGGGAATTTTAGTGAACTTCTCAAGAGTATCTAGAGGAGTTTTCATGTTAAGGATTTTGGTTGGGAGACGGTTTAGGAGGTAGGTTGATGTGGCTAGGGCTTCTGGCCAAAACATTTTTGGGACATTTGATTCGATCATGAGGGCCCTAGTGATTTCAAGGAGTATACGGTTCTTCCGTTCCGCTACTCCGTTTTGTTCAGGAGTGTGGGGACAAGTGGTTTGATGGATAATTCCTTTTGATTGAAAAAAGGATTTCATTTGTGAGTTTACAAATTCCCCTCCATTATCGGACCGGACGATTTGGATAGATTTTTTGAATTGAGTTTGAACCATTGCATAGAATAAAGTGAATTTGTCGAAGACTTCATCCTTATTTTTCAAAAAATAAATCCATGTCATCCTAGTACAATCATCAACAAAAGTCACATAATATCGAAGGTTTTGCCCCCCAATTACGGGGGCGGGACCCCAGACATCAGAATGAATTAAAGAGAAAGGTGTGTCAACACGGGTATTATTATGTTTGAATGTTTGTCTGTGACTTTTGGCTAAAATGCACGTTTCACAAGATATAGGTTTATTCAAAGGAAAAAGTTCCGGAAATAAAGTATGTAAATAGCTAACAGATGGGTGCCCCAACCTCCTATGCCATAGCCAAGCCTTCCTTTCCGTTGTTCCATGGGCTAGCATCACAGTACCATTTTGAGTCACTTCATCGACATAGTAGAGACCCCGTTTCTCAGTGCCACGCCCAATGATCCTCCCCGTCTTGATATCCTGTAAGAGACAAAACGATGGATGCATGAGAACTGAGCAATTCAACTCCTTTGTTACATGACTAATTGATAGTAGTTTGTGAGATAATGAAGGAACATATAAACAATTAGGGAGTTTAATTTCAGGGTTAATCTTGATGGTTCCTCCGGTTTTGACGCCCATTTTTTCTCCATTTGCGGTTTCGATATGGGTTTTCACGGGTTTGGAAACTTCGATAAAATCAGACACATCATACGTCATAGTGTCAGTTGCTCCACAATCGAAAATCCATGGTTTGCTCTCTTGATCAAATCTGCCATGGGCCATGTATGCAAGCCCACCAGATTTAAGTTGCCCATTTTTAGACTTTGGCCCAGCTTTGGAATTTGGCTCATTTATCACAAAGGGAAAAAATATGTTACCTGCCGCCGTAAAAGATGAAATTTCGTCACCTTCTCCGGCCGCCGTCGCTGCTGCTGCGACTCCGCCGAAGCCGTTTCCGGCAGTGGCGCTGCTGTTGCTGGTGGTGGTGCGGCTGGTAGGGGGCCCGTCGTGATCTTTCTCCGATTTAGGGTTTCGTGAGCCCTTTTTGTGACCATCATTCCACCAGTCGGGGTAGCCTACGATTCTGAAGCACTGGTTCTTTGTGTGCCCGATCATCTTGCACTCATCACACTTGAGGTGTGATTTATCTTCTTTGACGAAGGGTTTCTTACCACGATATCCTTTGCCTGCTAAACCTAACCCTTCGGGTTCGGGTGACCTGACTTGCAACCCAGCTGCAACTCCGTGATTATCAGTGGTGGTTGCTCCCAAAATGGCTTGGTGAGCGGCCTCCTTGCGAATGGTTGAATACGCGGTTTCGACGGTTGGCAATGGGTCGACCCGAAGGATTTCACGTTTGATGGTTTCGAAGGTTCGATCGAGGCCATTTAGAAACTGGAACAGTTTCTGTTCAGATCGTAACTTGGCATATGTTTTGATATCTTCCGGGCACTTCATCGGGTTTGGATCAGTACGATCGATTTCGCCCCACACACCTTGGAGCGAAATCCAGAAATCCTCTAAGGATTTTCCATGTTGCTTGAGCTCATTGGCCTTGACGTGGAGATTGAAGGTTTGCAATTTGTCTTTGCCGCTGCTATATGTGGTTGCCAATGCTTCCCACAATTCTTTTGAGGTGGAAAATCCGGTGAGATTTCCGGCCAGATTTGGTTCAATGTTTTGTATGAGCCAGGAAAAAACAATCAGGTCTTTCTGCTCCCATTCTTCGTATTTTTCTGTTGTTACTTTGTCGGGGGGGTTTTCGGTTAAATGATTGAGGAGTTGTTTTGATTTTCCGCCTATGGCAACTCGGATCATCCGACACCATAACGCGTAGTTCTGGCTGTTGAGTTTTAAACTAATTTGAAGGTTGTCTGAAAGTTTTGGGTTTTGTGGTTGATGAGCATTTGTTTGTAAAAAATTGGCTAGTTGAAGTGCCAAATCGGAGCCACTGCCGCCTGTTTCAGGCATGGTGGTTGGATTCGGTTTCGGGTATTGCAAAGGGTTTTAACTGGTAAATGACGAGGCCAGGATAGCCCGCTCTGATACCATGTTATTCATGAAAAACAAGAATGAGGGAAATATTGTATTGTATTGAATATGTATTTTGTGATGATTTACAATGATCCCTACGGCCCCTATTTATACAAGGATTAGCAGAACTAAATAAGGAAATAATTTTCTTGGTGCCTTTGATGAGACCGAATCTGCTCCTTTGCTTGGTCCCTAATTCTCGTGATTGATTGGTCCTTAATTCCCGGTTGTAATCAAGGAAATGATGATTTTGTTCTGATCCTGAATTCTAACAGGTTCTCATTGTTCTTGATGATGTGGACCAATTAAGCCAGCTCGAGGCATTAGCTGGACAGCGACATTGGTTTGGTTTAGGAAGTAGAGTAATCATAACAACAAGAAATGAACATTTGCTAAGTCAAGCTAAAGTTGATGATAAATTTGGGACTAAGAAGTTGAACCATAAGGAGTCTTTGAGGTTATTCAGTTGGCATGCTTTTAGGAAACCTGTTCCATTGGTTAATTATAAGAAACTCTCGAATGAAATTGTAAGTTACACAAGAGGGCTTCCATTAGCGCTCGAGGTTTTAGGTGCTTCTTTGCTTGGGCAGACCGCAAAGGAACTTTGGCATAGTACCTTGGAGAAGTTGAGAAAAATTCCTCCAAACAAGATTTTGGAAAAGCTTAGGATAAGCTTTGAGTCACTCTATGATGATAAAGTAAAGGATATTTTCCTAGATATTGCATGTTTTTTCATTGGAATGGACAAAGATTATGTGATCAATATATTCAATGGTTGTGGTTTCTTCCCTGGAGTTGGCATAAATATCTTGATTGATAGATGCTTGTTGAAAGTCAGTTGGGACAATAAGCTTAGAATGCATGATCTAGTGAGGGATATGGGAAGGAAAATTGTCAATGAAAAATTCCCTTGTGAACCTGGAAAGCGCAGCCGGGTTTGGCTTCAGAAAGATGTAGTTGATGTGCTTAGGAATAACAAGGTAAGAGTTTTCTTTCTTTTTCCCTATTTGTTTACCAATTCAAACACATTTAAGAGTTTTCCCTTATGTCGACATTTATTTCAAATCATTAAATCATAAACTTTTGTAGGGATCACAAGCAATTGAAGGTCTTGTCTTAGACCTATCAAGGCCATTGCATTTGAGCACTAAAGCATTTGAAAGGATGCACAAGTTAAGATTACTTCAAATCAACAATGTTCATCTACATGGAAACTATGAAGGGTTATTTGAAGAGTTGAGGTGGCTTTGTTGGCATCACTGTCCATTAGACAGTTTGCCTGCAGAATTCCATCCTGGAAAACTTGTTTTTCTTGACATGCAGCACAATTTGAACACTGGCAGGGAACTAAGGTATAGAGACTTGTTTACAAGTCAATATTTCCATTTTCACTCAAGGGGAGGGAGGGGGGGCTTAAATGGATTTTCAATCAGGAGCATGACCCTTATATATATAGAGAGAGAGAGGGTCCCCTTCTTTTGCTAACCACCCCATTGGTACTAACTGTGTTAACCAACCACAACCGTAGATGCATGGCTAGGATTAATAATTTATTTTCATAATTGATTTGGTAAGTCACACGCGCTTTGCACTTTGCACATATGTGCATAGGGGTAATTTTGTCAAAACACAAAAATCATAAACATGGCAAGTTGTCCACAGTAACCGGTTCCCGAAACAATTAATTTGTGAATACATGAACAAATTTAAATAAAATAACTACCAAATTTAAAAGAGTGAAAAATACGGAAAAAGTACATGGAGGGAATGGAGGGAATCTTGAATTTGTGCATACATGAACAAATTCAAAACCAGATATTAAACCATTACTTGAAATTCAAAAATAAAATAAATAAATTAATACATAATATCAAAACTTAATTTGTGCATACATGCACAAATTCAAAATCAAACGTTAAACCATTTACATAATTTGTGCATACATGAACAAATTCAAATAAAATAACTACCAAATTTAAAAAAGAGAAAAATATGGAAACAATACATGGAGGGAATGTTGAATTTGTACATACATGAACAAATTCAAAAACAGACATTAAACATGGTTAGATGGTTAAGCATTTGTGTATATGTGCATGTGTGTGTATGTGTGCATATGTGTGTAAACAAACAATTCTGTTTCTTCTTGATGAAAAAAAGTCGTATGTATCTTATTTATGGAAAAAAATGATGGGTTTGTATTGTAGATAGAATAAGGCTAAGATTGATAAGATAAATATCAATATTAAAAGATTAATGATAATAAAAAGATAAACACAAATAATGTAAATAAAATAACTACCAAATTTAAAAGTGAGAAATTTAAGAAAACAATAAATGGATGGAATCTTGATAATTCAGTCGTGAAAAGCAAATTCCAAAAATGCCCCCATTTGAGAAGTCACGCATATAAAGCAACCTCAAGGTAAACTAAATTATGATTGGTTGAAATATGGTTAGCAACTTAGCATGGTTAGTACCAATGGGGGTGGTTAGCAAATGAATGAGACTCTCTCTCTATATATAGCTCTTAACCTTCAAATGAAATAAATGTCTATAAGGAACCAATGATTATCGATTCTTAAACAACCTATATTCTCTACACTTAATCAACTTTTGATAGATTATCCAACCCCGAGCAGTCTTAGTTATTGGTGGGGGTTCGGTCCGGTATTTGTTTTGTCATTTAGATAGTGAATGGCGTTTTTAAGCTATTATGCATTACACGCCTCATGTGGATTTAGCTTTCAACAGCGTAAAACACATTATGAGAGATGTTGCTCCGTTATATGCATGCTAATGGGGCAAGTATGTTTCTCATTGTGGTTCACCTTCAAAATTTTCTTCTTAAACAATTTGGCCCCCGTAAAATCTTGGAAAAACACCAAAAGGTTAGTTTGTACAAATGACTTCCATAGGAGGTAATTTAACAAGATAGCCCTAAAGGTCATATTCCTGACCCAAAAGTTCAAGAGAAATTACATAATGACATAGTTTAATATACACATTGATGTGTCTTGATTTGGAGTTTTTACAGTTTCTTGGTAACTTGAAGATCCTAAACATTGGTGAATCTGAATCCCTCACTACAACCCCTGATTTCACCGGTGTCCCAAATCTGGAAAAGCTGTCACTTATGTCTTGTCCAAGATTGTCAAATGTCGACAAAACAATTGGACTTCTGGGTAAACTGACTAGTCTGAATCTGGGACAGTGCAACAACCTCAAATATCTACCTAGCAGCATTTGCAACCTTAGGTCACTTGAAACACTATCTCTTGGTCTATCCTCAAAGCTGGAGCAACTGCCTGAGAAACTCGGAGATATGGAACAGTTGAGGGATATTGATCTTTACACAACCGCAATAAAAGAACTACCTGATTCAATAGGATTTTTAAGCAATCTGAATTCATTAAATCTGGCTGGATGCAAGAACCTTAAAGGTCTTCCAAGTAGCATTTGCAATGTGAAGTCACTTGAATATCTGTACATGAATGGGTGTTCTAGTCTGCATAATTTGCCTGAAGATGTGGGTAATATAAAATGCTTGAGGACGCTTAGTGCTAGCGGAACCGCAATTGAAAGGTTACCTGAATCTATTGGACTTTTAGGTGAGCTGACTGGCTTGCATTTGGAAAAATGCAAGAACCTCCTAAGTCTTCCAGGCAATGTACGCAATCTGATTTCACTTGAGGTTCTCAATCTTGGTTCTTGCTTGAGAGTTGAATTAGGTGAATCTGCTCAAACGTGGGATAAATGCTTATTGAATCTTACCCGCTTAAATCTCAGATTTTGCAATTTATCCGAACGAGATATCCCTCATAATCTTGGGGCCTTTATGTTTCTTGATGACTTGTGTCTGGAAGGAAACAATTTTTGCAGCCTACCCTTGAGCCTTGGTCAATTATCCAACTTAGTTATCCTTAATTTGGGGGAATGCAGGAACCTTCAATCAGTCGAAGTATTTCCTCCTAATCTAACACGACTGATCTTAAAGGGTTGTTCATCATTGGAAAAACTCCAACTCTCAAAGTTAAAATATTTGGAGTACATTGATCTTAAGAATTGCAGTAGCTTGGTTGGGATCCAGGGATTAGAAGACCTCTGTTTGATAAGAGAAATAAACCTGGTAGGCTGCCGGAGTCTGACAACCGCGTTTACAGATAGTTTGATACAGGTGCGCTTTGTGTATATCTGTGTGCCCATGTATCTAATGGGTTGGCTTCCGGTGAGAAGTGCCAAATTTGGTGAGAAGTGGTTATCAACCGTTGGATGAGAAATGGACTAACATTAGGATGAGACACACCGAGATAAGATGCACCGAGATGCACTGCATCAATTCCCTAAGCCGCAATTCATGGGAGGGTATTTGATTAAAAGTGATCAATAGTTTAAAAGTACTTCTCACGCTTCTCACCAAAAATGGCACCTCTGACATGATCCCATGCCTGTATCTCTAATATCTGTTCTATCTCTATCTCAATATGATTACTATTTTCTATTGAACAGGGACAATTTGGGCTTGTGCGTGGTTGTGCAATTTACTTTTCAAGGATGGAGATTCCTAATTGGTTTGAATATCAAACAACAGGGGATTCTTCAATATCTTTTGATGTGCCTTTACATGTTGAACCTGCTTTATTAGAGGTGGCGATTTGGGCTGATTATTCATTTGGCAAACTTGATGTTCTTGTGAGACGATTTGTCATGCATATCACTAATATAACAAATGATGATGAATTGACTCATTCACTTTGGGGTAGCTCCTTTGAAGTAGGGTCATGGGTTAGGCATATATCGCCAGATTACTCAATTAAAAGTGGAGACAGAATCAAGGTTTACCTTGAAATGAAAGATAAGAATGTTAGCAAAGCAGGAAAAGTTGACAGCAGTATGAAAGTGGAGAAGTATGGAGTTCATATAGCGAAACAGAACAGAGAAGATTTGAACTCGAACACACAGACAAAGAGAGGCCTCAACACCAACACGGTTCAAACTTCAAATAAACCCCGACTCTAAAAGGTTAAATTTCCTACAAAGCAAAAACTTTGTCAATGTTTATGACGTATTTGTTAGAATATGTGGAACCAACATATTCTTCACACTAAGGGGGTGTTTGCGATTGCTTATTTATAAGTGCTTATCAACTTATTTGGTGGCAAAAAGGAGTTTTATAAAAGATGTTTGGATTAACTTGTTGTGGTACCAAAACATAATAAGCTAATAAGTTGTTATTTAGGGGGTGTTTGGGATTGCTTATACTGAGTTATACATGTAAAATAAACAAAAAAGTCATAAGTTGTTTCAAATAAGTTGAGAAGTCAGTATGGACTAACTTACTAAAAACAACTTATCTGCGGTGACAAAAAGTCATACACAATTTTTTTTCCCAATTCAAACACTAGAAATAACTTATCTGCAGTGATAAAATGAAATAAGCAGATAAGTCATTTAAATAAGCAATCCCAAACACCCTCTAAAATTATCCTTTTTCTTCTGTTTTTATTGCTTACTTGTGCTAGTCTTGGCTATTTTACTACATCTACAAGACCTATAGATGCTTCCAAAGATGTTGGTGCTAGTCAACCGTTTGCTAACACCAGCTTGTAATTAGCAGATGACTTGTATTGTTATGGGCCCGAATAGACATCCCGACATGGAAAAGGCAATGAAGCTCATGGAGGATGCCAATCCAAGACATGTCGATGAGGCGGATGAAAAGGTACCTTGTAAGTTTTCAACTTCAGTTCTCATCTGAATTTTGTATTTGGTGCATTGTTTTACTTGATGGGTTTCTAATCTTCATTGAAAACTATTGATATATGATTTAAGCTTGTATTACTATGCTATTAGTGACCTATAACTTCATTGCCCATTTGTTCACTTTAAATATAATTATATCTTGGAAAAATATGTATCGTTATTGTATATGCAAGTTTTTTTTAAAAAGAGAAGTTCATGGTTATCGACATTCTGTTTGATTGGAAGGATCAGTTGCTTGGATGGTGTTATAAAGAGGATTTGTCGATATGGTGTTGTAAGAGAATTCTCAACATAGGCTTGATTTCGTATGGGATTCTCCGCCATTAAAATAGATTGTTTATTAAGGGGTCGTTTATCTAACGTTTACCCTATAAATGCTTACCGATAAGAGTTAAAACTCTTGAACTTAACTTGGTGGCTAAGATTTTTAGTCCATTAACACAACATCGTATGCAATAATTTGTCCGGTAAACGCTTATCGGATAAAAGTCGTTACTTTCACTTACCGGGTAAAACTCTCGATCCTTGTCATCACTCTTACCGGGTAAGATTTTCAAATCTTGTCATGTTCATCTGATAAGGTAAAGTGACCCGGTAAACACTTACCGAATAAGCATTTAATAAACGGTCCCTAAGTCTTTTACCCGGTAAGATTATCGGTTCCTGATATACCTCTTAACAAGTAAAATTATTGATCATTGTCATGCTCAGTTGCTAAGACAAATGACAAACTTAATATATGGTTAATTACTTAATTAAGCTATATAAAGGGTTAAATTATCACTTTACTGAGGTATAGTGGGTCAATGTTCATTACTAAATTACCGCTTCTACTTTTATCAATAGAGTAAGAGCATCTTCAACAGCTTCTCCAAAATGAGGAAAATGGAGAAAATGAGGATTTTGGGCTAAAAATGTGCTCCAACAGCTTTCCCAAAACTATCCCCAAAATGGAGAAAGTTGGAGAGAGAAAGTTTTTTTCTCCAAATATGGAGATTACTTCAAAAATGATTACCAAGTGAGAGGACCAATAGAAAACTTTGAAAATAAATATGTAGAGAGTGAAATGATATTTTAATTAATGTTTGATTCTCCAAAATGGGAAAGCTGTTGTAGATGAATGTATATTTTTTTGGGGGATTTTGGCTTTTGGTTCCTCGTTTTAAAGAAATTATTGGGAAGCTGTTGGAGATGCTGTAAACTCCATTATCATTTTTACTATTACAAATAAACCCACTTTTGGTCCTTCTGGTTCATTGAAATTCTGGAAATTGTCCTTGTGTTTCAATTAGTAGAAAAATAGCTCTTTATGCATTTAGCTTGAAACCAAATCATGAGTTTTAGTCATTTTAACATTTTTACCAGTTTCTTCTAAATTAAAAAAATATTATTTACAGCGTTTTGTTCATTTTAAGGAATGAGAATGAAAATGAAAATGGGAATGCAGGAGAATGAGAATAGGAATGAGCATTCCATTAATATTGTTTGGTTAAACCAATATAATTAATAAAGAAATATTTTATATAAACTTTTTAATACAAATATATGACTTCCAACGTGAAAATAAAAAATATTTTTCATTCAACATCGAGAAATGAAGGGGACGTATGAGTAAAAATGACTAAGCGGGAATAAAATTTTCATTCCCTCCAATTTGGTCAGGAATGGAAATTAATGGGATTGAGGTAATGATTCCATTATATTATAACAAACCAAACAGCAGTTTTTATTATCATTTTCATTCCTTACCCCTCAATACCCCCAACCAAACACCCGCTAAGAAAACAAAACCTTAAAAAGTAAATCCCACTCTATCAAGAGTAAGTTCTAATAACTTTTGCTTTCAATAAGTATGTAAGTTCACTATTGGTATTGTAGACAGTGCCATCGAGATGAAAGAAACTGTAATTGAAAAACATTTGCTTTATAAGAAAAAGAAGTAAAGAACCAAAAAAAATTAATTTTGTATATTTTATATAAATGTACTATTAATAAACAAACTTCTGGGGCCCATATTTTGTTGGGTCGTGGAAGACTCGTCCCGACCTTGTCTAGGAACGAGCGAACGAGCCTACCTATGAAGGCAAGGCTAGTAATGTAAGAGTCAATTATTGTTTGTCGAATGTGACAACCCAATGACGACAAGTGTGTTGTGGTGAAACTACATGTTCGAGGTTATCTGTGAAGAAACTCGCTATGAATAGAATGTCAAATCGGAAAATTTGCACGTAAAATGGTTGGTATGAGACGAACCCTCGAGTACAAAGGTTAAAATTGTATTTCATTTTTCTTTTTGTATGTTACTTTGGATGGATTAATATTTGAAAGTAAAAAAAAACGTTTGTTCATCCTATTCTCGACCATTTCTTTGAGTTTTGCACAATATGTTTCATTATCCGACGTTGGCTCGTCCTTGCAACTTGCAATATGAAAATGGATGTCTTGACACTTGAAATCATCATTTGGAACTCATAAGACAAATGATGAGTATTGTAGATACATCAAATCCATTCATATTCATATGCAAGCATCTCCCTTTTGGTGATGTGGTATAGGAGATGGTTTTCCACATTTGCATCACAATAAGTTTTTTGAAAGATGTATACCCCTAGCTAATATATTTGATAAAGATACCTTCAACTAAAATGAAAAGGGGATGCCACATCATATAGATAAGTCACACAAAGTTAAATTTTAAAGATAACTATGTCCTTTTTTATAATTGTAAAGTTTGTCATAAATCCTTGAATGAATCATCTGAAAATAGGCTCTAAAAATAAAACTTGAAACAATTATATAAGAGCATCTCCAACAGTTTCCCCATTTTAAAGAAAATAGAGAATATGAGGATTTTGAAATATAATTTTGTTCCAATAGCTTCCGTACAACTATCTTCAAAATGAAGAAAAGTAGGAGAGTGGAGCTGTTTTTCTTAAAATTTGTAGACAACCCAAAAAATAATTACTAGATGAGATCACCAATAGAAATATTTGAAAATAACATGTAGAGAGAGAAATAATATTTTAATATTATAATCAATATTTGTTTCTTTAAAATAAGAAATCTGTTGTTGAAGATGAATATAATTTTTTTTTTGAGATTTCAACTTTTAATTCTCAATTTTTATGAAATTTTGGAAAATATACTGAACATGCTATGAAAAGATGTAATTTGCATTTATTAAAACCATTCGGCTGAAAATATACTTAAGATGCTATGAAAATGATATACTTGTTTATTCGGCTGGATTAAACAACACCAAAATAAATTTAGGATTGAAGTGTAAATATTCTAAAGTAAATGGGGTAAACTGTCAATTCCAAACATCCTGAAACTCTCAATTGCATAACTTCATATTCAGTCCTCTCTCTGTTAGGGTTTTCACTTTTAGGCTTAAAACCCACACACCAACCCCTTGTTTCGAGAGAGAGGCGATTCAACGAAGAAAATCCCCAATCGACGGTATGTAGATTTCTGTTATCTCACACGCATGATGCGTATCAGTGGTGGTTGTTTTTGATTTTGTGTAAATGTTTTTAACCGGTTGGATGATTCGCTTTTGAATATTTGTATAAACTGGATTTTGCAGGTATTTTTGGTTGTTCAAAACGATGGCTGGAAAAGATTCGGATTACCGTATATTTGTAGGAGGACTCTCATGGGACGTCACTGAGCGTCAGCTTGAAGACGCCTTTAGCCGTTTCGGCAAAATTATCGACTCTCAGGTTCATTGCTCTTTCTTACCTGTTATGTTGTTGTGCTGAATGATTGATAAATTACCCTCTGCGATAAGATTAATCGATGAAAAAAGTACGTATAATAACAGATCTGCCATTCTTAGTGTTCTAATCTTCATAGGACCGAGTAATGTTATGATTTATGTATTAAGCAGAAGGTTCGTATTATTGAACAGACAATCATGTCAAAAACTTGTAACAATTTAATTTAAGTGGTTCTCTCGGATTTTATAACGAGGATTTAGGGTATGATGAATTTCAACGCTACTGCCAAGGATAGGAAATTTTCAAATGTTATAGTCGTTGGAGGAATTTTCGTTAATTTTCCGTGTTCTCATCCAGACAGCTATGATTATAAGGATGGATTACCATAAGAAGGTTTAGCTGTTAGCTTAAATTGCTTGAATTCTGTATGTACTTGCACAGCATTCATAGAACTTGTTTGACATCAAGAGTCCCTCTATTCCTATGTGTTTATGAAACTTTGTTAATGCTAGATAAGCAAATTTATGCTACTAGGATTGTTAGTTCTCATTTTATCATTGAAAGGTTACTTTAATTTTATATTTATAAAGAATGTTTTTTCCTTTGTGTATATCTTATTAATTCTCTGTTTGTTTTTTCTTTTTTCTTTGCTGGAATGCTGGTTCTGATCTTTGGTTGCTTAAGATGGAATTGTTTACAAGGAATTTTCGGTTCTGTTGGGTTGAATTGCTGAAGCTCACTGTCGTTTTTATGCTTTGATTTGTTCAGTTGGTTGTGTTGAAATTAAAGTGTATTGTCAACATGTTGCACAATCTCATTGAAAGAAGCTTGTATCAGATGCCTGTTTAGGTAAGTTTGTGATCTGTTTTGAGAAAGAGCAGTGGTTTGCGATCACACATGGAGATCTAACAGCAATTTGGCTTTTTCTCATATACCTTACCCTGTGGTTGAACGTCTGAAAAGTCAGAAAGGATTTAGTATTCTTCAAGAAGCTATTAATTATTACTAAAGCTAATGAATTTCCCACGTCTTGTGGACAGAAGTGCTGGCTTCTCTTGATTGGGATTGAAGTCAGATTATCTATATTTTCAACACCAAAGTTTTGGGGATTGCTTTCTTGAAAAAATATTTTTCCTGCACACTTGACTCAATTTGTGAATAAACAATGTGTGTTCTGGCAGGTAAAGAAACATTGTTTTTCGAGCCATGAAATTTCATTAACGACCCTGAATTTAGCATTTAAAAGGGGACGGGGTGTTAATTTTATAAATTTAAAAAACCTTACTGTTTTAAACTTTTTTTGTTATATTATTCAAGCTGTCTTCTTGAAGTTTGCAACATCTTTATGGCTTTTCGGTTCATTCACTAGCTAATGATTCTAAGTGGAAGTTAATCTGCACAGCAGTGATGCCTTGTTCAGCTGGGTAAGAAGCATGTGTGTGTCACATGGTTTATGCAAGAACCAACTTCATTGGTCCAGGGTTCTGTGAAGCTCTAGATACATGACAAACAATGTCCTGATGGGCTTATGCTGATAGTGACATTCATTTGAATCAAACAGTAGAGGAAATACAACTGAGCTGTAGTTTCTGAGAAGTCCATGTGGGTTGTGCCTAGATGATGATTGCTAATGCTTAGTTGCACCTGCCGTTCTCCACCAAGCATACTCTATTTTGAGCTGTTTAAAACATCCGCACTCAGATTAACACCCGAGTACGTTAGGATTAAGATGCACATGCTTTGTTTTGGCAGGAAGAGTGACAAAGGTCTGTTTTATTGCTGTTTTGAGCAATTTTCATTTTCGTGCGATTAAGTTTCATTTGATATGCACATCAAATTCAGATTGGTGGCCATCATGATATATACTGGAAATTTAGGGGACAAAACGTTCTCTTGTGGAAGAAGGCTCATCAGCTGTTTACATTGTGAAGCCATAGTTGGTGTCCGATTTTTCATCCTGCTCTGCTGGAGTTTCATTTATGTTACTACATCCATCGCTTAAATTCTTTTGTGTTGCCTGTTATTGGTCCGTGAGGGTTATCTGACAGTTGTAGTTTAAGAAAACATGTTGCCTCCTGAGTCTCTGTACATGTAAATATGGGGTTCTGTATATATATATATATACACATGTTTTGTACATACTTGGTTCTCATCTGAGAGGATAGATGTTAGACTCAACACTCGGAAGCACCAAGTTGATAGCTGTGCTTTCTTCTAGCTCGTCTTAGACCAATACCGGGTGTCTTCACTTCCACTAGTTTGATCTGTCTTTTGCGGGAAACTTGGGGCTTTGCTGTTTTTGTTGGAGAACTGTATTGCATGTCCGCTTATGCTCATGAAAGCAACTACTTGGGAATGGTCAGTCATGATTGGACTTCCAGGCTGATTAATGTAGGATGTAGCAGCGTTGTCGGTGATTCAAGATTTTAGATTTTTGAATTGCAATTGCACGCACTAACATTGGGTAGATGGGGCAACATGATCATGGTGCCACTTTGGTATCAGTAGTTTGGCAATGAGTCATATCGTCTTTATGATAAGTCCTTGGTGGAGAATGCTAAGTGAGACATCAAGTCAAAGCCATTTTTTGTTCGTCTACATATCATCTTCTTGCTGTTTGTGGGGTGTTCTGTGACATGAATTTTAGTTTCTGATGCTCAAGAGTATACCTGGCTGATAGTTTTTGACACCAAAAATGTGATCAACTGGCAGTGGTAACAGTGGCTGAGGATATGTCACTACTTTGTTTATATGTGCAATGGTTATATGTTCAAGGGGCTAACCAACAATCGAGAGAGTTTGAATCCATTGTCTTGCACTATTCTACCTTCAGCAAGGGAAACTATAATCCTTAAACAAAAGTGAACTGTCAGAACTGTAAAAGCAAAAAATTGTGTGGCAATCATCCTCTGAAAGATCTGATAGTAACATATACCTTATGTTGACCAGAGTGTGTAAGAAGAAATTGATAAACGGATCGGTTGGTCTACTATAAAACCTAACAAATTTAGGTAAAACAAAAGCAAACTCTCAGAACTGTATGGTCAGCTGAACTTCTGTGGTTAAGTCATCTCAGGCTATGTATGTTACTCTGGCAGACTGCTAAGATTAGAAAAATTCCAGATAAAGATCCGTTAGTAACAAAGATCTTGTATTGACCAGAGTTGGAAAGAAGAAATCAAATTGATTGGTACAGAGGTTCTTGAGCTACTATAATAGCTAACAAATTAAGTTCTTTGTTGGCCTAATTGATCTAGAGGTAATATGTTAAACCAAGTAAAATTTCTATTATTCCTGTATACTTTTATTGTGTAAAATTATCTTTTGCTATTTAAAGAAACTCCATCCTTTATACTTATGGAATTTCATCATATTTAGTTTTTTATATATAAAGGCATGATGCTGTTTGTGTATTTTTATATGTATAAACAAACTTTGTTGGACTTGAGTAGCTGATTTATTTAAAGTCATTGAGAAAAAAGGAATTCATATATGCTGAACTTTCTCTCCCATGAAACTGCATACACTATAGCATGCATTTTTAAGAGATCTATTTTCATTTGAAAATTAAATTGTTTTGAGTATTTTTTTTCGGCAAACACACCGTCAAGTCTGTAACAACATTTTCATGTAAATGTATTTTTGAGAAGAAAAAACTCTACCTAGATGGATGAAGAAGCTCCTGAATTTGCCTGTGAAAAAGCGGTTGTTGCAATTATTGTTCGCTTCAGGAAACATGCCTATTTTATGTTGCCATACTTGATTTTTATTGTGGTACAGTGGTAGACCCTGAGTTGTACTAGCATTTTTATTCGGCTTTCACGTTATGTCTCAAAATAGTGTTACTTATATTATAATTTCAAACTTTTATAACTTGGTGCAAGGATTGTGTGTTGCTTCTATGGTTGTATGGTATTAAGCATGGTCTTTATGTAGATAATGCTTGAAAGAGATACTGGTCGTCCGCGAGGATTTGGGTTTCTGACGTTTTCCGACCGTAGAGGTATGGAAGATGCAATCAGAGAAATGCATGGCAGTGATTTTGGGGAACGAGTGATCTCGGTTAACAAGGCCCAGCCTAAAATGAGCGGTGATGATGCAGATCATGGTTATGGCGGAAGCTACCCGTCAGGTGGTAGAGGTGGTGGTTATGGTGGAAGTGACAGAGGCGGCGGTCCTCTGGGTCAGGACGAGTGCTTTAAGTGTGGTCGTTCTGGACATTGGGCTCGTGATTGCCCTTCAGTTGGTGGTGGCGGCGGCAGAGGCGGCGGCAGCCAGTTCTCTCGCTCCAGGTTTAGTGGGGGTGGTGGCCGTGGAGATCGCTATGCAGATCGTAACCGTTACGTGGATGATAGATACGATGCAGGGCGTTTTAGTGATAGAGACCGCTATGACAGTAGAGATAGCAAGTATGGAAGCCGCAGTCGCTATGCTAACGACAGGTACCCTTGATATTATTATTTGGCAAATACACTTAAATGACTGTTCTACCCTTCAAAGCAATACATTCTTGACTGTTTTACCCTTGATATTATTATTTGGCAAATACACTTAAAATGACTGTTCTACCCTTCAAAGCAATACATTCTTGACTGTTTTACCCTTGAGACACAATTTTGATGTAGTTGGTATTGATGTAGGTACCCGCCCAGTGGAGGAGATCGGTTTGGAGGCGATAGGTATGGAGCCCCAGAGCGGTATCCTCCACCACCGCCGCCGCCGAGTGGTGGTTATGGGAGGGAGAGGGACTATGATCGGGATGTGGGTCCAAGGAGGAGCGGTGACAGATATGGTGGAGGTGGAGGACCAGCGCGTTATGAAGGAAGAAGCTACAGGGACAGAGCAGGTCCATATGAGCGTCCACGAAGGGGAGGAGGCCGTCCATCTTCCTTCGATTATTGAAAAACTTCTTATCTTGTGACAATGGTTGAACGTTTTATCTGGCTTTGTAGATTTGGTTAGTGTTTGGATCATTTGGAAGTTGTTTTGCTAAAAATATTTTATCGCCTTTGCATCTTATTAATCGGTCGGTATTCGGTTGTTTTGTTATTTAAATCTCGTCGACAGGTCCATGCATTAACTTTCAAATTTCATGTTAATGTGGTAAACTTGGAACTAGTACTGCAATGAAATGCTACGAATATGCATGGTGTTATTCGAATATTTTAAAGTTTTAGTTTGAAATTTGGACATAATACTTGCTATATTTAATTTTTTTAATCGATCTCCAAGTCGTTCAAAATTGATTTCCAAAATCAACTCCAAATCGATCCCCAAAATCGATTGTCTGTTTTCGTTTTTTTCTTCTTGGTTTTGGAGTTCGATTTGTAGTTGTGCAGCGTTTGTTTTTGGTTGCTGTGGGTTTGTTTCTCGCAAGCCTGCAGTATGCTTATGTCCTGTTTTTTGCTTCTTGGTTGTTGGTGTTTGTTTTGGATCTTGGCTGCTTATGTATTGGTTTGGTTGGTATAATAAATTTGCATTTAAAAAAAAAACTTTGTTGGTGTGAAGGATGGAATCTCCAGAAAAGCTTCAATACTCATGCTAAGATTGATTTTCAAATTGCTTTTAAAATGGATATAGAAAGAAGGTTAATCTAACTGCTCCTATGAAATCTTTGGGGGAATTGATAACAAAACACCCATATTTGTGTGCTGAAAGGTTGGGATAAAACTATCTATACTCCTTTATTAAAAGAATAAGGAGCCGTTTTTTTCAATAGTTTTCTTAGCCACGTTTCCTTCTCCCCTTTCTTCTCCCCACGATTTCCTTCAGTTTCTCTCCTAACACTCACCCAACAAGAAACGGGATTGATTCTCTCTCAAATTACGCCTGCATCTTCTCTCGTTCTCTCCATCGTTCACTCCTCCACAAACCAGGTTAGGTTTTATTTGTGTTGATTTTTGAGGAATCGGTCTCTATAGGAATCGACCAGAAAGGTTAGTTTTCCATTTGTTTAGAATCGGTCTCTACTGTTTCGTTCTTTCCCGCATAACTACATCAATCTTTCGATCATATAGATTGGTTTTTCATTTTGTTAGGACAACCTTAGGGGGGGTAAAGGTTGTATTTAAAATTATTTCACAAATAAAAAATTCTCTTATCAAAATCAACAACAAATATTGCATGCACAACAAATATATAAATAAAATTAAGTGCACAACGGGAATATAAAGAGATAAGGGTAGAGAATATTGATACCGACACCGAGATTTAAAGTGGTTCACCACCAACTGGCTGGCTAGTCCACTTGCCGAGACACTTCTCGACACACTGATTCACTATAAGTGTTCTTTATGGTAGAACACAAACCTTGATACAATGATAATAAAATCTCTTGCTTTTGCTTGAGAACGTGAATCACTCACACTATTCAAATACTTACAAGAGAATATATCTCACAATGTTAATCACTCTTGAATAAGTATAACACTTGGATTTGTGAGAGGTTGATCACTCAAAAATTATAACTTGAATAAGTTATTAAATGAGATGAGGAGCTGAGTATTCTTTCAAGAGCTGGGTATTCAATGTCTACTTGTCTTGACATAAATGCTGAGAAGCTGCATGTATTTAAGCTGGACGTGGCAACGGTCAAAAGCTCACCGCGGTATACCGCCTATATGGGTGCGGTATACCGCCCAGAAAAAGTGATCCTGACAAAAAGGAGAGTCAACCTGCAAAGCCTGCAACTCGTACCAGCAGAGCCGCGGTATACCGCCGAGCACCATGCGGTATACCGGCGTCAGATGGATCAGAACCCTGTTGAGTGACCATAGCTTAAAAGGGGTCTGAATGCTTTTTCCTTACTTCCAAAAAAAATCAGCACATTCCTTTTGGCTAAATTTTGAAAGATTGAATTTTAAAGAACAAAATCTTTTCTAAATAGATAAATCAGGGATTTTATTAATTTAAGAAATAGTTGGGTTAGGTTTTTGAAATATCCAAGTGGTATATTATTTTAGGGTGTTTATCATTATGAGATATATATAAATAATGACGACATAAACACCAGGCTTGGACTCTTCAGATAAAATCTTCATGTTGTCCAATTAACTGCACACTTGGATAAGATTGTTAGAAAAACAATAATACGGTGTGTTTGGAATCATCAAAATAAATATATAGAGATGTGGCACACTTGCACCAACAATCTCCCCCTTTTTGATGATGACAAACACAACGCTAAACACGAGAGCATACTCGGTTTCTCTCCCCCTTTTGTCGAAGCAAAAAGGGTTAAGAAAGACGCTATGCTCCCCCTCGAGAGATGCTCCCCCTCAAAATATGCATATAATTGAGAGTAGCATTATCTCATGGGTTATACTCAAGCATGCCTAAACCAAGTCTTAATTTAAAGAACGATTTTTTGTTTAGGGCTTTAGTAAAAATATCGGCCAAATTGTCTTCGGAATCAACTTTTTCAAGCACAATGTGGCCTTTTTGAACATTATCTCGTAGAAAATGATGTCGCAACTCAATATGTTTGGTACGAGAATGTAAAACGGGATTTTTACTTAGGTTTATGGCACTTGAGTTATCACACATAATTGGAATTTTGGATTGACGTACCTCAAAGTCGGTAAGTGTGTGCTTCATCCATAGAACTTGAGCACACGCTCTCGCGGCGGCTACATATTCCGCTTCGGTAGTGGATAAGGCTACGGAATGTTGTTTCTTGGAAAACCAAGACACAAGCGAGAGACCTATAAAGGCACATACTCCACTAGTGCTTTTTCGATCAACCATCGAGCCACCAAGATCGGAATCGGTGAAGCATGTTACTTCTAGCTCGGGTTGTTTTGGATACCATAGGCCAAGATTCGTAGTCCCTCTAAGATATCTAAAAATACGCTTGACGGCTTCATAGTGAGATTGTTTAGGCGAAGATTGAAAGCGAGCACATAAACACACACTATACATGATATCAGGTCTACTAGCAGTTAAATACAATAAGCTACCAATCATGCCACGATAAATCTTTTCATTAAAATCGGTTCCCTCTTCGTCACTAGATAATTTTAGATTGGTGGTCATCGGAGTTTCAACAGGTTTGACATTTTCAAAATTAAACTTTTTCAACATGTCTTTACAGTATTTTGATTGACTTATAAAAGTGCCATTTTCACTTTGTTTTATTTGCAATCCTAAGAAGAATTTTAATTCTCCCATCATGCTCATTTCAAATTCATTAGTCATTTTTGTAGCAAATTCATTACAAAGATTTTCATTTGTAGAACCAAAGATAATATCATCAACATACACTTGCACAACCACAATATCATTTTGAGCATACTTGACAAACAAAGTATTATCTATTTTACCCATAATATAACCACTTGTAATTAAAAAAGATTTTAATCTATCATACCACGCACGCGGAGCTTGCTTTAAACCATAAAGCGCCTTTTTTAATTTATAAACATGCGTCGGATTTTCAAAATTTTCAAAGCCGGGAGGTTGGGAAACATATACCTCCTCATTTATAAAACCATTTAGGAAAGCACTTTTGACATCCATTTGATATAATTTAAAATTTTTAGCATTCGCAAAAGCGAGAAGCATTCGAATAGACTCTAACCTTGCAACTGGTGCAAAGGTTTCATCATAATCGATACCTTCTTGTTGATTGTACCCCTTGGCAACTAAACGTGCCTTGTTTCGGGTGACTTCACCGTTTTCGTCTACCTTGTTACGAAAGACCCATCGTGTGCCAATAATGGTTTGACCGCTAGGGCAAGGAACTAAGTCCCACACATCATTCCTAGTAAACTGGTTTAACTCTTCTTGCATGGCCATTATCCAATCCTCATCACCTAAAGCTTCTTCTATGTTTTTAGGTTCTATGGATGAGATAAAGGCGTGAAAGGCACAAAGGGTATGGATTTGTGATCTAGTCGTTCTTTGGTTTAGGTCACCTATGATTTGATCTACGGGATGGCCTCTAGATGTTCTAAGGTTAGGATCATCTACTCCTTGTGGAACATAACATGGAGGGGCATCACTAGATTCTACATTGTTTGTAAGAGATTGGGTTCCTAAGTCCAAGGTTCTAAGATGTTGGGCTAGTGCATCTCCTTCACAACCATTATCATTTACTAAGGGTGCACTAGGTTTAGGAGGACTTTCATCAAAGCTTACATTTAGGGATTCTTCTACAACCATGGTCTCTTTATTAAGGACTCTATAGGCTTTGCTATTCCAAGAATAACCAAGGAATACTCCCTCATAGGCTTTTGGGTCAAATTTGGTCAAATAAGATTTGGTGTCTAAAATAAAACATTTACAACCAAATACCTTAAGATGGGCTAAGGAAGGCTTTCTACCACGTAGGATCTCATAAGGGGTCTTATTTAGGATACTCCTAATTAGCACACGATTGAGGACATAGGTCGCGGTAGCTACGGCATCACACCAAAACTTTTGGGGAACTTGGTGTTCATTGAGCATAGTCCTACTCATTTCTTGTAGGGTTCTATTTTTCCTCTCCACAACCCCATTAGATTGAGGAGTGCGAGGAGCAGAAAAATTGTGCGTTATACCATATTTGTCGCAAAACGCACCAAATTGAGTTTCATTATCGAATTCGCGTCCATGGTCCGTACGAATCGAAACAATCGTGCAACCTTGTTGGTTTTGAATTCGTTTTCCCAAAATCTTAAATTTTTCAAAAGCTTCATTTTTATGTTTTAAAAATAAAGTCCACGTATATCGGGAAAAATCATCTACAATTACTAGAGTGTAATAATTTCCTCCAAAACTTTGAATGGCCATAGGGCCAAAAAGATCCATGTGTAAAAGTTCTAAAACTCTTTTAGTTGAAATCACATTTTTTGATTTATGAGAAACATGAGTTTGTTTGCCGACACGACATGCATCACAAAAATGATTATCAAATTTTAATTTTGGAAGGTTACTCACAAGCTCCTTATTTTTCAAATTTTGAATTAATCTAAGGTTAGCGTGACCTAAACGTCTATGCCACAAGGTCGAATTATCATATACGGAAGATAAACAAACATTTTTATTTACATCAGTTTTACAAACATAAAGATTTCCTTTTATAACCCCATTCAAAAGAACTTTACCATTTTTCAGAATTTTGCAAGAGTCTTCTTCAAAAACAACAATTATACCATTTTTGCACAGTTGACGAACACTTAGCAAGTTAAATTTCAAATTATCAACATGCGTAACATCTAAAAATGTAACATTGTTGCAAGAAATTGTACCTTTCCCAATTACCTTTCCTTTGGAGTTTCCTCCAAAAATTACTAGTCCACCATCACATGACTCATATGATGAAAAAAGATTATGGTTTCCGGTCATGTGACGTGTGCATCCACTATCAAGAATCCAATCCATATCAAGATTTATCTACAACATTTAAAGTACAACTTTTATGGTCCCCACATCTTATGGGTCCTTTGAAAGTTAGCATAGAAAACCACATATAATAATAAATATATTTTCACAAAAAATATACAGACAAGAAAATTATTTACTCAACCCTTTTCGGTAGCTCTACTTGGAAGCGACCAGGAAAGACGGTGAGGGTGGTAAGCGCGAAGGCACTTTAAAAACCGACCTCATTAGAATTCGAAGAATTCGCCTTTATCTTTCCTAGACACCGTATCCAAATAGGTGAGCCTATTCGGAGTTGATTCATAATTTTCAAACACAGAATATATATATATATATATATATATGTATATAATATATATATACAAAAAAATTTAAAACCATAAACGCATGCCACCGGGATTATCAACACTAAAGGAGCCTTTAGGAATCCACTTTGGTATCATTTTAATTTTACGATCATATTTATCAAAGACGTAAAAAGGAGCATGCATATTCACACTATTTTTTGGTCTAGAAAATTTACTATTATACATGCATGCATAAGATTTCCTAGACTTATAATTCACATTATTTATGTTGGACATATATGAGGATTTTTGCACATACGGTTTTCTCATTTCAATATTTTTAGGTGGTTCAAAACATCTTTTGATAGGCATACATAAGCACTTATCTTTACACGTATCGGAACCAACGCCTTTTCTACAATTAGTGCTATTTGACATATTTAACATTTTAAGCACTTTCTCATTGCTACTTTGAAAGGCATGTGCTAACAAATTATCTTTTTCATGTTTATCACATTTTTCTTTTAAACATGCATTTTCCTTTTTAAGCACATCACAATTAGCACATAAATCATTTTCAACTATTCTTTTCTCAAGGCATGCAATTTCTTTATTTAAAATGTCACAAGAATTGCAAACATATTTTTCACTTAATTTATTTTCTAAATTTATGATTTTTTCATTATCGCATGCAATTTTTTGTTTGCTATCATGAATTTCCTTTTTACTTAATAATAATTCTTCCTTTAATTTTGCGTTCTCATCTTTATAATTATTTGTAAGCATAACCATTTTTTGAAAGGCATCATTTAACATATCAAGATCATCATCATCATTACATTCATCATCGCTAGAGTAATTTGAGTAACACGAGTTTACCTCATCGTCGCTTTCCGCCATGAGACAAATGGCTTCATACTCATTTTCATCTTCACTTGCGCTCCACGCGCCTCCAACGAAGGCTTTCTCCTTCTTGATTTTAGGTTTATTTCTTTTTGGACACTCGTTGGCATAGTGATCCTTGTCTCCACATGAGTAGCAAAAGCCCTTCTTTTTCTTGGCTTCTTCATCATCACTTGATTCGCCATTTTTATTTGTTTTGTCGTTCCGTTTATGGAACTTTCGGCTTCGGTTTTCTCCACCACGGCGATAATCTCCTTTTCTTTGAAACCTATCATTTCTTGAAAACTTTTTGTTAGCTAAAAATTTAGAAAAATTTCTTACCAACATGGCTACATCGTCAAGATGTTCGGGTTGATCCTTTGAGGAGCTAGCTTTCTCCTTCTTTTTCTTCTTCTCCTTCTCGTCACTTGAAGTTGAAGCTTTAAGCGCCAAAGATTTCTTTTTATCATGCTCCCGATCTTTGTTCCTTTTTAGTGCAATTTCATGCACTTTGAGATTTCCAATGAGATCATCTAATTTCATCATTGAGAGGTCACGGGAGTCTTCCAAGGATGTGATTTTCGGCATCCACTTCGGAGGAAGTGCTCGAAGAATTTTTCGCACGTAATCTTCGTTAGGATATGTTCTACCAAGACCTTTCAAGCTCACCATGATAAGGTTAAAACGTTTAAACATTGAGTCGATTGACTCATCTTTTAACATCTCAAACATTTCATAATCATGTACAAGAATATTTATTTTTGAGCTTTTGACTTGAGAATTTCCTCTATGAGTATTATTTAGATTTTCCCAAATATCGTGAGCAGTTTCACAAGAATAAACACGTTCAATCTCATCTTTAGTAAGTGCCGAAAAAAGGATATTTTTAGCTTCAAAATTTAAGCAAACCAAAGCATCCTCAGCGGCGGACCATTCCGCTACTGGTTTTTCACTAATTACTCCATCTTTGGTTTTGGTGGGTTTATAATCTCCATTTTTAATAATGTCCCAAATTTTTCGACTTTTGCCACGAACGTAGCATTCAAAAAGATTTGCCCAAAGACCAAAATTTTCGGTGTCAATTTGCGGAATCTTTGTAGAAATAATTCCCTCAGAGGTTGCCATTTAAAATACAAGAACAAGTTTTTAAAAAGCACAAATATTTTTAAAGAAACTTGCAACCTGCTCTGATACCAATTGTTAGGACAACCTTAGGGGGGGTAAAGGTTGTATTTAAAATTATTTCACAAATAAAAAATTCTCTTATCAAAATCAACAACAAATATTGCATGCACAACAAATATATAAATAAAATTAAGTGCACAACGGGAATATAAAGAGATAAGGGTAGAGAATATTGATACCGACACCGAGATTTAAAGTGGTTCACCACCAACTGGCTGGCTAGTCCACTTGCCGAGACACTTCTCGACACACTGATTCACTATAAGTGTTCTTTATGGTAGAACACAAACCTTGATACAATGATAATAAAATCTCTTGCTTTTGCTTGAGAACGTGAATCACTCACACTATTCAAATACTTACAAGAGAATATATCTCACAATGTTAATCACTCTTGAATAAGTATAACACTTGGATTTGTGAGAGGTTGATCACTCAAAAATTATAACTTGAATAAGTTATTAAATGAGATGAGGAGCTGAGTATTCTTTCAAGAGCTGGGTATTCAATGTCTACTTGTCTTGACATAAATGCTGAGAAGCTGCATGTATTTAAGCTGGACGTGGCAACGGTCAAAATCTCACCGCGGTATACCGCCTATATGGGTGCGGTATACCGCCCAGAAAAAGTGATCCTGACAAAAAGGAGAGTCAACCTGCAAAGCCTGCAACTCGTACCAGCAGAGCCGCGGTATACCGCCGAGCACCATGCGGTATACCGGCGTCAGATGGATCAGAACCCTGTTGAGTGACCATAGCTTAAAAGGGGTCTGAATGCTTTTTCCTTACTTCCAAAAAAAATCAGCACATTCCTTTTGGCTAAATTTTGAAAGATTGAATTTTAAAGAACAAAATCTTTTCTAAATAGATAAATCAGGGATTTTATTAATTTAAGAAATAGTTGGGTTAGGTTTTTGAAATATCCAAGTGGTATATTATTTTAGGGTGTTTATCATTATGAGATATATATAAATAATGACGACATAAACACCAGGCTTGGACTCTTCAGATAAAATCTTCATGTTGTCCAATTAACTGCACACTTGGATAAGATTGTTAGAAAAACAATAATACGGTGTGTTTGGAATCATCAAAATAAATATATAGAGATGTGGCACACTTGCACCAACACATTTCTTTGGATTCGATCTTTATTGGTTCGTTCTTATGTTGCATCTATTTGGAACCGATCTCTACTTTTGTTCTTTTCCACAGATTTCTTTGGAATCGATTTCAATCTTTGTTGTTGATTTTTGAGGTAAGGATTGTTTGTTCTTGACATATTGAATTAGATGATTTTGATTTGTAATCCAGGTTTCGATGAAACTGCGAGTCATGGTTTTGGAATCCATTCCTCTTTCTATATATTTTTTCCCCTGCAAAAAATGTTGACACTTGATCAATCTTTGTTCTTTACTTTTGAGGAAAAGAGTTGTTCTTGATTTTATTGAGGTAAAGACGTATTTTAGTAGGTTTATTGAATTTGATGATTTTTTATTTTTAATCATTGTTTAGATGGAAACTATAATGATGGTTCTGATTCGTATCTCATGGGGATTGAATGAATGAAAGATGCAATCCATGCCTCTTTCTATATATTTTTACCTCTATCCCCTACGGAAAGAAGGCGCCATCTGATTTATTAGCTTAAATGAGCTTCAAACCTTTATTAGTATGTACATGTTGTGTACAACTGTACATAGTTACTTCACTGAACTATTGCAACTATTGCTTGTATTTTTACACCAAAAAACCTTCAAACCGAAATAAGTTCACCCCTGGTTGTAGTTTTACATGCTGTGTTTGTAGATGCTTTTTGTCATGTGAAAAGGTATAAGATGCTTGCTTATACATGTCGTGTTTCACAGATTGATGAAATTAATTTTGTTTGGATGTTTATTGCTGTTTGAAATTTTAGATGTGCTTCTCTTATATATGATGTTAAATGAAATATATACGTCTTTTTTTCTTGAATAAGTTCTAACATCCTTTTTGAATTTTAGGGTTCTTATTGCACCCTTCAATCGAGCGTTTTGTGTCTCTATATCTTTACTGGAATGGATCATAAAGGTTAGTTTTCCATTTCTCATTAGCTTGATTTGCTTTCATTACATTAGTTCGTTTTTTTGTCTGTAAGCCTTCTTTTTGTTCGACTCATGATTATTTTTGGTTCTCGAATGTATTCTAACAGCACCTTTCATTGTTCAAATTAGCATGAATTAACTGATTTTAAACTTATAGATTAGTTGGTTTTTTTCCATCAAGCAATAGTCTTTCAAAAGCTGTTGGGTCATCAAGATTTGAAGATGACCTCATGATCTCCTTTTATACTTTGAAAAAATTTTATACTTAGAGAAATTTTGGATGCATGGTTCTTTGTAATGGCGTGTACAAGATAGCAAATGTTTGGTGAACTCAAAGATCAACCAAAGTCAAGATTAGAGATTCTCTCATTGTGGAAGTGAAAGATCTTTTCTCAACACATACAAGTCATTGTCCACCGATGGTGTTCTCACACATCGGTGGACATCTCTCCACCGAAATCTCTCTCTGTTTCGGCCAAAGAATCCCACCAATGGAAGTCCAATTTCGGTGGGATCTCAAAGAAGTCTCAAAGATACTTTCTCCAAAGATGATGTCACATATCCCAAAGATGATGTCACATATCTCAAAGATGTGTCACATATCCCAAGGCTATCATCGGTGGGATCTCAAAGAAGTCTCAAAGATGCTTTCTTCAAAGATGTGTCACATATCCCAAAGTGACATTTCGGTGGGACCTCAAAGAAGCTTCAAAGATGCTTTCTTCAAAGATGTGTCACATATCCCAAAGTGACATTTCGGTGGGACCTCAAAGAAGCTTCAAAGATGTTTTCTCCAAAGATGTGTCACATATCCCAAGTTTCCTTCGGTGGTGCAATCTTTAGAAGACAAATTGAGAAGATATTTTCTACATGGATAAAGTGACATTTTGTCTTATTATCCATTTCCATATAAAGTTCTTTTCTCATGCATGGGCTCTTCTGACTGTTCCTTGTAAAAGGTGACAAGGACTTCACAACTCTCCAGAAGTCAACATCCTCAGCAAGTGTGAAGATGACAAGTGCCCCAAGCATTCAATGCTTGCACACTCCTTGTCACTATAAAAGGAAGACCTCTTCATGCAGAAAACACCCAACATCTGGAGAGACTTTGAAGATTACTGTGTGCTCTTGATATTCTACGCAAACTGGAAGATTTCTCTAAGTGCAAGAATTTCCAGTTTGCTTGAAAAACTTTATAGCTTTGTTCTAAGTGTTCTTAGTTATTTTGTTAGTATACTTTGTGTAAGATTGTTATAATAGTTTATATGTTCTTTTCCGCAACAGTCTTAAGTTTTATATGTGTAATTCTTGTTGAAAGATTTTCAATATAAAGAATTAAAATTTTGAAAATTTTGAGTATTGTATTCAACCCCCCCCCCCCCCCTTCTACAATACTTGGTTAGCCATCTGGGACTAACAAGTGGTATCAGAGCAGGAAGTTTAATTCATAAACTTGATATGCAATGGTTGCTTCTTCTTCCAAAAATGAAGCTTTTTCTCAAAACACCTTTTCTGAAAATGGGTCCATTTCAAAACCTCCTAAGTTTAATGCTAACAACTTCTCTTTGTGGAAAAGCCGCATGATGCTGTTCATGGAAGGAGTGGATACTAAATATCCAACCATTCTCAAAGAGGGACCTATCATCCCCAGAGTTTGGGCTCGCTATGAAACGCAGAGGCCTGGTAAAGAAACCATGGAAAAAGATAATTCTGATGATTCCTCTGATGAAGAAAAATCTGCTGCTACTGGTCGTTACATTCTTAAAAATCCTAAGAAATATACTGATGAGGAAAAACGACTTGTGTCTCTTGATTCTAAAGTTAGAACTATCATTGCTCTCTCTCTTCCTGATGAAGTGTACCACTCTCTGGTAAATCTCTCTACAGCCAAAGAGATGTGGTCCACTCTGTGTGTTTTGTACGAAGGTACAAATGAAGTTAAAAAGAGCAGAAAGATTGCTCTTGTTAAAAATTATGAACTCTTTGCTTTTGAAAAAGGAGAATCTCTTCCTAGCTACTACAATCGCTTCAACTCTCTTTTAAATGATCTTAAGTTGTTGGGCAGAGTCTATGATAATGAGGAAGTCTTGTGCAAGTTCATGGATTGTCTTCCAGATTTTTGGGAAAATATATGTACTTGCATCAAAACTACCAAGGACCTTGAGTTCATGCCCTTAACTGTTCTTTATGGAACTCTTTTCAACTATGAGCAGACGAAACTGCATAGGTTTATAAAGAACTCTTCTCTAGCTCTCCTAAGTGACTCTTCCAAAAAGACTAAGTGTTTTCCAAAAATCACCTACCCATCTGACTCTGACCATGATAGTCAAGAAGATCCCAATGATCATTCAGAGGCATATCTTAGTGATGCTAAGGATGAATGTGAGGAAACTTCTGTTGATAAATTATCTGATGAAATGGCCATGTTGGATGGGTACTCTAAATCCAAATCTCATCTCTCTTCTGGAAAATCTAAGTTTCGTAGAAAATCATCCTCTTCTCTCTCCAAACCCTCTTCTTTGGACAAATCTAATGAGGAATGTTTTAATTGTGGTAAAAAGGGTCATTTTGCTTCTGAGTGTAGAAGTAGAAACCTTGAAAGACCCAAAATTGCTTCCTACCGATTTTCCTCAAAATCTGGAGGATCTTCCAAAAATTTCGGCCAACACCTCTCTTCTGCAAATTCTGACCGGGCTGAAAGATACAAGGAAAAATACAAGAGAGAAAAGGAAAGAAATGAAAGACTTATCAGAAGAGGAAAGGGTCTGCCTGCTAAAACTCATGATTTGGCAGATGAACCCACATCTGAAAGCGAATGACCCCTCAAATGTCTATTTCATGGCCAAGATAAATGACATGGATGATTCAGAAGACCACACCTCCTCAACTGCTCTTGTATCAACTAAATGATTCTCCTCCTCATCACAGGTACATCCATTTCTATCTCTCTCTGATGCTAAAAAGATTGAAGCATTTAATTCTTTATCTATTGTCTTTAGATGATGCATCCTTCTCTTCTAAGGGGGTGTTTGGGAGTGCTTTTTAGTCCTAAGAGTGCTTTTGGCCAAAAGTGCTTATTGACTTATGGTGGTGGGAAAACGAGTTTTTAAAAAAGTGTTTGGATTAGCTTTTGTGGTAGGAAAAGCCAATAAGTCAATAAGTTATTTTTTTAAAAAGTGTTTGGTTTTTTTTAGTTAACAAAAATGACTTTTTGAATCAAAAAGCGCTTTTGGGATCAAAAAGTCAGGATTTTGTAACTTTTGAAAAATGACTTTTTGTAGTTTATCAAAAAGCAGTTTGAAAAGTGCTTTTCAGTTACCCAAGCACTATTTTTAACTTATTGGCTTCTTGAAAAGCCAATAAGTCAATAAGCAGTTTTATAACACACATCCAAACACCCTCTAACTCATGCAAAATATTTTCTAACTCAAAAAAAAAAAGTTTATGTGTGCCGATTTTTTATTAAAAAGAAATCCTCCAATTTTTTTAATAATACCTATGTGACTTCTCCTACCGATTTTCTTCACAGATCTGTGTGTCTCAAAATGTCATTTTCAAAGGAAAAGTCTTTGGTCCTCCCAAAATTTGAAAAAGGAATTTTAGGTGCTGCACCCCAATTCTTTGTTACCTCATCAAAATCTTTGAGCAAAAGTAAGGAAAAATGTCGAGTTTCTAAAAAGATTTTTCCTCATAGAAAATGCTATATCTGTGGTGATACTTCTCATTTTGCCAAAGACTGTCCGAAAGAAAGAACTGATCTAAGTGACACCAACACTTTTTCTTCTAACCCAAAAGGACCCACCATCAAATGGGTATCTAGGAAATAAATTCTTTGTGATTGCAGATTTTGAGTTGGGCAGATGGATCTATGTGGACAAGTGAGAAAGTTGACAAAAGCTTAGAATTATTTTCTCTCATGACTCATAAGCATGATGATGTCATTCTCATGACATCACCATCTCCAATCTCCTAAATCCATTTCTATCTTGTGGCTGAAACCCTTACACCACCGAAGTTGCTTTCTACCGACATTTTTCATATACCATCATTTCCCATACCACCTACACCCCTTTCCCACCATACATCTCACCTTACATTTTCTCATCCACCACCTTTCTACATCATTTTCTTTTTCAAGAGCATCTCATCATCACCGATCACTTGGCAAACATCACCGACCCCACACCATAAGACCACCACCGACCTATTTTCCACTTCACTTGAAAGTGGCCACCGAGATCACGTTCCTCCCAACAACCTAATCTCACCGAACATCACCCCTACCGAAAACTCTCCACCGATTTCTAGGCCACCAAAATTACTCCTCACTAGAACCAACTTCCTATGTGATTTTTTTTCAAGATTTTCTCTCTCATAATGGTGATTCTCCTACTTCACCAAATCTCAATCTTTTTGGGGTCATCAAAAATTGGAAGATGAAATTCCAATCTTTTCTTCTCTTTGAAGATTTTCTCCATAATGCCTTAGAAGACTTTCTCCACTCTCTGCTGAAGATGTCTTAGCAGATTTCCCTCAACCTCTTCAAAAAAAAAAATTACACCGAATTTTTGTCTAACTCTTGCAAATTTTCGGTGGGAATGATTTAAAAAAAATTACCGATTTTACACCGAAATTTCCACCGATTTTCATGAAAAATGCTTCCAAAAATCGGTGGGTTTGCTGTAGTAACCGTGACCAAACTTGAAGGAGTTTCAAGTCTTGGGGTGGAATCTGAATAAAATGGGAATTGAGGAGAGTAATTTGTAAATGAGGCCTAGGGTATATAAGGGCACAAAACCCTAGAAGAGACATTCTCTTACTGATTTGTGTGTGTGGTTGGCGGCTATTGAAGAGAAAGGAGGAAAGAAAGAGGTTTTGGATATCCTTGGCATTTGAAGAAGAGAGGCACCAATCTGTGGATTCAGAAGAGAAAGTGGTGTTGGATTTCGTTCCTGCTAGTAATTTGACCAGGTAATCCTTCTTACAAACTCTCTGCTGATTCGGTTGTGTTTGATTGTTTAAATGGGAGTTTTGTGAGAAAGGGCATTGTGGTCTTGAAAGAAAGATTTGGCCATCTATTGGTGTTTGGATAGCAAGAAGTTGATAAGAATTGGTCACGTAATATTCATGTTACCTTTTATCGCGGCATCGTGTTAATTTGAGGGATTTTAGTGAGATTTCAGCCTCTAAACTCGTCCAGCGCCGTCCGGAAAACCTCATCTTATGAATGTTTCCGGGTAGGTGTTCGTTAGTCGGATGTGTGTGTCCGGATAGGAGTTGTCCGGATAGGAGTTGTCCGGATATGATGTTGTCCGGATAGGAGTTGTCCGGATATGATGTTGTCCGGATATGATGTTGTTCGGATAGGGTGTTGTTCGGATATGATGTTGTCCGGATAGGGTGTTGTCCGGATATGATGTTGTCCGGATATGATGTTGTCCGGATAGGGTATTGTCCAGATATGATGTTGTCCGGATAGGCTGTTGTCCGGAAAGAGTGTTGCCCGGAAAGGTGTGTGTGTGTCCGGATAATTGAGTAATTAACTTACGTTGTGCCCATTCATCCAGGGAAAACGAGTGGAAGTGCCTATCTGAGTAGCAAAAGAAAAGTAAGCGTGCCAGGTGAGTCTTTCTAACTAAAGCTTGATGGTACTTGTTCATTTACTCGTACATGCGTGCTTACTTAATGTATGTTTCATATGACTTACTTATGCATGATGTGATGTATATGTGGGAGGTGTCCCATACGTAATGATGTGATGTGTATGGGGGGTGTGTCCCATACGTAATGATGTGATGTGTATGGGGGGTGTGTCCCATACGTAATGATGTGATGTATATGGGGGGTGTGTCCCGTACGTAATGGTGTGATGCTTATGGGGGGTGTGTCCCATATATTATTTGCCAAACTTTATATTGGTTTATGTTTCGCAAATCCTTTAAATGTTATATGTGGTGTGTATGTAACTGAGGGACCTCACTAGACCTTGTGGTCTAACCCTCGCATTTTCAAAACTGAAACCCTTTTTCAGGTAAGCAGGTTAAGGGTGTTTCCTCTAGTGGTAAAGAGAAGGCGAGGGCGGGCGTGGCTTGCATTAGTGGACTCCTTACCTTCAAGTATTTTAGATGTTCTCAGTTGTAACTAGGGTTATTCCGCAAACCCAGATTTTGAAATTTGTTGGTGTAAACCTTGGGCCAGGTTTTGGCGTTTTTCTTTTGTAATAAATGTCTTGTTTTGGCATTTTGGAGCGGGCTGTTACAGTTGGTATCAGAGCCGTAGTTTAAGGGATTTAGGTGACCGGATGGGCCTAAACTTAAACTGTAGAAGTACAACTGAGAATGTAGGAAGGCCTAGGAAGACCTCACTGGGAAGCGTGGATAATGGGGTGGTGAAAACTATCATGTAAGGTAAGTTTGGGATTACACCTGGCCAGTGTAATTGTGAATTTACAGGTACATGACGGTGATCATTCTTGCCTTGTTATTTTAGGACGGTTGTTAATCTATCTTTGGTGTCGTGTTCCAGTACTTGAGAACGTCAACAAGGTCTCTGGGGGGGGGGGGGGGGGGGGATTAAGACCCTTGTTGGGGAAAGTCTCGTGGGAAGTCATTTATGATGTAAGGTATGTGTACATCATAAAGAAGAAATGTTGTAACGAAGTGTTGTGTGGAGTGTTATGAGTCGTCTAGAGGTAGATCTTCGTGGATTCGAATAGGATGAATGAATGATGTCCGGGTAAGTCTCCTGTTGCCGGAGAATCCCAGTTCTAGAAATTGTGGGATAGACCAGTTCGAATGGTAAGGAAGGACAGAGCCTAGATCTTGGAGTGCGTGGAGTCTAGTGGTGATCAGTGTGTGGGGAATATCGGCGGTGTGTAAAGTTTCACCTTGCCATGATGGCAACGGTTAGGTGTGCTGTGCAGATTATCCTCAGTGTGATTGGTGATCCTACCTAGAAGAAGCATTGTTGGAAGATTTGGTGTGGGAGTCTGTGTGAAGTAGAACCTTAGGGTTCTTAAGGAAGATAATTGACTGAAGGTGAGCTCCTAATCTCTAATGAGTGTTTATTCTAGGAGTCTCCGATGTCGGTGAATTAAAATCTTGAGAGTTGCAACTCAAGGATCGGATAGTAGAGGTGTGCTTTCTTACTCTCTAGTTAGTGGAAGAGTGACAAGAGTGGTTGAGAAGTGATAGATGTGTGAATTGATATCACGGGTGTCGGTTAACTATTTTGGGACTGAGGTGAAGTCGTATGTTTTACAAATTATTAGTCAGGTGGTGACTGTGGGGAAGTACCGGTACCGAATGTTGTTTCGAATGTAAGAACCTGATGATGTAGGGAGAAGTAGGGTGTCGGCGTGGATTTGTTAACCCTGTTTGAGCGAGTAGCCTTCAATGTAAAGTGAGTCATGCATGGCGTTTCCAAAAACCGATTACATAAGTCCTCCATGTCAAAATGTGTGAGTGTGTGTGTGTGCCTTGTAAACTTCTGATTTTTGAAAATGAGTTGGCGTGTGCAAGTGTGTGCTTGAAGGAAAAGATAAATTTGTTTGCATGGGGTAATAAATTTTGAACTGGGAAAATAGTGAGTTATTTCACTTCACTTGCGAGTGAGTTAAGCTTTGTTGTAAAAATCGTAATAATATTTGATCACATGATTTTATGAATGAAAGCGATATGAAAACGTGGTTGACATATCAGCAAGTGTGGGAGTCGGTCGACTATCCCAGTATGAGTGATATTGCCGTTTTTTTTTAAATTTTTGCATAAAGGGAGTTTCAGTGAATGTATTTCCAAATGATGACGAGGTCACGAGTGAGCGATCCTTGTGACCTGCGTGTACGGTTGTTCTTTATAAATGTGTCGAGCCATGTCTATCAAACCCTGTTTTGTGGAAGTTGTCGAGTGCGTAAAACGATTTAAATCGTTGGGTTGTCATGCATGAATGCTATGAACTCGCTAGGTGGTGAGAGTTATCGCGTTTAAGAAATGGACAGAGTCTTTAAGGGTGAAAATGTGATTGAGGCGTCGATGGTCGATTCATGACCTTGGTATTACAGTTTAGGGAAGGAGACGTCTAATGATAGTCTCAGATTTTGACCTTAGAAAGACGTGGGTGATGGTAGTCTTTACTCTTGCTTAATAAGTTGAAGTGTGGTTGTCGGCGGGGGGTGTGCCCAGGGTGATTCGAAGTAGGCAAGATACTTCGAAAGGTAGCGTTGTAGTACGTGGATGAGTCGGTATCGGCGTAGAGCCGGAGTTGAGGAGAAATTTGTATTTAGGCTAATTGCCAAGATTTGGTGTTGAAGCCAACGACGGGTGTTGAGTCGTTGTCGGGGGTGTGAAAGTTGAGAGGTTAGCCCTGGTGTGACCATGTGGTCAATTATGTGGTAGAATGCATGTTTAATGTGCGTGAACGTGCTCTGGCGTTGTCAAGCTATGGGGGGTGTGTCCCATATTGAATATGCATCGTGTTCTGGCGTTGTCAAGCTATGGGGGGTGTGTCCCATATTAACTATATATATATATATATATATATGAATTTGTTTCATATATAGCGAGTGTGGTCTTTGGCGCTGTCACGGTGTATGTGACTATAGCGTGTGCCAGTAGCAGGTGTCAAGAGGTGGTCGTCAGTTTAAAGTGTGTGCTGTTATGATTCATATGAACCCTCTCATAACTGGTTTATATTATGATGTTTATGGTGTGATACATGGGGGGTGTGTCCCATGTGGATTTTTGCGAACGAACTCAGTCTATTCTCAAGGGCGGGTGTGTGCTCTAGATCAGGTTACAAGCGGGTAGTGACCAGGCAGAAATCAGTTATGTGTGTATGGATGTTGACTTGCAAAATTAATTATTGCTGGATGTTTTCGCAAACTCTTTCAAGTCCATGTTGCGTTGGCGTGGAGGAGGCTTGGTCTAGGGTGTGCACAATTGATCGTGAGGATTGAACCCCTAGTGTGTGAGGTTGTGTGGATAGGATGGCGATAACTTAATTAGTAAGCATGCGAGGCATGGTGGCAATGAGTTGTTGTGAGGATAAGTAATGGACTGGTGATTGGGAGGGGGTGAGCGTAAATGGAGATCCTTGCTCGGGATTGGTTAATAAGTTGTTCAATGTGGCAAAAGTTGTGTGTGGTGCTGTTATCCGAAAATAAGAGATTAGGGTGGAAGTTGGTGACTAGCCAAGAGGGAGATGGTGTGATCTTGGATTGAGTAGTTGATAGTGTTTCGTTGTAGATACGAAATCCTTAGGAATGCTGAGCTAATCCTTGTACATAAAGGGAATGTAAAGGAGTGAGTTAATATCGTTTGAGAATTGAGAAAGGTGGTCGCTTCGATCATCGAGTGTGATTTCGGATTGACTTGGTGGAATTTCTAGTATGAGATGTGGTGAAACTGTTGGTTGGGCATAGTAACCGTTGAAATTGCGTGTATGGAGTGGTAAATGTTGGATGAGAATGTCCGTGGGTAATTAGGACGGTAGGTTTGAATGAGCGTGTAAGCGGGAAGTAGAAAGTGTGGCAAGTGGCGAAAAGTGGAAACAATGTTTACAGAACGTCACCGTCGGGTGCATGAACTTCCAGTGGGTGTATGAGGAAGAGGATTTGTGTGTAGGCGTTTGGTTTACAAGACAAGGAAAGCCAACTTGTGCAGTTGAACAAGAGTGTGCATCTTTTAGTAAGCCGTTCTTTGGAAACGTGTTTCATGTGGAAAAGCAAGTGGCAGGAAGTAGTCGAAGGTAGGGTTCGGGAGAAGGACCATTAGATTGGACTTGGTAGTAGTGTGATAAATATTCCAGGTAAACTTTGTCGTTCAACGTTAAGCTAGCAGGAACAGTGTCGTGTGAGCATGGTTGCTCCTTTCTGTTGGTGGGTGAAACTTGAATTATTACACATGTGGATGGACGACTGTTGGATGCAATGAGAATTCAACGGTGTGTCTTCAAGATTGGTTCGGAATGGATTGATGGGTGCTTCAAATGTTAAAGTGTGGAGGTTTTCTACCTTTAGCTCTGTTTAGTGTGGGGGTGTTGTTGTGGTGGAAGCATGTGAATTGACTTTTATCGATGGATCGTGGGCAACACAATTCAGGCAAGAAAGTGTAATTTGCCTTAGACGTATATTGTGTTGGGAAAGCGATTGTAGAATGGTGTGTGATTTGTGGAAGAGGATCATATCTGTGAGTTAAGGTGACACTCGAGGTTGATCTTGTGCTAGGTTGGTGAATTGAGAGTTCGTTAAGGAATTTATGTTGTTGTGACGTTAACCGTTGTAAACTTGTTCTGTCATGGAAGAGAAGTTGGGGATGAAAATTCTAAATTCGTTGCAAGCGTGCGTTTAGGTGTGAGGACGGTATCGTGTACCGTTGGCCTGAGACGTCACAGTTGTGGTACGCGAAATTACGTAGGATAGGAGTTTTAATTAATCGAAAGTGTGGAAAGTGTTGGTGTAAGCTTTGTTGTTGAAGGGTTATGCAAAGTGGAAGTAAGAGAGTCCTTAGAGAAGCAAGGAGGTTGGCATGTGCAGTTATCTGCGGACCTTCCAGGAGTAAAGATGCAGCGCGGGAAAGAAACGTTGTGAGACCTGAGGTCGCGAGGTCGGCTACTGTTAAGCCATCCATGTTCGCAGGAAGTTAAGGGTGGCTCTAGACCACCAAAGGAGACGTTTGGCCGAGTCGGATGTGACTATTCCGTTAGAAGATGTCAGTATCGATGAGAAATTGATGTACAAAGAGGAACCAATAGAGGTTGTGGACATTAAAGTGGAAAATAGGGAATAGGGAGGTTCGTCTGGTTAAAGTCCAGTGGAGATATCATAAAGGAAGAGAGGCTACGTGGGAAGTGGGATAGGATATGATGTTCAGGTACCCTCGTCTTTTCGAGAATGGAATTCCGGGGACGGAATTCTTTTGAGGAGGGAGTGTTGTAGTAACCGTGACCAAACTTGAAGGAGTTTCAAGTCTTGGGCTGGAATCTGAATAAAATGGGAATTGAGGAGAGTAATTTGTAAATGAGGCCTAGGGTATATAAGGGCACAAAACCCTAGAAGAGACATTCTCCTACTGATTTGTGTGTGTGGTTGGCGGCTATTGAAGAGAAAGGAGGAAAGAAAGAGGTTTTGGATATCCTTGGCATTTGAAGAAGAGAGGCACCAATCTGTGGATTCAGAAGAGAAGGTGGTGTTGGATTTCGTTCCTGCTAGTAATTTGACCAGGTAATCCTTCTTACAAACTCTCTGCTGATTCGGTTGTGTTTGATTGTTTAATTGGGAGTTTTGTGAGAAAGGGCATTGTGGTCTTGAAAGAAAGATTTGGCCATCTATTGGTGTTTGGATAGCAAGAAGTTGATAAGAATTGGTCACGTAATATTCATGTTACCTTTTATCGCGGCATCGTGTTAATTTGAGGGATTTTAGTGAGATTTCAGCCTCTAAACTCGTCCAGCGCCGTCCGGAAAACCTCATCTTATGAATGTTTCCGGGTAGGTGTTCGTTAGTCGGATGTGTGTGTCCGGATAGGAGTTGTCCGGATATGATGTTGTCCGGATAGGAGTTGTCCGGATATGATGTTGTCCGGATAGGGTGTTGTTCGGATATGATGTTGTCCGGATAGGGTGT
This sequence comes from Saussurea involucrata, assembly GCA_033807775.1. Lineage (NCBI taxonomy): Eukaryota > Viridiplantae > Streptophyta > Magnoliopsida > Asterales > Asteraceae > Saussurea > Saussurea involucrata. The sequence continues at coordinate 22,362,365 of CM066322.1, forward strand.
TGTCCGGATATGATGTTGTCCGGATATGATGTTGTTCGGATAGGGTATTGTCCAGATATGATGTTGTCCGGATAGGCTGTTGTCCGGAAAGAGTGTTGCCTGGAAAGGTGTGTGTGTGTCCGGATAATTGAGTAATTAACTTACGTTGTGCCCATTCATCCAGGGAAAACGAGTGGAAGTGCCTATCTGAGTAGGAAAGGAAAGTAAGCGTGCCAGGTGAGTCTTTCTAACTAAAGCTTGATGGTACTTGTTCATTTACTCGTACATGCGTGCTTACTTAATGTATGCTTCATATGACTTACTTATGCATGATGTGATGTATATGTGGGAGGTGTCCCATACGTAATGATGTGATGTGTATGGGGGGTGTGTCCCATACGTAATGATGTGATGTGTATGGGGTGTGTGTCCCATACGTAATGATGTGATGTATATGGGGGGGGGGGTGTCCCGTACGTAATGGTGTGATGCTTATGGGGGGTGTGTCCCATATATTATTTGCCAAACTTTATATTGGTTTATGTTTCGCAAATCCTTTAAATGTTATATGTGGTGTGTATGTAACTGAGGGACCTCACTAGACCTTGTGGTCTAACCCTCGCATTTTCAAAACTGAAACCCTTTTTCAGGTAAGCAGGTTAAGGGCGTTTCCTCTAGTGGTAAAGAGAAGGCGAGGGCGGGCGTGGCTTGCATTAGTGGACTCCTTACCTTCCAGTATTTTAGATGTTCTCAGTTGTAACTAGGGTTATTCCGCAAACCCAGATTTTGAAATTTGTTGGTGTAAACCTTGGGCCAGGTTTTGGCGTTTTTCTTTTGTAATAAATGTCTTGTTTTGGCATTTTGGAGCGGGCTGTTACATTTGCCCTTATTTTCGGTAGTGAAGATAAAAAAATAAAAAAATAAAAAAATAAAAAATAATTGTCTTGGTTTTGGCCGATTTTTCATCATCTCTTGGTGTTTTTCCTGCGTTGGCCGCTGAGGGGGAGAATTCATCTGAGGGGGAGCAACATCAACCCTCAGTACTCATATCCAGCGACCAACTTGAAAAAATGAGGAAATCGACGGACCGGTCAAGGGGGAGCACATCAGTCCGGGCGGATCTAACTGAGGGGGAGAAACACAAAACCGACTAATCTAATGAGGTGGAGCAAAACAAAGACAAAGGATGCTGATGCTAAACAGGAAAAGCTGAAGATGCCAAGATGCAACAGATGGGCAGAAGTATCCTAAGGCTGCTGATCAAAATGAAGAATCCTCAAGCCAGACACAAGTTTCAACTCGCCCCTCCAAAGATGCAAGTAATATTCATTCTGTTCATATTGTTTATACTTCTTTCCTTTTCCTTTCGATTATTTGTACAGCTATACCTTTTTATTTTTTATATGTAAATATCATATATACATACAAAAAATGGACTGTGTGAAAAAGAACCCAAAAGAGTAAAGAAGGGTCAACATGCATTATTCATTGTCTTACTCATGTTTTTCTAAGTATGGATGTCATCATCAAATAGGGGGAGATTGTTGGGTCATCAAGATTTGAAGATGACTTCATGATCTCCTTTTATACTTTGAAAAACATTTTATACTTAGAGAAATTTTGGATGCATGGTTCTTTGTAATGGCTTGTACAAGATAGCAAATGTTTGGTGAAGTCAAAGATCAACCAAAGTCAAGATTAAAGATTCTCTCATTGTGGAAGTGAAAGATCTTTTCTCAACACATACAAGTCATTGTCCACCGATGGTGTTCTCACACATCGGTGGACATCTCTCCACCGAAATCTCTCTGTGTTTCGGCCAAAGAATCCCACCAATGGAAGTCCAATTTCGGTGAGATCTCAAAGAAGTCTCAAAGATACTTTCTCCAAAGATGATGTCACATATCCCAAAGATGATGTCACATATCTCAAAGATGTGTCACATATCCCAAGGCTATCATCGGTGGGATCTCAAAGAAGTCTCAAAGATGCTTTCTTCAAAGATGTGTCACATATCCCAAAGTGACATTTCAGTGGGACCTCAAAGAAGCTTCAAAGATGTTTTCTTCAAAGATGTGTCACATATCCCAAAGTGACATTTCGGTGGGACCTCAAAGAAGCTTCAAAGATGTTTTCTCCAAAGATGTGTCACATATCCCAAGTTTCCTTCGGTGGTGCAATCTTTAGAAGACAAATTGAGAAGATATTTTCTACATGGATAAAGTGACATTTTGTCTTATTATCCATTTCCATATAAAGTTCTTTTCTCATGCATGGGCTCTTCTGACTGTTCCTTGTAAAAGGTGACAAGGACTTCACAACTCTCCAGAAGTCAACATCCTCAGCAAGTGTGAAGATGACAAGTGTCCCAAGCATTCAATGCTTGCACACTCCTTGTCACTATAAAAGGAAGACCTCTCCATGCAGAAAACACCCAACATCTGGAGAGACTTTGAAGATTACTGTGTGCTCTTGATATTCTACGCAAACTGGAAGATTTCTCTAAGTGCAAGAATTTCCAGTTTGCTTGAAAAACTTTATAGCTTTGTTCTAAGTGTTCTTAGTTATTTTGTTAGTATACTTTGTGTAAGATTGTTATAATAGTTTATCTGTTCTTTTCCGCAACAGTCTTAAGTTTTCTATGTGTAATTCTTGTTGAAAGATTTTCAATATAAAGAATTAAAATTGTGAAAATTTTGAGTATTGTATTCACCCCCCCCCCCCCCCTTCTACAATACTTGGTTAGCCATATGGGACTAACAAAAGCAATACTGCATTTCCAGTAATAGTCTTTTCAAAAGCAATAGTGAATTGAACATAAAAGAGAAGAGAACACAAAAGAGACATATTAGAGGCTTATGAAATACCGAAATAGGAATAGGAAGTCAAGGGCCTGAGTTCAATGAGTTGTAAGTCACTATCCAACCATCCCTATTTGAGGCCCATTAAAAAATAATCATATGATTCAAATGAAACTCTACATTATACCATTAATAATCAAATATATTGTATTTTTTTCTATTTAATAAATTACTAAAAATTATATATATATATAAGACGGTACAATACGGTATTACCGTGATACACGATTTTTAATACCACGTATCAACTAAGTTTGTGAAGTTGGTACGGTAGTACCAACCAATTTAATTGGTACCAATTGAATTGGTGCGGTTGGTAGTGAACTGATTGGTTTGTCATGGTACAATTTTGACACCCCTAGCTCCATCAACTATGTTATTGTGTATTGTTAAAATAGAGAAAATATGATAGAGGTCTTAAAAATCTCTAAATTTAGAGAAATATATAAACAGATAGTTTCCCCAAAAAAGTAATTACTACCCTCAAAATCAAACTTTTCCTCTCTCAATTTTCCATATATTGAATATTTTAATAACATAACTTAAATAAATTGAATATTTTAATAAGATAACTAATATTAGAGTTGCTAAAATAGAATAACTGATGGAGTTTGCTGCAAATTTCTTTAGACTTTGATTTTTTTTACTATATTTTAGAAAACTTTAGCATAACTGTTAGAGATGTTGTAATACTTTTACTAGATCTGTTATGGTATCACAAAATCACCTCAAGAATATTCAAATATATGTATTGGTTATGGCATTACTTTTTAACCTATATCGCAATTTATTGCTATTTTCATTTGTTGAGTTAGACTCTATTAGTAGATTACCGTCAAATACGAGGAATAAAAACATATAAAAGTTGTAAACCACACAAACAAAACATCATTAAATTATAAACTATTGAATAAAAATAACAATGAGTTACAGATCTTAGAGAGAAAACCCATAATTATTTTAAAAAACTAATTATTCTTTACCTAAGTAAAAGACACGATAGGAGATTTAATTACACATCACTAGCATATACTTGTATTTTAATTCGATAACATAGACAATGAACAAGTTAAAAGTATATAATAATCAGCGTGGGTATAATTTATAAAACCAATAAATATAAGGATATTTTTAGAAATTTATATAGTCAAAAGGATAGAAACAAACATGCTTAGGATGTTTGTTTCCTAGAATAGAAAATTGATGTAACTGGAATCTATCGAAATTTTTTGGCTCGAATGTCTAAAAATGAAATTTGACCACATATTTGGTTTGTAGAAATTAAATTTTTTCACTTAAGGCAATAAATGATGAATTTCTTAAATCGTCGAATTCAAAAGATTCCAACATTTGCATTGTGTGAACCAAACATAGGATTTGAATTTTGGTTGAAGATATTACCGTTCCATTTCTCCTTCAAAATCCATGAATCAAATAATCCATTAAGGTGCGCTTGGTTTGTACAATGGATTTAAAATTCAACAAAAGAATTTGATTTGAAGAAATTGAAATGAATTTTGATGGAACTTGACCACGTGTTTGGTTGGTATGAATTCAATTCATTCACTCAAGCCAATGAATGATGAATTTCTTAAATTGTGGAATCAAAAAAACCTATCATTTTAATTATATAAAATAAATATATAATTTAAAAATTGGTTACAAAAATTATCCGTTCCAATTTCTTTCAAAATGAACCAAACACTCTCTTAGGTGGCGTTTGGTTCGCAGAATATGATGGAATTGGAATGTTGGATTCCTTTGACCAGATTTCATTTCCTTGTTTGGTTCAATCTTTTTGTTGGATGTAATATTTGAATTCCATCACATTCCATGGATAAAGAATTTCAACATTCCTTACTAGATAGATGGTATTTCAATGGAATGGAATTTAACATTTTCTATATTCCTAAAATACCCTTAACCCAACCATACCCTAATCTCTACAAAATCAACCGACATTCACAAATACAAAACACATTCACAACTTTTCCATACTGCTTCGATCACCACTGTTTCGAGTCCAGGTTTCACGACTCCTCCATACTGCTTCGATCATCACATGTTCGTTTTCCCCTTCGGTTTCTCATGGTTTCTACTTCTACGATTTCTCCATGGCTGTTACTGCTTCGATTTCTCCATGGTTGCTACTGCTTCAATTTGTTTTATGTGTGTTGCTACTGCTTCGATTTTATATAGGGTTTATGGTTCCGATTTGTGTTTTATATCTTTCTAATGGTTCGATAAGTGTCTAGGCCAGGTTTATGGTTACTGATTTTGATATCTCCATGGTTACGATTTCTTATGAATGTCTTTATAAATGTGTATCTGTATATATGTTTAAAATATGTATTTGTGTTCAATGGGGTACAAGGAGGTTAATAAATGTGTTCAAAATCTGTTTGAAATTCAATGGGGATAAAAGGAGGTTAACAAATGTGTTCAAAATATGTATTGGTGTTCAAAATGTGGTATGTGTTTACATAATTTGGAATTCCATGTGGTATATGTTTACATGATTTGGTTTATGTGTTTTGATTCACATTATCGTGTTTAAATATACAGGTTATAACAATTTATTAATCTTTTTTAACATTTGTTTATGCTTTATGTTTACAATTCCCGTGTTACATATTATAACAATGTGTTTCGATTATGAATCCCTTTCTCATAATAATGTTCTAATCTCTGTAATAACCTATTCCTTGTGCGGTATATAAACAGAAAATGGCCCGAATTAGTCTAACAACACGCAAACGTAGGATTATGCGATTGTTCTTGGAAGAAGGTATGGGTGCTATTGTTTGGTTTTTCATTACCGTTTGTTGTTTAGTAGCCAAACATAGAAGAGATAGACCACATATTCAATATTCGTTGTCAAGTATGCATCGATCTGCAATATTGCATAAATATGCATATGATAGTGACACCATGTGCATATCACAACTTAGGATGGATAGAAGGTGTTTCAAAATGTCCAATATGATGAAAACATGGAGTATCCGTTGGAAGATAGCCAAATGTCAAGTCAAGAGTGTACATCTCAAGGTAGTAGGAAGCGCAAGAGTCGAGGTGATCATCTTGTTGATGCAACAAAATAATGTTGTTGTCATACTTGGAGATAGACTTGAAAAAACATTGAACAAATTGGTGAAAGTTGAGATGCGGATACATCAAAAGAACTTTATTGTTGGTTTTGAACTTGCCAAGATGGATTTTACTCCAAGGGAAAAGTTGACGACATTAAGGAAATTAACACGTGATCCTGAAGGCGTGTTAAGTTTTTGGAACTATGAAGAAGAAGCACGATAAGAGTTTTTGAGGTATATGTTGCAAGAATTACCACTTGATTATTGATGGTTTTTGCCTTTTTGGAACGTGAACTAGACTATGCCTTTGTATTTTGGTGACATGTACATATTTTGGAACATGTATTTTGGTGGCATGTAATTATTTTGGAACATGTACTTGAACTAGGATTGATTAGTGACGATGGCATGTAAGTATTTTTGGAACAATTTCAAAATTTTTGGTTTATTATTATGTCTGGGTTGTGTATATTGTATGTTTTACACCTTAAAGTATTTAATAATTATTTTATTAAAGTATTTTTAGTTAAAAAATAAAGTATTTAATGACTATTTTATTCAAACATTTTTTGTTAAAAAAATAAAAAATATCAATAAGGGTAGTTTGGTCATTTACCAAAATTTCATTGAAATTCCAAAGCTACATTCTGTGAACTAAACAGAATGATTACAATTTCATTTCAATTCTGTCAACCGAACAACTGGTCAAACCTGACAACATTCCATTCCAATTTCTTCAAAACCAAATTACTTTAACAGATTCTATTTTATCCAAAAACATTATGCGAATCAAACGCTACCTTATAGTTTGGTTGCTCAAATGAAAAGTATAATGTACTATATTGAAAACAAGTCATCAAGTTTCGGGAAGAAAATAGAAAAAGATATAGTTTGGTTGCCCAAATGGAAAGACTCAAAACTTCACACCACAATAAATGCAAATGTCCCTTTCCAAACGTAACATATTCGCAGATCAATGCAAAAACCCTCAAATTGTCACAGCTCACTCTCTTCTCTCCCTAAAAAGTTTCTGGCGAAAACCCTCGGAATCTGTCAATTGAAGAAGAAAAATGGTGGATAAGGGCAAAGGAATCGCAGACGATTCGGGGAAACGGAAACGCGATGGAGACGAGAAATCTGGTCACCGGAAGAGAAAAAACCTCAATGTCCTCCAGTTCTTCGAGGATTCCGCTTTTGAAATCGAGGAGAGCGGTTCGAGTGATGATGACGATTTTATCAACGACGGTATAAAAACTAAAAAGATTCTTCCGATCATCTACATTGTCTGCATATCTATTGATTTTGTCGTTTTAGGGCTAATTTGTGATTTCAAAATTTTGGGGTTTTTTCAAGGTCGATTACGTATTTCATCGTTTCAACATGGTTGAAGTTTGTTTGGTGGGATTTATTTAGTTTTAGGGTTTCGTGGATTTTTTTTATCGTACGGAAATAATCCTTCCTACTATTCATGATCACCATCATTATGTTACTGATATGGTGTTAACTAAAGATATGACTTATTTTTCATTTTATGGTTTTAACATGGGCGGCTGTTGTATTGTAGCTCACATGCTGCAAATTTGTACTGCAAATTTTGGGTAGAATTTGCTTTTGATAACTATGAATGGATTTGTATTCTATACCTCGATCTGTATGGATATCTTACACGAACAGGCTATAAGAAAGTCTCAACCCCCCCTCTAAAGCAAGGCGTAATAACGTCAAAACACATGCACGATGTATCCTTGCAATGTGTATTAAGACGTTGGAGCAGCGTTACTATTTTGTCAGGAGTCAGGGTTTTAAATGTAAATTTTGTTTGAACTTCTATGGGTTACCATATTTATTAGCAGAAAACATGTTTCATTTGCTCTGTTTGGGGTGACTTGTATTTGTATTGGTCAACGACTCAATGTGAAAATGTGTTTTGTTCTTTTACTTTGACTCAATGTGAAAATGTGTTTTCTCTAATTGTCTCATCTTAAATTTAGTTATGTTTATTTTCTGCTGTAGTGTTTCTTGAAGATGACTTCGGCCCCGATCTTGAAGTCAAGACCGAACCAAAGACTCCTAACCTTCCCTTTTTTCCCAAAGAAGAGGATATGGATGAAGAGGAACTAGAGAAAGTTTTGGAAGCACGTTATCAGCCAGGTGCTAATTTTGTTAAATACGCGGAAGATCGAACTGAAACTGCAAGGTCGGATGAACGTAACAAGTCAATGCCATTTGTTATGGATCCAACAATCTGGAAAGTCAAATGCACGGTATTTTGTTTGTAGCTGAGTTGTTCAGCTTGTTAGCCTTTTCTAGGCCCCAGTAGCTGTTATTCTGAAACCAAAATTTGACTGTAGGTTGGACGCGAGAGGCATTCAGCTTTCTGCCTCATGCAGAAGTATGTTGACTTGCAATCTCTTGGAACCAAGTTGCAAATGCTTTCAGCATTTGCCGTGGAGCATGTCAAAGGTTTTATTTACATCGAAGCTGAAAAGCAATGTGATATCAATGAGGTGCATCTGACTAATTTTCTTTGTTCTTTTTTTAATGTTTTGATGGGGATAGATTGTGGTCACTAGAAGTATAAGTTCTGCTTTATTTATGTAATTTTGTCAATGCTTTCTTGTTGTGCTGCTCATCGCCTTAATTGTTCAAATTTCTCTTCTAAGTACAGGCATGCAAAGGTATTTGTAGTATATATCCAAGTCGAGTGGCTTCTGTTCCCATGTCCGATGTCCCAAATTTGTTCTCTATTCGAAGCAAGTACAGTGGGGTATCTGTGGACACTTGGGCTCGTGTGAAAAGTGGAAAATACAAGGGGGACCTAGCACAGGTACATGCGTAACCCTGCCCGCATGAATGCTGGCTACAAAACATTTTTTATCTTGCACGACCAAGGTTGTTTTGGGCAATTCTATTTTCTAGCTGGATTGCTTGGGGTCATTGTTTAGCTATGTGAATGCAGGTTGTGCATGTGGATGAAGCTAGGAGGAAAGCTACTGTTAAGCTTGTCCCAAGAATAGATCTACAAGCTATGGCTGAAAAATTTGTAATGAACTTTACGTATCCAAATATCTGTGCTTTCGATGTACAATTATTACATTTACTATTTTCTGTTATCATTATCATATTATATCCCAGTGGCCTTCTTGCCAATTTACAATGAAAATATGCCAAGTATAGTTGCCCAATAGTTGTTAAGTTTGGTGCTTGTCCTAAGCACACTTTCAATTTGTTTATTAGTTATGGCGTAACCACATTTTTTTTTGAGATAGAAGTCCATCCAATCGATCTTTTTCAGTGACCAGTCTGCTCAATATGATCTTGTTCTTATTTTTTGGTGGATGTTATACCAAGTACAGCTTATGTTTTTTTTTTAAATTTATGAATGTAATTGCAAAACGATATGATAGCTGGGCCATTTAATAGCTAGAGAAATTCTACACTTCAGTGTCTTCTTTTTTCCTGCTATGCAGTAATTCACTGGCCTTCAACTGTAACTAGGTAGGCTGGTAGAAAAGTTGACAAGTTAACTCATAAAAAAAAGTCAAAGAGCTCCTATTTAGTCAGTTTTTTTGTTTTATTACCTATTGCCTGTAATATCAAACCAATGATTTTGGTGAGTTGCTTTTCAAGGAGGTGCCTAATTACTGTTTATGTATCTATGTATTCATGCATATAACGTAATTTCTATATGGGCTGACACATGTAGGATCCATTAACCTGTTTTAACTTGTTAGGTGATTTTCTTTTTTTTACTTGCAGGGTGGAGGAGTTACTGGCAAGAAGGCTACCGTCCCAGCCCCTAGATTGATCACTTCTAGTGAACTTGAGTACCATACTTACTTTTCTTTTTGAAATATGTACTTTTCTTCGGTCTTGCCTATTCATCGATGTGTTTCACTTCTTGTATAGGGCATATCGACCTCTTGTTCAGTATAGACGTGACCGTGACACTGGTGACATGTATGAGGTTTTTGATGGAATGACACTGAAGGATGGTTACCTGTTCAAAAAAGTCCCCTTGGATTCACTGAGTTTCTGGGATGTCAGGCCTTCTGAAGCCGAGCTTATAAAATTTACTCCTGCCAGGAAAGAAGAATCCCATGATGTTGAGTGGCTTACTGGACTTTTTGGTGAACATAAGACGAAAAAGCAAACGATAAAGAACGATAAAGTGGGTGGAAAAGGAGAGGGTTCATCGAGCTCTACCATGGAGAATGGTTTTGAAGTTCCTGATCTTGTGTTCCACGGGTATGTTCTTTGCCTGTTCAGATTAATTGCACTTTGTTATCATTTGTCTATAATTTTTAGTTCTGCTTTGTAATTTGCAGTCGTAAAGCTTTTGGGATTGTAATTGGCCGAGAGAAAGATGATCGCATTAAGGTTGTAATTTATCTTTTTTTTGGTTGTTGATTTGCATTTTTTATATGACATCAGCCTCCCGTTTCTAGGTTTTGGAGGAAGGTTCAAAACAGCCTGTGGTGGTGGCCGTTGAAGCTCGTTTGTTGAAGAAGGCAGACTTTGATAAGAAATTTAATGCCATAGATCACCATAAGAAGATCGTATCAACGAACAATACTGTGAGGGTGTTGGAAGGTCCACTTGAGGTTTGTTATTGTTTTAAAAGTTTCAAGTTGTTATCGGCAGCAGTAGATTGGAAATATATGCATCATCTGGTGGTTGCACCTTGCAGGATAAAAAGGGAATTGTCAAGCAAATTTACAAAGGGGTCCTCTTTTTGCATGATGAGAATGAAACAGAGAATTGTGGTTACTTTTGTGCCAAAGCACAAATCTGTGAAAAGATGGATTTTTCTGCAGATATTTTCAAAGGAAAGGTTCGTTGTCGTGGATTAGGATAATACGCATTGCAAATATACACGGCACCTGCCAAAGAGATCTATTTTTTCAATAAATTAAACAACTGTTTATCAATTGCAGGGTGGCAAATCGGATGCCTCTGGGTTTGATGATTTTCCATCATCGCCCAAGTCTCCTCTATCACCTAAGAAACCATGGGAAGGGAGAGAAAATAGCCGCAACTGTAAGTTTAAAAGTTCTTATTGCCACTGGATGCAGTGATTGTTCTAGTGTCGGAATTCATATCCTTAATTTTCTGTTGTGCATACAGTCGATCAGGAAGAAAAAGATGGGTTCTCTGTTGGCCAATCTTTGAGAATACGTGTTGGTCCTCTAAAGGGTTACATGTGCCGTGTTATGGCAATTCGATATTCAGATATCACAGTGAAGCTTGATTCTCAGCACAAGATTCTTACAGGTTCATTGGTGATCAATTGAGCTAATGCTTTTCTTTCTGTTAACATAATTTTCTTGTTTTCTTTTCTTTTTGTTTTGTTTGTGTAGATAACCTATTTGTATAATCTTTTTTCTGCAGTTAAAGCTGAGCATCTTGCTGAGGTTCGTGGAAAAACTGTTGGTGTTTCCTTGGGGTATGGTGGTTTAAGCTTTATACTTGGTTTTCCTTGGCTAACCTGTAGACTTCATCTTGACATTTTGTTTGGTTCTCCAAAGGGATGGGCAGGACTCTACGAAGCCATTTGAATTACTCGGAGATCAAGGGAGTTCCCAAGGTGGAAAATAGTATTTATGGTTAAAAATATTTTAATTTTTCCAAATGATGTTCATTGATGATCATATCAGGTGTTGTCATTCAGTGCCTGCACATTTTGTGTTGCTTTTTTTGCATTGTTTTGGGCAAACAATGGTTCTCTTTGGTCTAGATGTTGTATGTCATCTGTGGCTAATGCACTATTGATTTTTTTGAAGGTTGGATGGATGGAGGAGCAGCAGCAACTGAGACTGGAGGGTGGAATACTGGAGGCCCATCTACTGAAAGGTTATATCGTAGCTTATGTGTATTTGGTTTGACTTTTTAGTGGCTATATTTGTTGAACCGCTGCAGATTAAGCATGAATTATTTAAGTTGAAACTAGTAGTTTCAAAGGAGATTCTTAAGAATCTTGATGATTAAGCTATAGATATAATCTCAGCCATACTTCCAAGTTTGTTTCTGCACGTATAATAACATAAAGATGGTAAACCTTCCTGCTTCAGGATTGTAGCAGAACTTTATTGATAAAAAAACCAGTTGCAGCATAAGACAACCAGGTTTTTGTTTTGTCTTATGCTGAAACCGGTTGTCTTCTTGGCCAGATAGACCTGTGTGCATCACATATAAGATAACACTATTTGGTTTTTAACTTGGTGTGTTCCATCTTGTTTCTTGAAGTGTTCTTCGTATCTTTTGGTGTCCCCTATTGGTCAATAATTTGAATTAATTTGACTTGTGATTGCTTTAAATCTCCCATCAGTTTTGACATTACCTGATCATGTTTAGTACTATGTGAATATAGGAGCTCATGGGCAAATCCCTTTAACTCTGGGGATAATGAAGCCAATAAAGGTATAGATTAAATTCTATATGCACATATCTATAATGAATTGTTTTTTTTTTCTTCTTATGGTAGTGTCTCAATTTTTTGTGTTATAGATGTTGGTGGTTCTGCTTGGGAGACTAAAACGACACACGATCAGAGTTCGGCATGGGGTGCAGATGCAAGTGAAAAGAAAGATGGTGGCTGGGGAGCAGGTTCTAGTGGTGTTAAAAATGATGATGCAGGATGGGGTGCAGCTGCAAGTGAAAAGAAAGATGGTGGCTGGGGAGCAGGCTCTAGTGGTGTTAAAAATGATGATGCAGGATGGGGCGGGGCAAAGCTGAAAGATACTCCTAGTGATACTACTGCATGGGGCAATGCTGGTGCAACTCAAACTGATGAAAAGAAGTCGGCTTGGAATTCAGCTGCTGCACCCTCAACTGAAACTGGTGGATGGGGTGCCATGAAAAAGCCAGATGCCGCTGCTGCTGATGGCGGTTCTTGGGGTAAACAAGCCGGAGGATCTTCATGGGGCGCTGACCAAAACAAAGATGATTCTGGGGCGGGTGGTTGGGGAAAAGCACCATCCGCGAGTGGGGGAGAATCTGGAAAGTGGGGAAGTGCCGATAAAAAAACTGAAGTTGCAACTGGTTGGGGTAACAAGGAAGGAGGATCCTCTTGGAGCAAACCGGATCAAGATGGTGGTGGGTCATCATGGGGTAAGGCAGCTGGTGGAGGGGGATCTTCATGGGGTAATCAAGATGGTGGAGGGGGATCTTCTTGGAGTAAACAAGATGGAGGCCGTGGTGGTGGCAGAGGTGGTAGCCAAGGAGGCCGTGGCAGCGGTGGCAACGCTTGCTTCAAGTGTGGTGAATCTGGGCATATGTCCCGGGAGTGCCCTCAGGGTGGCAGCAGTGGTGGGAACAATTGCTTTAAGTGTGGTGAGTCAGGGCATATGTCGAGGGAATGTCCCAAAGGTGGTGGGAATGCGTGCTTCAAGTGTGGTGAATCGGGCCACATGTCTCGCGAGTGCCCCCAGGGTGGTGGTGGTGGTGGAGGCAAATCTTGTTTCAAATGTGGTGAGTCTGGACATATGTCTAGGGAGTGTCCGCAAGGTGGTGGTGGCGGCGGAGGCGGTGGAAAATCTTGTTTTAAATGTGGTGAGAGTGGACATATGTCAAGGGAATGCCCTCAAGGTGGTGGTGGTGGTGGTGGCGGCGGTGACAGAAGTTGCTACAAGTGTGGTGAGTCTGGGCATATGTCCAGGGAGTGCCCTCAAGGCGGTGGTGGTGGAGGTGGTGGTGACAGAAGTTGCTACAAGTGTGGTGAGTCTGGGCATATGTCCAGGGAGTGCCCTCAAGGCGGTGGTGGAGGTGGTGGTGGCGGCGGTGACAGAAGCTGCTATAAATGTGGCGAGTCTGGGCATATGTCCAGGGAGTGCCCTCAAGGCGGTGGTGGAGGTGGTGGCGGCGGCGGTGACAGAAGCTGCTATAAATGTGGCGAGTCTGGACATATGTCGAGGGAGTGCCCTCAAGGCGGTGGTGGTGGAGGTGGTGGTGACAGAAGTTGCTACAAGTGTGGTGAGTCTGGACATATGTCACGGGAATGCCCTCAAGGGGGTGGTGGCGGTGGAAAGTCTTGTTTCAAATGCGGGGAGAGTGGACATATGTCTAGGGAATGTCCTCAAGGTGGCGGTGGAGGTGGTGGTGGGAAGTCTTGTTTTAAATGTGGTGAGAGTGGACATATGTCAAGGGAATGTCCCAAGGGTGGCGGAGGTGGTGGTGATAGAAGTTGCTATAAATGTGGTGAGAGTGGGCATATGGCTAGGGAGTGTCCCCAAGGTGGTGGTGGCGGCGGCAGCGGCAGCGGTAGCGGTGGTGGTGGCAGAGGTGGAGGCTATGGTGGTGGTGGTTGGGGCACAGGGGGGCAATCAAGTGGTTGGAGCAGTGGTAATCAAACAGGGGGAGGCGGATGGGGAAGTGATAAAAAAGAGAGTGGGCAATCAGGTGGTTGGAGCAGTGGCAATCAAACAGGGGGAGGCGGATGGGGAAGTGATAAAAAGGAGGATGGCCAATCAAGTGGTAATCAAACAGGTGCAGGGGGAGGGGGCTGGGGAAGTGATAAAAAGGAAGATGGCCAATCAAGTGGTAATCAAACAGCCCCTGCAGGGGGCGGGGGATGGGGAGGTTCAAAGGCCTCGGATGAAGGTGCTAAAGGAGGTGGTGGTGGATGGGGTGGATCCACAGGAGGCGGTGGTAAGCTTTTTTATCATAGTTTTGGTTCATAGTTTTAGTACAATGAAAGCTGAAACACTAATAATAATATCTTTTTGGTGCAGGTGCAGGTGGTGGGGGTTGGGGATCTTGAAAGGAGGAGGATGGTGATAATAAGATTTAAGAGGTGAGTAGTGGTAGTTATGATGTATTAAGTTGGAAATTTTACATCTTTGTTACTGATATGATGCTTTTGCCTTTTTTTTTCTTCTTCAATGCAGTTGCTGTTGCAGTTGCAGTTGCAGCCCCAAATTCTAGTGAAGACTTTATTGTTATTATGAATGAATGAATCTGAAGTTGGTATGTTAAGATATTGAGACCTCTCTTTTGTTCCCAGTTACTGTGTTTGTGCAAAGATGGATTGCATTTGTTTTTTAACATTATTTTTATGAATCATGTTTTATGGATTCTCATAACCCAACGAATTAAGACGCCTCTCTGCCAACAGTAACTGGGCCTGATAGTCTTTGTTGTTTTCCAATTTAAATTGTTGGGTTTTACACTTGTATTTTAGGTTTTATCATTTTTACAGATTTAGAATTTTGACAAAATAGAAATTTAAGGTTTAATTTTTTTTATAAAAAATTATATTCAACTCCAACAGATTTTCTATTTTGGATATTGCATATATTAATAAAATATTAGGTATATTTCTAAATATTTTATTTCAAGATTTTCTATTGATGGAATATAGTAAAAATCATTTTTTTTCCATGGCAATCATTTTTGAAGAGTTCTTTATATTCGGAGAATTTGCACTCTCTTCTTTATTTTGAAGAAAGAAGAGTTTTGAAAAATCTACTGGAGTAAAAAATTGTCAAAATTCTCATTTACTCCTTTTTAAAGAAGTTGGAGATGCTATTTACCTAAGAGTATCTTCAACAGTTTTTCAAAATTTCTCCAAAATGAAGAACTAAAAGCTAAAATCTCTAAAAAAATTACATATATCTTTTACAGATTCCCATTTTGGAAGAAAAAACATTGCATGTAATATTAAAATATGTCATTCATTTATTAAAATACTATTTTTCTCTCTACATATTTATTTTCAAAGTTTTTTATTGGTTCTCTCACTTGTTAATCATTTTTGAAGTGATCTTCATATTTGGAGAAAAACCTATTCTCTCTCATATTTTCTCCATTTTGAAGATAGTTTTGGGGAAACTGTTGTAGCAAAAATAGAACCCAAAATCCCCATATACTTCATTTTCTCCAAAATGGAGAAGCTGTTGGAGATGCTCTAATAACCCAAGTGTCAAGAACTCTTCGTTAAATCGAAGGTGTAAAACCTTCGTTCTATTTTGAATTTTTGGTCACACTCAAATATTAATGATTTTTATTTTCTGAGAACTTTAATTGTTAAATTTCATTGAATAATAATAGAAAATTTATGTGTGTTATATAGAGAGTTGGTTTATATGGTAAGAATAATAATAATTACATCTTCATTCTTTGATCAATCCTTATTGAAACTCAATTGATTTTGTTTCTAATCTAATAATGGATTATTTTAATATTTAATCTAAAACATTAAATAAATAATAATTAAAGTTGATCAAGAGTCTAAATTACTTCTTATATTTTTCACTTTAGGGTGTGTTTAATTTGCAAACCAAACCATTTGTATAAACTTTACAAACCACTATAGTAGAAAATAATAGATATAATATTTATGGATAGTTATTATGATTCATTAATTATAGAGTAAACTACGATTTTCGTCCCTGTAGTTTGTCACTTATAACGGTTTTAGTCCTTGGTCTTTGAAAATTGCTTTTTCGTCCTTGTGGTTTGTATTTTATTTCCTTTTTCATCCTCCAAGCTAACGCTGTTAAATAAGATCTGTTAGATCAGGGATAATATAGTCTTTTTAGTTCTATTAGTTTTCTACTAAAAATTTGAAAGTATAATTTAAATATTAAAAAATCTATATATATACAAAAAGTCAAAAACCCTAACTAGGTCTAGAACACTCCCCGCCCAACATGCGTCGGCCATTCCTCCACCCTTCTCCCCTCGATCTCCGGTGAGCACGACGACTTCCTCCTGTCGCTGTCAATTGCACTCCACCGGCCGCCGGTAACGTTATCTTCTTTGTTGCAGCCACCATCATAACAACTACAACCACCATCATAACACATACAACCACCATCACCTTCTCCTTTTACCGTCGTGTACCACCCATCTCCTCCCCAAGGTTTCCTCTCATCCATCTCCTTTCAACTTTCTCTCTCTCCACTATCTCTTGACCTATGTTCAGGAGCTTCGTCACCGTACCCAGAACTTTCAGGAGCTTAGTTAGTGATACGTGAAATTAACCGGAGTACATCATGGTCTGAAAAGGTTCCGGGAGCTCCTCAGATGAACAGGGATGCCAATACTCTCCTTCATATTCAACCTACTTTTCTTCATCATATGATTCATATCCTCCTTCCCATTGACGATATGTCTGGTTCAATCCACACGTCATTCTCCAATCTCGACCTACTTTTCTTCATCACATTGGAACTCACATTAGTCGTTGGAGTTTGCATCAATCGAGCGACTTTCATCCTTCTAAACGCGTTTGATAACTCACGTTATCTTATGTTTCATGTACATTGGAAAAGCCCAAGAGTGGTGGACGGTTGCATGAAGCGGTGGACGCGCTTGATAACTCACGTTATCTTCTGTTTATCTCCATATAAAATCGTTGATTCTTCCAACAAAGAGATAAACTAGATTTCATTATCATAATCTGAAATTATATCCATCGATTTCTCCTTTCCAAACATTGTAAAACGTTCGTTGGATTATAGTGGATTTTCGGTGGTCTCCTCGCCAATCAAGCGTCGTTTCTATCTCTTATTTATTTATGTCAAGTTTCAATATTTGTTTATGATTGATTATTATTTCTGTTGAGAGATTCAATTTTCTGTTGAGCTTCCAACCGACGTATTGCGGATTCGTGCCGGCTAATTTGGTTTTCCAAGTTCTGAAGGCTTGCTCTTGTTTCCTGTTGAAATGTTAATGTACTAAGAGCTAGTGACTTAACAATATCTTCAAGAGACATACCTGAGTCCTTGGAATAGCTTTGTGTTGTCGGTGGTGTTGATTCACAGCTAGGATAAGAAAGGTCGTACCGGCTATAGTCATACTTGTTTAAGTGTGGATGGGGTTGCCATCCTTGAGTGTAGGTGCTAGAGTATGGCTCGAACGGACCTTGATATTGGCTTGAAAACCCTTCATAAGAGTAGGCTTCCTCGGTGTGATATTGTGAAGTGGTACCAATCGGTCGGATAAGCATTGTTAGTGTATGCCCCACTTCCTCTCAGATATTGCGGCTATTTACAAACCAACTGTATCACAAGAGATGTTAGATCTGAAAGTTGTGTCTCAAGGGAAAAGATGTTTACCTCGTTTGATTCTCGCGTGTTGGTGGTATATCGTGACCCATAATGGTATGGATAACCCGCCATGAAAAATGCAAAAACACTTAAAAACTATTAGCGTTAGGTACACGATTAACTTAGAAAAACATAAAAATTATAAAACAAAAATAAATAAAAGAAAACAAAGTGCAAAAGCTAAATAACGATCGCCGAAACCAATCTCCGGCAACGGCGCCAAAAATTTGACGGGTGTCGAGGCCGTCAAATAATAAGTTGTTCTAACTGTCCCAAATTACAATATGAATTGTAATAGTGGTAAGTCAGGTCGAATCCACAGGGATTGGTCGTGACGATTATTTTACTTCTACACGTTACGTAAAAGGGGGTTGGATTTGATTAATAAACTAAACGTACGACTAAAATAATAATTACACACAATGAAATAAAATCCAACATTAGTTTAACTTCGATTAAGATGATGACACCTATCATTGATTCCAAAACCGTAAACATAGGGAGCGAACCTAAGTTGATTATAGTCATTAACAAGCTCTAACGACCTCTATTTTTTCTTAATTTACACCGGTTAAAATAAGCTCTTCAACCGGATCTTAATCACAAATAAGAAATTAAATAAGCTCTTAATTTCTTTAGAAGTAATTAGCTTTATCGAACTAGAAAAACACCAACTCAAAGCAATAAACTCGTAAGCTCGGCTTATTATAGCCTTGATTGCAAGATTTCAAGAACTCAAATTGAAAACCTTATTGAATTCAAAGAGTTCCATTGTTACTCATCAAAACCAAAAGACGATTACGTATCTAATATTTTGACTAACAATCTTTCATAAGAGATTCAACTAATTGATCAAGTTAATTGAAAACCCAAACGAAATTGACATTGAAATTAGAAATCAAGCAAATAGATTTGTCCCAAATGATTACAATGGAATCTCAAAGTGCAACCATCAAAATCTAATCAAACTAGTGTTGGAATTAAAACTAGGGTTACAACTACAAAAAGAATTTACCAAAGGTCAAGTGAAATTGATGGAGAAATTGCTCCAAATCGGTCTCCTCTTTTCTCTTGTCTTCCCCAAAACTGATTTCTGAAATTGAAAATTGACTCCCCTTCAAATCGTCAGTTTTCAGCCCTTAAACCCTTCAGCCAACAAACCACAACGCACACGATCATAATCCTGAAGCGCGCGGCTTGGTACGAGGGGTGAGGCCGCGCAAGAGGCCGCGCAAGGGTCTGTTCGATTTTGCTGCCGCTGCTGCTTGCGTTCACAAACAAAGAAGATCGGCCGCTGCCTCTTTCCTCACGTTGGGCCTCTCTTTTTTACTGTTGGGCTGCTCTCTTCCTTGTTCTCTTTTATTTCTTTATTCCTTTTCTTATGTTGGGCTTCTTGTGTTCACAAAACCAAGCAAAACAAAAATAAAGTTTATTTTCTTTTTTGGATTTGTTAAGTCGTGGGGTATCTTATAGGATTATTTTAATTGTATGTTCACCCCAAGATTAATTTGAGAAATATGCCTACAATAAAGTGTTTTTCATTTATTTGTTTTCTTTTTCTTTTTTCTTTTTCACCACAACAAATAAATGAGAAACATAAACCATGCTAAATGGGTTTTAATAGACATAATCGAAGAACATTTCATTTTATAATTATGCATAAAATAGCGCTTATCAAATATCCCCACACTTAGAACTTTGACCGTCCTCGGGCAAACACTAAGGTTTTAGCATGAAGTAAACCACGAGTTGATTTTTAGAGAAATACAAAAACGGACATAGCATTGCATGAAGGCGTAGCTTAACCGATATAACAAAAATTAACACACAAGACAAACCAAAAATAAAGACGTGCTAATTTCACAAACACCTCACATATGATATAAACCTATTCTAATCGCTCATTCGCACAAAGGTGTAAGTGTTTTCACTCAAGGCATCAATTCACATGAAAATGCACTACCATAAGCTTGGATTAAGTCTCAATTCTCCATTGCTAACGGTAAAAACTAAGCGTGAATCAAAAGGACTTTAGTTATGGGTTGTAACTTGGCAAATGGTTAAGGTAGGGAAATTTTGGGTAAAGGGGCTAAAATTGGACTTCGGAGGAGAAACTAAGAATTAAAGTGTATAGACTCTACATCTTGCACACCCAAGCAATTATAAATCTTTCATTTTTCGAGCTCTTATTCTACTTGGCATTTTATGGAGACAATTGTATTTTTCTTTTCAAGATTGGTCTCCATTTATTCATTTTTTTTCTTCTTTTTTTATACTTTTTGTATGTATATATATTTTTTCGAACCTCTACCCATCGTTGTATAGGAAATTTGGATCATGTAGAGGATCCATAATTCTTATGACAAGGAGTCTAATCAAAAGCATATAGTTTCAATCCAAAAGTCCGGTAAGTGAAGTGTTTGGCTAGGGGTTAAAGTGTGGTGCAATAACAAGAAAAATTGGTAAATAGGCTTAAATGGGTGATCAAGACGGAATACATGTATAAGGGTTGGCTTTTAGGCTAAATGGGTTAAAATAGCAACAAAGATGGCCTTTTTCATTTTCACACTAGCATCACCTAAATGCAATCTTAAAGAGTCAAAATGCAAGTTCTAGAATGACATAAACATGGAAGATGCAATGCACACAAAAATAAAATAAGATTGAATACAATGTTCAATCATGGCTCAAAAGCTCACGGGTGCATTTTTGTCCATAAAATTAGCAAGACTCACAATGGTTATCTCAAATTTGCTAATCATTGCTACACAAGCAAACCACACAATCATTCATACTATGGTTTTCATGCCATTAAGTATAGAAAAATATCAACCCATGCAATTTACTTAATAATTGCCCAAAAAACAAGTCAAAATTTTGAAAAATTTAGCCCTTTCTCATGCAATATCCCCACACTTATTCCCATCCCCACACTTAAATCATATATTGTCCTCAATATATGCATTCAAAGGCATAGTCTAAAAGAAATAAAAAACAAAAGGAACAAGAAATCTCCCCTGAATATGTAGACTGTTGCCCAATATATGATCCAAGCTTGTGGTGGGAGCCTCCGTGTACGTTTGGGGGTGGGTGGTGGAATCCGACTTCAAAAATGACCAAACATGGAAACAAAACCCATCAATTCCAAAGAAAACTAAAACGGAATGAAACTAAATAGAACGAAAATAAAGCAATAAAATTAGGTCGCCTCCCAATCAGCGCCTTTCTTTAACGTCTTTGGCTAGACACTACCCACATTATCCGGTATCTAGCAAGTCAATACCCCATACTTGCGCCTTCATGCGATGTTGGGGTGCCTTGAAATCCGTCCGGATTTCAAGCGTGGGTCCTTTGCCTTCGAATGTAATCTGACGTTTCAGCTTCGCAAAGGTATCTTCATTCGGGTTCCCCTTCTCATCATCTACCTTCGGTTTTTCTAGTGTAGTGAAGGTTCTCCCGATGTCTACAAATTCCTCCTCCTTTATAAGATCAACCAACGGTGTAGGAAAAGGATGAGGTACCACCATCAATTCCAACATATTCACATCTTCTCCCTTTTTGTCGACATCTCGTGAAGTAGATCGGTTTGTGCCTTCTTCTTCATCCTCTTCCTCTAAGGAGATTTCCAACTTCTTTTTGTTCATTGATCCCAACCTTTCTTCAGTTTTAGCTTCCAACCGACGTATTGCGGATTCGTGCAGGCTAATTTGGTTTTCCAAGTTCTGAAGGCTTGCTCTTGTTTCCTGTTGAAATGTTAATGTACTAAGAGCTAGTGACTTAACAATATCTTCAAGAGACATACCTGAGTCCTTGGAATAGCTTTGTGTTGTCGGTGGTGTTGATTCACAGCTAGGATAAGAAAGGTCGTACCGGCTATAGTCATACTTGTTTAAGTGTGGATGGGGTTGCCATCCTTGAGTGTAGGTGCTAGAGTATGGCTCGGACGGACCTTGATGTTGGTTTGAAAACCCTTCATAAGAGTAGGCTGACTCGGTGTGATATTGTGAAGTGGGGTACCAATCGGTCGGATAAGCATTGTTAGTGTATGCCCCACTTCCTCTCAGATGTTGCGGCTCTTTACAAACCAACTGTATCACAAGAGATGTTAGATCTGAAAGTTGTGTCTCAAGGGAAGAGATGTTTACCTCGTTTGATTCTCGCGTGTTAGTGGTATATCGTGACCCATAATGGTATGGATAACCCGCCATGAAAAATGCAAAAACACTTAAAAACTATTGGCGTTAGGTACACGATTAACTTAGAAAAACATAAAAATTATAAAACAAAAATAAATAAAAGAAAACAAAGTGCAAAAGCTAAATAACGATCGCCGAAACCAATCTCCGGCAACGGCGCCAAAAATTTGACAAGTGTCGAGACCGTTAAATAATAAGTTGTTCTAACTGTCCCAAATTACAATATGAATTGTAATAGTGGTAAGTCAGGTCGAATCCACAGAGATTGGTCGTGACGATTATTTTACTTCTACACGTTACGTAAAAGGGGGTTGGATTTGATTAATAAACTAAACGTATGACTAAAAAAATAATTATAGACAATGAAATAAAATCCAACATTAGTTTAACTTCGATTAAGATGATGACACCTATCATTGATTCCAAAACCGTAAACATAGGGAACGAACCTAAGTTGATTATAGTCATTAACAAGCTCTAACGACCTCTATTTTTTCTTAATTTACACCGGTTAAAATAAGCTCTTCAACCGGATCTTAATCACAAATAAGAAATTAAATAAGCTCTTAATTTCTTTAGAAGTAATTAGCTTTATCGAACTAGAAAAACACCAACTCAAAGCAATAAACTCGTAAGCTCGGCTTATTATAGCCTTGATTGCAAGATTTCAAGAACTCAAATTGAAAACCTTATTGAATTCAAAGAGTTCCATTGTTACTCATCAAAACCAAAAGACGATTACGTATCTAATATTTTGACTAACAATCTTTCATAAGAGATTCAACTAATTGATCAAGTTAATTGAAAACCCAAACGAAATTGACATTGAAATTAGAAATCAAGCAAATAGATTTGTCCCAAATGATTACAATGGAATCTCAAAGTGCAACCATCAAAATCTAATCAAACTAGTGTTGGAATTAAAACTAGGGTTACAACTATAAAAAGAATTTACCAAAGGTCAAGTGAAATTGATGGAGAAATTGCTCCAAATCGGTCTCCTCTTTTCTCTTGTCTTCCCCAAAACTGATTTCTGAAATTGAAAATTGACTCCCCTTCAAATCGTCGGTTTTCAGCCCTTAAACCCTTCAGCCAACAAACCGCAACGCACACGATCAGAATCCTGAAGCGCGCGACTTGGTACGAGGGGTGAGGCCGCGCAAGAGGCCGCACAAGGGCCTGTTCAATTTTGCTGCCGCTGCTGCTTGCGTTCACAAGCAAAGAAGATCGGCCGCTGCCTCTTTCCTCACGTTGGGCCTCTCTTTTTTACTGTTGGCTGCTCTCTTCCTTGTTCTCTTTTCTTTCTTTATTCCTTTTCTTATGTTGGGGCTTCTTGTGTTCACAAAACCAAGCAAAACAAAAATAAAGTTTATTTTCTTTTTTTGATTTGTTAAGTATCTTATAGGATTATTTTAATTGTATGTTCACCCCAAGATTAATTTGAGAAATATGCCTACAATAAAGTGTTTTTCATTTATTTGTTTTCTTTTTATTTTTATTTTTTCTTTTTCATCACAACAAATAAATGAGAAACATAAACCATGCTAAATGGGTTTTAATAGACATAATCGAAGAACATTTCATTTTATAATTATGCATAAAATAGCGCTTATCAAATATCCCCACACTTAGAACTTTGACCGTCCTCGGGCAAACACTAAGGTTTTAGCATGAAGTAAACCACGAGTTATTTTTTAGAGAAATACAAAAACGGACATAGCATTGCATGAAGGCGTAGCTTAACCGATATAACAAAAATTAACACACAAGACAAACCAAAGATAAAGACGTGCTAATTTCACAAACACCTCACATATGATATAAACCTATTCTAATCACTCATTCGCACAAAGGTGTAAGTGTTTTCACTCAAGGCATCAATTCACATGAAAATGCACTACCATAAGCTTGCATTAAGTCTCAATTCTCCATTGCTAACGGTAAAAACTAAGCGTGAATCAAAAGGACTTTAGTTATGGGTTGTAACTTGGCAAATGGTTAAGGTAGGGAAATTTTGGGTAAAGTGGCTAAAATTGGACTTCGGAGGAGAAACTAAGAATTAAAGTGTATAGACTCTACATCTTGCACACCCAAGCAATTATAAATCTTTCATTTTTCGAGCTCTTATTCTACTTGGCACTTTATGGAGACAATTGTATTTTTCTTTTCAAGATTGGTCTCCATTTATTCATTTTTTTTCTTCTTTTTTTCATACTTTTTGTATGTATATATTTTTTTTCGAACCTCTACCCATCATTGTATCGGCAATTTGGATCATGTAGAGGATCCATAATTCTTATGACAAGGAGTCTAATCAAAAGCATATAGTTTCAATCCAAAAGTCCGGTAAGTGAAGTGTTTGGCTAGGGGTTAAAGTGTGGTGCAATAACAAGAAAAATTGGTAAATAGGCTCAAATGGGTGATCAAGACGGAATACATGTATAAGGGTTGGCTTTTAGGCTAAATGGGTTAAAATAGCAACAAAGATGGCCTTTTTCATTTTCACACTAGCATCACCTAAATGCAATCTTAAAGAGTCAAAATGCAAGTTCTAGAATGACATAAACATGGAAGATGCAATGCACACAAAAATAAAATAAGATTGAATACAATGTTCAATCATGGCTCAAAAGCTCACGGGTGTATTTTTGTCCATAAAATTAGCAAGACTCACAATGGTTATCTCAAATTTGCTAATCATTGCTACACAAGCAAACCACACAATCATTCATACTATGGTTTTCATGCCATTAAGTATAGAAAAATATCAACCCATGCAATTTACTTAATAATTGCCCAAAAAACAAGTCAAAATTTTAAAAAATTTAGCCCTTTCTCATGCAATATCCCCACACTTATTCCCATCCCCACACTTAAATCATATATTGTCCTCAATATATGCATTCAAAGGCATAGTCTAAAAGAAATAAAAAACAAAAGGAACAAGAAATCTCCCCTGAATATGTAGACTGTTGCCCAGTATATGATCCAAGCTTGTGGTGGGAGCCTCCGTGTACGTTTGGGGGTGGGTGGTGGAATCCGACTTCAAAAATGACCAAACATGGAAACAAAACCCATAAATTCCAAAGAAAACTAAAACGGAATGAAACTAAATAGAACGAAAATAAAGCAATAAAATTGGGTTGCCTTCCAATCAGCGCCTTTCTTTAACGTCTTTGGTTAGACACTACCCACATTATCCGGTATCTAGAAAGTCAATACCCCATACTTGCACCTTCACGCGATGTTGGGGTGCCTTGAAATCTGTCCGGATTTCAAGCGTGGGTCCTTTGCCTTCGAATGTAATCTGACGTTTCAGCTTCGCAAAGGTATCTTCATTCGGGTTCCTCTTCTCATCATCTACCTTCGGTTTTTCTAGTGTAGTGAAGGTTCTCCCGATGTCTACAAATTCCTCCTCCTTTATAAGATCAACCAACGGTGTAGGAAAAGGAGGAGGTACCACCATCAATTCCAACATATTCACATCTTCTCCCTTTTTGTCGACATCTCGTGAAGTAGATCGGTTTGTGCCTTCTTCTTCATCCTCTTCCTCTAAGGAGATTTCCAACCTCCTTTTGTTCATTGATCCCAACCTTTCTTCAGTTTGAGCTTCCAACCGACGTATTGCGGATTCGTGCTGGCTAATTTGGTTTTCCAAGTTCTGAAGGCTTGCTCTTGTTTCCTGTTGAAATGTTAATGTACTAAGAGCTAGTGACTTAACAATATCTTCAAGAGACATACCTGAGTCCTTGGAATAGCTTTGTGTTGTCGGTGGTGTTGATTCACAGCTAGGATAAGAAAGGTCGTACCGGATATAGTCATACTTATTTAAGTGTGGATGGGGTTGCCATCCTTGAGTGTAGGTGCTAGAGTATGGCTCGGACGGACCTTGATATTGGCTTGAAAACCCTTCATAAGAGTAGGCTTCCTCGGTGTGATATTGTGAAGTGGGGTACCAATCGGTCGGATAAGCATTGTTAGTGTATGCCCCACTTCCTCTCAGATGTTGCGGCTCTTTACAAACCAACTGTATCACAAGAGATGTTAGATCTGAAAGTTGTGTCTCAAGGGAATAGATGTTTACCTCGTTTGATTCTCGCGTGTTGGTGGTATATCGTGACCCATAATGGTATGGATAACCCGCCATGAAAAATGCAAAAACACTTAAAAACTATTGGCGTTAGGTACACGATTAACTTAGAAAAACATAAAAATTATAAAACAAAAATAAATAAAAGAAAACAAAGTGCAAAAGCTAAATAACGATCGCTGAAACCAATCCCCGGCAACGGCGCCAAAAATTTGACGGGTGTCGAGACCGTCAAATAATAAGTTGTTCTAACTGCCCCAAATTACAATATGAATTGTAATAGTGGTAAGTCAGGTCGAATCCACAGGGATTGGTCGTGACGATTATTTTACTTCTACACGTTACGTAAAAGGGGGTTGGATTTGATTAATAAACTAAACGTATGACTAAAAAAATAATTATAGACAATGAAATAAAATCCAACATTAGTTTAACTTCGATTAAGATGATGACACCTATCATTGATTCCAAAACCGTAAACATAGGGAACGAACCTAAGTTGATTATAGTCATTAACAAGCTCTAACGACCTCTATTTTTTCTTAATTTACACCGGTTAAAATAAGCTCTTCAACCGGATCTTAATCACAAATAAGAAATTAAATAAGCTCTTAATTTCTTTAGAAGTGATTAGCTTTATCGAACTAGAAAAACACCAACTCAAAGCAATAAACTCGTAAGCTTGACTTATTATAGCCTTGATTGCAAGATTTCAAGAACTCAAATTGAAAACCTTATTGAATTCAAAGAGTTCCATTGTTACTCATCAAAACCAAAAGACGATTACGTATCTAATATTTTGACTAACAATCTTTCATAAGAGATTCAACTAATTGATCAAGTTAATTGAAAACCCAAACGAAATTGACATTACAATTAGAAATCAAGCAAATAGATTTGTCCCAAATGATTACAATGGAATCTCAAAGTGCAACCATCAAAATCTAATCAAACTAGTGTTGGAATTAAAACTAGGGTTACAACTACAAATTTTTTTTACCAAAGGTCAAGTGAAATTGATGGAGAAATTGCTCCAAATCGGTCTCCTCTTTTCTCTTGTCTTCCCCAAAACTGATTTCTGAAATTGAAAATTGACTCCCCTTCAAATCGTCGGTTTTCAGCCCTTAAACCCTTCAGCCAACAAACCGCAACGCACACGATCAGAATCCTGAAGCGCGCGACTTGGTACGAGGGGTGAGGCCGCGCAAGAGGCCGCGCAAGGGCCTGTTCAATTTTGCTGCCGCTGCTGCTTGCGTTCACAAGCAAAGAAGATCGGCCGCTGCCTCTTTCCTCACGTTGGGCCTCTCTTTTTTACTGTTGGCTGCTCTCTTCCTTGTTCTCTTTTCTTTCTTTGTTCCTTTTCTTATGTTGGGGCTTCTTGTGTTCACAAAACCAAGCAAAACAAAAATAAAGTTTATTTTCTTTTTTTGATTTGTTAAGTCGTGGGGTATGTTATAGGATTATTTTAATTGTATGTTCACCCCAAGATTAATTTGAGAAATATGCCTACAATAAAGTGTTTTTCATTTATTTGTTTTCTTTTTATTTTTTCTTTTTCATCACAACAAATAAATGAGAAACATAATGGGAAATTAATTAAAATGCCACAAGTTTGACCCAAACTTACCAAAATGCCACAAATCTCGCCCATCTTACCGAAATGCCATAAAAATCCGCGGTGGATCCCGCGATCGCGGGCCCCAGGCCCACGTGTCACCAAAGTTTGCCCACTTTGCCCGCGTTGGTCCCTCAAGAATGCCCGCGACCCACCTTTCCCCCCCTCAAGAATGCCCGTGTTGGCAGTTTTGGTCCCTGCCCGCGTTGAGATCCCGCGATCGCGGGCTAACCCGCCATGCGTCGGCCCCTATACTTGCACGAATCTTGCATGCTTTTACTGTTTTTTTCCACAATTATTGTACTTTAAAGACCAATTTGTGGTTGAAATTCATTTGCATGTTTGAATCAATGTTGAATCAGTGTTTTTGGAATACCAGTTTGTGGATGAAATGAGAGATTGGTTGTCATCAATGTTGGTTGTTTCATTCATAAATAGATGTAAAATGCAATCCATAATCCACACACCGATTTCATACTTCTTTCTTGATTTCTTTCTGCAATATTTTGTGTTTGAGATACTACTGAAAAAATGAGTTCATCTGTTGCAAAAGCTAAGCTATATTTTTGTTACGATGGTGAATGGGTGGAAAACAACAATGAGTGGAATTTTGTTTATAAATCTAAGCATGGTGTAAAAGTGCCTGTAAACTATACTTATCAGAAATTTCTTGCATACGCCATGCAAAAATGTGGAATCAACCCTTCTGCTGTTTGCAAGTTAGTGTTTAAAAATAGCGATGGGGCATTTGTGGATTTATCCAACGATGGGGATATCTCTACTTTTCTGCACTTTGCAGTCGATTCAGAAAGGCCCCCATTACTTTTTGTGTATCCCGCCGTATCCGACGACGATGACGACGACGGCGACGACGACGGTGACGACGAAAACCTCCAAATAGAGCAGCCTGATTCTCAATTTCAGGCGTCCAACGCCCCAACGGTTCTGGAGATGCAACAACAACAACCACAACCACACGAAGGGCGTACTGTTGGAGTTGCTGATGACGAAACCCACGTTTTCAGAACGGGTAATTCTGAAATAGACAGATCAGACACCGATAGTGATGATCAGACCCCTAGTAGAAAATCATGTAGTCAGATAGATGACTTTTTTGATATGCCCCCTATTCTTCCAGACTCCCATACCCAGACACAAACCTACGAACCTACACCTTATATTCGCAGTGAAATGTTACATGTAGGTCAGATATTCGAGTCGAAGGATCTTTTGGCAAGTCAGGTCGGACTTAAGTTCTTGGAAGAGGGTTTCGAAAGGCGCACGTCGAAATCTGACAAAACTAGATACATAGTTGAATGTGGCAGAAAAATCTGTGAGTGGAGGATGTACGCGATTGAAACGGGTGGCAAAGGAAGGGCGTTCATTATTAGAAAGTTGGACGACGTACACACTTGTACGAGAACGCAGCTGAATCCCCACCACAAACAAGCCAGCAAAAAGACTTTGGGTGCGATACTGAAAAAAAATATTCTTGATGTTAGTAGGTCATTGCGTCCAAAGGACATCATCCACGATGTTCACCAGCAGTTCGGCGTCACGATTGATTACCACCAAGCTTGGCGTGCGCGATGCCATGCACTGTTTATGGTGAGAGGCACGTTCGAGGAGTCGTATGAACGACTCCCGACATATTTATATAATTTGCAGCTGCAGAACCCTGGTACTGTCATGCAGCTACGGACCGATTCACGTCGACGGTTTGAGATGTGCTTCGTGGCCCTTGGACCCGCGGTACGTATTTTAACACGTCATATGTTTACACATTATAAACTATAACATTTATAAAGGAAAACCACCTATGTTTTTGCAGATCCGCACATTTGTGGCAAATCTACGTCGTGTCCTGATAATAGACGCAACCCATTTAAAGGGCCGTTACTTGGGTATGATGTTCCTGGCGGTTACCATGGACGGGGATAACTCCATCGTTCCAGTAGCTTTCGGCGTAGGCAAGTCCGAAACCGGGGACGAGTGGACTTGGTTTCTGTCCATGTTGAGACAAGCTATCGGAGACCCGCAAGGGTTGGTGTTTATGTCTGACAGGGCTCCTTCCATAAGCGCCGCAATCTCTGCCATCTACCCAAACGCCCCTCACGCCATATGCTGTCGACATTTGGAGATGAACGCCAAATCCAAGGACAAACGTATTACGACCAACAAGAATGTCTACTGGGCGGCATGCAGAGCATATACGGATCTGGAGTTTAACAAGTACATGAATATGCTACGACATAGTGCCGACGAAGCAGCCAAAGTCTTTGACGATGCTGGACCAGAGAGGTGGTCCGCGGCCCATTTTCCTGGAGAACGGTATGACATTCTGACCTCGAATAGTGCAGAGTCTGTGAATGCACTCTCCCGTTTTGCGCGTAGATGTCCAATTGTTAATCTTATGGACTACTTTAGGGCCTTTCAACAAGAGTGGTACCAAATTCGACGCCTAAAAGGAGCTGAGATGCAAAATGCACTCACACCAACGGCGGAGAAGATCGTTCAGTACAGGGCGTGTCGTTCGGCGACATGGCCGGTAAGAACAATCGGGTATGGTAAGTAGGAGGTGCATGATGACTATCTTCACGCGATTGTGAATATGGAAGACCACCTTTGTTCGTGTCGCGAATGGGATAAATCTGGGTTACCGTGCGGCCATGCCATCGCTGCAGCAACACATACGGGTCGTAGAGATTGCAGCGACTTGGCTGTTTGTTTCTTCACGTCCGAATATTACCGGAGAACTTACGTGGAGGTAATAAACCCAGCTGGACCCCCTACAGCATGGGTGTATCCACCCGACCCGCTTCCGCCATGCTATCCACCTTTAATCGATAAGAATAGAGCCAGAAGACCGAGAAAGAACGACCGACGTCCATCACGTGGTGAAAGTTCGATACAGCGAAGATGTACTCGGTGCCAATGCGTAGGACACACTCGTGGAGAGTGTCCAAATCCCACCCCTTCAACCGTGCCAAGGAGACATTCAGTCAGTCACACCATGGGCCCGTCACAGCTTGAACCATATGGAACAAACACATATGATACTGTTGATCTAAACGCTGATTTGTAAATGATATATATATTCATATTATATATATACACATACATATGCTTCTAAATGAACATTGATAACACAACTAGTTTGTAAATGATATATATATATATATATATATATTCATATTATATATACACACATACATATGCTTCTAAATGAACATTGATAACACAACTAGTTTGTAAATGATATATATATATTCATATTATATATATACACACATACATATGCTTCTAAATGAACATTGATAACACAGCTAGTTTGTAAATGATATATATATTCATATTATATATATACACATACATATGCTTCTAAATGAACATTGATAACACATCTAGTTTGTAAATGATATATATATATTCATATTATATATACACACATACATATGCTTCTAAATGAACATTGATAACACAGCTAGTTTGTAAATGATATATATATATTCATATTATATATATACACACATACATATGCTTCTAAATGAACATTGATAACACAGCTAGTTTGTAAATGATATATATATTCATATTATATATATACACATACATATGCTTCTAAATGAACATTGATAACACAGCTAGTTTGTAAATGATATATATATATATATTCATATTTATATATACACACATACATATGCTTCTAAATTAACATTGATAACACAGCTAGTTTGTAAATGATATATATATTCATATTATATATATACACACATACATATGCTTCTAAATGAACATTGATAACACATCTAGTTTGTAAATGATATATATATTCATATTATATATATACACACATACATATGCTTCTAAATGAACATTGATAACACAGCTAGTTTGTAAATGATATATATATATATATATATATATATATTCATATTATATATACACACATACATATGCTTCTAAATAAACATTGATAGCACAGCTAGTTTGTAAATGATATATATATATATATTCATATTATATATATACACACATACATATGCTTCTAAATGAACATTGATAACACATCTAGTTTGTAAATGATATATATATATTCATATTATATATATACACACATACATATGCTTCTAAATGAACATTGATAACACAGCTAGTTTGTAAATGATATATATATATATATATATATATATATATATATATATTCATATTATATATACACACATACATATGCTTCTAAATGAACATTGATAACACAGCTAGTTTGTAAATGATATATATATATATTCATATTATATATATACACACATACATATGCTTCTAAATGAACATTGATAACACAACTAGTTTGTAAATGATATATATATATATATATATATATATATATATATATATATTCATATTATATATATACACACATACATATGCTTCTAAATGAACATTGATAACACAGCTAGTTTGTATTCCATCCAACAGGCTCTTCATCTTCAATCTTTCTGACCCTTCTTCAACGGCTTCTGCTTTTGCAACCACGTATGGCCATTGTGTACCACAACCCGGACACACTTTAGCAAATGAGTTGAGGGTTGTCATATATTCTACAAGAGGAGTGGGCCCACGAATGAGGTAACCTCTGACTTGACCTTGCATGATGTAAAAAAACAACAAAAAAAATACAAAACAACAACACAGTTAAAAAAATACAAACAACAACACAGTAAAAAAAAATACAAAACAAGAAAAAAAATACAAAACA